>JBBGZY010001300.1:0-600000 GCA_037952925.1 Lithobates clamitans
GCAGGGCATCTACTTGGTCGAGCTTTAAGACCTTTGTGAGGCACTATCACATCGACTGCCTGTCTGACCAAGATCAAACTTTTGGTAGGAAAGTGCTCCAGGTGGTGGACCCCCCCCCCAAGTAAGTATTCCTTGCTACATCCTCTCAGATGTTGCCCTGGAAGACGACTTGAGAAAACAGAGTTAGGTACCTGGTAACTCCTTTTCTAGGAATCCTCCTTCTCTCCCGAAAAAAAAAAAGGGGGGTGGAAAAGGGAAAGTTATTGGAATTCAGTGGAAAATTATATTCACCTGTTCCATCTGTACTTTTATATTACTGAGGCATGCAGGTATGTGCAATCTTTTGATAATGGTAGACATTGTGTTTCCTGTAGGAGGAGCCTATCTCTCAGATGATGCCCTAGAAGACTTCCTAGAAAAGGAGTTACCAGGTACCTAACTCTGTTTTTTTTAACCTCATTATGACAGGTGATACAAAAAAAGCATGTTGCTGCTACTAAACGTCTTAAACCTGGTTCACACATATGTGTTTTTTGGTGCTTTTTGCAGAAACGCACTACAGTTCATTCATTGAAACACGTTCTATGCTTTTTTTCAGCCGCTGCGTATTTGGAAAGGGTCAATTACTTTTTTCAACACAAAACGGTGCTTTTGCTTTTTTGGTTCAATAGACTTCAATGAACAGCATGTAGTGCATTTTTGCCATGATTTGCATTTTTTAATCTGCCCAACAACTCACAGCAAAAAGCACTGCAGAAACGGATCAAAAGCAAACTGCATAGGTGTGAACTGAGCCTTATGCTGGCCATACGTATTGATTTTCAGGAGAGAATATACAGACAAAAAATTTGCTGAATGAAAGAATGACGTTTAAAAATTTCACTTCATTTTACACATATTTATCCTTCCCATCCATGATGGGGATTGCAGTGAACCCTTCTTTAATTCTGCTTTGATCTCATTCAATAATGGGATATAGTTTGCCAGATGCAACTTTTCGGCAGTAAATGTCAGTTTAATTACTAAGTATGGCAGTTCTCTTCCCACCCTCATGAATTGGAATTTCCTTTTGTAGTGCAAGTTCTTTTTTTTTTTTTTTCCTACTCCTATATTTAATATTTCTGTTTTCATGGGATTCATTTCAAAATTCGAGAGTTTACCGTATTTTTTTATTTTTCTGATTTATGTTTGGCAATGTCACCCTTGGGTTGGTTACATACATCAGGATGTCGTCCACATATGCCGCAATCTTATGTTCCTCTTCTCCCACTCTCGCCCCTCCTATGTCTCCATTATTCCACAAGGTCGCAAGGAACGGTTCCACTGACAGTACATGTAGGAGTGGTGAGAGTGGGCACCCCGGTCTCATTCCATTATACATTTTAAAGGACAGCGACATTTTCCTGTTAACTTTAACCAATGCCATAGGCTGATTATACAAGTTTTTAATCCATCGCATAATTTTGGGTCCCAGTCCTAGGTGATGAAGCGTATCCATCATGAATCCCCAGTCTACCCTGTCAAACGCTTTTTCTGCGTCGATTGACAGGAGTAGTACTGGGGATCCCCTATTTTTCCCCTTTCGCAGCATTAACACTGTTTTTATGCTGTTGTGTCTGCCCTCTCTGCCAGTTTTAAACCCTGTTTGATCTTGGTCAACCCACACTGGCATCAGTTTTTTTAATCTCAATGCCATATTGCATGAATCTTCATATCAGCGTTCAATAAGGCTATTGGCCTATAGTTGGAACAGATGGTTTTATCCTTTCCCTCTTTGGGTATTATTGTAATATGGGGTAATAATGACTCTCGCCTTATTTCTTCATCTTCACCTATCTTATTCAGATAGTTGCACAGCTTTGGAATCAGTTGATTTTGAAATTTTATTTAATCGTGAACCCATCTTGTCCTGGGCTTTTCCCTATAGGGGTTTCTTTCAATGCCATTTTAATTTCATCTTGCGTAATTGGTTTTTCCAACTCTATCAATTGTTCCACTTGGATTTTTGGTACTTTTCAATCTTGTGTATTCCTTTTTCCTATTTCTTTTTCTTCCTGTGTCTCTTCATTTCTTATTGCATAGAGTGCACTGCAGTACGATTGGAAGGGCAATGCGATGTCTGTTGTCTTATCTACAATTTCTTCTCTCTCATTTTTTCATCTTTTCAATATAATTTAAGGTCTTCTTATTTCTTAAGATTTTTGCAAGGTACAAGGGCTTATTACCCCATTTGGGGTCCGATGGGTTTCCACTTACGCTTGCTTTTTATGTCTTTGTTCCAGGTCGTATATTTCTTTTACAATTTTCCCCATAGTATTTTCTCTCTCCTTCTTTTTTCTTCCCCCGATGGAAATCAATTTTCCCCTTATGACAGTCTTGTGTGCTTCCCATATAGTTGCTTTTGTTAATTCTGGCTTTTCTTTTCTCAAAAAATATTGATCAATCTCTTCTATTATGATCTTCCATATGATCATTTCCATATCTTCTATTAGATCTTCATTTAATCTCCATGGGCCTTTCCCAGGGGCTTCCCCAAGTCCAGGGGCTTCCCCAAGTAATTTCATCTTCGTTATTACAGGGGCATGATCCGACACTTGTTATTCCTATTGTTTCTATTACTACCTCCAAGGCTCTGTGCTCTACCAAAATATAGTCCTGCCTGGAGTACGTATCGTGCATGGCCAAGTGATATGTGTAGTATTTTGTGCTAGGGTGTTGAATTCTCCCAGATGTCAACTAATTGATGATCGTGTATTTTTTTTTGATCATTCTTAGTATGTCAGTTGTACTGGACAGAGCACAAACAACTATCTCATTTATGGTCCATGAAGAAATTAAAATCTCCGGCCAATATTAGCTTTCCTTGTTTGAATTCCGTCAAATCATTTAACCAGTTACCAACCGGCCCATAGCCAAATGACGGCTGCAGGGCGGTTGGATAACTCTGGGATCATGTACTATGATGTGATCCCAGAAAACCGCTCCCGCGCGCCCCCCGGGGCGCGCACACGGGAACATCCGTGACCCCGGCGCATCACGGATGCGCTGTCAAATGACGGAGCGATCACATGTAAACATGACATGACGCCGGTTCCTCTCCTCCCCTCTCTGTATCGATTGGTACAGAGGGGGAGGGATCGGATGGGAGCAGCACTGTGGGCTGGATGTGTAGTGCCCACAGCGCTGCTCAGTGACATGTGCGGTCACATCCATCCAGCCACCCCCCCATGCTTAGCAATACCCAGCACTACTCTGCAATTCCCTGTGCCATTCTCTGCAATTCCATGTGCCATACTCTGCAATTCCCTGTGCCATACTCTGCAATTCCCTGTGCCATACTCTGCAATTCCCTGTGCCATACTCTGCAATTCCCTGTGCCATACTCTGCAATTCCCTGTGCCATACTCTGCAATTCCCCGCAATGCCCCGCAATACTCTGAAATACTCTGCAATGCCAGAGGGGGAGGGATCGGATGGGAGCAGCGCTGTGGGCTGGATGTGTAGTGCCCACAGCGCTGTTCAGTGATATGTGTGGTCACATCCATCCAGCCATCCCCCCCCATGCTCAGCAATACCCAGCACTACTTTGCATTTCCCTGTGCCATACTCTGCAATTCCCATGGCCATACTCTGCAATTCCCTGTGCCATACTCTGCAATTCCCTGTGCCATACTCTGCAATTCCCTGTGCCATACTCTGCAAATCCCTGTGCCATACTCTGCAAATCCCTGTGCCATACTCTGCAAATCCCTGTGCCATACTCTGCAATTCCCTGTGCCATACTCTGCAATTCCCTGTGCCATACTCTGCAATTCCCTGTGCCATACTCTGCAATTCCCTGTGCCATACTCTGCAATTCCCTGTGCCATACTCTGCAATTCCCTGTGCAATACTCTGCAATGCCCCGCAATACTCTGCAATACTCTGAAATACTCTGCAATGCCCCGCAATACTCTGCAATACTCTGCAATGTCCTGCAATACTCTGCAATGTCCTGCAATACTCTGCAATGCCCTGCAATACTCTGCAATGCCCTGCAATACTCTGCAATGCCCCGCAATACTCTGATACTCTGCAATGCCCCGCAATACTCTGAAATGCCCCGCAATACTCTGAAATGCCCCGCAATACTCTGCAATGCCCCACAATACTATGCAATGCCCCGCAATACTCTGAAATACTCTGCAATGCCAGAGGGGGAGGGATCGGATGAGAGCAGCGCTGTGGGCTTGATGTGTAGTGCCCACAGCACTGCTCAGTGACATGTGCGGTCACATCCATCCAGCCATCCCCCCCATGTTTAGCAATACCCAGCACTACTCTGCAATTCCCTGTGCCATACTCTGCAATTCCCTGTGCCATACTCTGCAATTCCCTGTGCCATACTCTGCAATTCCCTGTGCCATACTCTGCAATTCCCTGTGCCATACTCTGCAATTCCCTGTGCCATACTCTGCAATTCCCTGTGCCATACTCTGCAATTCCCTGTGCAATACTCTGCAATTCCCTGTGCAATACTCTGCAATTCCCTGTGCAATACTCTGCAATTCCCTGTGCAATACTCTGCAATTCCCTGTGCAATACTCTGCAATTCCCTGTGCAATACTCTGCAATTCCCTGTGCAATACTCTGCAATTCCCTGTGCAATACTTTGCAATGCCCTGCAATTCCCCGCAATACTCTGCAATGCCCTGCAATACCCCGCCATACCCAGACATACTCTGCCATACTCAGCCATGCTCGGCTATACTCAGCCATGCTCGGCTATACTCAGCCATGCTCGGCTATACTCAGCCATGCTCGGCTATACTCAGCCATGCTCGGCCTCTGTATGTGGCCAGGCTGTGGAAGTCTCACACGTGGTATCGCCGTACTCAGGAGGAGTAGGAGAATCTATTTTGGGGTGTCATTTTTGGTATGTACATGCTATGTGTTAGAAATATTGTATAAATGGACAACTTTGTGTTAAAAAAAAGTGTTTTAACCACTTCCCGCCAGCCGTCTTACGACGTCCTTGACTTTGTGCGGGGATATCTGAATGATGGGTACAGCTACAGGCATCATTCAGATATCGGCTTTTTCAGCCGGCGATTCCCCACACAATGAGAATGATCATAGTGGCTGTTCCGCAGCTTGATCGTTCTTACGGGAGGCGAGAGGGGACATCCCCCCCTCCCTCCGCCCTCAGGTGCTTCTACCGACTCACCGCTACGATCAAAGCCAGGATCGTTTTTTTTTTTTTTTTTTATTTAAGGCTTCCCAGCCTAGAGGTGAGATGTGGGGTCTTACTGACCCCATATCTCATTGTAAAGAGGACCTGTCATGCCATATTCCTATTACAATGGATGTTTACATTCCTTGTAATAGGAATAAAAGTGATCAAAAAATTATTTTTTTGGAAAAAAGCGTCAAACTAAAATAAAGTAAAATGAACAATAAAAAAAATAAAAACATTTTTTTTGTCCCCGTGGGCTCGCATGCAGAAGCGAACGCATACGTAAGTCCCGTCCACATATGAAAATAGTGTTCAAACCACACATGTGAGGTATCGCTGTGATCGGTAGAGCAAGAGCAATAATTTTGGCCCTAGACCTCCTCTGCAACTCACAACATGTAACCAGTAAAAAATTTTAAAGCGTCTCCTATGGGGATTTTTAAGTAGCGAAGTTTGGCGCCATTGCACGAGCGTGTGCAATTTTGAAGGGTGACATGTTAGGTATCTTTTTACTCGGCATAACTTCATCTTTCACATTATGCAAAAACATCGGGCTAACTTTACTATTTTGGTTTTTTTTTAAAGCACAAAACTGTTTTTTTTGTTTGTTTTTTAAAAAACAAGTTTGAAAAATTGCTGCGCAAATACCGTGCGAGATAAAAAGTTGCAACGACCGCCATTGTATTCTCTAGGGCAGGGATATGCAATTAGTGGACCTCCAGCTGTTGCAAAACTACAAGTCCCATCATGCTTCTGCCTCTGGGTGTCATGCTTGTGGCTGTCAGAGACTTCCTATGCCTCATAGGACTTGTAGTTCTGCAACAGCTGGAGGTCCGCTAATTGCATATCCCTGCTCTAGGGTCTATGCTAAAAAAACATATATAAGGTTTTGGGGTTCTATGTAATTTTCTAGCAAATAAATTATGATTTTTACATGTAGGAGAGAAATGTCAGAATTGGCCTGGGTGCTCCAGAATGCCTGAAGGTGCTCCGTGCATGTTGGGCCTCTTTATGTGGCCACGCTGTGTAAAAGTCTCACATGTGGTATCACTGTTCTCGGGAGTAATAGCAGAATGTGTTTTGGGGTGTAATTTGTGGTATGCATATGCTGTGTGTGAGAAATAACCTCCTAATATGACAATTTTGTGAAAAAAAATCTTGGTTTTGCAAAGAATTGTGGGAAAAAATGACAACTTCAAAAAACTCATCATGCATCTTTCCAAATACCTTGGAATGTCTTATTTCCAAAAAGGGGTCATTTGGGGGGTATTTGTACTTTTCTGGCATGTTAGGGTCTCAAGAAATGAGATAGGCCGTCAGTACTTCAGGTGTGATTAATTTTCAGAGATTGGCACCATAGCTTGTGGAGTCTATAACTTTCACAAAGACCAAATAATATACACAGATTTGGGTTATTTTTACCAAAGATATGTAGCGGTATAAATTTTGGCCAAAATATATGAAGAAAAAATTACTAATTTGCAAAATTTTATAACGGAAACGAAGAAAAATGCATTTTTTTACAGAATTTTCGGTCTTTTTTCTTTTATAGCGCAAAAAATAAAGAACCCAGTGGTGATTAAATACCACCAAAAGAAAGCTCTATTTGTGTGAAAAAAGGACAAAAATTTCATTTGGATACAGTGTTGCATGACTGAGTAATTGTCATTCAAAGTGTTAGAGCACCGAAAGCTGAAAATTGGTCTGGTCATTAAGAGGGTTTAAGTGCCCAGTGGTCAAATGGTTAATATTCCTATCAAATATTTTTTGGGGTTCTTGTTGGGGCAGTATACATTTGCAAGTGTGTATTTCATAGCCTGTAAGGTCCCTCTTAAAAAAAGATTTCTGGGTCCACTTTTCTCTTTTCTACTATAAAGCGACCATTTTTCCCAAAGCCGATTGTTACCTCTTTTGCCCTTCTAATTGGGGAGTCTCCATAATACCAAATTGGGATATTCCTTGAGTATAACTTCACATTTGTATCTTGTGCAATATGTCTCTTGTAGAAATATTATTTCTGCGGCATTTCTTTCCAGTTCTCGTTATGCCATATGTCTTTTTTCTGGGGAATTTAACCCTCTGACATTATATGTCAGGAATTTCGTGTTATTCATGCTTCTCTATTTCTCTCCAGCTACCTCGCGTCTCCCGCAAGGGAGGGGGGGGTCGCCGAACATCGGGAGACACGGAGCACTTCATACCTATTAAGGCTCAGAGGGCCACAGACCATCCCGAGATTCACAAACCATTTCCTACCCTCTCCCACCCTCCCTCCCCCTTGTTGGTATTTTGACCTCATGGTCTTAGAGCAGATAATCAATCTTTTTGGGGCTCCCTTGCCCGACTGCTCTTTCTGGCCCAAGGTGGCGTTCTGTTTGGCACCGAAGGTCACCCTCTTCTACAACTGAAAAGATCTCAGGGCACACCGCATGTCCGGGTCTCCATCTCCTCTCCATTTGTCTTTTCATCTTTTCTTCTGTTCGCTTCCCCCTCCCCCCCTTCCCCTTCCCTCTCCCCCCCTTCCCCTTCCCTCTCCCCCCCTTCCCCTTCCCTCTCCCCCCCTTCCCCTTCCCTCTCCCCCCTTCCCTCTCCTCCTCTTCCCCTTCCCTTTCCCTCTCTCCCCCCTTCCCTTTCCCTCTCTCCCCCCCTTCCCTTTCCCTCTCTCCCCCCTTCCCTTTCCCTCTCTCCCCCTTCCCTTTCCCTCTCTCCACCCCTTCCCCTTCCCTCCCCCCCTTCCCCTTCCCTCCCCCCCCTTCCCCTTCCCTCTCCCCCCCTTCCCCTTCCCTCTCCCCCCCTTCCCCTTCCCTCTCCCCCCCTTCCCCTTCCCTCTCCCCCCCTTCCCCTTCCCTCTCCCCCCCTTCCCCTTCCCCCTTCCCCTTCCCTCTCCCCCCCCTTCCCCTTCCCTCTCCCCCCCCTTCCCCTTCCCTCTCCCCCCCTTCCCCTTCCCTCTCCCCCAGTCCAGACGACTTTTGTTTTTTATTAAGGATTGAATATTAGGTCATTTTATTGTTGTTGCCTTGGTTACCTGTTTCCTAGGAATTAACTGCCATTGTTCTTCTTCCTGTGTCTTTAAAATGGTGATCCTCCTAAAAATAATATATAAATTCCAAATTCCCCTTCCCCTTCCCTCTCCCCCCCTTCCCCCTCCCCCCCTTCCCTATCCCCCCCGTTCCCCTTCCCTCTCCCCCCCTTCACCCTTCCCTCTCCCCCCCTTCACCCTTCCCTCTCCCCCCCTTCACCCTTCCCTCTCCCCCCCTTCACCCTTCCCTCTCCCCCCTTCACCCTTCCCTCTCCCCCCTTCACCCTTCCCTCCTTCCCCTTCCCTCTCCCCCAGTCCAGACGACTTTTGTTTTTTATTAAGGATTGAATATTAGGTCATTTTATTGTTGTTGCCTTGGTTACCTGTTTCCTAGGAATCAACTGCCATTGTTCTTCTTCCTGTGTCTTTAAAATGGTGATCCTCCCAAAAATAATATATAAATTCCAAATTCCCCTTCCTCTTCCCTCTCCCCCCCCCTTCCCCTTCCCTCTCCCCCCTTCCCCTTCCCTCTCCCCCCTTCCCCTTCCCTCTCCCCCCTTCCCTCTCCCCCCTTCCCTCTCCCCCTTCCCCTTCCCTCTCCCCCTTCCCTCTCCCCCTTCCCTCTCCCCCCCTCTTCCCCCCTTCCCCCCCTTCCCCCCTTCCCCCCCCTTCCCCTTCCCTCTCCCCTCCCTTCCCCTTCCCTCTCCCCCAGTCCAGACGACTTTTGTTTTTTATTAAGGATTGAATATTAGGTCATTTTATTGTTGTTGCCTTGGTTACCTGTTTCCTAGGAATCAACTGCCATTGTTCTTCCTGTGTCTTTAAAATGGTGATCCTCCCAAAAATAATATATAAATTCCAAATTCCCCTTCCCCTTCCCTCTCCCCCCCTTCCCCTTTCCTCTCCCCCCCTTCCCCTTCCCTCTCCCCCCCTTCCCCTTCCCTCTCCCCCCCTTCCCCTTCCCTCTCCCCCCCTTCCCCTTCCCTCTCCCCCCCTTCCCCTTTCCTCTCCCCCCCTTCCCCTTTCCTCTCCCCCCCTTCCCCTTTCCTCTCCCCCCCTTCCCCTTTCCTCTCCCCCCCTTCCCCTTCCCTCTCCCCCCCTCCCCCTTCCCTCTCCCCCCCTCCCCCTTCCCTCTCCCCCCCTTCCCCTTCCCTCTCCCCCCCTTCCCTCTCCCCCCCTTCCCCTTCCCTCTCCCCCCCTTCCCCTTCCCTCTCCCCCCCTTCCCCTTCCCTCTCCCCCCCTTCCCCTTCCCTCTCCCCCCCTTCCCCTTCCCTCTCCCCCCCTTCCCTCTCCCCCCCCTTCCCCTTCCCTCTCCCCCCCTTCCCTCTCCCCCCCCTTCCCCTTCCCTCTCCCCCCCCTTCCCCTTCCCTCTCCCCCCCCTTCCCCTTCCCTCTCCCCCCCCTTCCCCTTCCCTCTCCCCCCCCTTCCCCTTCTCTCTCCCCCCCTTCCCCTTCCCCCCCTTCCCCTTCCCCCCCTTCCCCTTCCCCTTCCCTCTCCGCCCCCTTCCCCTTCCCTCTCCGCCCCCTTCCCCTTCCCTCTCCGCCCCCTTCCCCTTCCCTCTCCCCCAGTCCAGACTTCTTTTGTTTTTTATTAAGGATTGAATATTAGGTCATTTTATTGTTGTTGCCTTGGTTACCTGTTTCCTAGGAATCAACTGCCATTGTTCTTCTTCCTGTGTCTTTAAAATGGTGATCCTCCCAAAAATAATATATAAATTCCAAATGTTAGCAATAGCTATACCAGAGTTTTTTCAGAATAATAAAAACAATGATGACAAAATATATTTGGTAAAATAAAAAATCGAGAGTAAAATTTGCACTAATCACCAGGAAAAAAAAAGATGTAGGTTTAACAGCACCAGATATAAATAGATATTATAAGTCATTAATTATTTCACGAATGGTAGAATGGGTTAAGGAAAAAAAGTGGATCAAGATTGAAAATACTTACAGAATACAGAACACTTTTGCACAAAAATATTTGGGTACCACGTAAGCACAGAACATTAGATTTGGAAGTACACGATGTAACTATAAATGCGTTTAAAATTTGGGACGCATTATATCGACAAACAAATTGGGTATATATTTCACCATTAATTGCACTCACGAGAACAAATTTTTTTGGCCCAGGGAAGGAGACACATTTTGGTGTTTAGAATGGGGAACGCACAAATAAGGGGCATCACTACACATGGGAAGATGAGATCACTACAGGACCTAAAGGAAACAAACAGGTGGAAGATAAGTGAATGGGAATAATTCCAATTAAAACACTTGGTAAACACACTACCTTAAACAATTAGAGATGGAAAGAATTTAAATCCACTGGAAAAATGTTGTGGTACACGAACCTGACAAACATGGGATGTCAAAAGTGTATGAGATATTGACAGATTTGGAAGAACAAGAGATGCCCCCCTATATAGGAAAATGGGGAAAAAGAAACGGGTACAAAACTAGAGGATCAACATGTTGAGAGAATGATAGGGGCAGTATACAATTGCTCAACAGACATAAACACAATAGAAATTAACTACAAGCTCCTAGTAAGATGATATTTGACACCAGATAAAATCCACAAATACCAACCGGACAAATCCCCTCTGTGTTGGAGGGAATGTAAACAGAGGGCAACAATGACACACATCTGGTGGGAATGCCCAAAAATTAAGGAATATTGGCAGGAAATCCTGGAATATATAGAAGAGATAACCGGAGAAAAGATAATTAATAGCCTGAAGACGTGTTTATTTCATGAATCAAAAGTTTCAAATTAGCAATATAGATACACATTAACTCCAATACTGTTGAATGCCGCAAAAGGACTAATTCCAAAGTAGTGGTTGAGCATGGAAAAACCAGACACGAAGGAATGGTTTGAGCGAATAGAATACTACCGTAGAATGGAATACTTATGCAGCAGAGAAAAAGGGCAACCAGAAAAATACAACAGTATTTGGGGAAGATGGAACGTTTTTAAAACCTCAGAGAAACACCTAGAAAAGATGATGGAGGGCGGCAGGGCCTGAGTAGGCCCAGAAATAAGAAAGAGGGTCGAGAACAAAGAAAGAATTGAAGCTTTGAAAGATAGATATAGAGGGTAATGCTAGTGATTAAGATTTTAATATTACATTTAGAACAATGTAATATCTAAACGAAGACCACATATACTGTCTGAAAATTCCTTTGGCCAAAAAGTTTTCTATTCTGCTCCTTCAAATTTTCCCATCACTGTGGTTGAAAACGACTGTCGATTTGACACCACTAGAAAATCGAACAAACATTCTTAAAATGAAAATTTTTGGAAGGAAGACATTATTTTTGTATGGCCAGCATAATTGACAGCAGGCGCGGATAGCTTTTATCAAGCCACCTGCCTATGACAAGGGAGTCTGTCATACATAATATATTAGTAATGTCTGTCTATTTTTTTCTTTAAAAAAAAAAATGTGATCTCTGAGTCTGATATTTACCAGTTTCAACTTCTAATGGTATATACAGTATATCTCTTCCTTCTGTTATTCTGAGAGTGGAGTAGAGATTTTGCTCCCAAACCATATAGTTGTTTGTTTATATTTACCATTGCATATAGATATTTGAGAATAAATTGCCTTTTTTTTAAAAAAAACTTGACATATTTTAACTAAATTATACACCAAACTTTTTTAAGGTTATTATCCAAATAATGAAAACAATAATCGGCCAACTAGTCGATTTATGAAAATGAAAATAATCGTTCGTTGCAGCCCTATTCAGTATAATGGGTCGCTGACCCAGAGTTATTGGTCTGGGGCAGGGAGTCATAGCATTGAAGCAAGAAAGTCATCATGATAGCCAGGCAGAAATACATTTTTAGAAAGAGAGCTCAAAGGTGGAGAAAATTATGGTTTACAGAAAGATTACATTGTACTTTCAGTCCAGCTCACAGGAAGTTACAAGGAAACTGCATTTCTAAAATGATTGGCCTGAAAAATGGAAATAAATGCAGCCACCACATCGAAGGACTGGTAAGCTACAAAATATATTTTTGTTCTTAGGTTAATAATCCTTTAAATAGAATGCACATTTTTTATATATATATATATATATATATATATATATATATATATATATATATATATATATATATATATATATATATATATATATATATATATATATATATATATATATAATGTGTGTGTGTGTGTGTGTGTGTGTGTGTGTGTGAATGTATATACAATATATATATATTATGTGTCTTGACATGAGCCTCCTGTAATTGCCTGCATAGAAACAATCAGATTTGGAGAGGAATAAACAGTGCTAGGAGTCAATTGGGCTTTCTTGCTTTGCACAGCGCTGCTTTGTGAACATGTCTACATGAGGAAGAAGCACAGGATCGACATGTTCTTAGTATTCTGTTTCTCCATTATGAAATCAGTCTGGAGTGGGGTCTGGACCAAACTTCACAAACGTCCTGGACCTGCATGGGTGTCGGCTAACATGACTTTCAGAACAGATACAGATTTTTAAAATTGTTCACATATAAATTTATTTCAACAGTATAGTAGTTTACTTGGAGTTACATAGTTGTAAGGTTAATATAAAGGGAAAAAAAACGCGCTAAAGAGCAATTATAAATGCTGAACTACAGCTGCAACAAAAAGACACTAATATCAGTGTAAGGATCTAAAGCAAATAAAATAAGTGGGCTTGCAGTCAGATGGTCACAGATATAAATTCATATGTTACTTGCATAAATGAATAAAATACATATATAAAAACTGTAAATAATTAATAAATCGAAAATACCAAAATCAGAAGGTGCTTATAGGTAAATAAACTCCACTATTAAATTGAGTGCACAGTAGGTGACCAAACATGTAAATACATGGATCAAATTTAAAAAATTATAAATTAAATCAAACGAGAATATAAAAATGGGAAAAGTGAGTACAGTCCATTCATAAGAAGCGCAATGAAGACGCTTCAGTCCCATGAAGGAAAAGTCACGTATCCACAGTTCATGAAGAACAACTCCGCCATACAATAATTGTAACAAGTTAAGAAGCCCTTAAGCTTTTTAACTTGTTGCAATTATTGTATGGCGGAGTTGTTTTTTTCTGCCTTTATTTAAGCAATAAATACTTTTTAATCTTACTGCACCATCTGAGCCCTTGCTTGCCTTTTTTGCACTTACGGCCCCCGGGACCAGTGGGTGCCTCCCTCCAGGTGAACGTGCTGGAATCGCCTTCCATTGGAACGCTGCATTCATCGGCTGATCCGGACGCCGCCATCCAGCTGTCCCTGCAGAGGGCTGTATCTGCACGCATACAAGACCTTGCTATTAGGGAGGTCCACCGCTTTTGGTAAGGGTCCATCTATAGTGTCCTTTGGATTCACTGTTTGGGTATGCCTTCACACCACTTCCTTCTCTTTCTTCACCCACACTATCTGTTCTTAATGAACTGTGGATACGTGACTTTTCCTTCAGGGGACTGATGCGCCTTCATTGAACTTCTTATGAATGGACTGTACTCACTTTTCCCATTTTTATATTCACGTTTGATTTCATTTATCATTTTTGAAATTTGATCCATGTATTTACACGTTTGGTCACCTACTGTGCACTCAATTTAATATTGGAGTTTATTTACCTATAAGCACCTCCTGATTTTGGTATTCAATTTATTAATTATTTACAGTTTATATATGTATTTATTTATTCATTTATGCAAGTAACATATGAATTATTATAGTTGTAAGGTTGAATAAAGATACCAGTCCATACAGTGTCTGTGTGGTGAGTGTGTTTGTGTAAATATATGTGTGTTTGTCACTACTATTTCCCATATCCCTGTATATTGCTTTCACAAGTTTTTTGAAATTGTCACCACCAACTGTCGAAGGAAGTTCCACATCCTTACCGCTCTAACAGTAAATAAACCCTTACACAGTTTAAAATTAAAGCGTTTCTCATCCAACTTCATTGAGTGACTGCGTGTCTTCTTAAGAGACTTAAGACTGAATTGTTTTCTCCATATGCTAGAATCACCATTTAGATATTCATATATTGCAATCATATCTCTTCAGTGAACCAAAACAATAATATGCTGCCAAGTGAAACATATTTAATCCATTGTGAATTGAGTATGCCTTAACATAAATTGCTCCTGTGCCAATATATATTATTTAATTAATGGGTGCTATATATAAAGTGCTGAAGTGCTAATACCCTATATTGCATGATAAAAGTGTATAAGTTTGTTAAACACATAAATCATCAAAGTCCTCAAAGTTGATCAAAAATTGATGCTTTGTGATGGTGCTCCAAGACAAAGTCACAGTGGCCTCACACGCGTGCTCCCCCCCTGTGTGATTGTGCTCACCTCAGGGTATGTGACTGCACAACTAAGTTTGGTCAAAACTGTAGTTGTACCACTTCTGAGCTCTAAGTTTATTGGAGTCTGCAGTTTCCCAGGTGTTCCAGTGTTGCTGTCCTCGGAATGATATATAAAGAAATAGGCTGGGTAGTGTAATACCGTTTAAACACTGATTTTATTAAAACAAAAATATCCAGGGTACTCGCACTTTAAAGGTGCTTCCAGCGCACCACTCTACAGCAAGCAATGAGAAAACCTCAGTAAATCCTTGTTTCTAACAGCAGCTACTCAGATAAACGTCTGAGCTGCCTCCTCCACTGTCCTGTCCCCTCCCAAATGCGTGTCGACACAGGGATATGAGTCTTCCTCGGGGGAATTCAATCTATCTCTTCAGTGTCCAGGGAGAATAAGTTTAATGTTTGTAGGCGTTCCTTATAACTGAAGTCCTCCAGTCCCCTTATTAGCTTTGTGGTCCTTCTTTGAACTCTTGAGTTTCCTGCACATTCTTCCTATGGATTGGTGACCAGAGCTGGATGGCATACTCAAGATGTGGCCAAACCAGAGTTTTGCAAAGTGGTAGAATTATAGTCTTATCTCTTGAGTAAATACTATTTGTAATGCATCTCAATAGTCTGTTAGCCTTGCTGCAGCTTGGAATTGTGTGCCATTTCTGAGCCTGTGATTTATTAGCACCCCCTCAGATCCTTTTCAATCCTAGATTTCCCCAGAGGTTCTACTCTTAGCTAGTAACTTGCATTCATGTTTTAGCCCCTAGGTGCATTGCTTTACATTTTTCAATTAAATCTCATTTTCCATGTAGTTGCCCATCCCTTTTATTTTATCAAGGTCTTTTAAAGTTGCTATATCCTGTTGCAAAGGTATTATCCTTCTTAGCTTTGTATCATCAGCAAACACTGAGATGGAGCTATTTATTGAGAGGGGATATGATTTCAATTTACAAATACTGTACTGGTGACCCCACAATAGGGATAAAACTTTTTCGCAGAAGAGAGTTTAATAAGACTCGTGGCCACTCATTACAATTAGAAGAAAAGAGGTTTAACCTTAAACTACGTAGAGGGTTCTTTACTGTAAGAGCGGCAAGAATGTGGAATTCCCTTCCACAGGCGGTGGTCTCAGCGGGAAGCATTGATGGCTTCAAGAAACTATTAGATAATCACCTGAATGACCGCAACATACAGGGATATGTAATGTAATACTGACACATAATCACACACATAGGTTGGACTTGATGGACTTGTGTCTTTTTTCAACCTCACCTTCTATGTAACTATATACCAACCTCTATATCATTTATGAATAAATTAAACAATTGACCCAAGACATAACCTTGGGACACCCTACTTCCAACTCAGACCATTCTCAGTACAAGCTATTTATCACCACCCTCTGGATGTGCAACCAGTTTTCTATCCAGGTACATACACTATTGTCAATGCAAACAGACCTCAATTTTTAAGCGTTTATGGGGTACTGTATCAAATGCTTTGGCAAAATCCAAGTACACCACGTCCACAGACCTTCCTTTATCCAGATTACAGCTCATCTTTTCATAGAATTTCAACCGGTTTGTCTGGCAAGAGTACTCTTTCATACATCCATGCTGGTTACTACAAATAATATAATTTTCATCAGCGAATACTTGGATCTGGTCCTTTTTTCATCCCCTCCAATAGTTTACATTCTATTTGTTAGGCTGACTGGTCTGTAGTTTCCAGTTATACATCACAGCCCTTTTTAAATATTGTTACCATGTTAGCTTTTTGACAATCAACTGGTACCATTCCAGTCAGAAAGCTGTCCTTAACTAGTTGCCGCCCGCCCACAGTCAAATGACGGCGGTGCGGCTCTTGTTCTGGGACGATGTCATATGGCGGCATCCCAAAATGGCCACTCTTGCGTGCCCACAAGCACGCCGTGTTGCTAGGACACGGCGCAACCTCGATCTCTGTAAAGAGCCACGTCCGCGGCTCTTTAACCATGTGATCGGCTGTGTCCAATCACAGCCGGTCACATGTAAACATGAAGATGCCAGTAATCGGTGCTCCTCACCTCACACTGACAGAGTGTGAGGATAGGAGAGCCGATCAGTGGCATCTCCTCAGGGAACAGCTATGTATATAATCAGGGCACTGATCATCAGTGCCCACCAGTGGCAGAAATCAGTGCCCACCACTGCCCACCACTGCCCACAAGTGCCACCAATCAGTGCCCATTAGTGATGCCAGTCAGTGCTGCTCATCAATGCCCAACAATGCTGTCGATCAATGCCCATCAGTACCACCCACTAGCGCCACCTATCAGCGCTCATCAGTGCCAAATATCAGTGCCACCTTTCAGTGCCCATAAGTGCGGCATATTAATGCCTCATCAGTGACACCTAATCAGTGCCCATAAGTGCCACCTCATCAATGCTCACCAGATCAGCCTATCAGTGCCCATCAAAGCCACCTCATCAGCGCACATCAGTGAAGGAGAAAAATTACTTAGTTATGAAATTTACTGACCGAAACTAAGTAAAAACTATTTTTTTTCCCAAATTTTTGGTCTTTTTTTTTTTTTTTTAGTATAAAATAAACCCAGCAGTGATTAAATACCACCAAAAGAAACCTCTATTTGTGTGAAGAAAATGATAAATTTGTTTGGGTACAGTGTAGCATGACCACACATTTGTCATTCAAAGTGCGTCAGGGCTAAAAGCTGAAAAATGGCTTGGGCAGGAAGGGGGTATAAGTGCCCTGTAGGCAAGTGGTTAAAGATTAGGAATAACCATCTGGCTATACATGGGTAAGTTCTTTTAGGGCTCTTGGGTGTAAACCATCTGGTCCTGGTGATTTATCCACATAAAGTTTTTCAAGTCTATTTTGAACTTGGCTTTAATTGGCCTCAAGGGTACATTCCATGTTGTGTTACTAATACAGTATTGTTTATTATACTCCTCCTTTTTCTTTTTGTAAAAACTATGAACAACTTCTTTATTACAGTTGCCTACTCTATTTTATTTATTTTTTGTTTAACTCTCCTCTGCTATGTGTCTCTCATTGTCTGTCAGCTACCGTGATTGTTCTCTTACTTTTCTTAAACAACTTTGCAACCCCTGACTTACATTTGTTGTCAGATTGGAATCCAGTTAGTATAACTAGACTGTAGCAGTATGGTCAGCTTTTTACTAGCTCATTTCAACTATGTAGTGCAATGTCACATATTGAAACCTGTATAAACATGTATATAACTGATTACCATGTATTTGAAAGACAAACATTGTATGTCATTATATGTCATTTATATATTACAAAAGTAACTCTGGCCAGAGGTAAAATCTGAAATGTGTATAATGACATCTGAAGTGTTACATGTAAAAGGACCCAATCCAGTTCTCCTAGGAGTTATCTTTTAAATAAAACATAATAAAAAGTCTTTTTTTTTTTTTTTGGACCTTTTTAATACATTTTACGCAAGTGTTTAACTCATGTTTTCCTCAAGAAATTTTATTTGGCAAATCATCAAAGACTTGAGTAACTCTATGCCAAGAAAGAAAACAAAACAATCCAACAAATTCTCATGTATTTGTATGTATTTTAGATGAATTTCTTATTATTTATTGCTGAATAAGTTGATAAATGCCAGGGGGTTATTTTAGTGAAACACTGAAGAAAAAGCAATGTGGTAAAAGCATTCATGCATCCAATAATTAGACAAAAATGAACACTCAATGTAACTACAATAACAAACTAGCTTTGATATTCATAGTGTACATTTTCACTGGCGTCTTCATCTGCGCTGTCTTTGGCTTACTAAACTGTCATCTTGCCATGTCTTTCTTAGAGAGGAATTTTTAAATTACATTGTCAACAAACCTCACCATCTATATCACATTGCTGGCTAATACATCACTAAATAAATATTTCCATTAATATTAAATGCCTTGGGAATGAACTTAAAATATTGGACAGGTGCTTTGTGTTAGTAATGTAAACCTAACTCATTAATCTGCTTTGCAACTAAACATTTTATGGTGACGTTTAGATGAAATACACACTTAAGCCCAGCTTCAGCCAATACTTTATGTGTAAATAGACGTCTATTAAGTTTTTTGTGATCAGTGACCTTGCTGAGGATATTTCACATCACTTCCTGTTGCTGCAATAACAGGGCAATGCAGGTAGGGGTTGTTGGGACAAAAAGACACTGGTAGATTTTAACACCTTCCCATTTGAAAATCTCCTCAATGGGGACCAAGACTTAACATGAAAACTAGACAGAGGTTTGAACTCATCTGAATACTATCCAAAACTAAAAATAAATTGTCTTGGTGGTGGGTGGTATTTGATGCGGTATTAAACCCAAAAGCAAACATTTATTCTATTGTAGCTTACCAATTTTTGGATGTGATGGCTGCATTTGTTTTTTTTTTTATTTTAGGCTTTCTTTTATTTTATATTTTTACATTTTTTTGTTTTTTTTTAATATATTTCATTTTGTTTTTATATTTTTACAATTTTTTTGTGTTTTTTAATATATTTCATTTAGGCTTTCTTTTATTTTCAACTGGTGAGCTGGCCAGTAAAATAAAGCAGAGGTAGGGTGCTACTACCCAATAAGATTAGAAAATGTTTTCAGAGCTACCCATCTGCTGTCTGTTATAGGGCGTACACACGGTCGGACTTTGTTCGGACATTCCGACAACAAAATCCTAGGATTTTTTCCGACGGATGTTGGCTCAAACTTGTTTTGTCTACACATGGTCGCACAAAGTTGTCGGAAAATCTGATCGTTCTAAACGCGGTGACGTAAAACACGTACGTCGGGACTATAAACGGGGCAGTGGCCAATAGCTTTCATCTCTTTATGTATTCTGAGCATGCGTGGCACTTTGTCCGTCGGATTTGTGTACACATGATCGGAATTTCCGACAACGGATTTTGTTGTCGGAAAATTTTATCTCCTGCTCTCCAACTTTGTGTGTCAGAAAATCCAATGGAAAATGTCCGATGGAGCCCACACACGGTCGGAATTTCCGACAACACGCTCCGATCGGACATTTTCCATTGGAAAATCCGACCGTGTGTACGGGGCATTACTGTGTTTTTTTATGGAGAACCAATACATTTTGAAGCTTTTAAAGAGCAAGCAAGGAGTTGCAGACCATCTCTTTTCACGATCTGGCAAGTAAGTCTGTTTTTTCCAAAGAACAAGCTCTCTTGCAGATGTATCACTTACAGTGATGAGACAAACCATTTTATTTATGTAAAACCTGTATCTCAAAAGGAACAGCGCCGTTGCTGTAACTACATAAAAGGTGTTAGCTGGAGTTTAGCTTCAATATGTTAGGGTTAATAAATGCTAGTACGTATAACATCCCCCTCCCCCCAGACTAACAATGCTGCTGTCCAAATGTGCCCCCTCTGCTCCTTCATTCGGAGTGGGGCAGTGTAAAACAGGGGAGGTGTTACTGACTCAGATCACCAGGTGAAAACAGATGGGGAAAATAGTCTAAAAAAAAAAAAAAAGAAGAAAACTAATGCAGCCGCCGAATGATTGGTAAGTTGCAATAGATTACATTTATGGTTTTGGTTTTTATACCACTTTGAAGGACTCATAATAAAAAATTAAAAACTACATTAAGTGACATTTTATCTATCAATAAAGTAAAATGTAAACCGTGCATTATGTATGTAAACGTGAACAATGAATGTCTCGTTTTTGTGCAGTTTTTGGTCTGTAAATATTTGGAAGCATTTTTTTGTCCAGTAGGTGCCATAAAATACCTGTTGACCCTTCCACAAATCCAGTACGTTTGCTACCTTCTGTTAATTTTCTGCACTTCACTATTGCCAGCTGTTGAGTAAGCATTTTCCCCATATCGAAAATTTGTTACTAGTAAGATCACCATGTGCAAATTGAACAGGGGAGGGTGGGAGAAAAGCCTAAAAATTAGAAATTAATGCAGCCACCACATTCCACAACACTGGTAAACTGCACTATATTGCATTTTTATTTTTGGGTTTAGATGCACTCTCCCACACTGAGTATTTGTTTTCTCACTTAAGTTTTAGTGAGACAAGCCTGAGTTCTTGTTAAATTTAAAGTGATATTAAAGGCTGTTCTTTTTTTATAACAAACATGTCATACTTACCTGCTCTGTGCAGTGGTTTTACACAGAGCAGCCCCAATCCTCTTCTTTTTGGGTCCCCTGCCAGTGCTCCTGGCCCCTCTTTCCTGCCGAGCGCCTCCATGGCAAGCAGCTTTCTATGGGGGCTCCCGAGTCACTGCTCGATCTGTCCATTCAGATACAGAGCATGGCTTGGGCTGCCCCTGCTCTCTCCTCATTGGCTTACTGGCTGTGATTGACATTAGTGGCTCCAGCTGCTGTCTCAGCCAATGAGGAGGCAGAGACCTTGGAGAGTCGCTGCTCTCGCGCACATCACTGGATCAAGATGGGGCTCAGGTAAGTATTGGGGGGAGACTGCACACAGAAGGTTTTTTTTACCTTCATGCATAGAATCTATGAAGGTAAACATTGTGCCTTTAAAACCACTTTAACCACTTTAGCCCCGGAAGGATTTACCCCCTTCCTGACCAGGCCCTTTTTTGCGATACGGCGCTACACTGCGTTGCTTTAACTGACAATTGTGCAGTCGTGCGAGGTTGTACCCAAACAAAATTGATGTCCTTTTTTTCCCCACAAATAGAGTTTTCTTTTGGTGGTATTTGATTACCTCTGCAGTTTTTATTTTTTGTGCTATAAACAAAAAAAGAGGGACAAATTTGGGAAAAAAAGCAATATTTTTTACTTTTTGCTATAATAAATATCCCCAAAAAATATATATAAAAAAACTAATTTCTTCCTCATTTTAGGCCAATATGTATTCTACACATTTTTGGTAAAAATAAATTGAATCTTGGCATTTTTATTATTATTTTTTTATTACTAATGGTGGTGATCTGCGATTTTTTTATTTTTATTTATTTTTTTATTTTTTTATCATGACTGTGACATTGCGGCGGACAGATCAGACACTTTTGACACTATTTTGGGACCATTGGCATCTATACAGCGATCATTGCTATAAAAAGCACTGATTACTGTGTAAATGTCACTGGCAGAGAAGGGGTTTAACACTCAGGGGCAATCAAGGGGTTAACTGTTCCCTCAGTGTGTTCTAACTGTAGGGGGGGTGGGCTCACTAGAACATGCAAGAGATCACTGCTCCCGATCACTGGGAGCAGTAGATCCCTGTCATGTTGCTAGGCAGACCAGGGGAAATGCCTTGTTTATATAGGCATCTCCCCATTCTGCCTCTCCTTGCCACGATCTTGGGCCACTGATGGACATAGAGTCCACGGGACCCGCTGGCACACTGCTGTGGCGCCCTGCTAGCCGCTGATGACACAGCGACGTATGGGTACGTCGTTTTGCGCACCCATTCCACCTTGCTGACGTATATCGGTGTGAGCCGGTCGGCAAGTGATTAAACTAGTATCTAAGAGAGGGAAGCTGATAAAATTTACAAATGAGATGAATTGGCTTTTTCATTTAACACGCCACAGAAACTGTCCTCCTAAAATGGCACAATCTGCTTAGAACCAATGGCCAGTACTCTATACTTACTCTTGAACCTTTTGCTGTTTTTGATGTTGACACACTTGCTCCTCCTCAACAAAAACTTCACTCCCTTGGCCTCTGAGACTCTGGTTTTCCTCTTGGCTATCTTACCGCACCTTCAGTGTCACATACAGGTGTCACAACTCTACACTCTCCTCTTCCTCTTTTTGTAGAAGTCCCCCAAAGGACTTGGGTCTACTCTAGCTTGAGACTGTTGGGCGCATGGGATTGTCTCTCTGCCACCCAAGAATAAGCCCTACAGCGTGTCGAAGCTGCAAGGACTCCCCAGCTTGAAGTGCCTCACTGCCAAAGTGCTCCCAGCAAGGGCCTGAGACCATTTCTCTTTGCTCACTGCTTTACAATGACACTGTCACAGCAGGCCAAAACATCCCCTGCCTCACCAGATGTCTTTTTTGTGAGTACCCATTTACAATTTTGACTGTCAAGAACGCGGTGACGTACAACACGTACGATGGGACAACACGTACAACGTCTTGTACTTGCTTCAGAGCATGCGTCATTTTTGGTATGTTGAAACAACATACAGACGAGCGGTTTTCCCGATAGGAATTTATCCCGTCGGAAAAATATAGAACATGTTCTCTATCTAAGTCCGTCTGAATTTTCAACGTAAAAAGTCGGAAATTCTGACCGTGTGTACGGGGCATTAGTGTTATGTTTGCTGTGTTACTCAACCCTCAATTTGACTGCTTTGGAATGTCCCAGTTGTCTCTGAATTGTTCCTCACCCTGTGTCTCTTAATGAACAATTTAAGAAAACCAGAGTCGGGACTATAATCGGGGCAGTAGCCAATAGCTTTCGTCTCTTAATTTATTCTGAACGTGCATGGCACTTTGTGCGTCGGATTTGTGTACACACGTTCAGAATTTAACCGATCGGATTTTGTTGTCGGAAAATTTTATAACCTGCTCTCAAACTTTGTGTGTCGGAAATTCCGACAGAAAAAGTCCGATGGAGCCCACACACGATCGGAATTTCTGACAACACAATCCGATCGCACTTTTTCCGTCAGAAAATCCGACCGTGTGTACAGGGCATTAGAATAAAACTAAATCAAAGTTTGCTGCCAAAATTAACACCGATTTAGGCTCCATTCACACCTGAACATTTAGATATATGGTGTTTTTCGGGCGTTTTTTTTAAAGCTTTTTTTGCAGCTTTTTGCATGCTTTTTTAAAGCGTTTTAGAAGAAGAACTTTCAGACCTATGGGAGTCCGCGTAGCCGAACATGTAAACAATATCAAAAGAGGACTAGTCACACACAATGTTTCTAAACATTTTAGAATCTTTCACGGTAGGAATCCCAGGTGCTTACAATTCTGGGGCTTAGAAAAAGTGCATCCACACTGGAGGGGAGGGAATTTCATCAGGCAACTAAGTCAGCGTGAATCCATGTGGATCCATGAGATGTAGGTTATGGTTCCCAGTGGGTTAAACGTAGAATTTGACCTCAATTGTTTTATTTTTAATAAGTAGTTTTATTTTTAGGGATGTTTCTTTCTTTTTCTTTCTCCTTCCTCTTTTTAGCCTCTTTTTTTGTTTTGTTTTTTAGTTTTTAATTGTGTTTATGTATAATGGTATGTTATGTTTTGATTTTTACACAGTAATGGCAGTGGGATAGAGGTTCTGTTAACAATCTATATAATTCGGTTTATGCCTTTACCCAAATTGGGACACATAATTGCCCTTATTTCACGTTCTATAATACCTGTTGTTAGGGCAGTTGATTAGAGGAGGTGTCCCCGTACTAATAGGTGGAGGTTTAACCTATTTCCGGTTCCTCCACTGCCTGTATTGAGACTCTCCGCATTTATACATATATAGGAGGTGTTTCCGTGTGGGGTGGTTGCCATAGAAACCTTCCTTTCTCTTCCTGGCCGCTGTAATCCCTGCGGACACTCCCCTTCTCTTTATAAGCTGCTGGGTGATCATCAAGCTCCAACCCTTGCTGACGAAGTCCAGCCAGGACGTAACGCCGCGTACGGAGGGAGCAGCTTTTCTTGTGGACATCACCCGCTGCCATACTGTGCTTTTCAGCTATTAGCTATAGGATTGTCCTGCTGCCTATCCTTCAGTGTTGCGCCGTGGAGCGCTTGTCTTTAACCTATGTTTAAAGACTTTTAAATAAATTACATTTTATACGGAGTGCACTTAGATTGTGTTCCTTTTTTTTTCCCTCATTGGAACGATCAGTACATATCTCTGCTGGCTATCCAGAATCCGGTTGCCACATCAGACTCATCAGAGAATCTGCAAGACTGCACCAGGCATTACCATCATCCCTTGGGGATACACGTGAGTTTGACCTCTGCTCACAGAGGTCCACAGAATCTGGTAAGCACAATTTTTGTTTATCCGGGAAAAGCTGCATATGACCGATTGCGAGATTGCTTAATCACCATTCATGTGTCATAGGATATGTGACAGCCATTATCTTCTGGATGCATATATTCTTATTTTAGTTTCTTTATTGCGCTGCACTACCCCCATTATTATATATTTTACACTGCAGGATTTGCTGGTAAGTATTCTACTCATGACTTTGTTATGCTACCCTCCTTCCACATGGAAGTCAGGGGCAGGGAAGAATTGTTCCTTATTCCCTCCTTTTTTTTCCCACCTATCCCCCCGTCCCCCCCTGTTCTCCTCCTAATATCTAACAAACTGCCTATCCAATACCTCGCAAGGATCATCGCAGATGTAATCCTATTGTTATAACATATTTTGCTAAATGAAGACTGTATTGTTTAAGATGAATGTATTTTGTGTATACAAAACAATGTTTAATGAGTAAATGAAGATGGTGTGAATCAAAGGTGGACAATCTAAAAAATGAAAAAGAAAAAAACTTAAGCTAAAGGCTTTGTAAAAGTTTCCTATACACACACTGCTCTTATACAAGCTGAATCCCTTTATTACAAGGCCTTCTAGTCAAATATATTAAACACATAGATACAGTGGGAACGAAGGCTTTCTCCGATGTTTTATTCTTTCCATGCAGTGTACACAATGCCATCTTGTGGCCAAATGAGTGTCTGCTCATGTCGCTCAGATGGTGTTTAAACTTCACTTTGTTCCCATGGACTGTACATTGCATGTTAACTGTGAAACAATGTATGCAATGCAAGAGCTGATTGGAAACAAATGTTTCAGCTTTTCCAGTGACAGGAATATTACTTTAGTGTTATTTTTAAATCGCAGGAACATAAAATCTAAGTTTTTCACTGTAATGCCTAGAACTTTAATCCCTCATTCTGTGTCTGTATAAACAGACACTTTTGACATTTAATAGGCTATTTACATTTTTCCACACTGGTGTCAGTAGAATAGAATTATGAATCATTAGCAAGTTATGTTAATCTTGTTTAAATCTTTATGAACTATATACTTAGAAATGTGATTTCTGATGGTGAGTCTTTTATGCCATCACGGAGAATAAATTTAAGAATTTAACAATCTATGGAAGATACACTGTCAGTTAACAGATGTTCTCTAATCCAAACCAGTGACCGTTACATTGAACATGCATCTAAACCAAAGTGAGTACTGAATATAATGCAGCCTTCCCATACTTAGATGGGGTGGCTGCACACTCTTTATTTTTTTCAGGCTGTTTTTCCTTTGTTTTCAATTGGTGATCCTGCTGGTAACACACTTTCCGCACTAAGGTGACCACATTTACTGTGCTCTATCTATGTTTGAGCAGCGTTAGAAGTTAACTAGATTTCTGACCTTGGTATATTTAACAGACCAAAGAGCAATTAAGAGCTGTTAATTGCTAGGGTTTACACACCCCAGTTATACTGCAGCAATGCGGCTCACTCCCGCAAATCGGCATAGGTGTACGTCGGCTTGTACACAGTGATTTGTGGGTGCACGCACCCACTGGCCAGCGGCAGAGCCAATCAGTGGGTGGGGCGGACTCTATGTCCACCAGCCACCCGCGATCGTTCCCCGCAGTGACAGAACGGGGATCTGCCTGTGTAAACAAGGCAAATCTCCGTTCTGACAGGGGAGATCCCACAGATTCTGTCTTTCTGCTAAGCAGGAAGACAGATCGGTGTGTTTCCCCAGACACACTGTCCCCCATACAGTTAGAACACACAGTGAAGGAACACATTTAACCCCTTGATCAACCCTGATGTAAACCCCTTCCCTGTCATTAGTACAATAACAGTGCATATTTTAGCACTGATTACTGTAATAATGTCACTGGTTCCCAAAAAAGTGTCAAATGTCAGTTATGTGACCGATCTGTCCGCCTCAATGTCGCAGTCTCGCTAAAAATCACTAATCGCTGCCATTACTAGTAAAAAAAAAAAAAAAAAAAATGGCATAAATCGAACTCCTATTTTGTTGACACTATAACTTTTGCACAAACCAATCAATATTGCGTATATTAATTTTTTATTCTTTTTTACCAAAAATATGTAAAAGAATACATATTGGCCTAATGAAGAAATTTGTTTTTTTACATTTTTTGGGGGGGATATTTATTATAGCAAAAAGTAAAAAAAATATATTTATATATTTTTTAAATTGTCGCTCTTTTTTTGTTTATAGTGCAAAAAATAAAACCCGCAGAGGTGATCAAATACCACCAAAAAAGCTCTATTTATGGGAAAAAAAGCCATCAATTTTGTTTGGGTACAGCACCACACGACCGCGCAATTGTCAGTTAAAGTGACGCAGTGCTGTATTGCAAAAAATGGCCTGGTCATTAAGGGGGAAAATCTTCCGGGGCTGAAGTGGAGTGAAAGTTCCAGTTTTATTTTACAAAACAATGGCAGCAAGCCTTTGCCAGGAGGCATATGACAGATGCCGTTGCTGAGATCCTGGTTGTTATGCTGACCCATTGCCTGAAAAAAGAGATACTGATCAGAAAAGTCAGAGACTTGACAGAACTCCTGCATACTGTTTCTGGGTAAGCATGAGCTCCGACTCGAACATCAGGTATTCGCCGAACAGCCAATTTTATGGGGCGTTCGCAGCAAATTTGAATGCCCGATAATGCACTGCAAGACAGCAGTGCATTGCTGTATGATGATTGGCCAAAGCATACACCTGACCTGCATGCTTTGGCCAATCACAGCACACTCCTCAGCAAAAGCCATAATTGGCCAAAGGCATGGTGCCTTTGGCCAATCATGGCTCAGGGGGACTAAGTCCACGCCCCACACTATATAATGCTGCTTACACATGTATGTGTGTATACTCTGCATTCAGCGCAGCCTATATATATAGTGCATTCGGCGGTGTACACAGTATATAATACAGTGAAGTGCGGTGTTAAAAAAAGAAAAAAATATATACTGTCTGGATATTTGTCTGCCAGTGGGAGACCATACCATTGAATTTCCCAGACTGGGAGTGGGAACACCTGGGGGGCAGCACAGTACCTGCACTGCTGTGCCAGGGAGTTTGGAGCAATGCACTCTCCATCTGCTTCCCACCACTGATCCCCGGAGGCTTTCTGGGAGAGATTGAGGGGGCCCCCCTTCTACTGTGAGAAGTCACCGCAGCATCCTGGGGCTAGCAAGAGGGATTTTTTTCCCATTGCTGATACTGCTAGCAGGGACTGAGCCACTGAGAGCAGGTCACCTAGTGTACCCAATCCACACAGCACTTATTCAAAACCTAGACTGCACCTATATCAACCCTTTACCACAATATACTGAATCTTTAACACATCTAAGCGACATCTATTTTGCATTTGTGCCAAGATTATACCATACCTTTACTGTACCTAAGCTGCATGCAGGTTAACTGGGACTGTCATTAAGTGCAAAGGCTCTCTTAAAGGGCCCCAATGACAGCCGGCAGAATAACATCTCAAAGGACTGCCCCTCCCATAATAATTATTTTATCTTCCTTCCATCTGATCTCTTGGAAGATCATCAAAATGGATGCCAGTCTAACAGAAGTAGAACGTCTTGGATCCTGTCCTGGACAGAATTTCACATTTCAGCCTTGTCTGCTGTTCACATTCTATAGATACACACAGTGTGTCTCAACCCAACCCTCTGCTCCCTCTTCACAGGCTTTCACTGACAGCAGCAGGGGCCAATGACTCTCACTGCTGCCAAGTTTCCTGTGATAAGAGAGAGGGGGGAAGAATTGCTGCAAAAAGGTACAGTGCTAGATCGAGAGAGGGCCCAGGTAAGTGTTTAAGGAGGGAGGTGCTTGGTTGAAGCAACTTTTGGAAGGTTTTCTACCTTAATCCACATCAGTGCCTGACCTCACAAATACACTTGTAGAAGAATGGTCAACCGTTCCCATAGACACACTCCTCAACCTTGTGGACAGCCTTCCCAGAATAGTTGAAGCTGTTATAGCTGAAAGGGTGGGCCAATTCAATATTGAACCCTATGAACTAAGACTGAGATGCCATTAAAGTTCATGTAAAGGCAAGCGTCTTAATATGTTTGACAATATAATGTATATTGGGTGCAATGAAGCATGCCAAATATATAATCCCTGGCTTTCAACTTTAACTTCTATGGCCTTTTAGTCTTTTAAATCTGTGTCTTTAAAAGAAAACTCAATGCATACCCGCATAAGCTGACATTGCATAGCACTGGACTAATATACATGCCCAACTGGTCATCTGATACTGCAAGTACATATTATAAAATGTTTATATGCTTTAGCTATCCTAATGTACTGTATAAGGGAGTGGAATCTTGCCAGCATTGCTTAAAGTAGATGTAAACCTGAAAAAACATTTTTAATGAAGTTTCTACCTGGTACAGTAGAGGATGTCAAGTCATCTGTGCCCAGTCTTGCCACAAAGAGTTAACCCAGCTCTGAGCAATCCTCTTGTGTTTTTTTTAGTAAGATAAAAAAGACACACAGGTAAGTTTGTGTGGCCACATCCCCCACTGCTGTGACTGACATCTGATTTCTTTATCTCATGCGCAGAGAGAATGTTATGATTCCAGCTTCACATACCTTCTCCTTTCTTCTCCAGCTCTTGGGCATGCTGAAGTCATGTGGTGCCTTTCCTGAGCTTTGACTGGATGTTACTCAAAACTCAGGAATAGGAGAGTTTAGAGGTGGGTGGGGGAGTCTTGTGACATCACAACTCCGCCCACCTAGCTTCGGCAAAGGGACCCTTTAAGATGCTGTAGGAGGTGCACGCCCGCAGTGTGTGCCCGGAGCCAATGCGAGTGCCCAGCTGGCGTAATGACCGCCGGGCACCCATGATCACTCATGACAGAGTGAGAACTGGGATCTGTGTGTGTAAACACACAAATCCCAGTTCTGTCAGGGAAGAGGAGACATATTGTGCGTTCATACTAAGTATGAACACTGATCTCTCTCCTCCCCTAGTCAGTCCCATCCCCCCTACAGTTAGAACACACCTAGGGAACACAGTTGATCCCTTGATCTCTCCCTAGTGTTAACCCCTTCCCTGTCAGCGACATTTATTCAGTAATCAGTGCATTTTTATAGCACTGATCGCTTCATAATTGTCAATGGTCTCAAAAATGTGTCATGTGTCCAATTTGTCCACCGCAATATCGCAGTCCCGATAAAAATCACAGATCATCACCATTACTAGTAAATAAAAATAATAATAAAAATGCCATAAAGCTATCCCCTATTTTGTAGATGCTATAACTTTTGCGCAAACCAATCAATATATGCTTATTGCGTTTTTTTGGGGGGGTTTTCGTAACCAATACTATGTAGAAGAATACATATCGGCTCAGACTGAGGATTATTTTTTTTTTTTTTAATTTGGGATATTTATTATAGCAAAAAGTAAAAAGATATTGTGTCTTTTCAAAATTGTCGCTCTTCTTTTGTTTATAGCGCAAAAAATAAAGACCGCAGAGGTGATCAAATACCACCAAAAGAAAGCTCTATTTGTGGGAAAAGAAGGGCGTTCATTTTGTTTGGGTACAATGTCGCACGACCGCGCAATTGTCAGTTAAAATGACGCAGTGCGGTATAGCAAAAAATGGCCTAGTCCTTGAGCAGCCAAATCTTCCGGGGCTGAAGTGGTTAAATAAAGTATTAGCTGGAGTTTGGCTTTACTTTGTTAGTGTGTTTATATCAGCTAGTGCATCTAATACTACCTCCACCCATACTAACAATTGCTGTCCAAAGTCGTCTCTCTGGTCGTTCATCCAGAGTGTAGGCACTCTAATACATGAGGTATATTACTGGCCAGATCTCCAGGTGAAACAGAGGCAAAATAAAACGAATGCAGTCACCACATCTAATGATCGGTAAGCTCCAATATATGACCTTTTTGGTTTTGGGCTTACTACTATAACTTTCAGATCTACAGGGTAGATGACAATGACTGTACGTGCCAGCGGATCAAATATATAAACAATATTATAGGGTAGATGGTATTATTCCAATAAGATATATGCAAAAGCAGTTGTGTTTAGTGTTTTTGCCCGATTACATAAAGATACAGTTTAACAAGGAAAACGATTGTTAATAATGGAGGATTACTGCTCTGTAGCAACCCATACTTCATGTTTCATGCTGTCACATGGCACTCCTATCTGATTGTGTTTTTGTGAATAATAAACTACTGCTGTTCCCTCCATTAAAAACAGGAGGTTGGCTGCCAAGTGATTCAGTGCGTGTTATAGAATCCCTTAGGAGAAGTAAACAAGATAATATAGAAATGGTATTCGTGGAATCAAATATACAGAATAAAATATATGATCACATCTGTTGTTTGCAATACATTTTAATACTCTAATGAAACTATTTTAATGATGACATTAGTGAGAAATTAGGCATAAAGCACAAGTTGCTCTGACAAGACAGAACATTTTGTTACCGTTCACAAATACAGATGTACAGGTTTTCAGATCTTGGCATGATTTCATTTCTCTTTACACTTTCACAGCTGTAGAAATGGGTAAAGATCCTTCTTCTTAAAGTGAACCTATCATAGTCTAAAAGCTTTTATCTTAACACTGATAAAGTACTGATACTTTGTTGTTCCTGCAAAGAACTGTTTTAGTTGGCAAATTGGTTTATTTGTCCTTGTTGAAGTGTATCTAAACCCAAGAGCAAAAAATGTAAAATATTGCAGTTTTTAGGCTTTTTCTTTTATTTGCTTACTGTCTGTGGTAATTTTTTTTTCACTTACATACATGCATACAATTTTTCAGGACAATATTTTGGGCTTTGTCCCCTTATTTACCCCTTTCCCGACCAGCCGCCGCAGTTATACTGCGATAGGTTGGCTCCCCTGGGCGAACCGTTGTAGCTATACGTCGACTCACCTTTTGACCACTAGGGGGCGCGCGATGCCGGAGCCGATGTGCGTGCCTGGCGGTTGCGATGACTGCCTGGCACCCATGATCGCTCCACACAGAGTCAGAACGGAAATCTGTCAATGTAAACAAACAGATCTCCGTGCTGTTAGGGTGAGGAGAGCGATCTGTTGTTCATACTAAGTATGAACAATGATCAGTCTCCTCACCCAGGCAGTCCCATCCCCTCACAATTAGAATCACTCCCTAGGTAACAGTTAACCACTTGATTGCCCCCTACTGGCTTCCCTGCCAGTAACATTTACACAGTAATCAGTGCATGTTTATAGCACTGATCACTGTATAAATGCCAGTGGTCCCTAAAAATGTGTCAAAGTGTGCAATCTGTCCGCCATAATGTTTCAGTCCCAACAAAAATTGCTGATCACCGCCATTACTAGTAAAAAAAAAAAAAATGCCATAAATCCATCCCCTATTTTGTAGACGCTATAACTTTTGCGCAAACCAATCAATATACGCTTATTGCAATTTTTATTACCAAAAATATGTAGAAGAATAAATATCGGCCTATACTGAGGGAAAAAAATGTGGGTTTTTTTGTTTTGTTTTTTTAAATTGGGAATATTTATTATAGCAAAAAGTACAAAATATTGTGTTTTTCTTCAAAATTGTCGCCCTTTTTTGTTTATAGCACAAAAAATAAAAACCGCAGAGATGTTAAAATACCACCAAAAGAAAGGGTAAAAGGTTGCATGACCGCGCAATTGTCCGTTAAAGTGACGCAGTGCCGTATCGCAAAAAATGGCCTGGTCATTGAGCAGCCAAATCTTCCGGGGCTGAAGTGGTTAAGATCCAAGCACATTTTTGTGTAGGCATCAGGTGCCTGCGTGCAAGGAGTGAGTGTGCGGAGATGCCGTACCTGCACATCCAAAGAAACAGATCACCTAACAGGTCTGTAATGGTACTAATATGATTATCATCATACAACTGTTCAAGATTTATATTTATACCTTTTATTGTATAATTTACTTTCAAAAGTTATTTTAAACATATCTGGACATTTTGGTGGATTTATTTAACATTTTTTTTTTTTTTTTTTTGTAGATGTCCACGAAACAAAAGTTTTAATAAACTGCTCTATGACTAGGTTCATACTACTGTGATTACGATTTTAATCCAATTTTAAGTGCGATTTTGTAGTGCAACTTAGTTGTGTTTTGGCTGTGTTTTGCATATTCTGTGTGGCAATAGTTGTGCTGGAATCGCACCAAAGTAGTGCAGGACCCTGAAATCATGCCATGCTGAATGAGCACCACAGCAACATGAAAATATGTCATGGTAATCTGTACGACTGAAATCACACTAGTGTGAACCAGGCTTAAATGCTCACACAGTATATGTGAATAACAACTATTAATGCATATTAGTGGCCATGTTTGTTGAGTTATTATTTGTGGCCATATATTTTTGATAGTAACTATATGTGGGGACATATTTTTAGTGGCGTAAGTATGAGACTTATTGCATGCACTTGATAGTATCACTATGGCACTGATTGTATGTGCTGGAGCATGGAATATGTGTGCATGCTAGTTTCAAGTAGTGGCTTTACAGTAATGAAAGTATGTGCTGGTAGAATCGCTATGGTATGGTACTAAGTGCTCACATGTGCTCCTAAGAAGTGGATCAGTGTAATCATGGTGAAGCGGACCAATTTGTGCAGGAGGATCGTTGGTGTCATCACCTAATTTATTCATCGCATATACCCCTTCTATTGAGGGTAAGAATCAGTATTTTTGGTTTGCTGGTGGCGGCTGTTCTGTCCATTATTTTTTGATTCATCTTGTGGTGGACTTTGGATCGTTTTTCAACAGCTTATCACTGACTAACTTTATTTTAAATTAGCGCTACACCTTTTTACTTATTCATTTTTATTGTACACAGCAATATAGTGTTAGCTGCTGTCTTACTATTATAATTTTAAGCGCAACAGATTTGTATGTTTTAATGCTTTATTTATATTGGTGTTTTAACAGTTAAGCTTTTATTGAAGAACTCTTGCAGAATAAGACAATGTAACACAATCTTTCACAGATATCTTGCAGCATAAACCTCTCCTCTCTAGCCCTAGGCTGCCAGCTCATACCTCTCCATGAGATTAGGTCCATTTGCTCACACAATCCACTTGCTCTATGGTGGGACTCTGCCTGGGAACCCACAAAAGGGGTGCTCTCCTCAGAGGTGACAACTACATCAGTCCATAACCTAGCTTGCTCTCCTTTCCATGTGCTCAGCCACACTTAGAGCAGAGCCCTCTACCTTTTTTATAATCTTTATTTAGAAAAATAAGAATCCAGCAAGAACAAATACAAACCGAGAAGTAGTGCTTACACCCACAAGTAACAGACTGTTAACACCTGCATGGTACATACATTAAGTGATCAGAGAATTGACAAATATGGCAGGTATACATGTAGGCTTGGGTACCCAAAAAAGGGCAGGCTGGTACTACAAAGGGTATTGTGCCCATCATATGGAAGAGGGGCCATAAAGGCCAGAGAAAAGGGCTCCTACCAACAGGAGAAGGGGCATGCTAAAAGGCTAAAGGTGGAAACATAAATATAAATTTGGGGGACCCTGTACTAAATGCGACATGTTGGAACCAACATAAGAAACTTTGCACAAATATCAATATTGTTTTAGGTAGGTTAGTGCAAAATGATCTTGATATTAGAGATTTATTAACTAGTAAAAAAACCTCACAAAGATTGTCACCCTTCACTATTCTATCCAAAAAAATGGTTTTGGCCTTTTAGATTATTTATATACACTTTATTTTATTATAAAACTAAAATCTAGCTATGCCTTTTGGCAAGCAGACTAAAGTTAGTTTCACAAATGCCTGTTTTTGTAGGTGAAATAGCAGAGATTCCTTTTAAGAGTTGAGTTAATTTGTTACTTTGTTGAACTGAATTAGGCACATTCTTTTACTGGAAATATTTTACTAATAATGAGGGTGATGTGAAATATCTTGCATGCATGCATTCCAGCTGTTCCTTTTTTTTTTCTTCTGTATTCCTGACGTTTTAATGCAGATTAAATATCTAACTAAAGCACAATGAAGTGGTAGAATTTTCTTTATTGTACATCGCGGGACACAGAGCACCATAATAATGGCTATCTGGGTTATACGCTACATTTAGGTGATTGGACACTGGCAACCAATAGAAAGAAAGTTCCCCCCATATAACCCCTCCCATACAGGAAGTGCCTCAGTTTTTTTCGGCAGTGTCTTGAAGGTGATAGTCATGGCTGTTTTAAGCTCTTCAAAACGTAATGATGTCCCAGTAAAGGACGTTATGATCGGATCCATTCAGATGGCATGAAGGCTAAAATGGATGGTACCCAAGCCTCATGGGAAGGAGAGAAGATTCCTTGAGGTTTTGCCTGTAATGCAGCCTTACGGCGCTGGACCCTGCGTAATGGAAACCTGTGCAGTGTTTGTTCTGACCAAGGTGCTTTCCTGCAGGGTGCTATACAGGTCTAGGGGAGTGGACCCCAGATTGAGGGGGACCCAGTCTCCTGAAGGTCTTTTATGACATAGCTCACAGTCATGGGTGAAGATTGGACTCCTGTTTTGTTCAGAGTTCTGAAGCAGGAATGGCAAGTCTGCATTTGTTTGCAGTTTTTTTTTTTTTTTTTTAAAAGAGAAATCTGACTGTCTGTTATCCCGGTGGCCACTGGGAGCAGCATGTCGTTTAATCATGCTATGTACTCTTACTCATGTGGACTGCGGTTTATTCTCCAGCCACTAGATTGCATAGGCTCCCTCAGTATGGCTTATTTTTATATAGGCAGGAAGTGGAAGGGGGCGGCCATGCCATGTGACAATGGGTTCACTTAGCCTCTTGAGACATAGCAGCAGCCGCCTAAAGATACTAACAAAGTGTGAGTACTTACTATGGGAGAACTATGTGAAGAAAAGTCATGATTTTATGCTGCATATTTACTGCTTATCTGGGGGGACTGTACAACTGAAGGTTAAAACACCCCTGGATGGTTAGCAGTTCACTTTAAAGTGTTGACTGCTCTATAAGCAGGTGCAATGTAGTGTACATGCTTGCAATCTTGTTACTTAAATGCATGTTTAAATATACACGTTTGGGAAAAAAACGTGGGCATATCTCCAGTATAGTGAATATGTGCTTGGCTAGATCCTGCAGGTCTAGTTGGGCCCAACTTCAGTTAAGCAGGTGCTTGCAAAACCTGAAACAGCACGGTTGCTAAAAAAAAGCACGGTTGCTGGAATGCACAGTTGCTAAAAACGCACGGTTGCACAAAAACGCATGATTGCACAAAGATGTATGTTTTTGTCATGGTTTGCATAGATATACATGGTTATACATGTTTTCATAGAGATGCACGATCATGGTTGCACAGAATGCATGGTTGCTTAAGCATGCATGGAGATACATGTTTATGATTGCATAGAATGCATAATCGCATAGGGATGCATGGTTCTTAATGCTTGCATAAAGATGCAGGTATGGATATTAATTATTCATGATCACATAAGGATGCATGGTCACATAGAAATGCTTGATTGCATAAAGATGTTTGCATAAAGATACATGATTATACATGTTTGCTTGAATATACATGGTTATACAGGTACACACAGGATACATGGGGAGTTGTTTGCGGAGGGTGAATCCACTTTGCACTGCGGGTGCACTTGGGGGTGCAGTTGCTCTGAATCTGGGAGGTAGATCTGAAATAAGTGGAAGCTCTGCTGTTTTTTGTCATCCAATCAAGTGCAGGCTAATGTGCTGTTTTATATTTTCCTTGCATATCCCCCTCGAAACTCCGGCGACTTTACTTCCGAGTGCACTTGCGGTACACTTGTGGTGCGGGGTGGGTTTACCCTTGGTGAAAAAACCCCCATGGTTGCATAAGATTGCTTGATCACTTAGAGCTGCTTGATCACATAAAGCTGATTGATCACATACAGGTACTTGATCGCATAAGGACGCTTGATCGTATAAAAATGCTTGTTTGCTTAAAAATGCCGGTTCGCACAAAGATGCTGGATCATATAAAAATACATGATCACACATAGAAATACATGGTTGCATAAAGATGCATGTTTATACAGGTCTACATAGATACATGTTGCATAAACAAGTTTCATAAACGCATGCTTGCTTATTGCGAGAATACCTGTTTCCATGGGCACGTGTTGCATGAATGCGTGTATACCACTCACACTTTTTTATATTTTATCCAAATACATATTTGCATGAACACATGCTTCCATAGAAGTGTATTGCTTAAACACATGCTGGCATGTTTTCATTTGTACTGCATACACATGTTTATTACATTTAACTGTATACATATGTACTTGTTTTCGCCGGGACTATTTACCTATGTACTTATTTACATAGGACTTCATGCATTTGGGCCTATTTGCCGGGGTGCTTGTTTGCCTGAGGGTACATCAGTTTGAGCATATTGACTCTGTACTGCATTCATGAATGCATGAATGGCAAGAGCACTTGTATACCTGCATGTTTGCATGCCTAGGTACTTCAAACCTAAGGGCGTGTATAGAGGTAAACCAACATTGGTTTAGGCCTGCATCCTTGGAGGACTGTTTATTGGGATACCTGTTATACCAATTAAACGGTTCCAAAAAAGAGAGGTAGCCGGGGGAAGCAGGAGCACCGCTCTCAGGTTCAGCGATCTGGCAGGTATTCACATCCCGTGATGGACAGTGATTTTGAGTGCATATGAACCACTGTGGTGTTTGGCATTGCAGGGTGTCCTGGCGCATTCATTTTTCATCAGACTGCGGCCACATCACCTTGTTCATGCCTGATCTCGGTTGACTGAAGCCTAAACAGGATCAATCCTGGTTAGTATACAGATGGGAGACTGCCCAGGGATACCAGATGCTGTAAGCTATTCCCCACCGGGGTGAGGGAAGCATCTAAGGCTGCTGGGTTTTTTGAGAGTATCTCAGGCCAGTAAGACTTAGGGCAGTCTCTGAGGTGGTTTGTTCCATCTTTTGCCGGCAGAAACCTGGTAGGTTAAGGGCACCTCTTGGGTGGGGGTCTGTCACAGAGTCGTCAGTCTTTGCCTTACATTTGCTCTTGGAGCAGAAGTTATGGGCTCATTATTGTGAGACAATTAAATGATGGCAGTTCTAAAGTCAAGTAGGAACATGACATCTCTCAAGATCTCAACTCGCTGAACATCCTTCTGTTTTCAGGTTAGACGTTCAGTGATGTCCTCTCTGCAAGAGGTAGGTTTTATGTGGCAGTTTGTTTCTAGGCTCATCACAGATTTCTGTAATTGCAGTGGAAAGCCGGTTTTATTTTGTGAATCTTACCTTTGGGTTGGCCACAGCTCAGGAGGATTCTCAAAGCTTATAGCCCCAGTGCTGGGCTTGCTGGAGACACCTCAATACTCTTTACCTCAATCTTTGCTCAAGACGCAGTCAATTCCAGGGGTTCCTTCGATATATTTCTACAGAAGGAAGCTGTGTTTGGGTCAAAGCACGTTCTCTACATACAGCCCTACTCCAGGTCTTGGTAGAGAACCATTCCCTGTCTGGAACTTGAGGATCCAGGCATTGCTTTGCCGGAAGGCTCTGTTTCTGGGGTGTTGCAGAGCAAAGATTGATGCTTGATATTCTTCCTTTTTTAGGAATGTGGAAGATAACCACTGATACCAGTGTCTCTAGGACAAACCTGTTGTAGGTTCAATTTGGAAATGTCTTTGCAGACATATACATAGCAACCACCAGGGCAGCACCAGAGGTCATGCGACTCAGGGAGGTGTACCACATTCTGTCTGGGACAGTACAAGTGCTGTCTCTATTGCAAATACATATTCAAGGTATAGGATAGTGGCAAGGGGAACTCTACTAGATTCCAAGTTCTACAACAGTTGCGACAGGTGTGTCCAAGACAAGAGTCCCACTGCCAATGGTGGTACATACACTGGTAGCACCTTAAGGTCTGGTTTACCCTTATTTGATGCTTTTTTCCCTGTTTAGGATTCTGCCACTTTTGTTGCGAAGTATCCATAAGGTAGTAATACTTATATTAGTGTTGGCCGAATTAGCCCAGGGGTGCTTGGTAAGCAGACATAGCAGGTCTTGCGGGGGTTACTCCTTTGGACACTCCCAGTTCAGCATGACCTGATGGCCTTGAGTCCTGTATCTCAGCACTATTGAGCCCCTGGAAGCCAGCTTCGGGGAACTTCAATTACAGGTCTTGAAAATATTTTTTTGCCTGGCATGAAGCCAGGAAGTGGCACCCACAGAAATATGTGGGTGGGAGGTTTTCTCTTCCTTTTTCCAATTGGTAGAAGGAAGGAATTTGGCCTTAAGTACCGTTAAGGGTCAGGGTTCTTCCCTATCCATTTTTTTCCAGGGGTCATTGTTTCTCACTCCGTTTTTTCATGCCTCATAAAGCAGGTAACTTGGACAGTCCACCTGTCAGGCCATTCTTGTGTCCTTGGGACTTTAATTGGTCTTGGCTGTCCCTGTAGAGGCCACTTTTTGAACCAATCAGGGAATTCTGTTGGTCCTTGTATCTCAGAAGGTGCCTTCTTTGGTTTCTATTACTTCACAAAGTGGAGTGTCTGTATTGGCGGCTCTTTCATGCAAGGAGCCATTCTTGGTCTCGCATCACAAAGTGATGTTGCATCCTCATCCATTTTTCTTGCTTAAAGTGGTTTCTAGTTTTTCACTTGAATCTGGACAGTGTCTTGCCTTTTTATATTTCTCCTAAGTCCGCAATCGGCAGGAGAAAGATGGCTACCTACTTTAGAGGTAGTTCAGACACTCAGGGTCTACTTGAGTTGTTGTCACAAGTCAGGAATCCTGGTTGTGCTGCCAGAGAAGCCCAGGAAGGGCAGGCGGCATCCAGATCGAATATTTAGCAGTGGATCTGCCAGTTTATCAATGATGCCTATGGTTTAAATGGCAAAAAAACTTTTTTTTTTTTTTTTTTTTTTTGGGAGAGATTCTCTACCAGGTGTGGGAGTATCTTTCATCATCGGATGTTGATGACCCAAGTGTACAGGTCCACTATTTGGTCTTTTGTTTATACATCTACAGGGTTTTTACCAGGTCGATGTCAATCATGTAGAAAATACTGCCTTGGGCCTCAGCGTATAACGGAGTAGGTCCTCCTTTGGTGCCAGTTTCTATAATAGTGTCTCCCTCCCCTCAGAGGCATTGCTTTAGGACATCCCAGATAGCCATTATTATGGTGCTCTGTGTCCCGTGATGTACGATAAAGAAAAATGGATTTTTAATATAGCTTACCTGTAAAATCCTTTTCTTGGAGTAAATCATGTGACACAGAGGTCCCTCCCCTCTTTTCTGGGATCTTCATTGCTTACTACAAAAACTGAGGTACTTCCTGTATGGGAGGGGTTATATGGGGGGAACTTTCTTTCTATTGGTTGCCAGTGTCCAATCACCTAAAGGTAGCGTATATCCTAGATAGCCATAATTATGGTACTCTGTGTCCCGTGATGTAATCCAAGAAAAGGATTTTACAGGTAAGCTGTATTAAAAATCTTTTTTTTTCTTGTAACAAGTGTTACTGTGTCATAAACTCAAAGAATTACATAAGATGCAGCCAATATTGCTGTATGCCATATTGCGCACACACGTCTGCAGGGTAGCTGTGCCTTTCGGCCAAAGTTGTTAAACTAAAATTGTCACAGTAGTTATTTCAACATTCTTTTCTTTCATGTTTAAGTATTATGGTACTTTTAGTAGAGGTATCCTGTGGTGTTGATTTACTAAAACTGGAGAGTGCAAAATCTAGTGCAGCTGTGCATAGAAGCCAATCGATTTCCAGTTTTTTTTTTTGTTTTTTTTGTTTTTTGTGAAAGCTCAATTGAAGAAGCTGAAGTTAGAAGCTGATTGGCTGTCATGCACATCTGCACCAGAATTTGCACTCTACAGTTTTAGTAAATCAATGAATGTGTCCACCCTGTACATACACCCAGGTCCTAAACACTGACCTGTCTGAGTCCTCCAAAATCTTCCCTGTGCATCTCATAGCCTCTTCCAACAGGCTGCACTTCTGCATGTGTGCATCACAATCGCCATTCATTGTCATGGAAATAATATTAATCTATGGTCCCAACATTAGATGGACATTCCATAGAAATGAATAGACTATGAAGATGTGTGGAGGAAGCATTGCCCACCCCAGAAACTTTTGGAAAAATGCTCAGAACTGTATAGCAATTATTTTGGGAGACAGGGAAGTGTAAGACATGCGGTGAGAGATCTGGACACAAAGGATAACGCTTCAAAAAGTACAGCTATCTTTTTTTTTTTTTTTTTTTTAGTTTTGAGTAAAGTGGGAAAGGTTAGACCTTCTTTTAGGTTTATATAGTTGCCTGTGTCCCCTCTGGAAATTCACCTTATTTGTATTGGTGTCCACAGGGATCGACAGTACAAAAGTATACAGATGTTACCAAAACAGGTGGTAAGGTGAAATCTGCCATTGGGGATAACTGTCTAAAAAGAGATTTGCCCTCACTTTGTTGATCCTTCTTTCTCACGTTCCAGGACAAGATGTGAATCACAATCTCCCTAATGGGACACAGCCATAAAACTTAATTTTTAACAATTCCTTACTCTATAAAACTAAAAAGAAAAGTTTTTGGTCTAAAGATGTACTTTAAAGCAAACAAATGCATGTTTTTGTTTTTTTTTTTAAACTTCCTTGAAGATTTTTACTTCCTTTTGTTCTGTATATAAGGATCGTTCCCATCCCCAGTATACTGCATCCTTCCTTACACTTGGCTCATTGACCAGAAACACTTGGGGGTCTATGTATAAAAAATTTGCTGGCGTAACAAATCTTCACTATAATTTGTGTAATTTTGTTAATTTCCTAGGATTATCGTTACCTTCTAATGGCAATAATGTGGTATTTTTCTGGTTTGAGGTATTATATGAACAATCCTTGGAAATATATTAAGCAAATGTAATACTACCCCCATATGAGCCACTGTCATTAGCTAGTTTTTCCCCAACAGGACAGAGGCCATCAGTCATCCAAGCAAAAGTCCACGCACTCTGGCTCCAATTAATCAGTCTAGGGGATGTCTTTTTTAAGATTTATTTGCCTTTAGAAACTTTCAATGGTGAAAGGGGTTAGGGCATGGGATATGTCAAAACACTTGGTGCTAAACAGTTGGAGAAAAATCTATATTAATCAGTAGTGTAATATTGCCATGCTTAGGACAAGAGGAAATCTGAATTTAATGGCAGTTTTAGAAAATGGTCATATTTAACAATGTTAGATTAAAAAATTAACTAGGTAGCAATTGGATGGTATGCTACTTTTATTGTTAGTAAAATGTGCAATTCTGTGAAAAACTTACCCATCACCTTGTTCTGATAATTATTATGGATTCGCCTAGCTAATGCTGGCTGACACCTGTGATGTTATTCACATGCTATTGTTTCTTATAGAGGAGAAAACACAGATTGCTCGGGGGAAGCAGAAGTAAAATGTTGATTGTGTTGCACTGTGGTTGATTTATGTGAGTGATTTCTTTTACATTATCATCATGGCCTTGTTGTATTGCTGTGTGCTAAGGGCAATATGTACCTGGTTTATTCATTGCCTTCCTGATCATTTCTGAAAAATGTGATTGTATGTGAAAACATTTATTCTGTGATTTTATTTTCTTTGGTCAAAAAGACATAAAACAGCATGGACGATACTGTAACCTATAGAAATCAAAATTCATCTCTAAGTAAGCTGAAACTTGAGTGCTGCTGTGTGTCTCTGAGAGGGGTTGGCACTCTTTTCTTGTAGCGCTGGATCCAAGGTGGAAATCTGTCTGCATGGAGTTTGAAAGTTGTTCCTCTGTCTATGTGAGTTCCTTACACCAATGTTTAAGTACCCCCAACAGGTCATGTTTTTAGGCTTTCCATTATTTTGCACAGGTGATTTGATAAGTTTCACTGCCTTAGTAATTACCACAGCCGTTTCATCTGAGTGAAATCCTGAAAACATGACCTGTTGGGAGTAGTTAACTGGAGTTGTGAAACATTCAATGTAACCTCTAGAGGTTAGATGGTTATCTATCCAATTTATCTACGAGAAAATGGCTGATGGACTGAGATTTTTACTACAAAAAAATGGCCACAGTGACTTCTCTCATGGACCTCTATTATCATTGTAAACAGCCATTAGATCATTTAGAAAATGGCTGTGATGATTTGCGGACATGGACTTCAAAAAAATAGCTGCCGATTGACTTCCTGTCCCCACTAGATAAATACAATCACTAGTCAACCAATCCGGTTTCCCTGATGAAGTCACGCGACGTGATGTAACGTGTAGGGTGTGGCCAGAGTGAATAGCGGACTGGAAGTGACGTGAGATGCGATCAAACGTTGTTGTTTTTACATTTATGCACTTTTTAATTCATATTGATGTAAGCATTAATTTGTCTTTTAATAAATTGTTCCATTTTAAACGATAATACACTATGGGAGGCATTCTATCTATTTCATTCTGGCATGTGGTTCGGAGACATTAGCGATACTTTAAGAGCCTGGAGCTTGGATTCCATATAGAGGAGATAAGGAAAGAAATGCACCAAGGAGGGACCATCAGCTTATATATTTATCCAGAAGGCTTTCTGCTCACATTATTGAGCTGAGAGCACTGAGCTGTTTGGTGAAAGCACTGTGATTGGTAGAAGTTCAACGTAGAAGGACTTTATTATTCATTTATCCATCTTATTTTGATATTTGGACTTTTCTGTTGATTTTTTAAACTATTCATGATATTGACAGGACACATTGTTTTGGATTATGATGTTGTACACAGAGTAATACTAGAGAAATTGCACAAGATTACTTTTATTTATCTATTGCCATTTGTGTGTACTGTGAACACATTGTTTTTGCAGCATTTCCATCACCTTTATTTAGTCACACATTATATATATATATATATATATATATATATAAATATATATATATATATATATATATATATATATATATATATATATATATATATATATATATACTGGATTGATCACAATTACCTGAGCGCGAGGGACCACTTACATATTAGTTGAGAAAACGTTGCCTTGCACTGTCTAAAAATATATTAGTAGGTTAATTATTATTATTATACGAGATTTATATAGCGCCAACAGTTTACGCAGCGCTTTACAATGTATAAGGGGGACAACACAATTACAGTACAGTTCAATACAAAAGGTACAGGAGGGCCCTGCTCATAGAGCTTACATTCTAAAGGGAGGGGGTGGTGGTACAAAAGGTAATAGCTGCAAAGAATGATTTGATGGGGGTGGCTCAGGGACAGTTATGTGGGTGTGGGATAGGCTTCCCTGAATAAATGAGTTTTCAGGGATCTCCTAAAGGTGGACAGGGTAGGGGCTGATCTGACATATTGGGGCAGGGAATTCCAGAGGATGGGAGAGGCTCTGGAGAAGTCCTGAAGGCGAGCATGGGAGGAGGTAACAAGGGAGCTAGAGAGCAGGAGGTCCTGGGAGGAGCGGAGGGGGCGATTTGGGCGATATCTGCAGATGAGGTTGGTGATGTAGATGGGGGCGATGTTGTGAATGGCCTTGTATGTTATGGTTAGCATTTTGAATTTTACACTGTGGGGTAGGGGAAGCCAGCTTCATAATGTGGTGTCAGCGGTTTTAAAATGAGTTACTTCTCAAAACAAGATTGTGTTTTGGCATAGACACCATAACTCTTGAGTAACCATTCTTAAAGGGTCCACATAACACATGCCGGAATCAAGATTCCACAAGCGAATTAAATACATTTTGAGTAATGCCAAAAAATATCAAAATTTCATCATCAAATTCATACCCTTCACCATATACCCTATTAAAAAAGACAATGTTGTCTTAACACATGCAAAAAATGTCTGCATGTCTCGGCAGGTCCCACATAACTCACATGGCAGCATAGGCGTGCGCACAGGGTGTGCCTGGGCACACCCTAATCACCCTGTGCTGGGAAGATTCCCCCTGCTGCTTGGCTGCAGAGAAATGGACTGGGGCATCTCTGTCCCCAGTCCCTTTCTTTGTCTCAAAAGTGAAACATCAGGGGCCTGTTTAGACCCCTGAAATTTCACCAAAGCCTCCAATGGGGCCCGAAAGATTGTAAAAAACAATAATAAAAATGATTGTATAAAAATATTATAAAAAATAATGCAATTGTAAAAATGTAATAAAGAAAGAAACCACAAAGACACCAACCTTTGCCCTACTGACATCGTCCACTGCTCTGCCGATGCTGTCCCTTGCCCTACTGAGATATATATATATATAAATAATATATACACACGCGCAAGTGTGTTTGAGCTTTGGGGTGCACACCCTAATGCAATAGGCTGTGCACACCTATGCATGGCAGTCATACCAAGGCTAATGCCAATGTAATTTTAAGATCAAAATAAGTATATGTCTACTTACATGTAGCCATGTATATATGTGGCAATCTAGAAAAACGGAGCAACTATGTTGGCTATATGACAAAGTACTGAATTAAAATTAAATTAGAATGCATGTCTCCTGTTTAAATATACATGTTGTTCCTTACTGACCACTTTTGCACTGTTCATAGTGATAACTGAACTGCTAGCAAGTCAATATAGCCACAAGCCATGTCCAGAAAAAAAGTCCTCCAATCAAATGTATGGAAAATATCAGATCTTAGGCCCCTTTCACACTGGGGCGGTTTGCAGGCACTATTGCGCTAAAAATAGCGCCTGCAAACCGACCCGAAACAGCCGCTGCTCCTTCACTCCTGCCCATTGAAATCAATGGGACAGCGCAGCTATTCCGCCGGCAAAGCGCCTCTGGAACCAATTGCCTTCAGAAGTCATCTAATTAGTTAATAGAGTCCACCTGTGTGTAATTTTATTCCATTATAAATAAAGCTGTTCTTTGAAGCCCTCAGAGGTTTGTTAGAATACATTGGTGAACAAACGGCATCATGAAGGCCAAGGACCACACCAGAGAGGTCAGGGATAAAGTTGTGGAGAAGTTTAAAGCAGAGTTGGGTTATAAAAAAAAAAATTCCCAAGCTTTGAACATCTCAAGGAGCACTGTTCAATCCATCATCCGAAAATGGAAAGAGTATGGCACAACTGCAAACCTACCAAGACATGGCCGTCCACCTAAACTGAGAGGCCGGGCAAGGAGAGCATTAATCAGAGAAGGAGCCAAGAGGCCCATGGTAACTCTCGAGGAGCTGCAGAGATCCATAGCTCAGGTGGAAGAATCTGTCCACAGGACAACTATTAGTCCTGCACTCCACAAATCTGGCCTTTATGTTGAAAGAAAGTCATAAGAAGTCCCGTTTGCAGTTTGTGAGAAGCCATGTGGAGGACACAGCAAACATGTGGAAGAAGGTGCTCTGGTCAGATGAGACCAAAATTGAACTTTTTGGCCTAAAAACAAAACACTATGTGTGGTGAAAAACTAACACTGTACATCACCCTGTGTTTTGCTTGTGTCTATCTAGCAAGGTTACTTTGTGGTATAAGCAAGGAAGCTGAGACCTCTGCGGTGTGTAAATGTGCTTTTACTATTCAAATATGCTGTACATACAAAACTATTACCATATTAGGAATACAATACAAGACTGACAGATATCTATAACAAGCAAAATGCCTAGCAAATAAACAGCCTATGGTCTGTACACTTAAAGGTTACTTAGCTACAGTTACTGTATTCATGATCTCCATTGCTCCTGGAGATCAGGCACCTTCTTGTTCGCTGATTACTGATTTGAGCGTCCTTCGGTGTTAATCCATGCAATCAGACTCGTTTTTATGTCACACCATCCCCACTGTGAGACATGGTGGCAGCATCATATTGTGGGGATACTTTTTTTCAGCAGGGACAGGGAAGCTGGTGAGAGTTGATGGGAAGATGGAAGGAGCCAAATACAGGGCAATCATATTAGAAAACCTGTTAGTCTGCAAAAGTCTTGAGACGTGGGGCTGTGGTTCACCTTCCAGCAGGACAACAGCCCTAAGCATACAGCCAGAGTTACAATGGAATGGCTTAGATCAAAGCATATTCATGTGTTAGAATGGCCCAGTCAAAGTGCAGAACCTAAATCCAATTGAGAATCTGTGGCAAGACTTAAATTGCTGTTCAGACACTCTCCATCCAATCTGACAGAGCTTGAGCTATTTTGCAAAGAAGAATGGGCAAAAATATCACTCTCTAGATGTGCAAAGCTGGTAGAGACATACCCAAAAAGACTTGCAACTGTAATTATAGTGAAAGGTGGTTCTACAAAGGATTTTACTCAGGGAGGCTGAATACAAATGCACACCACACTTTTCAGATATTTATTTGTAAAACATTTTGAAAACCATTTATCATTTTCCTTCCACTTCACAATTATGTGCCACTTTTTGTTGGTCTAGTACATAAAATTCCAACAAAATACATTTACGTTTTTGGTTTTAAGGGGTATGAATACTTTGGGCACTGTATATTGAGCAGCAGATACTTGATAATAGCGGTGCAGCAGAGCTATAGGACAAAAGTAAAACTAAGCCATGCAAGCAGTGCTTGCAACACTGGAGTCATATATAACAACTCAGTTATTTTCAAAGATGGAGAGTTAATGGGGTTAATTTGATACTCTGATCATGTCCCCTTTGCTGATTTTAACCAGCTTTGAAAATGTCATTGCTGAAAAGATATTTGCAATATTATATACTATTATATAGGAATGTAAAAGAGGAACACTTAGAAACAAGACACGACATTGAGTGGGTAGACACTTTAAGGGTCCTAAAAGATGGTCTCTTGTGAACGTGGAATTTATAATACAAGGAAACAATACTGTCCTTCATATACTGACAAAGCCAGCTACATCGTTTGAAACGCGTTGACAGAGTGCCCTGACGGCCTATGGACCACGTCCCTTAGCTTGCCAAATACACTGAGGCTGCCGATCGGTTCAGCGGGATGCAAATTGAGCATGTTCAATTTCAGATTCAGTGTTGGGACCCTTATTTTTTCATATATTTATAAATAATATAGGGTCTGGGATTAAAAGTACCATTTTAGTGTTGTAGATGACACCAAGCTATTCAGTGGAATAATTTCCTTACAAGATGTCTCCAACTTACAAGCCGACCTCAATGCACTGTTTAATTGGGCAAATGAGTTTTAATGTTGAGAAATGTAAAGTTATGGACTTGGGGGCTAAGAATATGCACACATCATACATACTAGGGGCAATACAACTGGGGGAATCAATGATGAAGGATCTGGGCGTTCTGGTAGATCATAAGCTTAATAACATGCAACGCCAAGCTACGGTTTCCAAAGCGAGCAAAATCCTTTCTTGTATTAGGAAAGGTATTAACTCAAAAGAGAGATATCATTCTGCCTCTGTACAAATCATTAGTAAAACCTCATCTGGAATATGCAGTTCAGTTTTGGGCACCAGTTCACAAAAAGAATATCTGGGAACTGGAGAAAGCGCAGAGGGCAACTAAAGGGCAACTAAACTGATAAGAAGCATGGAGATGCTCAGCTATGAGGATAGATTAGAGTAACTAAATTTATTTTCTCTTGAGAAGAGAAGATTAAGGGGAGATATGATGGACACTTGTAAATACATAAGGGGTTCATATAGTTAACTTGGTATTGAGTTATTCACTTTAAGGTCATCACAGAGGACAAGAGGGCACTCTTCACGTCTGGAGGAAAAGATATTTAATCTCCAAATACGAAAAGGTTTCTTCACAGTTATGCCCTGTACACACGATCGGACATTGATCGGACATTCTGACAACAAAATCCATGTATTTTTTCCAACGAATGTTGGCTCAAACTTGTCTTGCATACACACGGTCGCACAAAGTTGTCAGAATTTCCGATCGCCAACAACGCGGTGACGTACACCATGTACGACGAGTCTAGAAAAGGGCAGTTCTGAACCAAGCGCGGCACCCTTTGGGCTCCTTTTGCTAATCTCGCGTTAGTAAAAGTTTGGTGAGAGACGATTCGCGCTTTTTCAGACTCGTGGTTTTCAGATCGTTTTCTGCTGTTCAGTTTGTGCTTGTGGGTTTGTATCTGCTCTTCAGTGTGTGCAGTCAGTTCGTATTGGATTTTTCTGTGCGATCTTGTCCACTCGTTGCTGTTTTTTAGGTCGCTCTTCACAGGCCTTGCTGTTCTTCAGTGCGTTCTGTTATTTTGTTCTGAGCAGCCGACCGTTTTCTAGCCATGTTGCGTATACGTACTCCTCGTAGAGTTTGTGCTGTGGGGGGCTTGGTGTTGGGGTCCTTACCTTGACACAAGTCCAGTCCATGAACAGGGTGGGGAGGAGTTTAATGGACCAAGAATTGGTTGCTTCAGCGTGACCAATTCTGTCACATGCCTTTGCTCAGTGAGATCCGTGAGAATAATCCTGATGATTTCAGGAACTTTCTCCGGATGACGGACCCCGTATTTCTCCGTTTGTTGGCTTTGCTGACCCCCTATATCAGCAGGCAGGATACCTACATGAGGCAAGCCATCACTCCGGAGCAGAGGCTAGTCGCCACCCTGCGGTACTTAGGGACGGGGAGAAGCCTGCAGGATCTTACATTCTCGACAGGCATCTCCCCCCAGGCTCTGGGGATCATTATCCCAGAGACCTGTTCTGCCATCATCCAGGTCCTGCAGAAGGATTATATTAAGGTAAGATTTATCCTTTAATATCACATTTTATTGTATTTAATGTTTGATAATATATTGTATTTCTTTCCTCATTCCCTAATTACCATGATTGTAATATGCTGTGAATGTCCCCTTTGTCCTCATGCATGCTGGATTTTTATGTAATTATTTTTTTGTCCTTCATGCATATTTGCCTTCACTTACCTCCCCAGCATGGTCTCCTGGCCCTATATTCACCTCATGTAGTCACTTAACAGTGTATTTTGTCAGCTCCATAGTAGTGCTTTACCCTAAAAACACCCTAAAATGTTTAAAAATGTGATTTGTGCTTTAAATTCAGGCAGAGTGCCAGAGGCTTTTTTTTGGGTCCCCAAATCATTTGGAATCCTCCCTCCCCCCAACTGCTAAGTCAGCTGATACCAATTCTCTATCCTCAATCTATCTGCTGACTTTGCCAAACCCATACACACTATACCGATCTCTTTTGTGGTACAGATGTATGGATGAATTCCCCAAAGCATGTAGTGCAAGGGCCTGCCTGTATACTTTCAAATGGTACTGTTTAAAGTTTTTGTATACTATTATTATCTTGATAGGTAATAGCAGAATCTCCAAATGTGCTAAAATGTGTACAATGTGTATTTATATCTTTGTATTATGACACTTCTTACCTGTCCAGTGGGCTGTCAATATAGTAAGTAAGGAGGGGCTGGCCAAAGTAATACGCATTATTTAGGCATTCATCTCTCAATGAAGTGGAGAGGGTTACCTGTCCAAAAGATCTCCCCCCCAAAATGTTAGAAATGGCCCATGAGAGGGGGGGGGGGGATCTGATAGGTGGACCTTATACCTTGGTCTTTCAAAACTCCCTAAAATAAATGTTATACTGATGTTGGCCAAGAATGTTTGTGTCTAATCTGCTTTCCCTGTTTAGGTGCAAATTGATTAATTTATTTTTCTTGTTTGACTCCACAGTTTCCTTCCAACCCACAGAAATGGCAGACTGTGGCCTCCCACTTTGCCCAGCGGTGGGACTTTCCTAACTGCGGAGGGGCAATTGATGGGAAACACGTCCACATCGTCCAACCACCCAATTCGGGGTCATACTATTACAACTATAAGGGGTTCAATAGTATTGTGATGTTGGCGGTGGTGTCGGCTACTTATGAGTTCCTGTATGTGGTCATGGGAAAGAATGGCCAGATGTCCGATGGTGGAATCATCGCCCAGACGGAGTTCTACAGGCGTCTCTAGAATGGCAGCTTGGACTTGCCACCTCCAGAAGACAATGTGGAAGGACTCCCATTCGTCTTCGTTGCTGATGAAGCGTTTGCGCTGGGGGACCATCTTATGTGGCTATTCCCTATAAGGACCCTCACTCCGGACCAGAGAGTTTTTAATTACCGGCTGGCCAGAGCCAGAAGAGTGGTGGAGAACACATTTGGAATCATGGCCAGCCGGTTCCGCCTATTTCTTACACCCATACACATGGCGGAATACAAACTGAATCATATCATCCTGGCGTGCTGTGTTCTACACAACTTTTTAAGGCAAAGTTCTGCCAACTATGCTGCCTCAGTTGGGCCTGAGGCCAGAATTCATAATGAACCAACCCTGACGGCGCTTGAAAGTGGCCATCCTGGCTTGCCCCCCCTGAGTGCCCGTGAGGTCCATCTTAGATACCTTGATTACTTTGTGGGTAGGGGGGCCATCAATATGCCAGACAATGTCTGAAACATTTTTAAAATAAAAAATCTTTTTAACTACTAAAATCTTTGGTGACATTTACTGCTTGTGTTTCTTTTAACTGACCCTGACAGAAATGTGGTAAGTCCGGAAAATGGCTTGATTGTGTAACATTACAAAGCACTGTTGGGTGTTATTTACTAAAGGCAAAGACACTTTGCACTGCAAGTGCACTTGAAACTGCACTGAAACTGCACTTGTAGTGCAAAGTGGATTTTCCCTTAGGAAATAACCCCCATTGTCACAGAAAACACCAATTTGAGCACAACAAAAGTTTTGGAGCGTTGAAACAATAATCCACACTTTCTTGATTATCAATCTTTTTAATACCAGCACAATCACATGTGCATTTAGAAAAGGTTTTTAAAACAAACCAACATGTTTGTTGTATAACAATTTTTTGGGTCACATTACTAAAAGTAGTACTGTCCATTTAAGGTAAAACAGGCATGTTTAAAACCAACAAGAAAGACACAAATCTGGAACTTACAAAGTTCAACTTTTAAAGAAATTGAAGGCAATATCAGACATGAGTATTTATAAACTGTGTTTGATATTGTGTTCAGATGGGGTGAAGTCACCCCTGGAAAAGCCAAATTTTGAAGATGCACACAAATTGCTGAATGTCAACTTGTGCTACCTGCCATCACGGGGGATCAAGGGACGTGTTTTGGGGGTGCAACCCCTTCTTCCCAGCTACTTTATTATTGAGGAAGGGGTTGCACCCCCAAAACGCATACATTGATCTCCCGCGATTGCAGATAGCACATGTTGACACACTGTGTGCATCTTCAAAATTTGGCTTTTCTCGAATAAGTCAAAAAATGTGAGAAACTTTTAGATCCCAAAAAGCACAAAAATGGGAAGGGATTTGGAGGGGTTTTAAACTCTCCCTAAAACATCAATGATGTTCTTCATTTTTTTTTTGAACATCATTGATGTTTTTCTGGATGTTTTCCAAGTCCCTATTACACCCCATGATCTCCCCAATCAGGATCTGTGCACTTTCAGAGGTAAAATGACCTGGATCCACAACATCACGATCACCTAAAAAGATAGAAACAAAAACACACCATGTATTATAAATATGCCGGCATCCATCTCTTACCTGAGCCTGTGGTCGCAGACACTCACCTGATGTGGTGACTAGTTCCACCACGTCTCCTTCCTCCAGCTCCTCCTGTTGTCTTTGGTGGGTCTCCACTTCTTCCTGAGGTGGGGGGTGTGTGGTCTATATGGATGAGGGGTGTCCTCCGAGTCTTTTATCCCCTATGTCAAAAAAAATAGGTATACTTAGCACACAGATATTTGATGGCAGGAATAGGAATATGAAACATTGTTTGGAAGTGGGGTACAATTGTCTATTTTGCCAGAGTTCCAAGATGAAAAAATATTTTTTTCCTTTGTCAAGCTTGAATACTTACCTGTTTTGTGCAAGCTTCACAGATGGAGTCATCCCTATAGTATCCACTGGAGCACCTGTGTGGGGCCCCCTAATAAAAAGGGTGTTCTTTTGTCCCACACTAGTGCTCCAGCGTCCAGATGTGAAAACTGCTGCTGAGTGTTCTCTTTACACAGAATCTAGTTTGCATTTCATTCTAGTTACAAACCCATCTACACAACCAAATTATTTTAAGAGACGTAGGCCATAAAAAAATGTATTCAAATGCATATGGCCAAAACAATGGTGTTTTCTAGGCCGAACGAACAATGTTTCATACGAATGAACAATGTGCCCATGAACAGGAAAGTTGCCATTTTAAACTGTACAACAGTAAAGAAAAGCACATGGAGCAGCACGAAAGTAATAAAAATAAAGAATAGGAACACAGCACAACTACTTACTTTTTTGCAGCACTCTCCTGATCCTTCTGTACTGCTCGTGCTCCCGTAATTTGAGGTCCGACCACCGGTTCCTGAGCTGATCTTTCGATAGTCGTACCCTTAATTTATTCTGCAGACTTTTGACCACTTTCGCTATTTTCTTGGCCTTTCTGACATTGGGGTTGGGGTAAGGTCCATACTTCCTGTTATAGTCGGTCCTTTTTAGTATGTCGACCATCTCCAACATCTCCCCAAAGGACATATTTGAGGCCTTGCATATGCTGTCAGAGAAAAGTGGGTTTGATTGGCGCTACCTGAAAACCTTATTGCTACGCATAAACAGGAAAACCTAGGATGGTTTTTATATATTTACATTCTTACACACCAAAAAACATATCCCCTCATTACTATATAAAGAATGAAGGGGTTGCTCTCAATTACTAGAGATAAGTGGGTAAGAGGCGTACTAATTACCCTATGCTGCAGGTATTTATTACATGCCTGTAACAGAATATTTATGTAGGCAAATTGGCTGAATTAGTATATTATCGTAGAAGAGGCCCCCTTTGCAGGTCTCATTACTATATACCAAAGACTATGTGTAGCAATGGTAAGCAGTCGGCTGATTACCTAACCTCAAAGTTATACCCACCACTTAGGTGCAACTAAAGTGGTAAGGTCCAGCTGGGGCATAACACAAATTACAGAAAATATACCAAAATCATAGTGATGCATGCTGGTCCATAGATATAAATCCCCATCAACCATACATATATGAGGATCAAGTCTGAAATAAGAGTCAAAATTACTGTTTCACAGTTCATATAATAAGAGCTATATTCAGCATATATTGCAACAGATCCCAGTGGAGTACAGTAGCCCCATAAATTTGTTGCTGTAAACAGGTCAGGAACTCCCAGGGGTGACTTCAGTGCATACAATGATGCCAGGTGACTTCTGTGCTCCCCCCTCAGATTCCCCACTCACCGACTCCTGGAACCCCTGCAGGGGTGATAAGCCTGAACTGCTTCAGATGGGTCTCACTGCTCCCTGTTGCTGATAACCAATGCCTTAGCTGTGTCCGGGTTGGTGGAGATACGGCAATGCCCTGCAACAGCAAGCGAGAACCACCAACAAAGACCACGAACGGAGAAGCTGCAACACCCTCGTAACCGAACGTACAGACTCACGAACACGGAGTGAGCTGGGAAGAGTCGGCCTAGTGACATGTAGTATCACACACTGGAACTGACACACTGTTCGTGAGTCTGTACGTTCGGTTACAAGGGTGTTGTAGCTTCTCCGTTCGTTTACAGCAACAAATTTATGGGACTACTGTACTCCACTGGGATCTGTTGCAATATATGCTGAATATAGCTCTATGAACTGTGAAGCAGTAATTTTGACTCTTATTTCAGACTTGATCCTCATGTATGGTTGATGGGGATTTATATCTATGGACCAGCATGCATCACTATGATTTTGGTATATTTTCTGTAATTTGTGTTATGCCCCAGCTGGACCTTACCACTTTAGTTGCACCTAAGTGGTGGGTATAGCTTTTAGGTCAGGTAATCAGCTGACTGCTTACCATTGCTACACATAGTCTTTGGTATATAGTAATGAGACCTGCAAAGGGGGCCTCTTCTACGATAATATACAAATTCAGCCAATTTGCCTACATAAATATTCTGTTACAGGCATGTAATAAATACCTGCGGCATAGGGTAATTAGTACGTCTCTTACCCACTTATCTCTAGTAATTGAGAGCAACCCCTTCCTTCATTTATATAGTAATGAGGGGATATGTTTTTTGGTGTGTAAGAATGTAAATATATAAAAACCATCCTAGGTTTTCCTGTTTATGCGTAGCAATCAGGTTTTCAGGTAGCACCAATCAAACCCACTTTTCTCTGACAGCATATGCATAACCAGCAGTACACCCCTTGTGAGCGCCCTGAGTAAGGGAGGCAGCAACCTGTTTTTTGCCACATAAGCCTGTCCTAAAGCGCGGCTTTTTCTACATATTACTGATATTGAGGCCTTAAATCGTCTCTTCCAGGATCGGGACATTTCAGGCTTTCCTCCTCCTCCTCGTTGCTGTAATTAACACGCACCTGCTGTGTCTCCGCCATGTGCTCTTCCCCCACTGCGCCGATCGAGAAGGGGCGGGGAATAGAATAGAAAGAACGTCAGGGGCGGGCAGAGTTTCACGCATGTGCAGTGTATATAAAGCGTAACACGCGTGCGTAGTACGTACGATCTGTGAGCGGAGGAAGGAGTATTGGAGGCGCCGATCGTGATAACGAAGGTAAGATCTAAACTTGGGCCTATACTGCTTCGAGATTGAGGCCTATATTGTAACAAGATTAGGAGAGTTTCCCATGACATTAGGGTTTGTCTTGTGTTGTGTCTTGCAGATAAAATGGATTGCTTCAATGACCACAATTTCCTCCCCCTGTTCATAGACAAATACAGGGAGCTGCCCTGTCTGTGGCAGATCAAACACCCCCAATACAACAATAAACAAAAGAGGCAGGCAGCGCTGGAGAAACTGCTGGAGTTGGTGAAGCCAGTGGTCTCCACGGCAACCATGCCCTATTTAAAAGCCAAAATTGGTGGCCTGAAGAGCACTTATCTAAGGGAGCGCAAGAAGGTCATGGATTCCCAGAGATCAGGAGCAGCAGCAGATGACATTTATGTCCCCAGACTGGTACTATGAGAGACTGCGATTTCTGTCAGACCAGACTGAAGTCAGGGAATCCCTCTCAACCCTTTCTTCAACTCTTCCTTCCACCCTATCTTCCACCCCAGCTGAGGCTTCCGATGTCCAACCTGGGACTTCCAGCTGGGAAGATGTGCAGGATCCCAGCTGGAGCCAGGTATAGCATTCTTCTACAGATTTCTGGTCAATAAATAAATGTTTACTAGATGTTATTATTGATCACTAATTGCTGATTTAATAAAGTGTTTTACATATCAATAGACAGTAGTGTGCAAAAATAATTGGGACAAGAATGAAAAATACTGGGCTCAGAATGATAATCTGTTATATTTGTTAACATTCAATTTGCAACAATCATGAGGTGAAAATTGTGTGTGATTGATGAATAAAAAACTCAAACTATGTCCCTTTTTCATACACAGGAAGACCTCAGCCAGGAGGAGGCTGTGGAATGTGCCACACAGGAGGAGGCTGTGGAATGTGGCAGCCAGGAGGAGGTGGGGGTTAGTGGTAGCCAGGAGGAGGAGGGGCTAAGTGGCAGCCAGGAGAAGGCCGGGCCCAGTAGGAGCCTAACAGAATCGCAGGTTCCTCCCCTCCGCTTTCCAACCAAAAGACCCAGGAAGGGGAGTAACGTGCAGGATTCAGCACTCAGGCTGATTCAGGAGGTTTCTGCGTCCCTCAGAGCCACCCCCACTCCTGAAGAGGCCTTTGCCTGCATGGCTGCCACAAAACTGCAGGGCATGCAGGAGGGTCAACGCCAGCTGTGTGAGGACCTTCTTTACAAAACACTAACTAAGGGGGTGAGGGGCAAAATCACACAAAACCCACCTGTGTGAGTTGGACCATCCTCCTCCTCCTGCCACAACTCCAACTCCAACACCACAGACACAGCGTGGAAGGAAGACCAGAGAGCGATGACCCTGGGTTCAGTCTGGTCTGGCAAAAGATGCAGTCTCTTGTATGACCACAGCCTGGGGACACAGATGTCATCTGCTGCTTTCATGATCTCTGGGACTTCTGGACTAGACTGCACTCCCTTAGATAAGGACTCCTCAGGTCACCAATTTTGCAGTAAAAGAATTGATGTGTGCCCTGGGGGCCAAATGCTTCGCCAATTTCTGCTGTTTCTCCAGCGTTGCCTCCCTCTTTGTTTGGTTCTGAGCCCTTAATAAAGGATTTTTTATTTCAATTAGACTCGCCTATCTGTGTTTCCCTTCAAAAAGGACAGTTTGTTTGTGAGGAGGCAGGTACATTTGTAAACTACAATGTGAAATTAACAAGAGACACCAACACCAAGCAATCTCCTTGAGATTAAATAATACAATATAATAATGGTGTTGTGGTAACTTGACACACAACACACACAAAAATATTCAGGATGTAAAATCAAAAAATAAAAATAATTAACAAGATCAGGCTTGAAAACAATACACCCCCCCCCCCCAAAAAAAAATATCAGGCTTAAAAACAATACAAAACAAAAAAATAAAAATAAACATCTTTTTGGTCAGATGTGACAAATCTAAATATATTGATCAAATCATGATAAATAATAAAGAAAGAAGTTTGTGAGAAGTCTGTGTGAATATGAGCAGCAAAACTACTTCATTCTTCTAGCATTATAAAGAAGAAGAGGGTGCGCTGCATTGAACAATTTAAAACATTGCAGCCTGACGAAAGTGCTGTATCCATTCCGAACGCTAATTTTACCAGACCGAGCAGTTCCATTTTGGAATTTCTTCTGAGCATGCATGGCACTTTGTGCGTTGGAACTGTCCACACACGGTCGGAATTGACGCGATCGGATTTTGTTGTTGGAAAATTTTATAGCCTGCTCTCAAACTTTGTGTGTCGGAAAATCCGATGGAAAATGTCAGATGGAGCCCACACAAGGTCAGAATTTCCGACATCAAGCTCCGATCGCACATTTTCCGTCGGAAAGTCCGACCGTGTGTACAGGGCATAATAGCTGAGAAAATGTGGAATAGACTTCCTCAAGAGCTGGTTCTGGCCAGCTCAGTAGAATGCTTTAAAAAGGGCCTGGATTCTTTCCTAAATGTACATAATATAATAACTGGATACTAACATTTATAGGTAGTTGATCCAGAGAATATCCGATTGCCTCTCGGGGGATCAGGAAGGAATTTTTTCATGCTTTGCTGGGGTTTTTCGCCTTTCTCTGGATCAACTGTGGTTATAGGATTTTGTGTGTGTGTGTGTGTGTGTGTGTATATGTGTGTATATATATATATATATATATTTGCAGCCATTTGCTAAAATCATTTAAGTTCATTTTTTTCCTCATTAATGTACACACAGCACCCCATATTGACAGAAAAACACAGAATTGTCGACATTTTTGCAGATATATTAAAAAAGAAACACTGAAATATCACATGGTCCTAAGTATTCAGACCCTTTGCTGTGACTCTCATATATTTAACTCAGGTGCTGTCCATTTCTTCTGATCATCTTCAGTATGTCACAGTACATTTTGGCATTCATGGTTCCCTCAATGAACTGTAGCTCCCCAGTGACGGCAGCACTCATGCAGACCATGACACTCCCACCACCATGCTTGACTGTAGGCAAGACACACTTGTCTTTGTACTCCTCACCTGGTTGCCGTCACACATGCTTGACACCATCTGAGCCAAATAAGTTTGGTCGCATCAGACCACAGGACATGGTTCCAGTAATTCATGTCCTTGGTCTGCTTGTCTTCAGCAAACTGTTTGCGGGATTTCTTGTGCATCATCTTTAAAAGAGGCTTCCTTCTGGGGCGACAGCCATGCGACTAATTTGATGCAGTGTGCGGCATATGGTCTGAGCACTGACAGACTGACCCCCCACCCCTTCAACCTCTGCATCAATGCTGGCAGCACTTATACTTCTGATTTGACGCTGAGCACGTGCACTCAACTTCTTTGGTCGACCATGGCAAGGCCTGTTCTGAGTGGAACATGTCCTGTTAAACTGCTGTATGGTCTTCACCACCGTGCTTCAGCTCAGTTTCAGGGTATTGGCAATCTTCTTATAACCTAGGCCATCTTTATGTAGAGCAACAATTCTTTTTTTCAGATCCTCAGAGTTCTTTGCCATTCCAGTGACCAGTGTGAGAGAGAGAGCGAGAATGCCAAATTTACCACACCTGCTCCCCATTTACACCTGAGACCTTGTAACACTAATGCGTTACATGACACCGGAGGTGTCATGAAGGGGGGGTCAGGACTTTGAATGAAGCATTGGCTGACAACCAGATAGAACAAATAATAATAATGTTTAATAAACAGGTATATACAAATAAATTCATGTAGATAATGAATATGTAACATACCATAATAATACATAATTATACATATAATAATTCCCATTACCACAATTAATCCTCCCTGGTTCGACATTGGCAATATGTAAAAAGAAAGTACAAAATCAATCATTATTCTGAAAAACCACAATGGGTATCCAGATGATATCGATAGGGTGACGTCGCATCTAGGAAAGTTCTATGCATTTCGTGGAACCCTCCACTCATCAGGAGCAATGCGGGGTACGTCTAGTTGCATCTGGAAAATACATAACCAGAAGACTAATTCTTAGGTGGAGAGGAGAAATGGGTTGAATGGAAAAATAATATAAAAAAGAAGGCAAAACCACAATAGATGCACCCCCACTGTACCTGGCAAAACCGCCCTGTATGCCAACCCATGGACATAGAGCCGAGAACAAGGCGGAGGCATCTAACCGGGAGCTGAGGTAATGGTCCGGCAGCAAGGAAATCGGCACACACAGCAGTGGGCAAGCGTATGTGAAAAGAAGGGACCTAAAATACCAAGAGAGGTGAAAAGAATAATGAATAAAAAATAAATAATAAATAAAAATAGGATGAATCCAAGATTGGAAAAGTAAAGAGACTAGTTGAGAATTGAAATAAGAATATAGTGAGACCAAGAGCCCAAAAGAATGTCAAAAATAGTAAGGCTAGGTGCATAAAATATAGTAACTGTGTGCATAAGACTGGTGACAAGTGATTGTTCACCATAATATGAGGTATAAGCACCAGAGAAAGCCTAGAATAGCCCAATGAAGGGAAAATTTACACACTTATACAAGCTGTACACTCACTACTTTATATTGTAGCAAAGTGTAATTTCTTCAGTGTTGTCACATGAAAAGATATAATAAAATATTTACAAAAATGTGAGGGGTGTACTCACTTTTACGAGATACTGTGTGTGTATGTTTATGTGTGTATGTGTGTGTGTATGTATATATGTGTGTGTGTATATATATATATATATATATATATATATATATATATTTTTTTTTTTTTTTTTTCCTTTTTTAGATTAAACTAGATGGGCTTGCGTCTTTTTTTTCAACTTAACTATGTGACTATAGCCATGAACAGTGCAAAAGTGCTCAATAAGGAACAACATGTATATTTCATAGGAGAAATACTGTACATTGAAATTTATGTATTTATTACATGTACTTATATAGCGCCAACAATTTACTTGACACTCTTCATATACAGTGGGTTTAGAAAAGAATCACCCCCCCTTTAAAATAATCAAATTGTGTGGCTTTGCGGCCTGAAATAAGACATTTTTTTGTTTTATCCAGCTGTGCAACTTATAACATCCAAGTAAAAGCAATAATACCAACATGTCAGAAAAAAAAAAAAAATTCAAGAACAGAATCGCTGAGTTGAAAGGATCACCCCCTTGTATCAGTATTTTGTTGAACCACCTTTTGCTTTTATTACAGCCTTTAGTCTGTTGGGATATGTCTCTACTAGACTTTGCAATGTTTGCCCACTCTTCCTTGTAGAACTGCTAAAGTTCAGTTAAATTTGATGGTGACCGTTTGTGGACTGCACTCTTTTTAAGTCATTCCAAAGATTCTTAATGGGGTCTGGACTCTGACTAAGCCATGCGAGGACATTCACCTTTTTATCCTTCAACCACTGTGTGGTCATTTTTGCTGTGTGCTTTGGGTGATTGTAATGTTGGAATGTAAACCTTCTTCCCATTAACAACTTTCTGGCAAAGGGCAGCAGATTTTCCTCAAGAATTTGGCGGTATCTTGCCCCATCCATTTTTCCTTCGCTTCCTGATGACATAAATACTACGAAACGTACGTCGAGGCAAATCTTGGTCACATGACTTTCAGTCCCTTTGGTTGTTCCGTGCTGGACGGTGGAACACACGCCAGCTACGTGGGTGAGCCATGAGGCACCATCTGATCACCTGACACGCTAACAGCCCCAGTGCTGGGCTATGGCACCATCCATGTAAGCAGCCTTTTGGCATTTGTATTTTATCATTTTTTAAATAAACAGGATTACACTATTGGTTTCTTTTACATTTTTTCACATATCCCATCTATGAGCTCTGTGGAGGAGGTTTTTTTTTGCATCTACAGTCTCCACCATTGCAACAAGCATTATCTTGCTAAAGCGCATTTGACCTGCTTTTAAATTAAAGGGGTCACCACTATCTGATAAGCAGAATCCACATATGGAGCACTTTGGGTGTATTTCTCTCAGCTGGTAAAGGAATAACCACTATTTCCATTGTTTAGAAGATTTCAATACAGAAGTGATATTTGTGTTTGGGACTTTGATTATTAACTTTACAATTTTTTTTTTGCATTGTTTGCATTTACTTTTATCACTGTCTATGCATTCTTAAGTGCGGCACTTTGCACTTTATTTTGCAATTTTATTTGATTTTTGGGTATTTGTACACCTAATTTTGCACAGTTCAATTGTATTTTACTATTGGAGCGCCCCCTACACCCTATTTCCATGTTGGAAGGTAAACCTTCTTCCCAACAACTTTCTGGCAAAGGGTAGCAGATTTTCCTCAAGAATTTGAGGATATTTTGGCCCATCCATTTTTTTCTTCTATCCTGACAAGTGCTCCAGTCCCTGCTGCAGAGAAACACCCTATAACAGGATATTACCACCTCCATACTTTACTGTAGGAATGGGGTTATTTGGATGGTGAGCTGTAATGGATTTCTGCCAGACATCGTTTGGTGTTGAGGCCAACTTTAATTAAAGTCTCTTCTCACCAGAACACCTTTTTCCATGTGGCATCAGAATCTTCAAGGTGCGTTTTGGCGATGCCCAGTCATGACTTCATGTGGCCTTTCTTGAGGAGTGACTTTTTTCATCCAACCCTCATACTAGGGTCCAGAGGAAAACCGAATAAATCTCGAAATAAGGAAAGTTTGCTTCACAGTTAGAGCTGTGAAAATGTGTAATAGATTCCCTCATGAGCTGGTTTTGGCTAGCCAGTAGATTGCTCTAAAAAGGCCTGGATTCTTTATTAAATGTACATATTATAGCTGGATACTAGCATTTATAGGTAAAGTTGATCCAGTGAATATTTGCCTCTTTGGGAACCAGGAAGGATTTTTTTCCCCTGGTGCAGCAAAATGATTAATGCTTTGCTGTTTTTTTTTTATACCTTTCTCTGGATCAACTGTGGGTATAGTATAAAGGATTGTATGATTTATTTTTATTTTTTTAAGACCCCCCCCCCCTTTTATTGGTTGAACTAGATGGACTTGTCTTTTTTTTCAACCAGACTATGTGACTCTGTATTTTTCTATAAATCTGTGAAAGTGAAGTTCATCTTAGTTTTCGGTCATTGACATAATTTTAGTTGCCAAAGAAATTCCTAAACTGCAAATCTTCATTCATAGTGGATGACTACTAAACATTTCTAAAACAGTTTAGGAGAAGGGGCGTGTGGTAAGCCTCTGTGTGCAAGAAAATATACATAATTTTGCAGCCCACTAGATCCAACTCCCTAAGGCTTCATATGGATATTTTAACAGATGGATCTGATACCCCAGCATGCATTCCCAAAATGATAGTGTACTGTGCCAAACACTCTGGTTGCCTGTTGCTAGAGTGGTCCAAGCATGAATGGAGCACCCAAACAACACATACTCTACTGAGCACATGGGAACTTGGTCTAAATGTCTTCTGGAAATTGTCCTTCTCATGCTTGTGTTTCAGTTGGGCTGACATCTAATTGTGACAAGACCCAAGAAGAATATAAAAATGAAATACATGTATGCTCGTAAGCTGAGACGTTTTTCAGAGATGGGTTATGTAAAAAAAAAGCTCATCATAATGTAAATATTTCATCAATGTTTGTTTCCATGTATTGTTTGTAATTATATGGGGTCATATTTGCGTAATACACACTCCGTGTGTGGCTAATCTATTATCTCAACAGTTTTTAAGCAATAAAAGAAAATAATTGTTGCAGGTATTGTTTTCTTGTGGCAAATCTACAAATCTCTGCATTTATTATAGATATTTAAGAGTATGCCTGTAAATGTATATGACAGTTGCATCAAAAATCACTTCAAAGGCAAACAATATTATTTAAGTATTGTTTTAGACATTTTGTTTTCTAAAATTTCAGTTTTAAACAGTTTTATTTACTTTAATTTTATGTATACAATCTTTGTTTTAAAATATCAATGTAGCAAATTGCAAAGGATTTTAAGAGTGCTATAGGTTAGCTTCCCTAAGTCAATGACTATGTGGCTTTTCCACAAATCCAAGTTAATAATTAAAAAAAAATGCACTCTGAGAATAAAACGCAATTCCATAGTAACATTTTAATAAATATTACAGTGGACCTATAAAACAAATTTACTTTTACCTTCAATGTAATTGTAATTTGATTTTATTTTTTTTTGGTTGCATATTATACAGTATCAAAATAAATTGGTTAGATACAATTCTAAAAATCTACTAAAACTGAGTGTCAGCAGTTGGCTTAGGTAATTGTTTCCATTCCGGTTGAATGTAGACTTGTGTAAGGTTACTCAATAGCCTCTTTTTTTGTTCCCCAATGGAAATTAGACTTGTAAAATTACAGGTCCAAAATGATATACAAATAATAACCTTGCATGAAAAAAAAATTAGTGCAGCGCTTTAGTGTTATTGAAATACAGCTAGATGTATTCCAAAAGGTGAACAAAACATTGGTTGTATGTGATCAAAGTCCCAAAAAGTGAAGAAATTGTAGATGCAATAGTTCCACAGCCATGATGGTAGTAAAGATAAGCCAGGTGACACCTCACACGCTCATGATCTGCTTACCAGACGTCCGACCCCCTGATTAGAGTGGTCATTTAGCGCTTTAGTTAAAAAAAAAAAAATCAGCATTCCCAACAGACCAGAGAAGCACTTTTAGAAAGGCAGGTCACAAACAAATCCAGCACCCAGATGGAGGTTAGAATTCATTGCAGGGTGTGCTTGGAGTTGGATCACATGAAAACAATACTGTAATATTGCTAAAAACCATGTCGTTTTTTTTTTTTTTTGTTTTTTTTCTCAAATCTTTTCATTTATTTTCTTAGTTAACAAACAGACAAAACAAGACAAAATAAAACATCATACACATTAAATCAAAATAATGAAGCAGCTTCAAAATCTACTCACATTACATATATGGTATAGTAGCCATCATTTCCAAATATCAAATTAGAACATCAAAAAAGAAAAAATATTTTAGCTCAAATGAGATCTAAACCATACCATTTATCAAATTAACCATTCAGCAATAAGCTTAAGTCCCCCAAAAAGCATTAGATGCCGTGTATGGCTTATCCAGCCACTTTGCCTAGATTTATCAAACTTACTAGGACAACCCCTATTCATGTAGGTATCTCTATACAGTGGAAGATTATTATTTACCAATTCTTTCCAGTATAAGAGCGTAGGAGAAGGTTTCTTCCAATAAAAAGCAATAGCTTTTCTCACGTAAAATAATGTAATATTACCAAACACTCGCTCTGACACTGTGAAAAGAATTCCCCTCCACCAGACCTAACAGACATACAGACATTGAAAGCCGGCAAGAGAACAAAGGTAATCGAATATAACAAATCTACCACTTCTTTCCAAAAAAATAGCTATATGTGGGCAGGGACAAAAGATGTGTGTGTGAAATCCCACTGAACCGCTCCACATTGCCAACACTCAGAAAAGCACTCAGGATTTATCTTCCGAAGTCTGGATAGTGTAAGATGAGCTCTATGTACCAATTTAAATTGGATCATACCGGTCTCTCAGACACCAAAGATCGCAGGGGAAAATCCCACACACTCCTCCAATCTTCCATGTCCAAATCTGGTATGTCTCGCACCCACTTAGCCCTAAGACCCTCCAATGACAATAGGGAAATTAGAATAAGATGGGAATACAATCTCAAGGTGGATTTATCCATGCATTCAGACCTAAGAACTGATTCTAGAGTGGACTGTGTAACCATTAAACTATCTTGTGAAAACTGGGCATGAAATGCATGAGAAAGCTGTAAATCTCTAAATAAGTGAGAACCAGGCAAGCTAAAAGTTGCGGCAAGTGTAGAGAAAAGGGACATTTTCTGATCAGTAACCACCCGAGAAAGTAGTTTGACATTGTGCTTAGTCCATGCGATAGGCTCTGGTTATTTATAAAAATGAGGAAGGTGTGACAAACCTAGCCGGAAAAGAGGCTTTGGAGGGGACTGAATGCCAGCCTCCTGCAAACCAATGTTCTATTATGTTTGTCTGCCTTGGATCACAGGATGTGTATTGCATTGGAGGGTTTGTGTCTGTCTGTCTTTGATCACAGGATGTGTATTGCATTGGAGGGTTTGTGTTTGTCTGCCTTGGATCACAGGATGTGTATTGCATTGGAGGGAGGGAGGATTCTTCCAACAGCTCTCCCTGCTAACACTGTGTACTGATGAGACGTTAAACACACCTGACCTGTGTGTCCATTGTCATTGGACAGTTTACCCCGCCCTCTTTTCCAAGGGTGGGGGGGAAAAAGTGTCTGAGTTATTTTATCTGTTGTGTCCATGTGTTATAATAAAGAAGTTGATTCCTGCTTGGAACCTGAAGACAGAGCCGTGTCTCGTTTTTGGGGTGGATTATTTGTATGGGTTCCTTGTTCGGCTGATTGGAGTGTTCGGTAGCTGCCTTTGTGTTTGGGTATGGAATGTCCTAAACGACTTTAACCCCTTTCATACTCGGGGTGTCGTTACACTGGTGGCAAGCAGCGGGATCATTCCCACAGCCCAGGACAGCTACAACCGGAGACCGGCCAACAACCGTAAGAAGAGGGACATTATCGAAGAACTAGTCGAAATGGATAGAGCGGAAAGACCCAGCATAACCGAAATACCCAGCCTAACAGACAGGACACCTGAAGAGGAAAGTTTTAATCGGGCTGTTAAAATAAGACTGGCACATTATGACCCTAACCCTACAGCGGAGATCATAGACCGAGTTATAGCGGCTGTGGATGCAAATTGGCTACAGCAAAGAGGTGCTGCAGCAGCGGGAGTCACAACAGCACCTACTGAAAGGCGAAAGGTACATTTTGCTGCTTTTAAAAATTTCATTGAAGCAGAAGGGAAGATTGATGGGTACCTTGCCGATTTTGAACGGCAATGTGCCCTACACCGGGTGCCCACAGAGGAATGGGTTACCATTTTGTCTGGGAAATTGTCCAGCCGGGCCAGTGAAGCGTTTAGGGCCATCCCAGACAAGGATATTATGAACTATGGGCTGGTAAAAGAAGCACTTTTGGGCAGGTATGCCGTCACACCGGAGGCATACTGGAGGCGGTTTCGAGAGACGAGCAAGCAAACTGGAGACTCATATACCGAGTGGGCATGCCGCCTACACCGCACGGCATCCCACTGGGTCGCTGGATGCCAAGCAGTATCTGGGGAAGAGGTGCTGCAGCTGTTCCTGCTGGAGCACTTCTTTGACAAGCTGTCCCCAGAAGTCAGAGAGTGGGTCCAGGACCGAAAACCTTGTACCTTGTCTGAATCAGCTCGCCTGGCGGATGAATACACAGACACCCGCAAACTGGATAACCATGTGGTCAAGACAACAGCTCGGGTGGATAATCGATCAGCGGCACCCCCTCCAGCTGGTGCCTACAAACCACAGTTGTACCGCCCTACAGCACCACCTCCAGTGGCCACTTATTCTCGGCAGCCCAGGTTCAACTCCCAAGACTACTCACAACCCCTCAGGTGTTTGGGGTGTAAACAGCTAGGGCACAAAAAGCCAGACTGTCCGTTGAATCCAGTCAGGCAGTCCCACTCGTGGAGAAAGCCAGAAGGGGGGAATCCCCGCACATCCATGCCTGCGGCTCACTGCATTGAGGAGGAAGAACGTTGGGGCGTCCTGCATGAGGCTGATCTAGTACAAGCAGCTAATCAGGACAACCGGCAGCAACACAGGCAGACTGTCCGGGTTAATGGAAAGGTAGCCAATGGCCTACGTGATACTGGTGCCACCATGACCCTACTACGGAAGAACCTCATCCCAGAGAGCCAACACACCGGGGACACTGTAGTCGTAAGGGTAGCGGGAGGCACCATTTTCCGGCTACCCATTGCCCGTGTTCACCTGGATTGGGGGGTTGGTTCGGGACACGTGAATGTGGGGGTGATGAAGGATTTGCCAGCGGATGTACTACTGGGGAATGATTTGGCCCCCCTCATTTCTGCTTACGCCCCGATAGGCCCCACTGAAGCCAACCCAGTGACTACCCGTGCCCAGATCCCCAACAGCATGATGGCGTGAGCCCAGTCACCCTGTCTTCTCTCCAGTGGCTGAAAAGACTACAGGGAGAGGGGCCAGTCCAGTCCTCTCCCCAACAGCCGGCGTGTTCTCTGAGAGAGGCAGAGGTCGGCTGGGTAAGTAATGATCTGTTTGGAACAATTTTTGTTTGGGGTACGGTGTGGATACCAGCATTAGAGGACTGGAACTACTGACTAACTTCAGAGTCAACCCGTCTGGGGTCTCCTCCTGTGTTAGTCTCCTGCCGAAAGGGGAGAAATGTGACAAACCTAGCCGGAAAGAGGCTTTGGAGGGGACTGAATGCCAGCCTCCTGCAAACCAATGTTCTATTATGTTTGTCTGCCTTGGATCACAGGATGTGTTTTGCATTGGAGGGTTTGTGTCTGTTTGTCTTTGATCACAGGATGTGTATTACATTGGAGGGTTTGTGTTTATCTGCCTTGGATCACAGGATGTGTATTGCATTGGAGGGAGGGGGGATTCTTCCAACAGCTCTCCCTGCTAACACTGTGTACTGATGAGACGTTAAACACACCTGACCTGTGTGTCCATTGTCATTGGATAGTTTAACCCGCCCTCTTTTCCAAGGGTGGGGGGGAAAGAGTCTCTGAGTTATTTTATCTGTTGTGTCCATGTGTTATAATAAAGAAGTTGATTCCTGCTTGGAACCTGAAGACAGATCCGTGTCTCGTTTTTGGGGTGGATTATTTGTATGGGTTCCTTGTTCGGCTGATTGGAGTGTTCGGTAGCTGCCTTTGTGTTTGGGTATGGAATGTCCTAAACGACTTTAACCCCTTTCATACTCGGGGTGTCGTTACAGAAGGGTAGGATTTAGCCATGAAGGGGCATTTGGAGAAATCGCTTCTTTGGGATAATATTCACATCTAAGGCCAAGCTCGAATAGTGTTGAGCATTAAAGCAGTCAACTGGTAGGGTGCCGTACGCCCCCTAAATACAAGTACCTTAACAGCCTCTATAGAGCCTACCACTGATGCTTCCAGCCGGGTGGAGGAATTGGTTAAATCCGGACTCAACCGCCATGTGGCCGTAACCAGCTGAGTGGCCAAAAAATATTTATGTAGATCCGAAAACGCTAAACCACCCTGATAACAAGGACACATCAGGGTGGTTAATTTATATCTGGGGTTCTTTGATCCCCATATGAAGGATGAAAAAAGTTTGTTTAATCTTGTAAAAAAGGAGTCAGGGAGCCATTGAGGAGAGTGTTTAAAAAGGTACATAAGTTTTGGTATAATTCTCATTTTTAAAAGGTTAATACGTCCCAATAAGGATAATGGTGAAGACTTTCAGCTTTAAACCAATATCTCCTAGAATCGGTGTCAAATTCAAGGAAATAAATTCAGAGGCTTGGCAAGAGATTATCACTCTTAAGTACTTGAGGTTCTCCACCCACTGCAATAGAATATCATTTGAAGCCATAATACAGGCCTCAGTATCTATTGGGAACAACAAGGACTTAGCCCAATTTACCTTCAGCCCCGTGACGGTTGAAAAAGAATCCAATATCTGTAATGCTCTTTGAAGAGATGGTCCAGCATCATTCAAAAATGATAAAAGATCATCTGCATACAGTGCTACCCCAACCAATCTGCAACCCCCTAATATTGGGCGAAGTTCGAAGAGCAATAGCGAAGAGGGTTGGAGACAGAGGGCAGCCCTGCCGAGTTCCCCTAAATAATGAAAATGAAGCTGACTATCCTCCCCCCAATTTCACTGCAGCTGTGGGATGTCTATACAGGACCTGCATTAATTTTATATATACCATTGGAAAGCCCATTCTGCGGAGCACTTCCCACAGAAAGGGCCATTCAAGAGTGTCAAAAGTCTTTTCTATATCTAGAGAGGCAAACACCCTAGAACCTATATTAAGATGTGAAGCATGGATATTAGTATATAATCTTCGCAGATTCACATCAGTGGCTCTACCGGCAATAAACCCCGTCTGGTCTGGATCAATAATGCTAGACGACATAGGTTATAACTGTTGGGAAATAAGTTTGGTCAAAATCTTGAAATCTACATTCAAGAAAGCAATAGGCCTATATGAGGCACAAGAGGATGGATCTTTTGGGGGCCTATAAATTAAGACTATATGGGCATGGCTCATTGAGTCCGGCAAAGTTCCCTCTTTTAGACAATTAGAGAAAAGTGTGGCCAATAAAGGAGCAAGTAGATGGGCCTTGTAGAATTCAATTGGCAGACTGTCCGGTCCCAGTGACTTCCCCATGGGAAAGGAACCAATGGTTGAAAGGACTTCTTCCGATGTTATAGGACTTACTAATGTCTCCCTCTCTTTATCCGATAACCAAGCCAATGCTACTGAGTCCAGCCGAGCTGCTAACTCCATTGGCTGGAAATCAGGAGTCAACTGGGATGTATATAATGTCTGATAGAATTGATGAAAAATCTCAAGAATTTTAGGCTGTGTAGAAACCATATCTCCTGAGGGTGTACGTATTTCCAAAATCGGAATACTAGGCTGTTCACATTTAGCCATCATGGCCAGAAAACAGCTATTATGATCCCCCTGCTCTAATAACTTCTGCTTATTTTTATATAGATCCGACTTTGTAACCTCAGCCATATACAAATGAAAGGCCCGTTTTTCTTGGATTAAAGCATTGAAATTAGCCTCTGAAGGATCCACAGCATATTGGGCTATTTTTTCATCGACTGTGGCCTGCAAAAGATCACTGTTTGCTTGTTGGGCCCTATTAACCGCTTTAATAACTGATATATATTGTCTCCTAGTTGTAGACATTAAAAGCATCCCATGTTATTGCTGGAGTGGAAGACCCTGCATTAAATTCTCAGTACTCTGTTAGAAGGGGCGGAACTTTATTAACCACATCTAAATGTGAAATCCAGCGGGTTCCCAATCTTCATTGGGCTGCATTCCGAAAATGATGAAGACTAAGTGTGAGCATTAATGGAGCATGATCAGATAACCCACTAGGCAAATATTTAACATCTACCACATCTGCTAATATAGCCAAATCAACAAAAGCTAGATCTATACATGTGGCAATTTTATACAAGGTTGAAAAACAAGAATATGATTTAGTTAATGGTTTTTTCCATCGCCAAGCCTCTACCAGGCCTACTGTCTGGGCCCAGGTCGAAAGCTCTCCGGAAAAATATTTGATTCTATCCAAACCAGGGTCAAGTATAGCGTTGAAATCTCCCAATATCAGTAACTTAGCTGGACCATACAAAGAGATTTTTTCTGAGAGACTATATAATAAAGTCCCAGAAAAAGGAGACTGGACATACACACTGACAACTATATATATCTCTGGCCCCACAGGAGAAACAAAGCCAAAACATATTTACCTTGAGGGTCTGAAAATACATCTGCATGTAAAATATTTACACGGTAAATATTTACTAATCAACGTCGAGACCCCTCTAGAGAATGTAGAATATGTAGCATGATGAGTCTTCTGCACCCAGGGCTTCTTAAGTGCTAAAACTTACTGCCCCTAAGATGGGTTTCTTGAAGTAGCACTACATGTGGAGAATACATTTTCAAATATCTAAATAACAGTGCTCTTTTAAATTTAGAATTAAGGCCACGGGCATTCCATGACAAGATAGACAAAACTTCTTGGTCACGTGATGTTATCTAAGAAGTAAAAAACATAATGCTTAAAAAATAATGGCATTGCAAAATAATGGATCTTAAAAGCAGCAAACATTTGAATAAACAAATTTTGTATAAGTAGAAAAGACACAATGTGTATAAGTAACCAACAAACAACCATATGTCTTTTAAAAGAAAAGGAGATGCATTCACATGTCTTGTAAGTATTAAATCGCACAATCTGGTGTGACAAACGCCGACAGATTGGGTTTTTCAGTAGCAAAGATAGCCAAATCGTGGCTGCACGTGCATGGTGGTGTGTTTATGTAGCTCCACCCAATGTGTTTAATCACATCTGACGTCATCATGGGCACCCTGTGGCCTTTCTATTGGCACCTTCTTTGTAAGAAATAATTGCATTCCAAGTTTGTGATGATCCTGTAATTTGTAATTAAACTCACTTTTATCAATCGACAGGTGCTGACCATATAGAAATCACAACGGCGACCAGTTAAAATAGTGAAAAATGTACTCAACCTTTCTGTTGTGTGTGTGTGTTTGTGTGCCACATGTAGCATGGAGAAAAAGCACAGAAAAGATTTGTCTGAAGATTTGAGAACAAAAATGGTGGAAAAGCATGGACAAGCTCAAGGTTACAAGTCCATGTCCAGAGAATCGAATGTTTCTGTGTCCACTGTGGGCAACATTGTCAAGAGGTTTACAGCCCACGGCACTGTAGCTAATCTCCCTGGACATAGACAAAAGTGAAAAATTGGTCAAATATTGCAATAAAAGCTTGTTCGAATGGTGGATCCTTGAAAGAACCTTGATCAACTTCCAGACCAATTTAAGCTGGCCTTCAGGCACAGAGTACAGTGGGGACGGAAAGTATTCAGACCCCCTTAAATTTTTCACAAATTTGTTGGTTATATTGCAGCCATTTGCTAAAATCATTTAAGTTCATTTTTTTTCCTCAATGTACACACAGCACCCCTTATTGGCAGAAAAACACAGAATTGTTGACAATTTTGCAGATTTATTAAAAAGAAAAACTGAAATATCACATGGTCCTAAGTATTCAGACCCTTTGTTGTGGCGCTCATATATTTAACTCAGGTGCTGTCCATTTCTCCTGATCATCCTTGAGATGGTTCTACACCTTCATTTGAGTCCAGCTGTGTTTGATTATACTGATTGGACTTGATTAGGAAAGCCACACACCTGTCTATATAAGACCTTACAGCTCACAGTGCATGTCAGAGCAAATAAGAATCGTGAGGTCAAAGGAACTGCCTGAAGAGCTCAGAGACAAAAGTGTGGCAAGGCACAGCTCTGGCCAAGGTTACTAAAAAATTTCTGCTGCATTTAAGGTTCCTAAGAGCACAGTGGCCTCCATAATCCTTAAATGGAAGACGTTTGGGATGACCAGAACCCTTCCTAGAGCTGGCCGTCCGGCCAAACTGAGCTATCGGGGGGAAAAAGAGCCTTGGTGAGAGAGGTAAAGAAGAACCCAAAGATCACTGTGGCTGAGCTCCAGCGATGCAGTCGGGAGATGGAAGAAAGTTGTAGAAAGTTAACCATCACTGCAGCTCTCCACCAGTCAGGGCTTTATGGCAGAGTGGCCCGACGGAAGCCTCTCGTCAGTGTAAGACACATGAAAGCCTGCATGGAGTTTGCTAAAAAAAACACCTGAAGGACTCCAAGATGGTGAGAAATAATAATCTTTGGTTTGAGACCAAGATAGAACTTTGTGGCCATAATTTTAAGCGGTATGTGTGGAGAACCAGGCACTGCTCATCACCTGTCCAATACAGTCCCAACAGTGGAGCATGGTGGTGGCAGCATCATGCTGTGGGGGTGTTTTTCAGCTGCAGGGACAGGACGACTGGTTGCAATTGAGGGAAAGATGAATGCAGCCAAGTTCAGGGATATCCTGGATGAAAACCTTATCCAGAGTGCTCAGGACCTCAGACTGGGCCGAAGGTTCACCTTCCAAAAAGACAATGATCTTAAGCACACAGCTAAAATAATGGAGTGGCTTCACAACAACTCTGTGACTGTTCTTGAATGGCCCAGCCAGAGGCCTGACTTAAACCCAATTGAGTATCTCTGGAGAGACCTAAAAATGTCTGTCCACCAACAATTACCATCCAACCTGACAGAACTGGAGAGGATCTGCAAGGAGGATCCCCAAATCCAGGTGTGAAAAACTTGTTGCATCTTTCCCAAAAAGACTCATGGCTGTATAAGATCAAAAGGGTGCTTCTACTAAATACTGAGCAAAGGGTCTGAATACTTCGGACCATGTGATATTTCAGTTTTTCTTTTTTAATAAATCTGCAAAAATGTCAACAATTCTGTGTTTTTCAGTCAATATGGGGTGCTGTGTGTACATTAATGAGGAAAAAGAACTTTAAATGATTTTTAGCAAATGGCTGCAATATAACAGTGAAAAATTTAAGGGGGTCTGAATACTTTCCGTCCCCACTGTATATAACTGTGTCAGCTGGCACTATACATATACATCTGAATGAAAAGGGACGCTATATAGTAAGAGACCCAAAAGGACCCCACTGCTGACACAAAAAAATATCAAAAAGCCAGATTGGAGTTTGCCAAAACTTACCTGAGGAAGCCAAAATCCTTTTAGGAGAATGTGCTGTGGACAGACAAAACAAAATTATAGCTTTTTGGTAATGCCCATCATTACACTGGAGGTTCACTAATGTTTTGGGGTTGCTTTGCTGCTTCAGGCACTGGATGTCTTGACTGTGTGCATGGCATTATGAAATCTGAAGACTACCAAAGAATTCTGGGGTGCAACGTAGGGCACAGTGCCAAAGTTGGGTTTCCGTTAGAGGTCATGGATCTTATAGCGGGACAATGATCCAAAGCACATGTCAAAAAGCACCCAGACATGGTTTAGGACAAAGCACTGAAAAGTACTGAACTGGCCAGCAATGAGTCCAGATCTAAATCTCATAGAGCATCTGTGGAGAGATCTCAAAACAGCAGTTGCGAAAAGGAACTCTTTCAATCTGAGAGACCTGGAGCAGTTGGTGAATAAAGAGTGGTCCAAAATTCCAGTAGAGCGGTGTAAGAAACTCATTGATGGTTACAGGAAACAATTGATTTCAATTATTTTTTCCAAGGGGTGTGCTACCAAAGAGTGCCAATAATTTTGTCCAGTCCATTTTTGGAGTTTTGCGTGGAATGTGTCAGATTTGGCTTTTTGTTTGTCCACACTTTTTGTGTCATACCAATGCAAACATAAGAAATAAACATAAGAATACCAAAACATTTATAACCATTTTCTGGATGAGGTGGTACATTATCTGACAGAAATGTAGGGGTGCCAATATTTTTGGCTATGGCTGTATGCATTGTGTGCACATTCAGTGCTGCTGGAGGGTTTGTAATGGATCAAAGAGTGCGCCTGTCCACAGACTCCGTTGATAGGCTCACCATCATAAAAATGAATCAGTCTTGGATCAGCAGCTATCAAGCATCTGATGCTGATGTAACTGATTGAATTTGCTATGGATGTGGGATCCCTTGAAGACTGCCTATGCTGACTATGCTATTCCTCCTCAATCCTGATGATGTTGGCTTCCAACAATATTTTTGGTTTAGGGCACCACCACCATGTGGTGCATGTAATTACAATTCTTGATATAATATTTCACAGCAGGGCCCACCAAGAGTAACTGTGAGGGCTTACAGTGTTCTGGTACCACCAACACCTAAGGCCCAATTTTCTTCAGAGTATATAGGGCAGGCCGTGTATATATATATATATATATATATATATATATATATATATATATATATATATATATATATATATATATATATATACTGCTGTTCAGAGTATATACCATGCCATTTTTAAAAAAAAATTGTGTGCAGGGTTCCCCTCTATCCATACCAGACCCAAAGGGCCTGGTAATGGACTGGGGGGGGGACCCATGCCGTTTTTTTTTCAATTATTTTCATCTATATTGCCGGGACCCGACAATAAATTACAGCCGCGGGTAGTTTTAAGTGACATTTTTTCCTTTAGAAATGTCATTTTGCTGTGGTATTGTTCTAAACACGGGAAAAATGCGCTACTTTACAGGCATACTAAGGACACCCTCCAGGCACAATATTTAAAGGAATATTTCATTTTTATTGTTTCACTTTAAGCATTATTAAAATCACTGCTCCTGAAAAAAACAGTCGTTTTTAAAACTTTTTTTGCATTGATACATGTCCCCTGGGGCAGGACCCGGGCTACCAAACACTTTTTATGGCAATAACTTGCATATAAGCTTTTAAAATTTGCACTCTTGATTTTTCACGTTCGTGTCCCATAGACTTTAATGGTGTTCACGTGTTCGAACAAATTTTTTGCCTGTTCGCATGTTCTCCTGCGGGGGGTGTTCGGCTTATCGCTAATTATAGCCTTCTGGTGTGGTGCTTCATTCTCTGGATCGGAGACGCATGAATCTGTAGCACGATTTCCTGCACAGACAGGAGACAGATTTCTAATGAGTGTCTTTGACACTCTCTTTGAATTCCAAAACTGTTTACTTTAAGAAGACATTTTCCAACTTTCTGAAATTTGACACAGTAAGACAGAAAAGTAAAATATAGTTATTACTTGTTGTGCCTTGTTTTTTTTTTTTTGTTTGCAGTCTGCATAATATCCAAAGACAACTGTTCAAACCTCCATTGCCTGTTGTCATGGAGAAAGTGAAGACATTATTTTCAACTTTTAAGATTTTTGTGGAAAGTTTGTACAGACAGAATTCTATGGGGGTGCAGGACATTTATTGCCTAGGTATTATATGTGAGATTTGGATGTCCAGCCAAAAAAAAAAAAAAAACATATTCAGTACATCTGTGCAATACATACACATATGGAAAATGAATTAAGGGGTATGTTTCTAGACTTGCAACATTTTTAAAGTAGTATTTTTTTTATTTTGCCTGGACATACACTTTAGGGTCCCATTCACACTGACAATTACACAAATGTGTTAATTTGACAATTCAAAGTGCATATACATGCATGTAATTGTATGTTTATCTGCATTTAGTTGCTTTTATTTATTCCAGGTACTTATATAGCGCCGCCAATTTACAAAACGCTTTACATATACATTGTATATACACATCAGTCCCTACCCTCAAGGAGCTTACAATCTAAAGTCCCTAACTCACATTCATACACACTAGGGACAATTTAGACAGGATCCAATTAACCTACCAGCATGTCTTTGGATTGTGGGAGGTACCCAGAGGAAACCCACGCAGGCACAGGGAGAACATGCAAACTCCAGGCAGGGTGTCATGGCTGGGATTCAAACAAGCGACCCTTCTTACTGCTAGGCAAAAGTGCTAACCACTACACCACTGTGCTGCTTTTAGTTTAGCTGTGTTTACAGCTTGTTACGCCAGATGCAGCTGGATGCCTTTTTAAATGCATAATGAATGCAGTACAAATGCAAGAAAAATGAATGCATTTCATTGAGACTAGTTTACACCATTGCAGTGCCTTAATGTGTGTTTTTAAAAAAGTACAGTATGCTGCATTTTTTTGCAGCAGAATGCATGTAAACGCAACTTTGTAAAAAAATAAAATAAAAAAATAATGAAATTAGAAAATATTATTCCAAAAACACAAATGCATGTAAATGCACATGCAGAAATGTACAGTGAACACAGGGATTGTGCTGCAAACAAGCCCTTGGAGAAAATAGAATCCAAGGCAGATTGGATACTCTGAATAAATCTCTAAGGGCCTATTTGCACTATGTGCAGTTATCCAAGTTCGTTCTTCACTGGATGAATGCAGGTAATAATAGTTTCATATATGTTATGTTCACACTAGAATATGGGTTTTGTATGCATTTCAGAGATGAGCATCATGGTTGCAATTTATACATAAACATGTGTAAATACATAAACACTGCAACCCACCTTAAAATATGCCTTTAAAAAAAAATATGCCTTAAAACAAACTTATGCAAAATCACACACAAACATGCAGAAATGCATGCGATTGCAGGTCAAAAGAGATGTATTTTTATATCTCTTTATGTTCATTTATAGTGTAAATGGGCCCTAAATGCATCTACATCTAAACACAGGAGAAATTGATCTTGGAAGCATAAAGTTGATTTATGCTTTCCAGATAATTTCTGGTGCTATTAAATAAACCAAGCACAGGAGACACGTGTAAGGCTGGGTTCACATTGCCGCACGGAGTGGCTCGCAGCAGGGGTCACTGTTTCAGGTCCGATTTCAGCCCAAATTTTTGTCTGAATTTGGACCTGAAACGGACCAGAAGACGCACAGGACTCCTGTGCAATTCGTACCGGAGCCGCTCCAGAGATGTGTGAATCGACTCCATAGAGTGCCGGTCACAATCTCCTGACATGCGAATTGGATGCGGAGAAACCTCCACATCCAATTTGCTATAATAGTGTGAACCCAGCCTCAATGTTGCCCAAGACATAATTGACATAATTGTACTATCTCAGCCCTATAACTAATGACTTTTGGTGGACTGACTCTCTAAATGTATTTGTAAATCTAGTTAGTACCTAAATGTGTCTTTATATGAGTCTCCCATATATTACCTACATTAGCTAATTAGCTCCACTTTTTCCCACAGTGCTGTCAGTTGTATAACACTGAGAACATGCTTATGGGAGGGGAGGCACAGTGTGGTGTTTCTTCATTGTAAAGTTTACATATACAGTATGTATTTTAATTGTGTATATTTGGCTGCTGTTTTTGCTTTTCCATACACATCAGGATATTAGATCCAGTACAAATCACGGCTGAATTGATACTTTTTTTTAATACATTTTCAATTCTTTCTGCATGTTGTAGAAAAATCAAGCTAAACAGCATTGTTGGAGGTACTGTGTGCATGAGAACCTTATCACAAATAACTGAAAATCTTTCAGTCTATCCAGTTGCCTCCACTGATTTAACAGGTAAAGAATCTTTTGAAAGTAACTAAAAATGTTATATATATATATATATATATATATATATATATATATATATTGGAATAATGAAAGTTCTCAATGTGGAACAGATTACAAAACAATCGGAATGAAATGCATGTGGACACTATTGCTGACCACAGAGTGAGATATTTAACAATAATAATCGGATCTGCAATATATTTTCAATATAAGATGTTATATGACTCTATATAGAGAGAATAAGTAAAAATACTACAGTAGACATCCTGGGGGTTTCTGTAGTGTATACTAAATAAAGGAGAGCTGTTACTAGCTAAATTCCTTGCTGCTGCCTTAGAACTAGACTGGGGATCCAAGAAGAATCTGAAAGGGAGAAAAAGGTGCCTCATAAGAACAAGAGAACCACATGTGCAGCTAAACTTTTTATCATCACAGAAATGCAATGCCTGCTAAGTTTATGAACAGTCAGTAGTTTAAGGTGGTAATAAGTGTCTCCATGCAGGCACCTTACCTTTTTGTTCTTGCTGTTTTTATTGGTATTTGAACAGGTAATCGCATAGACATGTGACAGTCCCCCCATTTTCAAGTGCTCAAATGTAATTGGACAAATGAATATAATCATAAATAAAATGTTCTTTTTTAATATTTTGTTAAGAATCCTTTACTGGCAATGACTGCCTGAAAAAACAAGAGGAGAAGGAAAGGCGCCTGTGGGTGCATATTTTTCTTAAAAAGTTTTAATAAACAATAAAAGCCAAATGGCAACTCACATTTAGGAAGTGTTAATAAGCATAAAATAAGTGTGGATGTAGTCCCAGCAATAGGGGAAGCCTCAGGGTGGTCAGTCCCTGTTCCTTCCAATGGAGGTGCGCTGTGACATGTTCTCAGAACACCGCTGGATGGTGCTTCAGCCGGCCCCGGTGGAGAGTGTGCCAATACAAGGGTGGAGCACAAGGGGGATGACGTCACTGGAGTGTGACATGTTTACTGAGCGTGCAGGCTGTGAATGGTGTGATGGCCACGCTCCTTCTTCAAAGCAGATTGGCAGGGACTGAATAGGGTGAAAGATATACGATGATAACGATGTTTTGATTTTGCGCCTTCTACTTCTATAAAATGACTGCCTGAAGTCTGGAACCCATGGACATTACCAAAGACCGCATTTCCTCCTTTCTGATGCTTTACCAGGCTCTAACTGCAGCTCTCTTCAGTTGTTCTTTGTGGGTCTTTCTGCCTTTAGTTTTGCCTTCAGCAAGTGAAATGCATTCTCAATTGGGTTGAGATCAGGCGATTGACTTTGCCATTGCAGAATATTTCACTTCTTTTCCTTCAAAAGCTCCTGGGTTGCTTTTGCAGTGTGTTTTGGATCATTGTCCATCTGTACTGTGAAGTGCCATCCAATCAACTTTGCTGCATTTGTCTAAATCTGGGCTGACAGTATATCTCTGAACACTGCAGAATTCATCCGGCTGCTTCTGTCACATCATCAATAAACACCAATGACCCAGTGCCACTGGAAGCCATGCATGCCCATGCCATCACACTGCAAGCTCCACCATGTTTTACAGATGACGTTGTGTGCTTTGGATCATGAGCTATTCCAAGCCTTCTCCATGCTTTTTCTTCCATTCATTCTGGTACAGATTGGTTTTATCCATCCAAAGAATGCTTTTCCAGAACTGGTCTGGCTTCTTTAGATGTTTTTCAGCAAAGTCTAATCTGGCTTATAAATGGTTTGCACCTTGTAGTAAACCCCTCTGTATTTGCTCTTGTGAAGTCTTCTCTTGATTGTAGACTTTGACAATGATACGCCCACCTCCTGGAGAGTGTCCTTAACTTGTGAGGGTCCTGCTAACATCCACCACTGTTGTCTTCCATGGACGTCCAGGCCCTTTTATGTTGCTGAGCTCAGCAGTGCGTTCTTCTTTTCTCATAATGTACCAAACTGTTGATTTGGCCACTCCTAATGTCGCTGCTATCTCTCAGATGGATTTTGTTTGTTTTTGAAGCCTTACAATGGCCTGTTTCACTTGCATGGACAGCTCCTTTGATCGCATGGTGTAGGTTCACAGCAATAGACTCCGAATGCAAATACCACACTTAGAATCAACTCCAGACCTTTACCTGCTTAATTGATGAAGAAGTAATGTCGTAGCCCACACCTGGCCATAAAACAGCTTTTTATTCAATTGTCCAATTACTTTTGGTAGCTTTAAAAAAGGGGGGGTGGCTATTCTTAAGAGCTGTAATTTCTAAACCCTTCCTCTGATTTGGATATACATACCCTTAAATTAAACCTGAGTGTGTGCACTTTCAGCCCATATCCATTATATAACTATAGCTTAAATATGTTTTGGTAAATACCCAGAAAAAAACAAATTTGTGCCTGTGTCCAAATACACCTGGACCTGTGTATGTATGAGATATATTAGGGCTGTTACTGATTAAATTAAATTACTGACTAATTTCGATTAACTATAACGCACATACAGATCCAACTACTTTTAGCTGATTTAGCACTGTTATGGCAACGACCGAAGCCGGACATAGCGGGGCATGGCTAGGACGTCACACATCATAAACTCAGCCTCACCATGCCCATAATCGCAGCCTCACCGTGCCCATAATCGCAGTCTCACCGTTCCCATAATGCAGTCTCACCGTGCCCATAATCGCAGCCTCACCGTGCCCATAATCGCAGCCTCACCGTCCCCATAATCGCAGCCTTGCCGTGCCCATAATCGCAGCCTCACCGTACCCATATTGCTGTCTCACCGGGCCCATAATGCCCATAATGCTGTCTCACCATGCCCATAATCGCAGCCTCGCCATGCCTATAATGGCAGCCTCACCGTGCTCATAATGCAGTCTTACAATGCCCATAATGCAGTCTCACCATGCCCATAATCGCACCCTCACTGTAGTCAGTGCCTGTGCCTGGATTACACAGTCTGCGGGCATCTCCCGCTGTGTGTCTCAGAGCTGAGTGTGAAAACTTTGGCCGCGCTGTGAGAAAAGTCCCGCCCTCCTCCTAGATCAGCTCGTGTGATAGACAGAACACTCACAGCGTTGCCTAATTCTTCACACTCAGCTCCGAGACACACAGCGGGAGATGCCCACAGACTGTGTATGACATATAGTGGAGGAGGGAGCGGAGCCACAGCTTGGCCCAAAGCGGCCCCAGGGCAGGCAGCCTATCGATCAAAAAAAATTTTTATTGATTAAAAAAATTAACGATTAATCGAGGAATTAATCTTTAATTTCCACAGCCCTAATATATATATTTGTGGCAACATGACCTGAGGGGATATGGGGACAGCTGGGTCAGGCATGAATGAAATCCACCTTATGGTGGATGTGTTAAAATGAAGGGGGGGTGGTATTTTTAACCTTCAGTTTTCTGTGTTTTCAGGAGCCCCTGAATCTGAGGTACTCCCTGTACATTGTACAGGGAGAAAAGAACTAAAACTTTTATGCACATTGGGGGGGATTTACTAAAAGGTGAGGAAGCAGAATCTGGACTAATACTAACATGGCGGCAAATCAGCTTGTACCCTTCATTTTCAAAACTTAAATTGTAACTTTAGTCCGAAAATTAAGTCCTGCTAGATCACTTCATGATAGCCCCTTTTACAGGTATAGCTATATAAAACATTAAAAATAAGAGTCTATACTGTAAATAATCAAGTAATACACGGTCTCGTCCTGCTCTGCACATGCTCAGTTGCTCTGCATTTTTAGGCACTGCCAAGTTTGTAGAGGCCAATCCGTTCGCAGCCTTAAAGCAACATGAAACCTTCCTATCCTTTACAGCCAATAAAGCTGCTTGTTTGATCTGAAACTGCCGTGGTACTGCACATGTGATCAGTTATGATACCAGTCATTTTATGGTTTAACCGTTTAGTTGAGGACACAAGCAAATGTTACAGTTAGCAATCCTGGCTTTACAGGAATGTAACTGCTTTTTTAAACAGTTAAATCTATGGATTTAGTTCTGCTTTTTGATGTACTGCTCAGGGTCTCTGGGCTTCAGTAAAATGGGAGCCTCCAGCAAGCAGAGACAGGAGCAATACTGGAGGCAATTTACAGCACACACTAATTTTGGTAGCATAATTATTCATGTGGAATGTATATTCCTTGCTAAAGAACTTTATTTTTTATCAAGTTGTTATGGTTAAAGTTCCACTTTTACTTAATGCTTTTAAGTTAGAAGCTGATTGGTTGCCATGCACAGCAACTCCAAATTTTGGCTGCTACACTTTTTGTAAATTTCCCCCATTCTATATTCCTTCTGGTGATTGACTGGCAGTTTGGTAGATCACACGGTTAACAGTTGCAATCAGGTTAGCTTAAATCTTTACCTTTTCACAATTTTTACTTTGCTGTATTGCTTTTTTTGTTTTGAATGTAGTAGGCAAAGGAGATTCTGTAGTGTTTCCATTCGCAAAGGTAGCAACACCCTACTAGAACAACACGACTCACTGCCCAAGAATGATAGTGTGGCGCTTACTGGCGACTACAATCATGTTAGTGTGATTTTATCATCAATTTTTTTAATGTCAACATCAGGCTATAGTGTTGACAGATCACCCGTGGGATCTTGTAAACTGAAAGAGTAGGTAGGGCCATAAGTAAAGATTGTGACAAATAAAACGAGAGCCAAACGTTACTAAGCACATGCAACAAAAATTTATTAGAGGTAGTAAATGCAGAACGGTGAACTTGCACTTAGCGTTTACTAAGCACAAACTACTCCCCATCCAGTCAGAGGTTACATGAATGTTTTATCTAGCAACCTTGACGACTCCTAATGAATGACTAACACAGCACTATTCTGTGTAATAACATTTCTTGGAAGAGAACATGCTTCATAGATTTATGAGTATTGCCAACTAGATTTGATTTTTTTTTTTTCTTTTAACTTCAAACAATGGTGTTTCAATTGCACTAAAAAGACTTGTGCAATTCGTATTTAAATCCTCTTGAACTCGCACAATACAAACAAAGCCTCTTTTAAACATTTTTTTTTTTTTTAAATCTGCTCTTAGCTGAACAAAAATTCAACTGTCTTTTTGAACTGCGTCCAAGATTCCTGTAAGTAGTTTTTAAACACATATTCTAGCTAGAGGGATTGTGCCAGCACCGTTCAGTCAGAAGTCTGCTGCTTGCTTTGAAAATACTTTCAGGTACAATCAATAATTTACAAAGTAGCAAATGAAAATGAAACGCAGTGATGTCAAAGGGAATATAATGCTGTGTGAATAGCTGATGCTGATTGCAGCAATGTTGTGTGTTTGAATGTAAGATAATTGACATGCTATTGCCAGAACTGGAAATGTTTTGAAATGGGTGAACTGCAGGTTATGGCTTCAACTTATTTAGAATTGTGCCGTCTAGGGAAATGATTCCACACGTGTATGATGTCACGTTCCATGAGACGTGAAAAATAAAGACAGAACTTGGCTTTTATGAAGAACTCTGCAAATCATCATCTTCATCTATGCAAGGAACAAAAACCTGACCTCAGTACAGTAAGTAAAAGGAAATGTGTAATCACCCCCTCCCTATGCTTGGCAAGAGACAACAAACCTATCAATCACTGCTTGTATTCTGAACAATGTCACCATACAGGCGCGCTCAGCTATTCAGTTACAGTGCATATAGCTTATGTTTAGCGACATAGAGAAACATCCAGTAACTGAACTCATTAAAAAAAAAAAAAATGATATTGCTATTCCGTTTCAGTTCTTTATGAAGTACTCATTCACACATCCCACATACCATATTAGAGATGCTTTGTTGCAGGCCAGAGGATTGCATCCATTGCTCCCTTACTTAGATGTTAAGAGCACTTGGATAAAGGGTGGTCATAGATGGGCAGATGGCTCCTAATTACAACATCTTCTATAATGCATATTCATTACTTTATATCAGCCTTTCACAACTTTTTTAACACAGAGAAACCCTTGAAATTGGGGGGATCCCTTCTGATAAATACTGTGTGTGTGTGTGTATATGTATATATATATATATATATATATATATATATATATATATATATATATATATATATATATATATATATATATATATATATATATATATATATATATATATATATATATATATATATATATATATAGGTCATAGTACTGATATATTAATTGATATACAGGTACGTCTCAAAAAATTTTGAATATTATTAAAGAGTTTATTTCAGTAATTTAATTCAAAAAATTAAAATCCTTTATTATATAGATTCATTACACACAATCATGTATTTCAACCATTTCTTTCTTTTAAATTTGGTGATTATGGCTTACAGCTAATGAAAACCCAAAATTCAGTATCTTAGAATATTAAATAAGACCAATAAAAAGATTTTTAATACAGAAATATTGGCTTACTGAACAGTATAGTATGCACTCAATACTTGGTCAGGGCTCCTTTTGCATTAATTATTGCATCAATGCGGAGTGGCATGGAGGTGATCAGCCTGTGGCACTGCTGAAGTTAAGAAAGCCCAGCTTGCTTTGATAGCGGCCTTCAGCTTGTCTGCATTGTTGGTTCTGGTGTCTCTCATCTTCCTCTTGACAATACCCCACAGATTCTCTATGGGATTTAGGCCAGGCGAGTTTGCTGGCCAATCAAGTACAGTGATACCATGATCATTAAACCAAGTATTGATTTGGCGGTGTGGGCAGGTGCCAAGTCCTGCTGGAAAATGGAAAATCATTGCATTTCCATAAAGTTGGTCAGCAGAGGGCAGCATGAAGTGCTCTAGAATTTCCTGGTAGAGGGCTACTCTGACTTTGGACTTGATAAAACACAGTGGGCCAACACCAGCAGATGACATGGCTCCCCAAATCATCACGGGCTGTGGAAACTTCACACTGGACCTCATGCAATTTGGATTCTGTGCCTCTCTACTCTTCCTCCAGACTCCAGGACCTTGATTTCCAAATGAAATGCAAAATTTACTTTCATCTGAAAACAGGACTTTGGACCACTGAGCAACAGTCCAGTCCTTTTTCTCAGCCCAGGTAAGACACTTATGATGTTGTCTCTGGTTCAGGAGTGGCTTGACACAAGGAATGCAACAGTTGTAGCCCATGTCCTGGATACATCTGTGTATGGTGGCTCTTGAAGCGCTCACATCACCCATAGTCCACTTCTTGTGAATCTCCCCCAAATTCTTGGATGACCTTTGCTTCACAATCCTCTCAAGGCTGCGGTTATCCCTGTTGCTTGTGCACCGTTTTCTACCACGCTTTTTCCTTCCACTCAACTTTCCATTAATCTGCTTGGCTACAGCACTCTGTGAACAGCCAGCTTCTTTAGCAGTGTCCTTTTGTGACGTACTTTCCTTGTGGAGAGTGTCAATGACTGTCTTCTGGACAACTGTCAAGTCAGCAGTCTTCCCCATGATTGTGTAACCTACTGAACCAGACTGGGAGACCATTGAAAGGCTCAGGAAACATTTACAAGTGTTTTGAGTTAATTACAAAATAGAAAGTGCAGCGCTGGAAATATAACATAAATTTTGTGAACAGTATTTAATAAATCAAATGACAAACAACGGTGAATAGCACCCAATCACTAATAACAGATCTAGTAATATATTTCAATTAAGTGCTCATAAATATTGCAGGACATAATAAATCATTATTAAAAATAAATTCATTCATTTATTCAGAGTGAAAGTGAAATAAAGTCCAAAATGTATGGTATATATGGTACTCAATGCGAGACCCAGGGTCAGTATTCCACCGCTAGTGCTGCCCGCCACTTGGTGATGAAGTAATGGAGGCTTACCGGAAAGCCTGCGACGCCCTTATTCAGGGGGGTCAAAACAGGCTTAGTAGAGAGATGTAGACCTTTCCATTTTGTATCTGTCTTCTGTGCCCTCATATCGGGGTTATAGTGTTCAGCAGCAGGATGTTTTTATATATAGTTTACGCACTTAGCGCAATTCTTTTCCTTTATTTTGAGTTAATTAGCTGAATAAAGTGTGACACCATGAGTTTACAATATTGAACTTTTTCACAATATTCTATTTTTCCGAGATACTGAATTTTGGGTAAGCCATAATCATCAAAATTAAAAGAAAGAAGTGCTTGAAATATATCACTGCGTGTAATGAATCTATATGAGTTTCACTTTTTTAATTCAATTACTGAAATAAACTTTCTTATCTAATTTTTTTTGAGATGCACCTGTATATGAATAAATAAAAAGTATGAAATAAAAGTAAAGAAAGCATAACATAGATGTAGAAAATTTGGCATTTTGACACTCGGGGCTGCTCTATAAAACAAAATTATTTTCAGTAATAACAATGACATGAAACAAATAATAATAATAATAGTAACCAGAAAAGTAATGCAGTAAAAATTGATTGATTGGTCAGTGGAGAAATGACCTATTACACTGATAGTCAGTATAAAAGTGCCCCGTTGTATTAGTGGTCATTATAACGTCCTTTACAATGAAGACAGCCCCCTTGGATTGGGGGTCAGTGAGAGAAAGGCCCTTTTACATTGGTGGTCAGTGGAAATATTACTTTCTACATTGATTCTCAGTGGGAGGAATGCTCCTGAATTGGTGGTCAGCAGGAAGAATAACCTTTATATTGGTGTTAGTGGGAAAAATTCTACAGATTGAGGAAAAAAAAATTGGGGTGTGTGTGTGTGACTATTTACATTATATGAGAGACCGAGATTGGGTATGTTCTTAACCACTTCGGGACCGCCGCGCGCCGATATACGTCCTTACTTTGAAGGAGGATATCGTTGTTATGGCAGCAGCTAGCTGCCATAACCCTGGTGTCTTCTTGTTCGGCCAGCGGTCCGCTTCAAGATAAAAGTGGTCTCTGCAGCGGATTTACCACGAGATCACTTTTATCGGCGGCGGGACAGGGCCCCCCTCCCGTCGCGCTCTGGTGCCCTCCGCCGCTGCCGACGGCTCCGGTAAGCGGCGGAGGGCACCAGATCGGTGATCAGATGTTCCTCCTTCCTTGGCATGGAGACGAGTGAGTGGAAGATGGCCACCACTCGTCTCCATGACATTGCAGGGCGGAAGCAGCATCAAAACGTCACTTCCGCTCATAGCTCTTAAAGGGCCATTTTTTTAAAATTCTTTTTTTAAATGACAATTTTTTTTTAATTGCATTTTAGTGTAAATATGAGATCTGTCTTTTTGACCCCAGATCACATATTTAAGAAGTCCTGTCATGCTTTTTTTTCTATTACAAGGGATGTTTACATTCCTTGTAATAGGAATAAAAGTGACACAATTTTTTTTTTTTTTAAAACAGTGTAAAAATAAAAACAAATTTTTTCTTTAAACTTGCCCCGTCCCGCCGAGCTTGCGCGCGGAAGCGAACGCATATATGAGTAGCGCCCGCATATGAAAATGGTGTTCAAACCGCACTAATAATTCTAGCCCTAGACCTCCTCTGTAACTCAAAACATGCAACCTGTAGAATTTTTTAAACATCGCCTATAGAGATTTTTAAGGGTAAAAGTTTGTCTCCATTCCAGGAGCGGGCATTTTTGAAGCGTGACATGTTGGATATCAATTTACTCAGCATAACATTATCTTTCACAATATTAAAAAAAATGGGATAACTTTACTGTTGTCTTATTTTTTTAATTAAAAAAAAATAATTTATTTTTTCCAAAAAAAGTGCGCTTGTAAGACCACTGCGCAAATACGGTGTGACAAAGTATTGCAACGACCGCCATTTTATTCTCTAGGGTGTTAGAAAAAAAATGTATAATGTTTGGGTGTTCTAAGTCATTTTCTAGCAAACAAAAAAAACTGTTTTTAGTTTGTAAACAACACATCTAATAAAGATTCTTGGTTCTTAAGTGGTTAAGGAACTCCCAGCAACCTCTGAAGGAAGCCTAGGGTCCCATGGTATGTAGATATTATACATTGTAAAGATGTAATATATAGATTTATATATTGGCGGATAGAGGGAACATTTAGTGGCTTTTTAGAGATGTAATGCAAGGAATTAGATATTGGCTACTAGAGCAAGGATCCTCAAACTACGGCCCTCCAGCTGTTGCAGAACTACACATCCCATGAGGCATTGTAAAGCTCTGATATTCACAGACATGACTAGGCGTGATGGGAATTGTAGTTCCTGAACAACTGGAGGGCCGTAGTTTGAAGACCCCTGTACTAGAGTGTATACTGGCTCTCTACTATCAGTCTGCTTCCTGCTTTAGCAACTGTTTACATAAAGGATCAACCACACAGGGAGAGCATCGTTTTCAATACGTCAGGCAGCTCATAGGCTAGTATTTTGAGAAGAAACTGTAAAGCACAACATTTTATGAATGTTGACACATATTGTACAACTATTTTGTAGGCTGCTATAAAGAAATATACAGACATTTATTTCATTAGTATAAGCCAAGAGCCACAAAAACAACACAACAATTTTCCAATCTGTAAGATGAGGAGTTGCCATCACTTAACATCCAGTTGAAGGGTTGCATTGTTATAAGGGTTTAATCACACAAAATGGCTGACGTCTACACATGTCCAACCAACATGGCTATGCTCTTTATATATGCGCTGCAGACAGCAGAAACTGCTTGTACAGCTGTGATGTTGGAGGGACCACCATGCTGTGGAAATTCAATCCAGATAATAGAACCTTCTTAAAGCAGGGGTCCACCTATCTATCGTTTCTTTTTTTTTTTGGAGTTCATTCACAAACTTTTCTTCTCATGATTATCTACTCACATGTTCTGTGTAATAAGTCCGCCTGTGTCCGATTTCGTTGTAAAGAATAACTTATAAAATTCACTGAAGGCGGTTTCCATCTTCATTGTGGGCATTTGAAGCCCACAAGCATGTATTTCCTGGATGCGGTGAATGCTGTGCTCCCAGCATTCACCGACATGTTGTGATGACGCTGTTGCACAATGCATGCTGGGAAGCCTGAGATTAGCTCCCAGGGGACTGTGGGAGGTCTGGGAGAAGCTAGAAACACACCTACTCCCATGGGAGGAAAACCAGAAAGTGCTAAGAAGATTAGAAAAAAAAAAAGGTAATTACGGCGATTTAAATTTTTTTACACAGCATGTCAGCATCTAGGCAAGGAAGAGAATGCATAGAGATAATGTTCAAAATTTGGGTGGAACCCCGCTTTAAGGTTTGCTGCCAGAATGTCTGATGGTGTTCATAGAGATCCCAATCATCATCCAAAATTTTACAGCTCTGGATGATGGTGATTGGGAATGAGTGGTTAAAATTTGGTTTCAGTAGACGCAAGATGGGAGATCTCGTCTGATGGGGCTACCAAGAGCTTTATCAAATTATTGTCTTTTTTACTAAGAACTGTAGTTATTTCCCTTCAGCCACCTGTCAGATTCAGACTTTTGGGGCATTTACTTGGCTAAACATCATCTTTTATATTTTACAAAAAAATAGGTATTATATTGTAGTTGTGTGCAATAAAATGCATTAAAATATATTTTTTCCCAAAAAATTGCGTTTGAAAAATCGCTGCACAAATATTGTGACATAACAAATTGCAACACTCATCATTTTAGTCTATAGGGCCTCTGCTTAAAACAATGTATATAATGTTTGGGGATTCTAAGTATTTTTTTCTAGCAAAAAGCTTGCGTGCTGGTATGGGAACTCAGTTGAGGGCAATAACTTTTCAACTTTGGGCACAAGCCCCGACACCCATGAATCACGACTCAATAAATAACTGATATGATTTTATAATTTAGAAGAACTATGGAGATTCCCGCATTTTACTCAACTCCAACCAACAAAAATGTAAAACACTGTAAAAAAAAAAAAAAAAAATCTGTTTTCATTTTAGGATTTCTTTCTAAGCAAAAAATATCCATGCAATTTAACTATGGGAAAACATGTGCATAGATTTGAAATTCATACCATACTATTAAGTACTATTTAAACTTTGCCATGATAAAAGACGATAATTAGCAGCTGTCCCATATTATATTTGAATGCAATGTTGCTTCACTAATGGGTATTTTCACTGCACTCGAGGGATGTGAACTCTGACACGATGTACACAGCGTAGAACTATGTTAACTACATTGGTTTTTTTTTCTTCTTCTCATCTGTTAAACAACAGCTCTTCTGTCACCCCTTCTATCAAGCATCATTGCCTCCTGACTGACTGTTAATGTATAAAGAACAATGGGAAAACAAGGCAAAGACAAGTGAGCTGGAAACGAAGAGTAGAGCATCAACAATGTATGCCTGGAAGAGTTAATGCACAAATGTTATTTTCTTAGGCCCAAACAGAGGGAAAATATGCAAGGACAGATTTGGCTGTTTTTAAGCTGGCAAGAGACTAGATGTTAACCAACCATCTGACATTAACTACTTGGCGTCCGTGCTATAGCCAAATGACGGCCACAGTGCGGGTCTGAATTTCTGGGAAGCCGTCATATGACAGCCTCCCCTTTGCGCGCTCCCCACATGCGCCGTGATCACTGAGACTCGATCTCGGCCCCCTACCACGTAACCAGCTGTCAGCCAGTGACATCTGGTCACATGATGTAAACAAAAGCTTGGTCATCTTTTTTTTGTCTCCTCACGGAGAAAAAAAATCTGGCTAATGTGTATGGGACATCGATCCCGAAGAGGAAGAGGCAATTCTGCCTCTCTGGTGTGCCCACCAGTACCCCCTGCCAGTGCCCACCAGTGCCACCTATCAATGCCCATGAGTGCCACCTATCAATGCCCACCAGTGGTGCCAATCAGTGCCACCTAGCAGTGCTGCCTATCAGTGTAACCAACCTGTGCCGATCAGTGCCCATTATTGCCACCTATCAGTGCCCATCACTGCCACCTATCGGTGCCCATCAATGCCGCCTCATCAGCGTAAATCAATGAAGGAGAAAAATTACCTATTTGCAAAATTTTATAACAAAATATTAAATTTTTTTTTTTTTTTTTAAAATTCGACACGTCACAGCACTTCTGGGGGTATCCAGTTTTTGTCTGTGGGCCGATCCCAAATTGACGACATCACGCATGCCAAGCCGCCATTCATGGCTTTTCTCTCTATGAGCTGACAGTCTGCTGCGATCCATTACATTTTTGCTTTTTTACAAGTTTATCCAAGGTGGTACATTTAACATTTTAATAAAGGGACTTAGAATCAAACAGACTTCACTATGCTCGTTTATTTTTTTTATATTTTTTTGTACTTTAAGGACACATTTGCTGGTCTCATTATCTAATGGACTTGGTTCACATTATCACATCATTTTGTATGTTTTTGAAGTGTTATTTTTTTACCATGTATGTGCATATTCAGTTTATCTTGGGTATCAGAATGGTTTTTAGTTAGGCACTTTGCTTAGTTTCATTGGAGATATTTGCTCTATTTTGTATGCGATTATATCACTTGGATAATTTATGATTATTTTTTTTTCTTTCACAATGCACTTTTGAGTTTTTAGCGCTGCTTTTCATTTGAATTTTTACATTTTAAATATCGTACATTGAGATGAATCAAGTTCTATAGTCACCACTTGAAAGGCCATAGTGTTTGCAAGATGATTTATATTATCTTAACAAAAAAAAGTACTCTGCCAACTGCCATAGTCTTTCAAAAGACAAGGTTGGACATTTTAGGCCACCACCTTTACCCTTGTGCATCATTATCATCAATAAATTGATTTGTCAGGTGTATAGTAGACATTGGGGTTGATTTACTAAAGACAAATAGACTGTGCACTCTGCAGCAGCAGTTGCTCCAGAGCTTAGTAAATCAGGGAGAGCTCTGCTGACTTCCATCATCCAATCATGTGCAAGCAAAAGTTAATTTTTTTTTTCCTTGCATGTGATTGGGTACTCTTTGAAAAGTGCAGCTTTACCTCCTTTACTAAACTCTGGAGCAACTGCACTTGCAAAGTGCACAGTCTATTTGCCTTTAGTAAATCAGCCACATGGTGTTAATGTATAGGTAATGTGCTATATAAATGAACAGAAGCCTGTTCTGATACATGGGCAGGTATATCTACCTGAAAATTCTAGTTAGCTGGCTGTTTCTGAATACAGTATTGTCTAGACATGTGCGCCGTCAATAAATTTGTTTAGTTACGTATTAGAATTAATTCGTATTTCGTAATTCGTGTCCGAAATTCAATTTGGATTTGTACAAAATGCGAATTTTCGTTAGGTTCGTTACCTTTTTGTAACAATTATGAATGTTCGTTATGATGAATTTATTATGAGGGGCTCCCACCATCCCTGTGCTGTGCTGACTTCCTGGGTTTTCAACTTTTAGGTTCATTAACTATTTTAACAATTACGAATGTTTGTCATGATGAATTTATTATGAGGGGCTCCCACCATCCCTGTGCTGTGCTGACCTGTTTTTTTTTAACTTCATCATAACGAATAATCGTAATTAATGAACATTCTCGTTTCCATTGTAAAGGAATTTGGATCGAAATTCGTAAATGAAATTTCGTATTTTGTACAAAATTCGGAAGCATAGCAATTCGTATTTCAGGTCCTCCTGAATGTACGAATTTCTGTAAATTTGTACGAATTTTCGATTCATGTCTAGCATTTTCTTCAACACCAACTTTGAATATATATATTCAGAAAGTGAATCAAGCATAAGAGGTTAGCCATGACAGGCCTCCTTATTTCCACATAGAGTTTTTTTGTTTTTTGTGTGTTTTTTTTTTTTTAAGTGGACACTGATGGAGACCAATCTATAGAACTCTCCAAAACTTCCAAAAATATAGGTAGATCAGCCTGTCCCACATATTTTACCTGCAGCACTCCCAAAAATCTATGTTTCTTGCTTATGTTTGTTTTTCTGTTTTTCCCTAGAATTCAATACTGTATTTGATCATGTGATTATAAAAAGCCAGCCCGCCCACTTAGCACCCCTCACGTTTGAGGTAAGGAACTCGGCTGAATGGCTTGTCTCAGGTTCCACAGGGCAGAAGCAGGCAAGATTCTGTAATTGTGATTGTGTAATGTATCGACCTGAGAGGATTTATTTTCCCTCAGCAAAACTGGATTGTCAGCAATTTTAAAACAATACACTTTTATTTCCTGGACATTATGCTGCAAAGCAACAGATTTGCACTGAGACTGGTGAAGGTAATATTGAAAAAAAAAAAGATTCATCTGTTCTACAGTAAATTGGTTTCTCTACTTGGTATGATAAGGTGAAACAGTTTGTTTTATTTCCCATCAGCATTGCCATATTTTGGAAAATGTTCCTGCAATGTGGTATGTGACCATGACATTTATAAGCCATGATTCATCACAGACGGCCATTCATTAACCAGGTCATTGAGTGTCTGCCTATTTCTGATTTACAGCCCATAATCTTTTCTATATATCCCCATTGCTGGGTTATATATCAATCCAAAGTAATGTCAGTGAGTGAATCCTAGATTTTGTATTGTGTTACTGAGAACAGGTTAAATATGTTTACAATGAACTAAGGCAGGCCATACACGGTGCAAATTACTTTCCAGGAAAGAAATTCACGCAATTCCCCCATCAACACAGACAGTGTTGACAGGGAATCCCTCCTTCTGAGCCATTATCTGCTCCCAGTGGGGGGGGGAAGCCGTCCCTACTGGGAGAAGACAGATATTATCGTTAGTGGCTATAGCAGCCACTAGCAATAATTGTAAAAGCATCCGTCAGGCTGGTTGTACCCAAGCTGATCGATCAATCAACTTGGATACATTCAGCCTGCACATTAACAGTTCGAATATTGGCAGTTTCTGCTGAACTGTCCGAGATTCAAACTGTGTATGGCCTAAGACCGGTAGCCAAGATTTTTCATCATGCTAGTAATATACACAGCAAGCCCTTTTCATCGGTCTGATTTTCCTTCCTGAGCAGCTAATTAACATTTATGTGACGTTACTAGGTGCTGGGGTACTGTGGGATACCCTTCTAATATGTCACCCTATATTATAGTACTGTATGTATACCAAAACACGAGTCATTATACTTACATTGCATAAAAAGATCCCACTGCATTGAAAACACAAGTACACCTAAAGCAAACTTGAGCTTTGCCCATTCAGAGCAAAACCAGTTTGCTTTAAACCCTCTCCCTCAGTAGTATATACTTGTCTTCTACTGTACTTATCACCGGGAACCACAGAAAATAGTTGATACTTTGGCTATCGAGAAGTATGTGACTAACTGCATGTGAAAGCACTGGGTCTATTATCAGGATTACATGGAAGCCCATAGCCCCAGGCAGGGTTGCCAACCAGGCAGGGTTACCAATGTTTTTTACTGACAAAACATGGGAAATTTACTGGCAGAACACTTTTTTTTTTACTGGCAACCAGAGAAATTACAGAACTCCTATTGAAAACTAACACAGTGAATATTTGAACAGTATAAACATGATAAGGAAACACTAACAATACCTATAACAAAGTAATTTGCTTGATTTACACGTAAAAAGTCAACACAGCATGAAATTATCCGCCCCTGATATTTACTGGCAGTTGTAAAAAAATCACTGATTTTTACAAACTGTCAGTAAATTTACTGGCGGTTGGCAACCCTGACCCCAGGTCAGCTAGCACTCCAGTGACCTGTACCTTTTACAGGGCTTTTTACTCCCCATGGATGAACAAATTGATAAAGGAGCAAAAGTGTTATCCTATGTGTCCATGCACATTAGGATGATTACAGGCATATTTTAAGCTCAGTATTTAGAGGCAGGAAAAAAAATCCTTCTGGTCTGCGTTTTTGATTGGAGCTTTCTGGCAAAAAAAAAAAAAACCCTGCTAAACTCTGTACAAAAACGCTCTATATGAGCGTTTGTTCCTGGCGAGGGAATTGAGTTTTTTTTTTTTAAAGCCCAGTGTACAATTTAATTTTTCTATATATTTGCCATCTACTTACCATCTCTGTTAACTAAAATTAAATTCAGAAAAAAAAAAACGTATACTGTGCATTAAAAATGGCAGAAATATAACATGTTTAAGCTTCTCTCCTGTATGGATATTTAATTTGCCATTTAAAAAGGGAACAGGAGTATGGTGATGTGGGCTTCAAATAACTAAAACACCCTTTGCTGAAACAGTGTAAACTACATCTGTGCATCAAAACCAACAGTTCCGACTTTCTCTCTTTTTCTTTTATGTATCCAGTTCCTTAATACATTAGAGCAAAGGGGGCTTTCCATGATATATTACGCTTTTGTGTTAATAAGGGATGGGCGAATGGTTCAGCCCCAGCATAAGTTCGGGCCAAATTTTGGTTGTTCGGATGTTCTGCGAACACCGAACAATATGCAGTATTCGGGCAAATTCGAAAGCTGCTGGAACTCCGTTAAAGTCTATGGGACACTAAAGTGAAAAATCACAAGGGCTCATTTTAAAGGCTTATATGCAAGCATTGTCATAAAAAGTGTTTGGGGACCTGGCCCAGGGGACATGTATTGATGCAATTTTTTTTTTTAAATGTCTTTTTTTGGGAGCAGTGATTTTTTTAATGCTTAAAGTGAAACAATAAATAGGAAATATTCCTTTAAATATCGTGCCGGGGGGGGGGGGGGGGGGTGTGTCTATAGTATGTCTATAAAGTGCCACATTTTTCCCGTGTTTAGAACAGTACTGCAGCAAAATGACATTTCTAAAGGAAAAATTGTCATTTAAAACTGATCGCGGCTGTAATGAATTGTCGGGTCTCGGCAATATATATAAAACTCATTGAAAAAAAGGGCATGGGTTCCCCCCCAGTCAATTACCAGGCCCTTTGGGTCTGGTATGAATATTAAGGGGAACCCCGAACCAAAAATTAAAAAAAAAAATGTGTGAGGGTCCCCCCACAATCCATACCAGGCCCTTCAGGTTTGGTATAGAAATGAAGTGGAACCCTACACTAAATTTTAAAAAAGGCGTGGGGACCCCCCAAAATCCATATCAGACCCTTATCTAAGCACACAACCTGGCTGTTAAAGGGGGCTTCCAGACTCCGATTAGCCCCCTGCCCGCATACCCCCACAACCACCGCGCAAGGGTTGTGGGGATGAGGCCCTTGTCTCTATCAACATGGGGACAAGGTGCTTTGGGGAGCTACCCCAAAGCACCCCCCCATGTTGAGGGCATGTGGCCTGGTACGGTTCAGGAGGGGGGGCGCTCTCTCATCCCCCCTATTTTCCTGCAGCCTGCCAGGTTGCGTACTGGGATAAGGATCTGGTATGGATTTTGGGGAGACCCCTATGCCATTTTTTTAAAAATGTTGGCGCAGGGTTCCCCTTAAAATCCATACAAGGTCTGGTATAGATTTGGGGGGACCCCTACGCCATTTTTTTTTAAACTTGGCACAGGGTTCCCCTTAATATTCATACCAGACCCCAAAAAAAAGCATTGATACATGTCCTCTGGGGCAGGACCCGGGTCCCCAAACACTTTTTATGACAATAACTTGCATAAAAGCCTTTAAAATTAGCACTTTTGATTTTTCATGTTCGTGTCCCATAGACTAATGGTGTTCGTGTTTTCTTTCAAATTTTTTGCCTGTTTGGTATGTTCTATATATAATTTTGCTTTTTTTTAATATTTGTTATATATTGTTACTATTCATTTGATAAATAGTGTTTTTAATTTCTTGTACGATAATGAATTAACATTAATATTTTTCCACGACATTCGTTACGATATCCAGGTATTGGATGCTTGGTGGTGGATCGATTGGTTGTGCCGCCTCATGACTAAAAAAATCTCTGTTCTATGCTGGATCTTGAGCGTGTTATCTGAGGAAGGGTTTAAACCCTGAAACATGTAATCGTATACCGTTCAAGCTCCAGCACCTGCTATTATACTCATCACATCCCCTGCTCTGATCCATCAGGCTTTGCCGATGTCTGCCTGCGGTCGGAGCGTGTGACGTGACCGGGGAGGAGTACTGTGGTGTCCAGACACCTTGCAGCTCAGCCTCGTTTTCGCTGCCCCTCCAGCATCCATCTTTGGTCTCACCGGCTGCTGTAGCAGCTCTTCCGTGTTCCACTCTAGTCATACAGTGGTCATGCTTCCTGGATCTGTGTCCAGCCTTTCTCCTCCCTGATGTAGCCCGGCTTTGGTTATGGTCACCGCTCCCAACTGTTGGAAAGTATTTTCAGGCTTCCCCTTTTTTGGTCTGCAGCCCCCTCTGTCCACAGCCCTCATGGAAGCGGGACAGCCATTTCTCCACCACCTTTGGCTCCATTGCTAGCACTATCTCAGTGAGTTTTCCCATTTTTACTGTGTATTGGTTACATGTTTTATCAGCAATTTTAAATTTCACATGGATTTAATCTCCAATTGATTCTTTGCCACCTCCTGGATCTGCGCTTCCCAATTCTGTTGTTTACATCCTATTTTTGGAATTTGTAATGGAAATGAGACATACAGATGAACCTTCTGTTTTAAGAGGGCTCCACTGTCCTTTAGACATTCAGCTAAAAAGGACAACTGTTCAAGGGTGTCCAAATGTTGGCTGATAACTCTACTTCAACCTCCAACTGCATTGCTCAGAAACAGAGGACACCACCATTATTTAGCCTAACGCCCATAGGAGTACAGATAACAAACAAAACCAGCTCCAAAGTCTTACACAGCGTTTACCTATTTTTTATTGCAGTCACACTTGAAGAATACATTTTGATTGGCTGGGTCACTACACTTTGCTTTTCCAATGAATCAAGGTAATAAGTTATGCAGTCTCCTAGTCCAGTCTTTTTTCTTCTTTCTGTAATGTTCACAAATATCTATTTTTTTTTCAGAGGAATACTTCAGCAGACGCCAATGCGGTATGTTAAATTGTTTCCCTTTTTTACTGTTTACATCAAATAAGAACAGAGGAAATGGTTTATTAATATAATTCTAACCAGTAATACTGAAATACTTACATGAGCATAAATTTTAATAAAATATAATTCATGGCAGTTTGTAAGTACACAGCTAAATTTGCCCACTGTGAAAGATAATCAAGCTGCTTTATATATTTCATCTTGGGCTAGGGGTTTTATGGCTCTGTTAAGCATGAGTACAGCTTGGTGGTTTTTTTGCAGTTATTATGTGTAACCAAGCTACTAAAACAAAATTATTTTATTGCTATATTTCACACACATTCACAGAATCTGTCAGACCCCTTGTTTCATCATTTTATTCCTAAAGGAAAATATCACATTTATTCCTATTTTCCAGCAATGTAATGCCACTTTACTGTAAAAAAACAAATACACATGCAGGAGCAGATTATCTGTACAAAATAATATTTAGACTTTCAGTACCGATAGTCTATGTGTATGACCCGCAACCAATATTCTCATCTGATTGGATATTGGTTGTATACGCATTTATTCAAAAGTTATTCAAGCTGTATTGGACATTGGCTCTTAAGACCCTTTCGTTTGTCTCATGTTAAAAGGGTGGCCCGAGTCTATCTTTACTACTCTGTCAGGCCATTATAGTAGATGGTTAGGCTTCCCACTGAGAGACACATTTTACGTGACCTAAGTGGCAGGTGTATGGTCAGGCTAAAGTCCAACTTACGCCAACCTTCTTTTTTTCCCATTTTGTGTAGAAAAGAAAGGGCTGGAACTTCCATCAAAGTATCATTACTGTTTACTCCTTAAGATTTTCTTTTTAATTTCCATTTTATTTCAGACTTTAAAGAGGATTTCTCTTCTGTTCCTGTTAATGCATATCACCTGGACAGAAAGTGGACATTTCCTTAATTGGGACACAGGCATCAAAAAAATCTAGAGATAGAGGTTCTAAACCTTCCTCCGTCAGTTAAATAATGTTTTCATTGCTGCTTAATCGTCCATTGGGAGTATTCACCCCAACTTTTGTTTGAAATTGATTGAATCGACACAGCAAGAAGTGAGGGAAATCTCCCTAAATGAAGTCTGCCATCTGCCAAATGGATAGGAAGCACAGTCTAAGGCTGACGTCACACTAATTGTACACTGTCTCACCACAAACAAGATTGCTAAAATGTGTAAGAAGAATGCTCTCTTGCTTATATCTGTCACTCCTTCGCCAGCCAGATAGGTGAGGTGCCATTCCCTCACTGCCATAGATGTTGCAGAAAGTAATTACCTGGGAAGAGAGAGACACATACAAGTAGCAGGTTAATATTTTGCACCTCTGCTGTGTCCCCCATTGCTGATGAGTTGCGCCAGTGCCAGGATTGCAGCGCTGACGGCTGCCTAAATGGGGATGAATGGGGGTAAATGCTAGGAAAATTATCCAGCAAAGTATAATAAATATAAACTAATATGCATATGCTGTCATTTCCAGTTGTAGAGTTGCATATAACTAATCAGATAACTGCAGAGATGGAAATTAATTGTAACCTCTGCATTTGGGTATTCGAAGTCTCTCTGTCAGTGGTGGTTATCCGCTATTTCTAAACTGCCAATGTATAACTTGTTTTTCCATGGACAACTTTTTAACCTAAAAAATAGACACTTTCACGTCCCGTATTCAAGAGGGCAAGCACCCGATGCTGTTATAGCATTCTATTAAGATGAAAAAATATATAATGAAAAAAGATAAAAATACATTTTCAAAACTACCAGCATGATTTAGGAGCAGATAGCCCCCATTTTCCTTTTATATGTGTATCTGCACACACTATAAGCCCACATAACCATGAGCGCTTAGGTAAGAAAATGTCAAATTTATTAGAAAATAGTCGATCGCTGAAAGCCAGTAATAGCTAAATTCTGGCAGGTGCCTATATTTTATCCTTTGGGCAAAAAATATTGACATTAAATTACTGAAAGGTGTGCTTTTGAGTCTAACTGTGGCTAGACTATAGACATTTAGACATTTCCATATCCTTAAACTGTATATGATCCTATATGCCTAGGAATCCACTATACTTGCCAATTTTTTTATGGTGTTCGGCAAGGATTAGTACTGTCATTGATATAATTTTTCAATTTACCTTTTTTTTGTTAGTCTAGTGTCATTGGCTTGACTACTACTGTTATGTAGGGAATATAAAATATATTTAATTTATATCTTCAGTTGACGCAAAAAGGGAATATTGGACCAGAAATGATGCTACCCCCAATCCCATGAATAAATTTGCCTAAATTTGGACTTGCATAGTCCCATCCAAGTGTCTTTGCACTGAATGTGATAATCTTTTCAAAATGTGATAATAAGAGTAACAGAACCATTCATGACTGTGCCTATGCAGGGTTCTATTTTTTTCACATTTATACTATTTTAACTGTGCAGTCTTATGTTTGTATTATCCTTTGTTGATGTAACTGTCAACTGCCCAGCCTAATATACCATCTATTAGATTCTGAGTTTGAAATGTTGAGGGAGTGATTGTCAGCTCTGAGGGGACCTCTAATAATTTAACCACTTCATTTGACAATAGGCTGAGCAGGACATTAATCGTTCCAGGTGGATGTGACATGATGTCATCCTGAAACATAGATTGCGGTGCGGCGCGATCTGCCACCGGCTGTGACTCCCGCCAATGACTGATTAGTGTACTGGCCCATTGCTGGTACCATGTGATCGCTGTGACCAATCACATGACAATTGTAAACATTCATTCATGTGTACAATGATGTTGCTAGCATGATTGGTCACAGTGATCACATGGTATAGACAGGGTCAATCACAGCCTATCTGTAATAGCCAATCACAACAAAACACACTGAATGAATCAGTTTAATTCAGTAAATTCACTGGTATAAGCAATCATAATGTAATCAGAGTAGTACGGTGTTACTATGGTGCTTCCTAACCTCTGAAATGCATTGGATTTTTATTAAATTCAACTTGTAAAAATGTTTTCATGACTCTATACCAGTGCTTCTTAACCTTTTTCTAGTCAAGGTACCCTTGAAAAGTACTTTCAGTCTTGAGGCACCCCAGTCTAAGACAGGTTTCACATATGTAGCCGTGGTTGCCAGCTTGGGGTCTGTTCACCAGTTCAGGTCAAAATTTTTGCCTGACTTCGCACCTGAACCCGACCCAAAAATACACAGGACCCCTTTGGAAACCGCGGCCGCCCCGGACATTGAGAGCCAGTCACACTCGCATGTCATGTGGTGAAAACTGCATCCAATTTTCACATGTGAACGCGGGCTAAGGCTTGGTTCACTACTGCAAGTCGCAGAACACATGCAAGATTGCACGTGTTCCTGACACGCAAACGTGCAAAGATGCCATTAATTCTTGATGGTACCCCTCATGCATTGGCAAATCTAGTGCCTTTTTCAATGGGCGTGATTTTAACATGAAGTTTGGGAACTTCTTTCCCTGCATTCTTGCAGGTAGGGCTGCCCTACACGCATCATGCAGCCACACAGATGGGAACCAAGGGCTCATTCATATGTGAGATTGGTTGGTGGTAAAACCACATGGTTCAGCCATTTTTGCCATCCCCAACTGCTCTCCCTTTAGTCACAGAGGCAGCAGCCAGGGGTGTATACATCCTATGGCCGTGGCTGGAAAGATACCTCCAGGTGAATGGGGCTGCACTGCAACTGCATTATTGCAGTGCACTAATGCTACAGTTAGGTCATCTTCTCAATGCCTGTTTTAGCACCGTATCGCCTCTTCACCACCTGTCAAATGCCTCTGAAAAGTGATCTTTGATGGTCTTTGATGAAAAGTGAAAATTGATGTCCTTTTTTCCCCACAAATAGAGCTTTCTTTTGGTGGTATTTGACCACCTCTGCGGTTTTAATTTTTTGCGCTATAAACAAAAAAAAGAGCGACAATTTAAAAAAAAAAACAATATTGGTTTGCACAAAAGTTATACCATCTACAAAATAGGGGATAGATTTACGGGATTTTTATAATTTTTATTTATTTATTCATTTTTACTAGTAATGGCGGTGATCTGCGATTTTTTTTATCAGGACTACAACATTGCAACGGACACATTGGACACTTTTAAAATTTTTTTTAGACCCATTGACATTTATACAGCGATCAGAGCTAAAAAATAGTCCCCGATTACTCTATAAATGTTACTGGCAGGGAAGGGGTTAACACTAGGGGGCGATCAAGGCTTAAATGCGTTCCCTAGATGTGTTCTAACTGTGGGGGCGAATGTGGCTGACTAGAGGAGGAGAAAAATCGTTGTTCCTACTTAGTAGGCACACACAATCTGTCTCCTCTCCCCTGACGTAACCCGGATTTGTGTCTACACACAAAGATCCCAGTTCTCGCTCTGTCACGAGCGATTGCCTGGCAGTCATCGCGCCCCCTAGGCGCGCACGTCGGCTCCAGGGACACGCTGCGGGCACACATGCCTGCCTGCTACAGCGTCTTAAAGAGCCGACGTACAGCTACGAGGGTCACGCAGGGGAGTCATCCTGCCGGCAGGTGGTCAGGAAGGGGTTAAACTGATACTAAACACACACTGTTTAACATTGTTGCTTCTATTTCTGTATGTGGATGATGGCACTGTTATTATTTTAATTTTAAATTGATATACAGTTGTTGCATGACCCGTATTTTCTCAGCCTGTCTGTAGTAAGACATAAACAGGAGGAGCTTCCAATCCTCTGCTGCTGGTCACATGTTAAAAAAAAAGAGGCTAAAAAGGCTTTGAAATAGAGAGTAAAAATAAATAATAATAAACAGTTTTAAATGGCATGCAAATATATATTTGAAATTAAATCTTTATTATTTTGTGGAAATAACATGGTATGGGCGGATTTCTGCCAGTCACAGGCTGTGTCACGCCCCTCCAGCCTGTGTCTTAGAATAAGAGGGAGGTGACGCTTCATCAATTTCCATGTAATAACCCGCCCCTATTGTGTTTAGCTGGTAAGTGGGCATGGAGGAGGCAGGGAGGGAGTGGGCTATCATTTACCACTGTGTATATGCCCACATGCATACCTCCCAACTTTTTAGGAAGGGACAGTTGGGAGCTATACTCGCATGTGTGACCACATACGTTAAAATCCCTAGCTGAATTGGGGACACAGACAGAAGGTGGAGATAGAGAGAAGCAGGATCAACCAGTTTTTTTTTGCGGAATACAGAAAAGAATCTCATAGTGCCCGAGTGAGTATGAACAGCATGTAATACACCATTTATTGAGAGTTTTTTTGTTGTTGTGGGTTTAATGACACTTTAACCACTTAAAGTGGAACTTTAGTATTTTTTTTCAACTTTCCATATATTAAATCTTCTGTCCTTGTTGTTTTAACTTGGGATAGTAAAACATTTTTCTTTATCGTACATCACGGGACACAGAGCAACCATAATAATGACTATATGGGTTACATGCCACCAACTAGTGGATGGATACTGGCAGATAGTCAAACAGCAAGTCCTTCCCTATATAACCCCTCCTACACAGTAAGGACCTCAGCTTTTTGCCAGTGTCTGTAAGGTGGAAAAGTCCAGAATACTGTGCATTTGGCACAGAAATAGTATGGGGCCTGGTGCAGTTGAACAGGCGCACATGTATTGCATAAGTGCGTGTTTGCATGGACACACGCTTTCGTGTTTTGCATAAGCACATACCTTCATTCTTCTATAAATGCATGCCTCCATAAATGCATGTTGCTTAAAGGCAGGCTGCAATGTTTTCATATAAACTGCATATATATGGGCTTATTTACATTCAACTGTATACATATGTGCTTATTTGCCTGGGACTACATGCATATGTTTTTTTTGCCTAGGACTACATACATAATGTAATTGCAGTGGAAAGTCATCTGTTTTCTTTTTTGTAACCATCCTTTGGGCTGGCCACAGCTTCTGAGGTTTACAAAGCTCCTAGCTCCGATGCTGGACTTGCTAAAGATGCAGGGGGTGTCAATCTCAGTATACCTCAACCCTTGCTCAGGAAGCAGTTGGTCCAGATTTTCCTTTGACCTAGATACAGCTTTGTACTACAAAATGTATCAAAGGACATTCCTGATGTACAGTTCTACTCCAGGTCTTGGAGAGGATCATTCTCTCTGTCTGGAACTTGAAGATCCAAGCATTGGATTGCCGGAGGGCTCTGTTCCTGGGGTGTTGCACAGCTAAAGATTGGTGGTTGATGGTTCGGAATCTAGAAAGGTTGAATTCTTCCTTTCAGGTATTGGAAGATAACCACTGATGACAGTTTCTCCATTTGGTTTGAGGGGGGCTACAGTTCAGTGGACTTGGTCTCCGCAGGAGAGAATACTGTCCATAAATATCTTGGAGCTTTTGGCCAGTACGCCTTGCGCTAGATTATGGTACAAACCAGTTGTAGGTTCTATCCGGAAGAGCCTTTGCAGGGGCATATATATCAACCACCAGGAGTTATGCGGCTCAGGAAGATGAACCGCGTTCTGTCTGGGACAGCACAAGTGCTGTCTATATCGCCAGTGCATATTTCAGGTATAAAACTAGTAGTGGGGGGAACTCTGCAGGTGAATCTACAAGATTCCAAGTGCCACAAGTTGGGTCAGGTTGTTTCCAGGACGAGGGGTCCCACTGGCAATAGGGGGTAGATGCACTGGTGACGCCTTAGGGACCAGTTCTCCCTTATTTGATGCTTTCACTATGTGTCGACTTCTGCCGCATCTTTTGCGAAGAATCAGGAAGGGGGTAACACTAATAATGTTAGCTGAGTTAGCCCAGGAGGGCTTGGTACACAAACATAGAGAGTCTTGCGGGCGTCGCTCCTTGGACACTCCCAGTCCAGCGGAACCTAATGGCCTTGAGTCCTGTAGCTCAGCACTGTTGAGCCCCTGAAAGCCAACTTCGGGGAACTTCAATTACAGGACTTGGAAATATTTTTTGCCTGGGGTGAAGCCAGGAAGTGGTAACCGCACAAATATGTGAGTGGGAGATTTTCTTTTTCTACAATCGGTAGGGGAAAGGAGATTGGCCTTAAGTACCGTTAAGGGTCAGAGTTCATCCCTATACATTTTTTTTTTTCCAGAGGCCGTTGTTTCCCACTCCTTGATTCATACTTCATACATTCACAAATCCAGCGCAGGAATTTATAGGTGTGTTATACACAACTACTTACTCATTCATCATATAAAATAATATGCAAAGTGGTTGGAGAAGAAGCTTCAGAATGGCAGATGTTTTTACTACAAATTATGTGAGCAGACTGCAGTTCCTCTTTAAGGACCACCCCATGCAGCTATAATGCGACAGGGCGGCCCTCCTGCGTGAAATCATGTACCTGTATGCGATTTTGTGCATGAAGTCTGGGGCGTGTCACCAGTGACCCATTCCCATTGTAATTGGACACAGCGGGAGACAATCAGGGGTACGGCAGATGTTAATGTTCTTAGGAGAGGCAGAACGGCAGTCTGCCTATGTAAACAAGGCAGACTGCCGTTCTGCCAGAGGGAAAAATGGAGATCTTGTTTCTGCTAAGCAGAAACCTGGATCTGTTTTCCTTCTGTCAAAGCACCTGCTAGGGACACATTGAACCTTTTGATTGCCCCTGATGTTAACCCCTTTCCTGCCAGTGTCATTTGTACAGTGACAGTGCTTTTTTTTTTTTTAGCACTGATCACTGTATTGGTGCCATTGATCCCCAAAAAGTGTCACTTAGGGTCAGATTTATCCACCGCAAAGTCGCAGTCCCGCTAAAAATCACTGATTGCCGCCATTACTAGTAAAAAAAAAAAAAAGTAAATAAAAATTCCATAAATATATCCCATAGTGTCTAGACGCTTTAATTTTTGCGCAAACAAATCAATATACGCTTATTGGGATTTTTTTTTTTTTTTTTTTACCAAACATATGTAGCAGAATACATATTGGCCTAAATTGATGAATATATTATTTTTTTTTACTGGACATGTTTTATAGCATAAAGTAAAAAATATTGTGTTTTTTCCAAAATTGTCGGTCTTTTATTATTTATAAAAAACAGAGGTGTTCAAATACCACCAAAAGAAAGCTCTATTTGTCAATAAATAATAGAAAGCTGTATTTATCAATTGCCTCCATAGCAAGCCAGTTGCTATGTTGCCAGTTGCACTCGAGCGTTCGTGCTCCCAAGCCTGGCTGTATGTGTGTTCATAGACACACACACAGCATGGCTTGGCCACGCTCCCTACTCACAGAATTTGACTGACAGCAGCAGCAGCCAATGGCTCCCGCTGCTCTAATCAAAGCCTGTGAGAGGAGAGAAGTCCTGGAACCAGATCGATGTAGGACTCAGGTAAGTGTTGGGGACGGGGAGCAGGTAGTGGAAATGTTTCTTACCCTAATGCATTCTAAAAACCTTTAGAATTTAGAACTGGTTTAAGAACCAATCAATAATCTAATCAAAGGCCAGAATGAAACAGAAGAAGACATTTCATGCACATTTACTAAAGGCAAATCCACTCCGCACTGCAGTGCACTTGGAAGTGCAGTCGCTGTAAATCTGAGGGGAAGATCTAAAATCAGGGGAAGCTCTGCTGATTTTATCATCCAATCATGTACAAGCAAAAATGCTATTTATTATTTTCCTATCATGTCCCCCTCAAATCTACAACGACTGCACTTCTAAGTGCCATTGTAGTGCAAAGTGGATTTGCCTTTAGTAAATAAACCCCATAGTTTGTATCTATTTTAGTTGAAGTGGATGTGCTTTGTACCAGAACAAGTAAAACTAGTTTGTTACAAAATCCACAAAATTGTAATACAAATAGATCCACCTGAAGGAAGACAATGTGTTATTTTGATTCTACTGACTTGCATACTTATGTTTCATGCTTTATATAAAATCTTTAATTTGCAAAACAAACCTTGATTGCAGGGTACATAAAATTCTGTCTGGGCTTTCTCATAAAAAAAAAAAATCTCAGCAATGCTTGTTGACAGCTGTAGTAAACGAAGTAAAATGTTACCAGCAAAAGGATATTTGTACCTTTTTCCAAGCCTATTTTAACATGCTAGTTGCAGAAAGAGCCTCTGGCCAGAAAGCAGTACACATGAAGATATCTATATTTAATATTTACCCCAACATTAAAAAAAAATACATATTAAACGAAATATACAAAAACCCTGCACTCCATCTAAAGAAAGAGGACACTTAATATCTGACATTCAGTAAGGTAGTGCTAAAATTGTTTTATATTGTCACATTAGTGGAATTTATTCACATATCTAAAGGCTTGTAGTGGTAATCTGTCTGCAGCTCCCTCTGCTGTGACCTGCTCCATACAGTTTGCTGGCTAGTAGAACCTGGTTGTATCCCAACACTTGGGGAGAGCACAGTGCAGGACCCTCCTGAGTAGGTAAACGTTAAAGCTACAGCCCTGCCAATAGGTGACACAGAGACGTATAACCTAGTTAGCGCCCCTCTGCCCAATTCCTCTAGCTCTCCTTGACAAAGAAGTAACTCTACTTTCAGTCATCATTTAAAGATCAAAGCATGTGTGTCACTACTGCAAATACACTCGTAAACTAGAACATCTGTAGAGATTTTTTTTTACGGCTTTGTGCTTTTCTTTTAGAATTCTAATACTTCTGAACAGCAAAATGTATGTATTCTGTATCATTCTGGAGTAATTGTTTTCACATATCCATAAGTTATGAATGCAAATAACTATTATCCCATGTCTTCTCTGTTGAGGTAAATATTCCTATGCTAGCACTTTTTGGCTATTTTTTAAGAGCTGTGGGATTTCCTTCCTAAAAAAGTGAGGAAACTGACCTTTTTAATTTACCCTTCTGTTACACAACAGTGGAATTCAAAGGAAATACGGAGAAAATTATTTCACCTATGTCTTTGTAAGCAGAAATGGTCTTTTTAAAGTGGTTGTAAACCCTCCCTCCTGACTTTTAACTATAGGTAAGCCTAGAATAGGGCTTACCTATAGGTAGTGGAAATATCTCCTAAACGTGCACCGTTTAGGAGATCTTTCACTTGTAATGCACCGATGATGTAATCGTCGCATGCGATGTGAAGAAACGGACCTCCATGCCGTTTCTTCCCCAGCATCTCCCGTTACTGACAGCTCCCGTGTGCCCCCGGAAGGAAGAGGGGCGAAGATGGATGCAGCCTGCACAGGGGACAGCGATGGATTCGTTTGCAGGTAAGTGTCACATAATGGGCTAGTATGCGATGCATATTAACCCCATTATGCTTCTAATTTGCAGGGAGCAAAAGAAGAAAACCCATCAGGGTTTACTTCCTCTTTAAGAGGTTTTTTTTTTTTTTTTTTGCTGTTTAAATATAAAGTAAATACAATGCTACTTGACTGGGTCCTGGCCAGCGTGTGGACTGTAACTTACAGCTGTTAGTGACAGATGACATCCAGCACTTACGCCTAGATGCTGAAATGATCAGCTCCTGGGGCTCTGATCTTTCTACAATGCACGCTCCATAGGGGCGCTTGTAGCAAGTCACTGCAAACACAATGGTTTCATATTTAAAGTGAAGTGACATTTCATGCATTGTTATAGACCTTCCACCTATTATGGAGGCTGAAGCAGAGCTGCAGCAGCTCTTAGCTTCAGTAAAGCCTCTTTGTAGCAGCAGGTCCCTCTTGCAGGGATCTGCTGCTGTCTGATTGTAGCCCCCATCATGACAAAAAAGGAAAAAGTGTAAATTGTAAAAAAAAAAAAAATAAAATATATAAAGTGTTTCTAAAACCTTAAGGTTTTTGACCTAAAAGCAGAGGTTCACACAAAAATGGAACCTCCACTTTTCAGAACACTCCCTCCCCCTCCGGGGTCACATTTTGCACCTTTCGGGGGGGGGGGGGGGGTGCAGATACCTGTATAATACAGGTATTTTCACCCACTTCCGAGCATAGGCTCTACGCCTCTTCCTGTCCCCCCCCCCCCCCCCGCTGTCTGCTGGGAAACACACGGGTCCCAGAGACAGCAGGGACCATCCGGATTGCGCAGCGCAACTCACGCATGCGCAGTAGGGAACCCGGGAAGTGAAGCCAAGGCTTCACTTCCTGATTCCCTTACCGAAGATGGCGATGGCAGCATGGGAGAGCCGAGCAACAGATTGGCTTCGGGTCCTGACATCGCGGGCGCCCTGGATAGGTAAGTGTCCATATTTTAAAAGTCAGCAGCTGCAGTTTTTGTAGCTGCTGACTTTAAAAAAAAAAAAAATTCGGCAGACTTCCGCTTTAATGCATTAAGGTAAAAAAACTTCCTGTGCTGCATCCCGCCCCCCCTTATTCTTGCCTGAACCAGCAATGTGCACAAGAGCAGTGCCTTCCGCTGCTGTCCCCCCCTCATTGGACAGATTGATAGCAGCGGGAGCCATTGGCCATCAAATGCTGTGACACTGAGGCAGGGCCAAGTCGGGAGTGAGCCGGCATGGGTGGGGTGCCAAAGAGGAGGGGCCTGGAGCATCAGTGGGGGACCCCATAAGAAGAGGATCGAGGCTGCTCTGTGCAAAAGCATTGCACAGAGCAGATAAGTATAGACATGTTTGTTATTTTAATTTTAACCACTTGCCGCCCACCATATAGCAGAATGACGACGGCAAAGTGGTTTCAATACCCTGACTGGGCGTCATATTACGTCCTCAGGATATTGAGCCGCTGCGCGCCCCCGGGGGTGCGCATCGCTGCGATCGTTGTTGCGGGGTGTCAGTCTGACACCCCACAACACCGATCTAGGTAAAAAGTCTCTGATGGAGACTCTTTACCACGTGATCAGCCGTGTCCAATCACGGCTGATCACGATGTAAAAAGGAAGAGCCGGTGATCGGCTTTTCCTCACTCACGTCTGACAGACGCGAGTAGAGGAGAGCCGATTGGCTGCTCTCCTGACAAGGGGGGGGGGGGGTCTGTGCTGATTATTTATCAGCACAGCCCCCTTTCGGATCCTACCCAGGAACACCAGGGAAGCCATCCACACTGGACCACCAGGTATGCCCCCTAGACCCCCAGGGAAACACTAATCAGTGCCCAGGCAGCTGCCAATCAGTGCTGCCTATCAGTGCCACCCATAAGAACCCATCTTTGCAGCCTGTGCCCATCAGTGCTCACAAGTGCCACCCATGAGTGCCCAGTGTCGCCTATCAATGCCCATCAGTGCTGCATATCAGTGCCGCATATCAGTGCCCGCTCATTGGTGCCGCCTTATCAGTGCCCATCAGTGAAAGAGAAAACTTATTTACAAAAATTTTTAACAGAAACAAAACTTATTTTTTTCAAAATTTGTTTTTTTTAATTTATTTAATAAAAAATAAAAACCGCAGAGGTGATCAAATACCACCAAAAGAAAGCTCTATTTGTGGGAACAAAATGATAAAAATGTAGTTTTGGGTACAGTGTTGTATGACCGTGCAATTGTCATTCAAACTGCGACAGCACTAAAAGCTGAAAATTGGTCTGGGCAGGAAGGTGTATAAGTGCCCTGTATTGAAGTGGTTAAAAATGCTGTAGGTTTAATATTTCTTTAAACATAGACAATGACATTGCGTTGTCACTTAAGTGAGCATTTGATGCTTAGGGTATAATATACAGTAATTAGGCATTTTAGTGATTAAAAAAAAAATCACCATTGTGCTAATTCATGTCCTCATCAACCCAACTTGCTCTTATCTGAATGTCATGCTAACAAGTTACATAAACCAATTATTTTTTTCCTGCACATGTCACAATTTAGCGTTGAAAGGGGAATAAATGTAAACTGCACATTCATGTTGTATCCTTTTTATTCAGCAGACATTTTATGTAATGGCACAGCCCCAAATATTTACCCCCAAAATATAATACCAAAGTTGCATTGGGAAGGATTATGGGAAAATATATATTTTTCATTTTCACGATTTCTTTCTCATACTGTAATCAAATATGTATCCAAATCTATCCAATTTAAGTCCTTTCACACAAAAAAATAATTCAGAAATCACTGCGTGTGTGGCTATGCCAGGGGCCCCGGTATAGACAGAGCTCATGAGAGATTTACTGGGAAACTCAACAGGGAACCTGAGGAGCCAGTTAGCGATGAAGAGCCTTCCCCATCCAGATTCTTCTCTAGATGCAGAACACCTAGGTTAAGACACTAGGCCATTAAGTTTGTCCTTCTGTACTGGCAGTGTCACAGGACATTGGGTGTCACATGATGGCTCAAATGTATACAGCAAGCGTTTGGTAAGTGTGGTTGAATTGTTGTGTGTCAGCATGAAAGGCAAGAGACTAAAGGCTCTCAGAAATGTTACAGATACACCGCTTACAGAGCCGAGTTAGACTCTGGCACGTAATACACTTATCAGTGACGTTGCACACCTTCTTATAACAAAACTAATAGAGAAACATTTTTTCCATAGGGACCTATAAACACTGTGTTTGGTACAGACATGTCCAAAATGTTTCAGCAGTAACGCCAAGAGTCTTGGTAAGTATTTTTCTTTCTAATAAGCAGGGATTGTGTCTGGCTAAAATATACGTAATGTAATACCAATATCTTCTGATTGCACTTGTTGGCCAAACATTAAACTGTTTTTGTAGCAAACATTTTGGATATACAGTTACGTTTTTTGGAGAGGACACTTGTAATCGACACACACAGCAGTTGACACTATTATCTTCCATGCCTGGCCAAACTTTGTTTTAATATTAATGTGTATGTTTATATATGGTAAAATAAATAATAAAAATGCCCCATTGTTTCATCCCTTAAGTACAGAAAAATACCAGTTGATCTGCATGAAACCACCTGTATACTCTGCCACACTGAAATATCAAGCAATGTAATCAAGTCCAGCCCAGTTCCCCATTGTGAGCACCTTCCCCCTTATGTTATGAAGCTGAAAGACCGTGTAAGGAGGTGTTCTGTAGTACAACAGGAGGAAACCCTGGCGGGGCTGATAACACTCTTCAGATTTCAGTGCAGAAGAAGCACTGTATTGTCAGCTTAAATATGAAGGTAGGCGTTCACTGTCAGATCCACGGGTATATTTGTGTACTTGCCATTTTTTATGAGATGAAACAAGGAAAATGTGCATGTATGGCAGAGATTTCATAGTATACTTTTTTTTTGTACCAACATACACAATGTTTGCAGTACTGTTGGTATCATGCACCGTTCCTATGGAAAGATAATTGAAATACTATTTGCTAAATACCCAATACACAACAGAACTCCAAAATGTGAAGTAGACCATAAAGTGATAATACTCATACACTCAATAGAAGGTGTTTCAAGCATTCAGGTTCTCACTCTTGTTGACATACAAAGATAGAGTTACTAAAAAAATAAAAATAAATCCGGAATATGTGTAAAGCAATTTTGTCCATAAATCTTATTTAATGAGAATGTTCATTGTCTTATATAATCTAAAGACAATTAGCTATAATGAGAGAACGCTATTTCTTACCAATATCAGTATCATGGTAATACTCCTTTTGGTCATATTACTTACTGTAAGCCCAATACAAATGTACTAAAATTTGGCTGATTCAGGTGACCAAATTTCAGTACAGGTGTACCGCACTTTTTGTTCAGCAGAAGCCGGTCCTAGGAAAACTGGTCCTGCTGGAAAACCAGCATTCGATCATCACTTGCAGCTAATGACTGCAAGTGCTAATCTATGCATTCCCCACTGTCGGAATACGATAGAACAGCAGGAGGGATCCCTGCATCAACATCGCTTGTGTTGATGTGAGGATCTGCCAGTTTTTTTTCTCATTCAGCCCACTGGTTGAATGAAAAAAGAATTGTATGTGTATACTCTGTTTTTGACTTTATTATAATTGATGTCACCATTGAGCAATTGAGGTCATTTTGTGTGTTGGACAAAAACTAGAACGAAGTCTAATGCCCTGTACACACAATAGGATTTTCCGATGGAAAATGTGTGATAGGACCTTGTTGTCGGAAATTCCGACCGTGTGTGGGCTCCATCACACATTTTCCATAGGAATTTCCGACACACAAAGTTTGAGAGCTTGCTATAAAATTTTCCGACAACAAAATCCGTTGTCGGAAATTCCAATCGTGTGTATACAAATCCGACGCACAAAGTGCAACGCATGCTCAGAATAAATTAAGAAACGAAAGCTATTGGCTACTGCCCCGTTTATAGTCCCGACGTACGTGTTTTACGTCACCGCGTTTAGAACGATCAGATTTTCCGACAACTTTGTGTGAACGTGTGTATTAAAGACAAGTTTGAGCCAACATCCGGCGGAAAAAATCCATGGATTTTGTTTTCGGAATGTCCGATCAACGTCCGACCGTGTGTACAGGGCATAACAGTTACACAAGTAGAAATGACAGTGACAATGGACTCACAAAATGTTTGCTTCTAAAGTGCACAAATGACAGGGCATTGTTAAGATGCCTGATACAGGATATTCATCAAGGTTTTAGGAAATCTAAAATCCAAACTTCCATTTTGTACAAAAACAAGCACATCAAGAAACCTCTTGAGACAACTGTTAAAACTTATCTAAAAGGTTGCAATTTTTCCTAGCATACTTGGTTAATTGATAGGAAGCTTTTACTGAACAGTAGATGTAAATGATTAGTAATGACAGGATTGGATAACTACTCTTATGCCGCGTACACACGGTCGGACTTTTCGGCTACAAAAGTCCGACAGCCTGTCCGACAGACTTGCGGCGGACTTGTGGCAGACTTTCTTACGAACGGACTTGCCTACATACGATCACACAAAAGTCCGACGGATTCGTACGTGATGACGTACACCGGACTAAAATAAGGAAGTTGATAGCCAGTAGCCAATAGCTGCCCTAGCGTGGGTTTTGGCCCGTCGGACTAGCACACAGACGAGCGGATTTCTGGGTCCGGCGGAGTTACGACGTAAAGATTTGAAGCATGTTTCAAATCTAAAGTCCGTCAAATTTGAGGCTGTAAAAGTCCGCTGAAAGTCCGGGGAAGCCCACACACGATCGGATTGTCAGCCAGCTTTAGTCCGTCGGACTTTTGTAGACGAAAAGTCCGACCGTGTGTACGCGGCATTACATTTTAAAACAAATCGATTCCCCAATGTATGGTAAGTGTAAAGCATATAAATCCAAGATCAAAAATTTAATATATTGCAGCTTACCAGTAATTTAAATGTGTTGGCTGCCTTTGTTTTTAGACTTTTTCACCTGGTGATTCTGCCACTGACACTTTCTGTCCTAGGGTGACAATGCACACTCAGTGTACTGGAGGGGCAGCATTCTCATTCTAGAACTACACCTTCCCCTCATCCCATCCCCAAACCATTGGAGGGGGCGGGGTGTTCTGTAGTCCACAAAGAGATCTGAGAACAATACTCTGTGGTAAGAACAAAGTTCTCAGCCAACAAGATTTCCAGCAGGATCAATGGGTATTTTTTTTTGTACTTATTGAACAGATATAAAATAATACACTTTGAATGGTAAATCTAAAAGGTGAAAAGTAGCAAACAGAAGTTTACGGTTAGTCATTTTAAAGGGTATTTAAACACCCAGTCACAGTTTGAATCTTTGTATGAGACCAAGTAGTACATCACCTTTTCATGAAGATTCTCTTATCACAGTACCAGAACTTTATCTCAGTTATGTTGAATTCTGATAAACTCAAGAAGCATTGTGTTTGTATCCATAAATGTTATTTTTTTATTTTATATATAAACTTGTCTTCAGTTTAGGTTTGCTGGCCTTTGAACTTAAAAACCTGAACATATATATATATATATATTTACTCAATCAACTTCTCAACATGACCTTGCAGTTAACACGCATTTGTTTAATAAAAAAAAATTATAAAAAAGCACATAAATCAACTGAGAGATTAATTCACATAAATTAGGTGAACAGACAGTGTGACATGGGTACTTTTTAAGAGCAGATATGTACAGTCGATTGAACAGTGTTTACTTTCGGCCATTATAGTGTTAAGATTTTTTTTTTTAAATGATTGACTTGTTACTATACATTGCATTGATTGAACTTTTAAACAGTAAAAAAACAAAATAATAACAAAGCAAAAGCGCATCCTCCAGGGTGTACATGTATTCCATAAATTTAACCAATACGTTTTCAGCCACCTTACACAAAAGAGTGTAACACATCAGATGGTCTTTGCTGAATAATGTTGTTAAAAATGGTGTGCAAACTTCAGCTGTTCCCATTATAAAAACTGTGAAAGTACTAGTCAATTCTGACAAGTGGGACCTGAAAATCCATTCTTACCTCTGTACATAGTAAATGTAAAGTTATATTGTGGCTCACACAGTAGACAAGTGTTTATGCAGAGTATTGTGCTAGGCAAGGAATGTAGCTAAAAGAATTGACATTTTGCTTTTTGCCACAGGGGAAGTTGCTTAAAGTTTTGTGCTGGGGTGGACAGAGGACAGTTGGGAGGATGGAAAAGAGGACTGGGGATTGATTGCTGTTAAAGGGTAGATACTGTTGTGTAGTAGGTCACCATATGAAGATCCTACAGGGGCTGCTGAAGCCAAATGTCTATAGAGCTGCTGAGAGTTTGTGGAGTTAGTTAGATATTGTCTTTGCATCATCAAGGAATGAAGGGCTAAAGGTTGCATTAGTGGTGAAAGCACACTCTGGTTTTTCAAGTACTGTAGTGGATGGGAGTAGGCAGCTGGTAAATGCGTGCTGAGACCACCACATAAACTTGCTGGGTAGATTCCAGGAAAAATTGGAGTGGACAATGAATATTTGTGACTTTCCATCATACTAGAATAATTGTCATGAACAGATTTGCTGCTTTCCCCCTCTTGGCCAGTAAAGCACTCTTTCCCTGGTATTTCTTTTGACACAGTTAAAGGAGACACAGCTCTTATTTTTTTCTCACTGATGGGACCTTCTAGATCTTCTGAGCTTCTTTTCAATGGCCGTAAGGCTCCAAAGTTCTGAGGACTGACTTTGCCAACTGTAATTGGATGAACAAGGCCCTCCATCTTTCTTACATTTTCATGTCTTACACTGTGTGTCTTTGATGACCTGTGAACAGACTCGTGGTGTCTTTTGGATATTGGTATGGTCATTGGTGAAACTCTACAGGCCTTTGGATTGCAGTCTATTCCCATATTCTTGTTGTTTGGGACCTGAAATGGGCTATGAGTTTTGCTTTCTTGTTGCACCAACTGATGAGAGAGGTTAGATGCTGATATTTTGGCTGTGTGCTTGTGCATAGATTTGGGAAGGCTCAAATCAGTTGGTTGGTCATCCATGTGATCAGTTACATTCTGTTTTTCTTGTTGGTGCAAAGAATGATGGTAGTGAAGCTTCTCTTGATGTTTGTTGGGAGAGGACATATTTTCAGATTCTCTATACAATTCCCGAGGATGATATTTTGAAGGATGTTCATTATGAAGATGGTGTTCTGTTTGTCGGTAAAGCCTATGTAGATGAGGTGATGAGTAAAATTCCAGGAAGTTGGAGTGCTGTGATGCTCTTTTCTCAGCCATCTGCTCTTTATGTTCAAGCATACTGGACTTCAAGGAGTACGACTCTGCAAGCACACTCTGTTGGTGTTTTGCAAAGTCAGACCGGTAAGAGTCAGCTTTGTTTATGGTACTGATTTTGTAAGGGTCAGTCAAGTTCTTTTTATCATCTAAAGTTTTATGCTTAAAACTTTGAACGTGTTGTATCACTGATGGTCTGTTTATCGGCATTGTTTCAGAGTTGGATAACGAATGAGTATGTACTAAAGGTGGGGATATTTCGGTTTTGGAGTTTAATTTTTTCTTGCTAATTAAAGGTGGGGGTGAACCATAGGGGTAGCTTCCAGATTGAGTGGCTCCACTAACCTGTGATAAAAGCTTCTTTTTTGCTAAAGGGGACATAATTCCTGGGTTTCCCCTTGAGTATAACAAAGGTGTATAGGTGAATGATGATTCTTCACTTAATGATGTGTCCTTCTCTTTTAACACGTCCATAGTTTGCACCAAGTACACTTTGGGATTCTGCTTTAGTGCATTTTGTAAAATGTTGCTGTCTAGAGGATTCTTCAGGTCCTCCGAGACCAATGGGTCTACCTTTACAGTGCAATTTGCAATATAATCTGGCATGTCAGGCAATTTTTCATCTTCTATGTGGTTTTCATGTGGAAGCTGTAGCTGAACTGTGGGAAACATATTGAAATGTCCTTCTCGGACATCCCTTTCAGATGGGTCTGATAATTCTTGTTTGCTTTGCTCTTGTTTTATTATGGTTGAATCTTCAATAGTCATTTGTGGTTGTTCATCTGCCGGACTAGAATTAATCTCTTTTACTACATGAGTGAATGAGTCAGCGGGAATAGGTTCTGAGTGCATTTTATCTTCGCTTTTCACATGGCATGTGTCAGAATCAGACTCCTGTACTTGTTCTTTTTCTTCTGTTGAATCAGAACACTCTACAGATGGCTTGGTTTCATCTGAATCATAGGCAACTGACACGCCTTTCTCATCTACATCAAGGTAATTTTCCTCTTCTGGTGAAGCCTAAAAAAACAAATGGATGTCTTTAATAAAGTTTCTTAGAGTAAAGAATACAATTTTAATAGGAGAGTTCATTTTTTTTTTTGCAAGCTAAAATTTGCTTGTAATGCTAACCAGGATCAAGTTCAGTTTACAGAACAAACAAATGCTTGTTGACAGTCTCAGTAAAGACTGCATTGCCAAGTGCTTCCACTTCCATAGTCTGGGGCTACAAATAGAGAAACTACTGAAAGGAATGAGGACCACAGTGTCCTAAAGCTGCAGCCCACAATTTCAAATGGAAGTAATTTCCATTTTGTACTGGGAAAGAAGTTGTTTAAGTGTTTAGGAATAAACACAATTGAACAATGAAAACAGTAGTACTTAAATGTCCCCAAGACCTCTGTCAGTTGGATCAGAATGTGCAAGACAGACAAGATCAGCTTGTCAGGCTCTATTAGACCTCAACAAAATGGTGGCTGCAAACTGACTTCCTGTTGCATAAATGTGAATGAGATGGGTAAAATATGGTTCAAACTTCTGTTCTCCATACCTAGAGAACTCTTTAGATGCGTTTTGCCCTTTTTGGGGCATAAGCGTAGTTTAAGTTAGTGTTCCTCAACTCCAGTCCTCAAGGCACCCCAACAGGTCATGTTTTCAGGATTTCCCTCAGATGAAATGGCTGTGGTAATTACTAAGGCAGTGAAACTGATCTAATCACCTGTGCAAAATTAATGGGAAGCCTGAAAACATGACCTGTTGGGGCGCCTTGAGGACTGGAGTTGAGAAAGACTGGTTTAAGCCTTGAAAAAGGCAAAATGCATCTGAGACATTCTCTAAAAGTGGAGAACAAGGAGCTGAAGTCATCTTTTTATCCATCTCATTCACATTTATGCAAGAAGGAGTCAGTATCTGTGTACAGATGGTCATTATTTTGATTAAATGATCTTACACTTTAGTCAGACTATGATCTGTAGCCAGCAGGTAATGCATTTGATGATGTTTTTACATGACATGCTGTGAATAGCTTCTAATTTGATCCCCTAAGCTCTCTATCATAGCACATACAACTTAATGAGACGGGACACTCTTATCACAATACCAAAATTGAGGAAGCACCCCATTAAAAGAGAACTATTAGTATTAGGTTTTGACCATTTTTATGCAAAACCACTGGGCATCACACAAATGTTGAATATTTGGTTTTGGTCATCCCTTCTTGCAAGTCATACATGTGCATAGAGCTCCCCCTTTAGTTTCAAACATACGACCACCTAAACCATTCTGAAATTGTGAAATAAGTAAAGCTTCTCTTTAATCATCACATTTGCCAATGACCATTCAAGCTGCATGTTAAATAACCAAATTGACGAGTGAATAAATAAACCTGTTGTGAAAATCATGAAATACGTTTTTTTTTTTTTTGCTGACAATGTAATGTCGCTTGGTTTGGGTTTGTATTAAATTCAGCTTTATTTATGAGTTCTATGCCCTAAGGATATGAATTTCTTCATACTGATATACCACAAACTAAAATGTTTATCTAATGGTCTTATGGGTACGTGAGTCAGCATTACAAAAATATCTATGGCTAACTTCTCAAAACACTAGATCAGCTAAACTTTACAATAGTTTTAGGAGATCTGCCATGTGGATGTGTGGGAGAAGTTTTGAGTAACACTTCAAAGAAGAAAAACTATAGTATCAATATAGTAGTTTTCATATTCTAAAAATTATGGATGCCACCCACAAATGCAGCCATTTTGTCTTCCATTTTAACAAGTATTTACAAGTTGTTATAAAGGAATACATATTTTTAATTAAAAACTGATGTGTATGTGTAATAAAAGGAGTAACGCAAATTATGGGGTTGGCTGAATAAATCTCCCAGTAAACTGGAAACTATTTGTACCTTTCCTAAAACGTGAGACTGCTGCTTTGCTAGTGCATATCTTCATACCTATAGATGGTGATACAAAGTGTTCGGGTACTTTTTATTTTTTAGGTAATAAGTTAATGTAACAGTCTTTTTGCAACAGAGAACTATTTTACAAATTGGGGTTCATTTCCACAGGAACCTGTCACTTTGTTAGTTCTTGTCTGAAGTAGTCACAAATTTAGGACTCCTAGTCCAATTCATGTAGACATAGTCAGCAATACTTCGTTTCAGTGAGTAAATTCATGAACACATTCACTACAGAGATCCTGTATCTCCCGCACTAACAAATCTACTTGGCCTGTCAACACTCTTCTAGAATTCTTGTCTGTACTGCTTTGTAGCAACCAATTTAACTTCATGACTATCTGGTGGCAGTGTGTCAGTTTAGACCCAATGAGGTCTGTTCTCAGAAAGACTGAGGAAGGGCATAATAAAAGAGGTACATACATGATTTATAAAAGGAAAATGGTGCAAAAAAAAAGTGTATTCTCTAAATATCACCAATTAAATGTTCAAATATTAAACATTTTCCATTGTACCTTCCATTAAAAAAAGTTACCACAGACTAAATGCGTCTAATAACTGAAAAAGAGTTTGTACAGTTAGAATAGCAATATAGTTTGGCTTTTGATTTAGGACTGTTTCATACAGCATATTTGATAATATCAGTCTTGGCAATTCTTGCTATTCATTCCATTATGTCGTGATGTAACCTTTGACCCCAAGGGTCAATGGCCCATTCTAGCTGCAGGACTGCAGGCTGACAGGCCTAACAATGGCTGCTGTCTTTCCCTTTAGAAGAAGCCATGTTAAATCATTGTGTAAAATCTTATTTTCTTCTCTCCCCTGATGAGATAACAGAGTGAGCAACATAAAGAAATGCATTATCTAAATACTGTACCGCTGGTCATTACTTTCAAATAAAAAAGAGCTAATGATTCACATCTGATTTGATGCTGTCATTTTCACATTGCATCCTTTCAATTCCCTGTCTTTTTAAATATTTTTAACAGATACACTTTTTTAAGCCATGTATTCACTGTTCTCTATTCTTCCTAATAACAGCTTTTTTCACTCAGAATGCCATCATTAGTTCTTTAATAAGTATTGCTTTATCAGTGGTCTCTAGAGCTTATTCAATTACATGAGAATACCAGACTGGTGAGCAAAGCTGGAGGTGGAATTAAAGGGTTTATAAACCCTCATTTTTTTTAAAATAACAAACATGTCATACTTACTTCCACTGCAGTTCTTTTTGCACAGTGTGGCTCCGAACCTCGTCTTCTGGGGTCCCCCGGTGGCTCTTGTGGCTCCTCCTTGCATCAGTAAACCCCCCTAGGAGAAGCACTCTCCCGGGGGGTTCCCTTGCGGGCGCGCTCCCAAGTCCAGAATTTGCTTCTATAGGCACAGAATGCCGACTTGGCCCCGCCTCGGGATCATTGTATTTAATTGAAAGCAGCGGGAGCCAATGGCCGCGCTGCTATCAATCTATCCAATCAAGAGCCAAGAACCCCAGGCAGAGAGGAAGAGCACGGGGGTGATTTGACAGACATCTGTGTGGGTTCATGCACAGATGTCTATTGAAATCGCCCCCGAAGTTGCCAAAAGTAGTGCAGAAACTACTTTTGCGAATCAGCGTAGCACAGATTCGGACGTTGCCATTGCCGGCAATAGGCTCTGGTTTGACATGTCAAATTGGCCCAATGTGAACATGGGCCAAGAGCCCCTACAGGTCATCACACTTTAGAGTTAACTGTGAATATTGACTCTAGAATTATTGTTCTTTCTTTGGCATGGGCAGTGATGTAACAGGTATAGTGCAAATGACAAGGGTGTGTTTGTGTTCGTATGTGCATGTACATCAGGGAGAGGTGGGTTCAAATTTTTATTTCATTTTTTGGAGGAGTGTGTTTAAATGCTTTGGTGCAAAGTTGTCACTAAAAAGCCTCCTATGTCATATAATTTTTTTGCAACAGGTTCCTCTCTAACAGCCACCATGTAGGCGTGCAGATGGGACAGCACAGCTTAACTGGTTCAGATCCGCACTATAGCCTTATGATGGCTACAGCATGGACCTGCTTTGCTGGGAGTACATCTATTGATGTCATCCTGTGCCCGAGTAGCCTGCATGCCTCCTGCAGTGCGTGGCGCGATCTGTGATCAGCGAGTCTATGAGACTCGCTGGATCACAGGTCGGAGTAAGGGGTTGTTCCCGACCCCTTACCATGTGATCAGCTGTCAGCCAATGACAGCTAATCATGTGATGTAAACAGAGCCAGTAATCGGCTATTTTTTCTCCTCGCGCTGACAGCGTGAGAAAACAAAAAAGGCGATCACCGGCGGCTGTGAGAGGGACATCAGTCCCGATCACGGAGAGCTGCCGCCAGCTGCTCAGTGCCACCTAGCATTAGACAACAGTGCCACCTACCAGTGCCTCATCAACAGTGCTGCACATCAGGGATTATCAATACCGCCTTATCTGTCCCCATCAGTGCAGCCTCATCAGCGCATATCAATGAAGGAGAAAAATTACCTGTTTGCAAGATTTTATAACAATCTATGAAACTTTTTTTTTTCCAAAAAATCTTTTTTTGTTCAGCAAAAAATAAAAACCCCAGCTGTGAATAAATACCACCAAAAGAACGCTCTATTTGTGTGAAAAAAAATGATAAAAATTTCATTTGGGTACAGTGTTGTATGACTGCGCAATTGTCATTCAAAGTGAAAGAAGGGTGTTTTTTTTTGGGGGGGGGGATTTGGGGGAGAGGGGGAGGCTGTCATTGTTTTATAGGGAAGAGATTACACACCAGCAAAGCCCTAGATAATTAGACACTTTGTAAATCAAGCTATGGATTATTTTGGGACCAAATTTTATTTATGCTAGGGTCTGGTGAAGCTGAGGGATTGGTCCACTGGTTTATCCTTCAGGCCCTTGGTGAAGAAATGTGAATAATGAGTCTTAATTGTGGTTTATAGGGCTATGTAATATATTTTGTCATGAGTGGAATTCTATTGGGCTTCTAACCGCAAAACCGTAGTGGAAAATTTAAGTTTATGGAATATGAGGCCTAAACAATAATACATCATTTCTCATTAGTTGCTAGGAGTTATAGTACAGTAGTTTGGTCCACAGACAGGCAGGTCACAGTAAAGGCAAACACTACAGCATATTTGGGTTCTACATAGAGAAAATCCCTGGAATTGTAGCGAACATAACAAAAATATGGGGTCTGTAAATTAGCATGACAAACACTTCAAATTATTTTTTTATATTAAGAAATTCTGAGTCTGTGAGCCTAAATAAATCAGACAGCAATGAAACCTTTTGTTATGCAACATCTCAAGTATTATTGTCCTTCCTTAAACAAATGTTTGTGGAGCTGCTTAACCTGAACCCTTTATTTATCTTTGCTGCTTAAGACTGTCATTACTTACTATACATCTACAATTTTTCTCAGACGCTCCTTTGAGCAATCAAGAATAACCTACTTAAGATGGAGTTTTAAGAACATGATGAACTTTAGAATAAAGAATGCAGCTTTTAAAGATTTATCTTCTCCATCTGTATTCAATGTTCTGAAGCAAATTAAACATCCCCTTTACTATTCACATGCTAAGAAAACATCCTATGTTCAGCACAAATGTTTCATGCCCATGAAAGGAATTGCTATCTCTTCACAAGCATGCACACGATCACATGATTATCCTCCTTTAGAAAAGATTTCATTCACGTTAAAATGAGAACACTCAACTTGGTAATAAAGTAAATATCAGAGTTTCATCTTTCCTTTCAAGTATGACAACACAATTGTTCAAGAGTCTATACACATTATGTGTATATGCTCCTCTTTTTTTGCATTTTTCAATTAGCTGTGTTTCTAAGCGTTACACCAAAATTGCACAGGAATGCATGCTGTGTCCATGTGCAATGTGATTTTCAGACCAGTCATTTGAATAGATTGAAAGGGCATTGGACGGCACCAAAAGTAGTGCATGCACTAATGGTGGGACTTTGAAAGGCATATGCTCCAAAATGATCAAATGATCTATAAAAAGATATATATTTTATTTAAAGTTGTTAAAACAGCAAATTCAAAATGTATGGTTACAGCACTACAATCAATGCGGGTGCAGTATGGTATACAGCAACTGGAACACATAATCACTTGCTCTGTGTAGTGGAACACACAAGTACAGATTATATCCAAGGTGTTTTGAGGTACAGCTTTATTCCTCTTCTTCAGGGGTGAGTGGTTATGGGTAAAACATTAATATCTTTAATTAACAGAGACAGAAATATACAAAGATATTTACGATAGCAAAATTGTAAAATAAGGAAATATCCTAAACAACTGTATCGGTTAAAAACAAGGATTTTTGCCGCCATGTATCCACCAAGAGTCCAAAGGGTGAGGGGCAGGGAGGTCCAGCCCAAAGCACTCACTATGTATATCTATATTTTTAAATACAATTTTGCTATTGTGAATATCTTTGTATACTTCTGTCTGTTATCTATAGATATTATTATTTTACCCATAACCACTCACCCCTGAAGAAGAGGAATAAAGCTATATCTCAAAACACGTTGGGTATACTCTGTGTAGTGGAACACACAAGTGGTTATTATGTGTTCCAATTACTGTGTACCATACTGCTCCCGCATTAATTGTAGTGTTTTAACCATACATTTTGAATTTCCTGTTTTTAACCATTTCAAATAAAATATATATCTTTTTATATATAATTTTTGATTATTTTGGAGTATATGCCCTTCAAAGTTCCACCAGAGGGTTTTCTTTGTAGCGTGTATAAAAAAAAAAAAAAGACAATTTTGGGGGGAAAAAAATTCTGCTATAAAACATATCCAATCAAAAATTAAAAAAAAAATCAAATTTCTTCATAAATTTAGGCCAATATGTATTCTGCTACATGCTTTTAGTAAAAAATAAATAAAAATATTCCAATAAGTGTATATTGATTGGTTTACTGGAATGTTATAGCATCTACAAACTATGGTATATATTTATGGAATGTTTATTTTTTTTATACTAGTATTGGCAGCAATCAGTGATGCATAGCAGTACTGAGTTGGTGCCCGACGCAATATCGGACACTTTGCGGGAGACCAGTGTTACTAATACAGTGCTCAGTACTAAAAATATGCACTGTCACTGTACTGACACTGGCTGGGAAGGGGTTAAACATCTAGGGTGATCAACAGGTTAACTGTGTGCCTAGCCAGTGTTTTTGTGACATTTGTGTGCTGCTTTGCAGGGACACAAAATCCATCCCTTCCCCCGTCAGAACTGAGATCTGCCTTGTTTACATAGACAGATCTCCATTGTGTGTGTTTTGTCGACGATTGGCGGGTGCCGGCGAACATCCAGTGCCTGGCGCCTGCAGATCGCCCTCTGCTGCGATTAATAACAGCAGAAGCAGCCTACCGGCAGCATATGCGTGCCCCCTGTAGGCAGAAGTGCAGAATGACGTACAGGAATGCCGCCCTGTAGCAGTAAATCTGCTATAATGCGGTTCAGAACTGGTTAAAAACACACTGTAACTGGATCACATAGTACTGCGATACCATGTGATCTGGTGCAGGCAAACAAATTGTGTTTGCGATCTGCATTGGAGGTGTCATTAGGATTACATTGACACCTGCAGCAGATTGTACACACCCCAATGTATTTTGAATGTAGTACACAAAATGTTTCCTGCACTCTGTTCTGGTGTGAACAGGCCCTAAAACAGGTGGGTCAGTTAGCAGTCGTGTCTCATTTTCCTCTGAAAACTTGCATATAAAGGTTCCAAAAAGTCTGATAGTTGGTTCTGGAATCACAGGTACATTCGTCAAAATCCTACTGAATTATTTCATACGTTAATTGGAACAGAATATTAAAAAAAACAGCATATACATCTTCATCATCAGCAAAGTGGGACTGTGTTCAGTGACAAAAATGTGCAAATACTTAGAAAAGATACTACAAAAATAAATACAGATTTAAGACTGCTACTGAAAGGTTTAAAAGGTTTTAACCAGAGGTCTTCTTTAAACATCATACAGTGCATGGTGTTTGGATGAATTATCCCTTACAGAAGTCTGTTCTCTTTTCTGTAAATAAGACTTAAACCAAGATCCATAAACAAGATTTGTCCTTTCTTTTCAGAAATTATTTTTCTCTAACTTTTCTCATTCGTATTGAGAGCACAGCCTGTACTTGGCTGTATACTGCTTAACCGCTATGCTATTATTTATTTTTGTACAAAATGTAATGTCATTTTCTATAAAATATAATGAAAAAAGAAAAATCATAATATAACACTAGCTGTCTCCTACTGTTTAACAGTTGATGCTACAGGCCACTTTTGCCAATAGAGAGACTGCTGAGGCCTATAAAAGCTTGGTTAAGAGTAACTGCCCATAGCAATCAGATTATGTAAAGGGAATTTTTGAAGAGCAAGTCATCATCACTTTAGCCCCCCCCCCCCTCTAACTACTGTATATTGCAGCCTACAACCTAGCACCTTTGGTCCTTAACTATAAGTGAATCTTGGTGGGAAAAAAATATGACCCATTATACACATCTACATGACAACGCATGTTGGCCAGGGCTCCCAATGTGCTTTGTTGCAGATCACTACCTTACAAATCATAAACGGTAACTTTCTCTCCCTCTTCAAAAAAATTGTCAGAAATCTTTTAAGCTTTCCAGCTACAGTATCTCACAAAATTGAGTACACCCCTCACATTTTTGTAAATATTTTATTATAACTTTTCATGTGACAACACTGAAGAAATTACACTTTTATACAAGCTGTACACTCACTACTTTACATTGTAGCACAGTGCTGTCCTCAAAATAACTCAACACACAGCCATTAATGTTTAAACCGCTGGCAACAAAGGGAGTACACCCCTAAGTGAAAATGTCCAAATTGGGCCCAAAGTGTTAATATTTTGTGTGGCCATTATTTTCCATCACTGCCTCTTGGGCATGGAGTTCACCAGAGCTTCACAGGTTGCCACTGGAGTCCTCTTTCACTCCTCCATGACGACATCACGCAGCTGGTGGTTGTTAGAGACCTTGTGCTCCTCCACCTTCGGTTTAAGGATGTCCCACAGATGCTCAATAGGGTTTAGGTCTGGAGACATGCTTGGCCAGTCTATCACCTTTAGCAAGGCAGTGGTTGTCTTAGAGTTCTGTTTGGGGTCATTATGTTGGAATACTGCCCTGCGGCCCAGTCTCTGAGGGGAGCGGATCATGCTCTGCTTCAGTATGTCACAGTACATGTTGCCATTCATGGTTCCCTCCAATGAACTGTAGCTCCCCAGTGCCAGCAGCACTCATGCAGCCCCAGACCATGACACTCCCACCACCATGTTTGACTGTAGGCAAGACACACTTGTCTTTGTACTCCTCACCTGGTTGCCGCCACACACGCTTCAAACCATCTGAACCAAATAAGTTTATCTTGGTATCATCAGAACACAGGACATGGTTCCAGTAATCTATGTCCTCAGTCTGCTTGTCTTTAGCAAACGGTTTGCGGGCTTCCTTGTACATCATCTTTAGAAGAGGCTTACTTCTGGGATGACAGCCATGCAGACCAATTTGATGCGGTGTATGGTCTGAGCACTGACAGGCTGACCCCCCCACCCCTTCAACCTCTGCAGCAATGCTAGCAGCACTCATACATCTATTTCCCAAAGATAACCTCTGGATATGATGCTGAGCGCATGCACTTAACTTCTTCGGTTGACCATGGCGAGGCCTGTTCTCAATGGAACCTATCCTGTGCTACAGCTCAGTTTCAGGGTCTTGGCAATCTTCTTAAAGCCTAGGCCATCTTTATGTAGAGCAACAATTCTTTTTTTCAAATCCTCAGAGAGTGCTTTGCCATGAGGTGCCATGTAGAACAAATTTAACACACACCTGCTCCCCCATTCACACCTGAGACCTTGTAACACTAACGAGTCACATGACACCAGGGAGGGAAAATGGCTAATTGGGCCCCAATTTGGACATTTTCACTTAGGGGGTGTATTCATTTTGTTGCCAGCGGTTTAGACATTAATGGCTGTGTGTTGAGTTATTTTGCGGGCACAGCAAATTTACACTGTTATACAAACTGTACACTCACTACTGTACATTGTAGCAAAGTGTCATTTCTTCAGTGTTGTCAAAGATATAATAAAATATTTACAAAAATGTGAGGGGTGTACTCACTTTTGTGAGATACTGTATCCTGATTGATTGCCCTAATTTCCCCAACAGCTGCACAGTTTTGTCAGGATCAGAAGAAACAATTTTGAATCTCTCCCACAATGCCACCTGCTTGTTATTTATATGATTAAGGGAATCAATAGTTACCTCTTCTTCCTCGGCTCTACCAGCAGCATTCTTTTCCTTCTTTAAACTTTCTTGCTTAACCCCTTTTTTGCTGCAAATTTTGTTTTTTGCCTCCACTTCTGGAGAATTGGTATCAGGTTTCCGAGGCTTCACAGGAGGTAGTGGCTTGTCCTCTTCTCCTTTGAGAAACCTTTCATACGGCAGTATTAATCTATAGATTTAAGAAAGAACATTAGTTACTTATTTATATTTGTGAAGAGTTATTGAACGTACTCTTCAAAGTATTTTTATATCCTGTAATCTCACAGTGGTTATATTGAATACAATCTTATTTAGAAATGTTCAGTTTTTCTCTTCACAGGAAAACCAAATACAAACTGGATGTATGCAATTTTTAAAGAGGATAGCTTGTGTTTGGACCACTGACACATGTAGGCTGATTTACTTAAAGAGTAACTCCACTTTTGTTGAGAAAAAAAAAAAAAATTACCCTCTGGGTGATCCATGTACATTGCAGGATATTATAACAACCATTGTTGCAGATTGCTACCTTTTGTCATTCTGAAGTAGTCCCTGTATGTTCCTCTGAGCCTCCTCTGAGTGATGAGTGGGTCTAATGGGAGTGGTTTCATATTTATCCCAGCAGGTGTGCACCTGCAGGGCTCTAATGAGGAAATCTGCTGGGCCTGGATCCCGTAAGACATGTTCCTACTGGGAGTGTCTCCAAACATGACATTTTTGTTGCAGGGGTGCCTGAAATTTGACTTGCATCTTAGGCAGACTAGGAAAATTGGTGAGCCAATCACAAGGAAATTGTTTCTGGAGGTGGCCAGTACACACTCTGTGTACAAAACAACTCCAGGTAGCCATATTGCAATGTATTCTCAGAACATTACAGTGGCTGCAGATTGAAAAGAAAATGTAATTTTTAAGAACAGTTGACAATATGACTTGTGCCGCAATTGTATACGCTATATTATTTTTTCTTTATTTGCTATTTTTTTCCCACGAAAGTGGAGTCCCCTTTAAGAAGTTGAGACTCTGAACTCACTTAGAAGTAGAATTTACTTCTATTATTAAAACATGTGAAAAAAATTCCTGTAAATTTATGTACACATGATTGGGTATTCAAAGTGAACAAAGCTACAATTCATTTAGAGAAGATTCTCACCTCCCGTAGCAAATCAACCCATAGTATTTAACCAATTAATCAGACTCATTTTGCAAATTGTATGTGCCACTCTACAGCATCTGACCAAAGTGTTGGCAGATATAGACTGCAAAGGCCTCTTAATAAATAGGCCGTTTTGGCACTTTCCTTTGATCAACCATACTGTACTGTGTCACCTACCAGAAGTTCATCAGTCAGAAATGCTCATATAACTGTATCCACAAGCACATCTGTTCATTTGTCTTTCTTGTTGGATCCCACCAAGCACAACCCCAATCATTAATTTTCTGCACTCATCAGCACCAATGGAATCACTCCTTGTTCTATCACCAATGCAATCCATACTGCCTATGTTACATCACCAAGATAAGTGCTCTTTCTGTTGTTAAGACCAGTTAATCAAATGCTATGCAACATCTCATGAACAGGTAAACATTCTTTTGATTTGGTCCTACTGCAATAATCCCTCCTCATTCATGAACACCTGGAAGCCTAAGTGAGTTCACCGGTACTATATTTAAGCCTCATACACATGGGCCGAATGTCGGGAGACATCGGGCGGTAAAAAAAAAAAAAAAAAAAGAAAAGTTCAACATTCGGTCCATGTGTGTCGGTCTGTCCGACAAAAGCCGGCTTTTGTCGGACGAGCATGCTGGAAAACCAGCAGCTGACCGAATCCCGATCAGTGCTCTCCACCAATGGCTGAGAGCAGATCAGAGTATTCTGGTGCGGGGGGGGGGGGGGCGGTCCCACCGTCAGAACACAACAGCTCAGCGAGGAGAGATCGCTGCACTAACTTTGCATAGTTAGTACAGTGGCTCTGACCAGAGCTGACAGTTTTTTTCAACCCGCTGGGTTTAACGAAAAAGGCTCAGTAGCTTAAAGGGTTTCTTTTTCTTTTAGAACCCTGTGTAGTAAATATGCATTGAAATAATTATAGTTGACTCTGAACTCTTTTTCCCATGCAGAGATAAATTTGAAAAGAAAGATAGGCTGATGGGGACATCACAGATGGGGCTTGTCAAGAGACATGGTTTGGCATACCAATCCGCTTCTGAAAATGCTAGCTATTTCTGAGTTAAAAAATTCCAAGTAGGCAGCAAGTGGAGTCAAGACTTTTCTTCTCCATTCTTATATCAGGTCAGTAGCTGAGAAATGACTAAAGCCAAAGGATTAGCATGACAAAAAGACAAGTTGCATTTTTGGGTACGGAGCCTACACATCAAATAAAACAGGTTTTGACCTCTTCTCAGATATCCTAAAATGAAGCCCAATGTATTATAAAAATATGCCTTTTAGTATTTCAGATACATCACTGTAATCCATAAAACAAGAACATCTGACAATAATATAATATGTTTTCTTGCATCATCAGCCAAAACACAAGCAATAGAAAAACTATACAAACACCACAATAATGTGCTGATCAGAATTAAACTTTTTTTTTTTCTTTCTTTTACAGGCAACTGAAATCTCTGACAAATAGATGACACATCAATGTTCTTTTTTATAATCTGTTTTGCAGTCCTTAGTTCTTGATCTTAAAGGAGAACATAAATGTGTTATAATTAGGAGAGATGGATTATATTACATTCTCAGTTTCAACTTCAATGATGATCTCTCTCTCTCTTTTTCTTCTGCCTCCAAATGCATTTGGCATGATTAATGACTCATTGTAGGATTAATGCACAACTCAGCGACTTCAAAATATGAATGCTGCTATAGAGAACATTCTGTTGTTTTAAAGACAAATTAATTTAGTTGAAGTAAAGCTTTAACATGTTTGGAAGTGTAGTTTTGCTTAAAGTAAATGTCTAGGCCAGTGATGGCGAACCTTGGCACCCCAGATGTTTTGGAAATACATTTCCCATGATGCTCATGCACTCTGCAGTGTAGTGGAGCATCATGGGAAATGTAGTTCCAAAACATCTGGGGTGCCAAGATTCGCCATCACTGGTCTAGGCAATATATATAAGTGCATGGATAGCCCAACATCATTATCATTCATTTTTTCTAATTTTTAAAATTGTTTTAATCCAATCATGCAATTTCTATGCCTTTACTTGCCACCACCTGCAGGGCCAGTGGGCAGACACTTCCACCACACTTGTCACAAGAAGGTGGTGCTCTTCTCCCTGCTATAACACTCAGTTGACATGAGGAAGTGCTGCAAGGGAAGGGTGACTTTTTTTGTTTAACGTAAGGAAGGGCTTTTGCAGTGTTGTGACACCTAAAAAAAATGCTGCAGGAAACAGCATACTGGCAGGATCAACAAGTAATAAGTTGGAGATGGAAGGGGAACAAACAGGTGATTGTATGAAAAACAGAATGAAAACACAATGCTGTCATTGCATTCTGTTTAGAAAGTAGCCCATTTCTTTTCTATGTGATTTTTTTTCTGTTACCTACTGTTTTAGCTTTTCTTTTCTTTTTTTTTTTTTTTAAAGTTTATTTTCTGTAGATACCATAAAAACTTGGTAAATAGGTGTTTATTTTTTCTTGAAAGGAAACATTACTAGCACTAATTACAAACTTTGACACTGCTGAAACACCTTGCTCATAAGTCTCAGGTAGCAATACATTTCCTGGAATCCTTGAAATATACATTACAAAGGTCCACCCACCGCTGCAAAAATTAAAAGCCAGCAGCTACACATAACTGCAGCTGCTGACTTTTAACAATAGGACACTTATCTGTCCTGGAGTCCAGCGATGTCGGCACCGCAGCTGATGTTTCCATCAGCTGTCGGGTGCTGCTGCTGCCGCCATTGTAAGTGAACCCGGCAGTGTAGCATTACGGCTTTACGCCAGGTCCCTAATATGCATGCGCGAGGCTCCGCTGCGCTCTCCTACTGGCACGGCGGCGAGAAAAGGAGGGAGCTGAGTTGCTGGCGTAAATCGCAGTGGCCTAGACTCCCGGAAGTGGGGACAGGATACCTGTCAAAGACAGCTATCTGCTCCCCCCCCCCCCCGGTGCCAAATGTGGCACCAGAGGGGGGGAGGAGACAAATGAGCGGAAGTTCCACTTTTGAGTGGAACTCCGCTTTAAAGTGTATGCCTAGGGCAAAAGAAAAGAACATCTCTGTCATACATGCACATTCCTCCATGTTTGTCTCTTTAAAAGTCTGCAGTAGAAGTAATCTGTTAACCTGCTGAAAATACGGTGTGGTCAAAACTTCACGTTTGAGCTGACAACGCTGCCGCTGCTACACTAAAATCCCAATCAGTGGTGTTGTCAGCCCTGCCCAGTTCTACAGAACACCTCCCCATTATGTTATGGAGATCAGGAGTGTGAGGCTCTCTCTAGTTTAGCAGAGGACAACTGAACAGTCAAACACATTGTTGGGATTTCAGTGCAGCAGAGGCAGCAGTTTTCACCACAGAAGGAGTTAGGAGCTTACTAAATTTGATGCAATTCAACAAGTACTTTCTGTGTATGCAGCATGTAAGAGACAAAACATGGCGGAAATGTGCTTGCACTGCAGAGATGTACCAAATATGTATTTTTTTTTACACGGACATACACTTTAAAGGGTATCTATGCTAGGTTTAGGACCCTTAGCTCATTCTCTGTGAAGCTAAACATGTGCTTTGCTGCCTCAGGATCTACATACAACTAAGGTCAGAGAATGGTCATGTTGAAAGCTTTTTACAAATATATGTAACATTTAGTGGTTTTAAGGCAGCTACATAATCCTGCTAGAGCAGAATCCTGAGGTCCTTAATGGCTTTGCGTGGGGCCAGTAACATGAAGTTATATTCCTACTTTATGTTACAGAGGAAAAAAAAAAAACTTTATTGACAAAACGTGTTATTCCTCACACATACTGTAGGCACATTTTGGAGTGGTTTGAATTGTAGGATCAATGTTTTAGAGCAGCTCAGTGTAACAAAACAGTATCTTAGGACAGCAAGCTCCGAAAATAAAAATTCATTAACAGAGCATGCTCTGACATTGCATGTGCTAAGAGACGAGAATAATGTTCTCTAGCCCAAGGATTGGCAGCCTGCCAGTAATGAAGCTAAACAGAGCCCATGGGGAATATTCATCCTCAGATCCCATTACAAACTGAGTTTAAACATGTTACAGCTGCTGAAATTGTAAACTGTTCTCTCTATGAAGGCTTACCAAAATAATATATGGCTGCCAAAGACCTGCCTCCTGCTGCAATATTACAGCTAATGTTTACATAATAAAGAGGGGGAAAAAGGCAGAATATGGCAGATGATTACGCTAACTGTGCTGCTGCCAGAAAGGGTATAATGCAATCTAAGGGACCATTTCCAGTGCAGAGCTGATACGTTGCTACACATTCTCCGAGAACTGTATAGATGTCATTTTCATAAGAATAGAACCCAAGAAGTTATAGGGAGTTCTTTTCTCTGTAAGCACACAGTGCAAACAATCCACACAGACACTTAAGGGACTATTTACACTGAATAGCACACACACTTGCTGGTGTGTGCTTTGTTGTTAACACAAATTGCATTGGTTTATGTTATACAACATGCCCAATTTTATCAGTGTACGCCGATCTAGTGCATTCATGTAAACTAAAGCCATAGGACAAAAGGCAAACTACTCTGTTCTTGTGTTGGGCAAGGCTGTTGATGTGAACAAGCGCTCAACTATGGCCAAACCAAAATAAATGCTTGCCAGTTACTATGGGCTAATGTACTTTGCACCTTGTCTATTGAATAAATCTGATTTAACTACTCAATACTTCTACAAAACATACCAGTTCACACACTGATGAACTTGTGCATGCTTGTCTGAGAGCAAAAAACTGAAGTAAAAGATAAGGAGAGCTTTAAGTGTTACTAAACCCAGGACCCTGCATTTACTATATCCGTTCTCCCCAGAAAATGGAAATGCAATAGTTTTAGTAAATATAAACTGCTAAATACCTTTTCTCATCAGCAGTTAGAGCAGTCTTGGGACTTCTATCAGTGTCTGGTTAAAGCTTGTAGGAGGAGTTTTCATTCTCCCCTGATTGTCCTATGAGACTGCAGGAACCCTGACCCGCTGATTGGCCCTGTGCTGATCACATGCACTCTCCCAAGAAAAAAAAAAAATTTTTTCTTTTTTTACACAATGCGGAGGGTAAACCCCTTAGGTTTCACAGTGACTATAACGAGCATGCTTTACTGCATATACAGACTGTTTTTTAATGTGGTAGGTTTAGTAACACTTTGAAGAGAAACTCCAGAGAACAGCAATATTAAAGTGCATGTTAGCCATATTTTTGTGTGCGTGTTTTGGATAGAATAGGGAAGAATTAGAACTTCTATCAGTTTTTTTTCCTGCCTGTGTCACCAAAGTGAGAGGGAACACCAACATCCAGGATCAATGTCCCTATTAGACCTCCCTCAGATGACAACTAAAATTTTGGGTTTCCCATTGCTTTTTGTTCCAGTAACAATAGTTGTCATGACAAGGAGAATTGCCACAACAGGGACACATGCAGCAATAAAACCTGCCAGAGTCTCTAATAACCTTTCCCACTATATCCAAAACTGTAAACAAAACAGTTTTCCCTAGATACACACTACATTGTGCATGGTTACTGACAATTTTTCTTTAATATCTCTTAGGAACTTATCCCAACCAAAATACCCAGTGCTATTGTGTGGCCCTACTACAAAGTGGAATGATGGAGTCACACTTCTGATGAATGTTCCAATGCAGGAATCACTAGATGGCAAACTGCAGTCTGGACCCTGTCCAAGTGACAGTCCCGTCTGGACCAAGGAACGCGGCCCCCTACTTAGCGGGGGGCAGGAGACAGGAGGTGCTGCATATATGGACAGAGAGCGGGAATCACCTGCTTGTTAACATAATAGGTTGGGCAGCTCCCGCTCTCTGTCCAGAACTGCAGCACCTCCCACCCCGTGCTCCGCTGTGAGGATGATAGTGGCAGCTGGGCAGGGGTACAGGAAGGACACCCAGGCTGATAAATGCCTTTGACCTGTCGATGGTAGGACTGTGCATAGGTGGCTTCCATTGAAAGGGGGACTGCAACCTAAAAGGGCATTGTAATGTGAAAGGGACTGTGATATACAGAGGGATTGTAGGCACTGATGTTAAGAGTTGTGTGATGTGAAGGGGGGAGCTAAGGACACTGATGTAAAAAGGGGACTGAGATGTGAAGGGTAGGCTGAAGCCACTGATGTACAGGGGAAACTGATGTTATAGCGCAAAAATTTGTATCAGACCTCTGCAGGAAGAAAATTTTACTGACTGGACCTCTGTAAATCTTAATTCAAGACCACTGTTCTAAAGAATAAACACAGTTTGAGAGAATTAGAGTATCTCTCAGTAGATCACCATTTCTATGGCCTGTGGGGGGAATGAGGACACAGACTAGTGCAATGAAGGCTCACCAATGCCATCTTCAAAAAAAGAAAAAAGTCTGGCGATTCATACCATCAAAACTTGAAAACTATATATTGGGTTGCACTGGACATGTGCTTTGCCAACATCGGTAACAAAAAAGATTTGGTTCAGTTTAGGGACTTTAATAGGTATACTTACCTTGCCCGCCTCTCCTCCACCCCAGTCCCGCCCGACTTCACTGACTCATACATGAACACTATCTTTTTCCCATATGATGGTACTCGTGGTTGGAGTTTGGCTGATCCTGCAGGATGAGTGGAGTGTCATGTATTCCCCTATATCCAGTGGTACAGGTATTTCTCCAAACTCCAGAGACAGTGAGGGAGAGGATGTAATGTAATCCTCTTAAGGATGTGTTTGTAAAGTGAAGCTGTTATATACATAGAGATAAGCCTGTCATACAGCACTGACCCTGGTGCATGGTAAAAACCAGATAAAAGTGTATATGCTCCAGTGAAATGTCTCATAAATTAATTACTTTGGTACTACTTAGCAAGAAGATGTCTCATGAGTCAATAACATTGTGTGTATTCATAGGCCAGAGATCAAATTCTGACAACCATTTAATAGCCAACATTACATGAAAATGGTAAAAAAAAAGTCAACAGTTAATACACATTGTGCTCAACCTGAGCTATAGCATTATGACCGCTGTGGCCTATGCGGTAGCAGAGAGCATTTAGGGCTCATTAAAGCTCTACATTCTAGCAATGCAAAAGAAAATACTTCACCCTGTTCATCTCATCTTAAATGTTTAAAACCCACAATAAGTGAAGTACATTTCACATTCCTCATTATCAGCTTAATAGGATAACTTAATTGAACATGCTCTGTAGACTCCTGGAAAATATTTTTACATTGTAGAGCATGTATTCCAATGGAAAGATATTCAACAGCTGCAAATGTGTTACTATAAAATGGTGATAAGAGATCAGCATTCGGAGTCATGCACTATAACTTGTATGTAAAACCAAAACTTTTCTCTTTTTTGGATAGAGTGGTGGGGGCTTAGAACCCCTTTCAGGTCTCTGTTAATTGCTATCTGTATTTCTGTTAAGAAGAGTCACTCTCACTATTTGTGCTGATAACCATTGTGATTGGGACTGAAATTTGAGAACAGAGGAAAAATCTTTCACTAGGGACACTAGTTTCTGTGTCAACTAAGAAGGGATTTTCTTCACGTCTTGTGGCTCTAGGACTTTAAGAATACAAAGGGGAGAGGGGGAGAGTCAGGGCATTTTATATTAATAAAATAAATAAATAAATAATAAAGCAGGTTTTTTTTTCTATTTGAGAAGACATTAACAGAAGAAGCAAATGCATTAAAGTAGTCTTAAGTCCTTTAATGCACTTACCAGGTTTACTGTCTGTTTCTTTCAAAGACTGTAGTTGTGTTGTATTCCATCTGTCAAAAAAGGATCCCCCCCCCCCCCCACACACACACACACACACACACACACTTCTTGCTTTAGGGTGGCTCTTTCCTCCTTAGGGAGGCCCATGGAGCCACCTCTGTGTGCATGCTCCTAGCAAGTGTCTCTACAAAAGCATGGGGTTGATTTACTAAAACTGGAAAGTGCTAAATTTGGTGCAGCTCTGCATGGCAGCCATTCAGCTTTTAAAGCGGAGGTCCGCCCACCACTGCAAAAATGAAAAGCCAGCAGCTACACATACTGCAGCTACTGACTTTTAATAGGACACTTACCTGTCCTGGAGTCCAGCGATGTCCGCATCGCAGCTGATGTTTCCATCAGCTGTCGGGTGCTCCCGCCATTGCGGGTAAGAAAACGCGGCAGTGTAGCCTTACGGCTTCACGCTGGGAACCCTACTGCGCTTGCACGAGGCTCCGCTCCTCTCTCCTACTGGCCTGGTGGTGGAGGAGGGAGCCGAGCGGTGACGTCAATGGCCGCGCCCGAGACTCCCGGAAGTGGAAACAGGGTACCTGTCAAAGACAGGTATCCACTGCCCCCCCCTCCCGAAAGGTGTCAAATGCGGGGGGGAGAGGGCAAATGAATGGAAATTCCACTTTTGGGTGGAACTCCGCTTTAACTTTAATGATTGGTTTCTATGCAGAGGTGCACCAGATTTTGCACTCTACAGTTTAAGTAAGCCAACCCAATGCGTCCACACATTTAGAAGTCTACAGTAGAACACCCCTCTCCTGCTCCTCCTTTCCCCTAGTAGGTTGATTGACAGCAGCCTCAGCTGAGCTGTCCGATTGACTGGTCCCCTGTGACAAGAATAGTGTGCGCTTCCCTACCTGGATGTTCAAAGAAGCAGCACAGAGCACTGTGGAGTTGGTGCCTGTCAACACAGAGTAAGCGTGTTGTGCAAAAATGTTCAATAAACAATGTACTGCGGAATACTTCGGGCTAAGTGTATTAAAAAAAAATAAAAAAGAGCTCTTAAAAGCGTATGTTACTCAAGCATTTCATATTCCTGATATGTGGCGGTTGTGCCATGTACTTGCAATAAAGCGTATCCTGTTCTCTTTGCATTGCTGCCTTTGTGTGAAAAACCTGGTGATCCTGCCAGTCCCTCTGCTTTCCTATTCCAAACTGACCCTGCTAGGCATGGAAGCACATCCATTCCAGTAGGAGCACAGCCTGCCTGTAATCCATTGGTCAGATTTGTGCTGACACGCTGCCCTGCACTGCTAATCACAGGGAAGATCAGTGTATTGCTGTTTCTCTGCTTCCTGCTGACATGCCCCACCCCCACACCACAGTCTCCACCCACAGCTTTCTAAACCCCTTATGCAGACAACATATGATCACCTATACACACACAAAATTGTTTTGCCTTGCATTTCTATTTTAAACTGAATGGGGTTGTTTTACAAGGTAAGAGTTCACATATACTTTAAGTCTGCACTGGTTTTCTCTATATATATTTGGTCAACCCCCACCCACACAGAATAAGACACTGCCTCTTTATACAATGTTCAGATTTTCCAGCTGCTGAGGAACTACAGAACCCAGCATACCTGGCACAATTTCAAGTTAAGTGGAAAAACCCAATTAGAACAGGCCTACTCTAAAACATTTTGCAGAACATGGAACCATTTTTTTCTGAGCTCAGCAATTGGCAGCAAAACAAAAGCAGAAATAGATTTCACACAGCTGGTCAAGGGCCTTGAGCCAAGAGCTGGAAATGTGGAATGAAATGTTTCTTGTATCGGAGGAGAGCCATGACTAAGGTAAAAACCGAAAGAAACACAAGACTTCCTTGTTTCCAGTGCCTAATTCAATGCTTCTGATGCTAAAAGCATTTGCAGCCATGTATGTATTTATAAACATGCACAAGCGTTTCTTCAAAAAACAGTGTTGTAATAAAACCTAAACATAATTTATTACTAGATGTGTCTAATACTAGTAAACTAAATAAACGTCTACAGAATCATATTTGCTACATCCGCTCGATGTTGTATGTATATGATGATTGTGTGTTCATGTATATACTATCTACTGCCTGTAAATGTCACAGCCGCATTCACTGCTGGCAGAACATTCACATTAATCCGGCATATTATTCCATCAATAATAAAGCACATATATAGTTACCTTGCTCCCCCGAGGATTACAGGGAATTCTAGAGACATATGAACAATTGCTGCTTCACAAAGGTCTGTGCAATGTTCTCCATTTTTATTCAGGCATCCTGGTAATAGTACAACACAAATGCCCACAGGATGTGATCTTATCATTTGATTATGAGAGCGCTTGTGTTTTCTTCTTGCTTTTAACAGCACAAGACCTATTCTAAATGGATTTCTGGTATTTTCAAGCAATGACGCGAAACAATCTGCAGCGATCAATGAAAAGTAAACGAAACCCCTCCCCATAGATTTTACCCTAATGAAAGCCATCTATACACAAACCAGTACAAGAAATAATACATAGAGACAGTATTTTTCAGTATTAGCAGATAGAAAAAGGAGTTCATAATCTTATATAGGAGTGTCAGTGATAAAACGGTTATTCTGCTATGCCCTTTGATTGCTGAATATATATTTACAAAATGAAAGCTGAATGTCGGGCAGATATAAAAAGAAACACATTAATGCAGCTTGGTATACATTATTGCATCATTACATGTATTTATATAAATGCAAGCAGTGCATCTTAAAGCGGAGTTCCACCCAAAAGTGGACGCTCCACTTATATGCCTCCCTCTCCCTCCGGTGCCACATTTGGCACTCTTCAGGGGGTATCTGTTTTTTGACAGGTACACATCCCCACTTCCAAGTGATCTCACTCGGGAAGTTCAGCCCCCCTCCTCCCCCCACCGCTGAGCCATTCAGAAAGCGCAGTAGCGAACCAGCTGTGAAGCCGCAAGGCTACACTGCCGGTTTCCCTTACAGGCAATGCTGGTGGCAGCACACGATAGCCGATGGAAACATTGGCTGGGGTGCCGACATCGCTTGATTCCAGGACAGATACGTGTCCTAATATTAAAAGTCAGCAGCTACAGTATGTGTAGCTGCTGACTTTACATTTTTTTCCGGGGGGCGGAACTCCGCTTTAATTTTACTTTGCATCAGCCCCTTGCAGTCCCTGTACAGCAGATCAGAAAAAGGAGACAATCCGTGATGCTGTGCAAGGAGGTTGCTAAAAGGAGAAGAGACAGAGAGAGGAGCTCATTAGTCTGCTGTGGCAAGAATTAGCCCCTTTGTCGCTCTCGGCAGTTAATACCACCTGCTGAATGCAACCCATTCACCTGAACTGTGGCACAGTGGTGTGGGTGTGTAGGGTTTAAAACAGGCAGGTGAGAAGGTGACATAGCCCCTCATTACCACCTACCAACCACTCTCTTAAGAGCAATTCACAGTGGATCACTCTTTAGAGGTCTAACACTAGTGCAAACTAGCCCTAAGTGTTACTAAAATGCAAAGAAAAATCATATCTTCTGTCCTGCTGGACAGAGCTGTGTAAATTTCAGGACTGGAAGGACAGAAATACGAATCCATTGGCAGGTAAAAACTTCCACATATGTATTTCATCTCACAGCTGGGCTCTGACTGGCCTCTGCTTTCTCTTTTTCTTTTCAGCAACAACTGCAGTAATGAAATATTTCGCCAGCTCCGGATTTTTTTTTTTTATGTTCTGAAAATTAGGAAGACTCTGCAATACCGGAATGATTACTATTTGTAACTATAATGAGGTTTCCACTAAGATCCCTTTCACACTGAGGCAGGTTTCAGGCATTTTAGCGCTAGAAATAGCACCTATAAAATGCCTGAAAACTGCCTCCCATTCATTATAATGGGTGCTTTCACACCCGGGCTGCGTGCTTGCAGCATCTTTGTGGCGGTTTGTATACAGTGCTCCCAAAACGGCCCTGCCCAATGCAATAATTGGGGAGATTTTCCAAAGCGCTGCAACACAGGAGTTTTTAACCCCTTCTTTGGAGTTGAATGCGCCCCGCTAGCAGACGAAAAGTGCTTTAGAAAGTCAAAAGCAATTTTAACCTTCGCTGGCAATTTATTGATGTGTTAATATAAAGATACTGTACATTCCTTTGTAAAGGTGTCTATACTCAATGTACAGTGTAAAGAGCATAATACCCCTCTGCATAAGAACATAACGTTTTTAAATTAAATTAAGGGACACAAGAGGTCAGTCAAGCACAAAAGGCTCTCAATTACTGATCCCAAATCATTGATTTTAAACAGAATATCTGTTTCCATGAAGTGGGTGAAGCGTTCCTGCCAGTCAGTAGGCATTAAAGATAAAGTGCCATAGCGTTAGCAGATTCCTAATTGGAACCTCATAGAGGTCTCCGTAGGAAGTTCAAAAGGTGCTGACATACTGCTCGACTGTGTCCACATAGTAAGTGACTGAAGTGTACATGTTTAACCAAGCTACATGTCAGCTACGAGACAGATGAGGTGCCTAAATGAAGAGACTTGTCGAGTGTAAAGCCACTTACAGCAACTGTGCTGATAACTGCTGACACTGCAGAATTACTCTGTAAATCATGACAAAAGACACCCAGCCTACTATTTTTGGCTTCCCACAAGATCATTTTCAATCACTTAGTCTGTCTGTATTGAAGACAACCCATGCCTATGGTTTAAAAATAATAAAATAGAAATCGATCATTGTCATTGCAGGTAGACTTCAGTCATTTTGCCTATAGCAATTATTAATTTTTCATTTTTATGTTCTCGTCTACCACATATTTAAAAATGAAAGGTGGAATATCACCGGTTGCTACAGACAACAGAAAAACTCTTCCTTGCAGTAGTATTTATGAGCTGATATAAATATATCGGTATAGCCATATCAAAACCATATTTAAGTGCGCTGTCCACAAATTTTTTTCTATCAAATCATACATGTAAACAGATATATAATAAAAACTTGATGAAATTCATAAATCAGCAAAAAAAGTGCAAAAAAAAAGTCCATAAAGAGCACAACAAAACGTTCAAATAAAAGTACAAACAATAGTGCTAAAGACGTAGTCCTTGGTATTGTCCTCTTTCAGTGTGGAAAAAATCAGAGTACACCACCATAGGAAAGTTTGGGGCTTTGTGCAGGTGTCAGGCGTGATCCGGTCTACACGAAATTACACCCTTACTGATGGATAAGCTGCAGAATGTAAGTGGCCAGTGAAAGAGTGATGCCTTGCCGATCCACTCAGTGAAGAAGCAAATTGGGCAAATGGGTATAGGCACCTATACCTGTCCTGCATAGTGATTGCAAGCAAGAGATTTCTAGCCAATAACAGGACTGCAAGCATGGCCTTAGCCTAAGATGTAAGTGTTTGGGGTTGGGAGAATTTAGGCATGATTGAGCCGCATGTTACTGGTTCAGGCAGAAGTGGAGTTGAGTAATAGGGACACTTTTGACAGCAACAAATAAGCTTAGGTTCTATTTAAAATGTCTCTTTGGGCCAAACCCACTGAAAAGTGCACTGTGGGTACAACATTTACCAAGTTAAGCTATGCACTGCAGCTTTTCTCTCTCCTCTGTGTCCAAGTGATTGCTTTAACATTTTGTTTTTTTTTGCGTTACTGCACACTATATAACATTTTTGACTAAGCATTTCTCTTTATGGTATGTCTTATTGAATACAGGGCGCTTATTATAACATGAGATTCAGGACCGGAAACTTGTCTCCCCCACGTATACCCCTAGCTCTGGCACTACACCAGCAAAAAAAAAAAAAAAAAAAAGTTGAGCTGCCTCTGTTTAAAAGTAAAAATAAAAAAGTACTATACCTATAACAGTTGGGAGATACAGCTATTCCATGGTTATTTAATTGTGCCACAAACAAGCAAGACTGCACCAGACAAAAATGTGTGTTTATGCCCTCTGGAGACCACACCAAACCTCTGGCACCCCCAGACACCTCCTCATTCGTCTTCTGTCTGAGGCACAATAGTGATCATCGATAAAAACCCATGACTCACAAACATATGATGGTACCCCAATCCAACCATTTCCATCTTTCCATCTTTCCAGGTGATAATCATCCTAAACTGTTCACACATATTATATTCTAAATATACCATCACCTTTAGATCCACCAACAATTATGTAGTTAGGAGGAATACAAATTAAATAAAATGTTTAGGTGCTCTCAAATGACATAATTTTGGTAAATCCTAATATAACCACACGTTACAGTCTGGTTGTCGAATATTTGTTAGCTTTATGCCGCGTACACACGAGCGGACTTTACAGCAGACTTTGCCCGGCGGACTTTTCGACTGACTTTACGACAGACTTTCTGAATGAACGGACTTGCCTACACACAATCAACCAAAGTCCATCTAATTAGTACGTGATGACGTACGACCGGACTAAAATAAGGAAGTTCATAGCCAGTAGCTGCCCTAGCGTGGCTTTTTGTCCGTCGAACTAGCATACAGACGAGCGAACTTTTCGACCGGACTCGAGTCCGTGGGATAGATTTGAAACATGTTTCAAATCTAAGTCCGTCCAACTTTTGAGCAAACAAAGTCCGCTGGAGCCCACACACGATCGAATTGTCCGACAAAATCCCATCCGCCGGGCAAAGTCTGCTGTAAAGTCCGCTCATGTGTACGCGGCATAACAAACATCTATGCAGGGTGAATGCCCCACTCAAACAATCCCTTCAATTCAGATCCAATCAGGTAGAACCCCGTACTGCATAGTTGTTGGCAAACATAAAATATTGTATAACCAGACTATAACATGTGGTCAGCTTGTACAATCAGATCTACAATACACAACCTGATTTTTTTTTTTTTTTTACTATGGCCATAAATATAGAGGTGGAGGGGCTTTGGGAGGCACTTTGGGGGGCAAATGTTACGGAAAGCAGCATGAGTCAACATCTTGCACTATCTGCTCCATATCTCTAGTCCTACTGTTACTTTAGTATGTGCCCCCCCCCCTCCCATGTAGTAATGTACACTGTGCAAAAGCCCATGGTAACCTGATTATGCTAAATTTTCAAAACCGCTGCTGTAAGTAACCCTATTATTAGTTTATATCATTAAATTAACCCTCTGAAAGTACAAAGTAACACTAATATTTAGCTTGCAGTATATTATCCACTATCAAAACTGCATTTATAATTTCAACACAAAAAAGGTCTTTCAACTTAAATATATAATAGTAGCTTTCCTTGATGAATAATTCTCTGTATGCGGTAATGAGTTCAGAAAACAGAGAGTGATCCGTTTTTTCAGGAAGGATAAAGTCGTTTTTGAAGCTTTTATCAAAAGCTGCTATTAAGATTAATCATTTGCAAATCCAACCTATGAAGTGACTAATATATCCAGAGTACAGTCATATGTTACAAAGAGAATCATCTATCTAGATCCAGCAGTCACATGTCTTATTCTCTTCAATAATACCAGCTTAACACTAGAGGAAGTAAAAAGCAGCTGAAACAGTAGGTGGTTTGATTTCTTCTCCAATGACAAAGCTTCTTGTTTAAAATACAACTCATGAATTTTCAAATATTTGTTTTGTTAGTACATTTGCCTGAAAATGTTTTTTGCCTCATTTCATAATAGTGTTGCTAAAGGGACGATCTTACAGAGAAAGCACAATGTACATCAACATTAAAGACTACATATGAGTGGATCATTAAAAATCTGCCGACTCTGGACCTGCAATCTGTCTGTCCTTTGGACTCCTTAGTGCTAAGTTTGTTTTATTATGACCTTTTTTCCCGTTCTTATTATAGCAAACTTTATTAGACAAATTATGTCATGATAATGTTAAATGCTCATAATGCCAAGTACCACATCAGTTGCTTTAAAGAAAATCCCCACTGTTCAATCTCTCATCTGGGTTCTTTTTATTAGCTCACTTCAGTGAGTAGAATGATGTGCCCCATCAGATTGCAAATCTACAGCAATGATGAATGTTAGTTTGTACAAATCATTCTCCGTCAAAGGAATAAAAAAAAATATATAAAAAATACCTCCTGCAAAGACATATAAAAGCAGAACTAACGGCAAAACGACATCATTTTGGAAAATCAGTTATCCTCCAAGGTATTTAGGTTCTCATATGTATTATATGTAGTTGAGAATTTTTATCATTATTTCCATTATTTGTTTATGGTGTTAGGTCATTGTTTGTATAACTTATGAACATTTTTTAAGGTTTTATTATTCATTATATATTTAATTTTTTACTGGTTTGAGTACTTTATGCAATATTTTTAGCACTGATCACTGTAATAATGTAACTGATTCCCAAAAAAAATGTCAGCGAGGTGTCCTATCTCTCCGTCGCAGTGTCTCAGTCCCACTAAAAATCACTGGTCACCGCCATTACAAGTAAAAAATAAATAAAAATGCCATAAATCTATCCTCTATTTTGTAGACGTTATAACTTTTACAACGTTATAACTTTTGTGCAAACCAATCAATATAAAGCTTATTGGGATTTTTTTTTACCAAAAATATGTAGCAGAACACAACACTGGCCTAAATTGATAAAGAAATGCGATTTAATTTTTTTTTTATTGGATATGTTTTATAGCAGAAAGTAAAAAATATTTTTTTTTTTTCAAAATTGTCATTCTTTTTTTGTTTATAGCGCAAGAATCAAAACCGCAGAGGTGATGAAATACCACCAAAAGAACGCTCTATTTGTGGGAAAGAAGAACATGAATTTTGTTTGGGTACAGCGTCGCACGACCGTGCAATTGTTAACCACTTCCGGACCACCACGCGCCGATGTACCTCCAAACTTTGAAGGGGGATATTGCTGTTATGGCAGCAGCTAGCTGCCATAACCCCGGTATCCCCGTTTTCGCGCGGCTGTCCGCTTTCTAATAAAAGTGGTCCCTGCGGCGGATTCGCCGCAAGATCACTTTTATCGGTGGCGGGAGAGGGGGCCCCCCTCCCGCCGCTAACTGGTGCCCTCCGCTGTTTACCGGAGCCGTCGGTGGAGGCGATCGTGTCCATCTCCCTCCTGTGCCTGGAGACGAGTGAGGCTAAGATGGCGCCCACTCGTCTCCATGACACTGCTGGGCAGAAGCGACGTCAAAATGTCACTTCCGCGCCTCTTAAAGGCACAATATTTTAAATTTTTTCAATGTTAAATTACTTTTTTTTTTTATTATTGCATTTTAGTGTAAATATGAGATCTGAGGTCTTTTTTCTATTTCAAGGAATTTTTACATTCCTTGTAATGGGAATAAGTGACAATTTTTTTTTTAAACAGTGTAAAATAATGTAAAATAAATAATAAAAATAAATATTTTTTTTAAAAAAACCCCCGTCCCGATGAGCTCACGCGCAGAAGCGAACACTTATGCGAGTAGCGCCGGCATATGAAAACGGTGGTCAAACCACACATGTGAGGTATCGCCACGACGGGTAGAGCGAGAGCAATAATTTTAGCCCTAGACCTCCTCTGTAACGCAAAACATGCAACCTGTAGAATTTTTTAAATGTCGCCTATGGAGATTTTTGAGGGTAAAAGTTTGACGCCATTCCACAGGCGCAATTTTGAAGCGTGACATGTTGGGTATCAATTTACTTGGCGTAACATTATATTTCACAATATAAAAAAAATGGGCTAACTTTACTGTTGTCTAATTTTTTTATTCAAAAAAGTTAATTTTTTCCAAAAAAAGTGCGCTTATAAGACCGCTGCGCAAATACGGTACAAAAAAAAAAGTATTGCAATGACCGCCATTTTATTCTCTAGGGTGTTAGAAAAAAAAAACATATATAATGTTTGGGGGTTCTAAGTCATTTTCTAGCAAAAAAAACTGTTTTAAACATGTAAACACCTAAAATCCAAAACGAGGCTAGTCCTCAAGTGGTTAAAGTAACGCAGTGCCATTTCGCAAAAAAAATAGCCTGGTCATTAAGGGGGGTAAAACCTTCCCAGGCTGAAGTGGTTAAGCCACGCCCAGGATTAAGCACAATTTAAACCATGCCCACATTTTGCCACAAAGCGCTTTGCACACTGCATTTTTTTAAAATTTTTGATGCCTAGGATTGATCTTGTACAGGGGCCCACTGATTTCATAAAATACCCCTGGCATCAAACATTCAGCAGTGACAAATTTATCAAAACAAGGACAATCAAAGTCCCCCTCAAGAAGCAGGCAATGACTTTTATTGCAAAAATCCAGGGAAACCACTAAATACATGTATGTTTCAATGACATTACCAGCATTCAATGACATTGAATTAAAAGATTTTTAATTCAATTCAGCAAGCCACCTATTTTCTGGTTCAGCACTGCAGCCTCTCATATGTCTAATCTGTCTTCCTCCAGAATGCTCATTGGACAATTAACACACACACACAAACACAGAAATGCTTACAATCACAGGAGACCTAATCTAATATTATACAAAAAAACAAAACAAAAAACAAATTAAGTAATTTCACGTATCAATAGGTATGTTTCTATAATATTACTCTGGAAATATATTATTCCTTTGCTGAAGCCACCTTGACTTGCATCACATTTCATCTACATAGAATTGGTTTTAGATGCCACTTTGAAATTAAAGGTGTTGCGTGAACATGAGCTTTAGTTTTCTAGCAGAATTTTTAAAAATTCAATGAACTGCTTCTACAAAGGTCATACATCTATTACAATAAGTAATCTGGACTACTGCCAGCAGGAGGAAAAAAAATTGAGGATGACAATTTTACATTTTGCAAATTGTAAACCTCTCAAAGGACAACATTTCTGTCTCAATCGACTTCACTTTATTAGGAAAGGTTATTTTCAATAAATTTTATATTTTAGGAAAATGTATGTCCTTTTACAAGAAATATTTGCCTAAATCAGTAATCCTGTTATTTCAGTTAAAGGGGATATGTATATATATATATATATACATACATGTAATATTAAGTGGATATTCAGAAAAAACTAAGCAAAATCACTTATTTTACTTGATGCCAAACTTACTCAAATGTTTTTGTAGTCACTGGAAATTGCATTCTGCTTATTGAAAAGTGAGGATGACATTGTATTTAAAGTATAACTGTTTTAACCAACCATTTTTACTTGGCCCTGAAACCTATATAAAATGCCAATATATACTGAGATACTTTGCAAAAAAAACCATTCTATATCCAGTAGCATGGCATGGCTCTGTAATTGCATACATCTTTGCTATAAACATGCTTGTCCTGTCAACCACAAGAGAGCCTTGTTTGGAGACTGGAGATCCTCTCTGAATTAAAGGAGAACTCTGACAGGAACAACTTTTATGGCTGCAGGTATCATTACTAAGAAAAAAAAGAAAAACAAGTTTTGAAATAAGACCTCACTTATTGCTGTAACTGAATACACTAAGGAATAATTCATCCTCAAAGCGGAAGCAGTGAAGTAATTTAAGGCCCCTTTCACACTAGGGCGGTGGGTGCATCAGCGGTAAAGCCTTGCTATTTTTACCGCCAATTTCGCTGCGCTATTCAGCCGCTAGCAGGGCGCTTTTACCCCCCCCGCTAGCAACTGAGAAAGGGTTAAAACCACCGCAAAGCACTGCTGCAGCAGCGCTAAGCCGGTGGTATAGCCGTGCTGCCCCACTGATTTCAATGGGCGGGAGCTGTTTAGGAGCGGTGTACACACTGCTTCAAAGATGCTGCTAGCGGGACTTTTTTTTTTTGCCAGAGCACCGCTCCAGTGTGAAAGCCCTCGGGGCTCGCACATTGGAGAGATAGCAGCGCTCTTTCAGGGTGCTTTGCAGGCGCTATTTTTAGCGCTGTAGCGCCTGCAAAGAGCCCCAGTGTGAAAGGGGTCTAAAGATGACTTTAAACAAACACTCTACTCAATCCCTCTCCCCCCCCCCATCCCTTTCATGTGCACCTGCTCTGAGATTACAAGGCCAGCAGAATGCCAAGCCTCTGCTGGGAAGGGGATCAGAATGGGTAGGGCCCCTTTCACACTGGCGGAGTCCACCAGGAGATCTTTCCACTGATCCCCGCTGAGCAGGCAGGTGACAGGTCCGTATGCGCTATGCTGATGCAGAATAGACATGGACACAGCCCACTGTCCCCTATGAGCTGTCGGATGAAAATGGACTGCCTGTCAGTTTCCTTCTGACTGTCATTCGATCTGATCCACTGGACAGATGGGGAACGTCCCCATTCCGTCTGTTTTTAGCAGGCAAGATCAGATCGGATGTCGGCAGGCGTCAGTGCACACATGTCCACTGACATCCGCTGCTCCATAGAGAGCAATGGATGGTCCAATTGGTCAGTGTGAAAGGGGCCTTATACTTGCTGAAATTAAATAGAAAGTCTTTTCTGCTGTAAATTTGAGGATTAATTCCACAATGCACAATGTCTGCAACTGCGGGTCAGTGAGGGCTTGATTTAGGGTTTATGCAATTCTTGTCATGTATATATTTATATTTTCCCTCCTGATTGGCTGAGCCATAGCAGCGCAATTAGCGCCTGCTGCTTTTAAAGTCAGGAGCTGCGGTAAGGGACTCGAGAAGAGGAGGATCCAGGCTGTTCTGTGCAAAACCACTGCACATAGGAGGCAAGTACAACATGTTTGTTATTTTTAAGGAAAAAAAAAGACTTTAGTATCACTTTAATTTTACTGTTTGGAAATACTGAAGGAGAAGTCTGCATACTCATTTAAAGTAAACCTATAGTGTACACACACTTTTTAAACTAAGCATGTAGTTTGATAGGAGGCACATTTTGTACCCCCAGAATAGGCTGAGGACATGATAAAATACTGAAAGACACTACTGTGGCTCCCCAAGCTCCCAGATAGGGCTCAACACTGCCTTGTAGGATGTCGGTAGTATGCCTATTCTCCCACACCCAGAATCTCACAGAGATATCTCACATACATAAAAGGTACAGAGATATCTTACATACATAAAGATAAGATGTAAGCTTCAATATTCCTGCTATCAAGCTACCTTAATTGACATGCTTTTAGGTTTACCTAATTTACATATTTAGGAAATATTTTAAACTTTACAAACATCCCTAAAATAATCATTAGTATCAAAATAATGTGTTACAACCTGCTATTTCTAAATAATTGTTTATTATTAGCAGGAGGTACAACAAGCCCAATACAAATGTGTAAGCAACACTAAATGTTGACATGTCATAGATGAACAAACTACCACATTAAAAAGATGAGGTGGCCATGTTGGAATTTTCCTTGTACGTGACCTGTATATCTAACAGTGAAGCCATGTGCCTTGAACTCTACTGTGGATGTGCAGAACTCTACTTTGAATCTGCACATCCACAGTAGAGTTCAAGGCACATGGCTTCACTGTTAGATATACAGGTCACGTACAAGGAAAATTCCAACATGGCCACCTCATCTTTTTAATTAGCTCTCTGCACAAGTACACTGTGGGGTTGATTTACTAAGACTGGAGAGTGAAAAATCTGGTACAAGGTCTGCACAGACCAAAAACAAAAGCAAACTACTCACTAGGGGGGAAACTGCTGGAAGAATCAAGGATGGAGAAAGATCTGAGGGTCCTAGTAGATGACAGATTGAGCAATAGCATGCAATGTCAAGCTGTAGCTACCAAAGCCAGCAGAATATTGCATAAACAAAGGATATACTCCAGAGATAAAAACTATAATCCTACCACTTTATAAAACTCTAGTTAGAACACATCTGGAGTACTCTGTCCAGTTCTAGTCACCAGTCCTCAGAAGGGATGTGCTGGAACTGGAGAGAGTTCAAAGAAGGGCAACAAAACTAATAAGGGTACTGAAGGACCTCAATTACAAAGAACGACTGCAAGCACTAAATTTACTCTCGCTGGAGAAACAATGCTTGAGAGTAGATATGATAGCGATTTACAAACACTTCAATGGTGATCTCAGCATAGGAAAAAAAATCAGTCTCAAGGAGTGTAAGAGGACACGGGGCCACACAATGAGATTGGAGAAGTGGTTTAACCTTAAACTGCGCAGGGGATTTTTCACTGTCAGGGCAATAAGGATGTGGAACTCTCTTCCACAATTGGTGGTGGCAGCGGGGAGTATGGATATTTTTAAGAGACTCTTGGATGTGCATCTTAAAGAACACAACATACAGAGATATGGGAAATAATTATAGACACTGACACATGTACATCTACACAGGTTGAACTGGATGGACTATTGTCTTTATTCCACCTTACCTACTATGTAACTATTTGTATAGAAACCAACCAGCTTTCAGGTTTGTTTGATAAAGCTTAATTGAACAAGCTGAAGTTAGAAGCTGATTGGCTACCATACACTGCTGCAACCAGATTTTGCACTCTCCAGTTTTAGTAAATCAACCCCTGTGAATGAATGACACTGTGGTGACACCCTGCATTCACAGTCCTCAGTCTTGCACACTGAGTGATGCTGGGTGCCATTCAACCCAGAAGACATCTAATGGCCAAGAAGCACCATCTCCAGACTGAAGGCGAGTATCGCAGCTAGAACCCCCTCCCTCTTTATCTACTTTTTTTTTAAGTTTCATATTACCTCGGGTCTGTATAGTGAAATAAACATTTAGCTCAGAGTTGAGCTTTACGCAGGATGTATTTACCTTCCCCTACGCTATCCTGACACCCAAACTTGCTGTCAGAGACTCTTGTGCAAGGTTTTGTAACAACGCGCACACCTGGTAAGTGGCTGCTTGGGCATCCAGCACAGCATTGTCAGGGGGCATGAGTATCCTACGTAGAGGTGACAGCTATTTTTTGGGCATGCTGATTTTGGGGAAGACAGGGAATGTAGTTTTTGTTTTCTCTTGCAAAATGACCTTATTATGGCATCTAGTATTGCAGTGAAATAACAATTTAATTTAGAAACCATTGTATGGGGTCCAGCTGTTTATCAATAAATAAACCAATCAAGTAAAAGATTTCAATTTGAAGTGGAACCCCCTCTTCAGAATAACTCTATGAAATTCACATTGTATTCATATACAAATGTTCAAAAGAATATATAACCTATGTCTCTGTCACCACCATAACCTTGCACATAATCAGATTTGCTTTCAATGTTATTTTTATTTATTGCACATTTTCCCAACATCTGTCAAATGTAGAATCCTAAATTAGGGAGAATAATGCATGACAGAAGAATGGTAAAAGAATAAAATCTGCTTTAGATGCCCCTTTTATAGAAGCTGGCAGAACACAATATAAAACAGTATGTTTGTACATAGCCGCCCAAGTACAAACAAATCAAAGTGTATTATGGTCTGGCAGTGCTCCCACAGAAATATCACAGATTTAATATCTATTAACTGCAGTAGAGAAAAATGCTTTATTTTGCCACTGACTGCTTTATACTAAACATCAATAAAAACCTTTAAAATAAATACATAATGTCTCTATGACATTTATAGAGTGATAGTGCGTCTGCATTTTAATTCAACATTTTAGAGATAAGGCATTTATCTTCTGTTTGATTCTCCTATTATTCAGGAATTCATAATTATTTTTATCTACAAGAAGAAATGACTGTGCCAGATACAATAATCTCAGTCTGGATATTGCTTTCATTTATAACAGTGATATCTTTATCTTTGGAACAGCTTTGGCGTGGTCACGATCCTGGGGCAGATCCGATGTCCACTACCAGTGTGACACAGGAAAGACCAAAAACCTTGGTAGTGCTCAAGTCACAGGCTCTCTCTAAACCACTATAAATGAAATAATCACTTTTCTTTATTTATTAAAGCTGACCTTCTGTGAAAATACATATGAGTATAATCTTCTTTGGCCTCTCAGCTGCATGAAATGAATGTTGTGCAAAAACACATTAGCTCTGTTAAATGTAAAGTTTAGTAAGTTGTCTCCCCCCTACTCAATGCTAAGAAATTTCTGCATTTCCAAGAAATAATCTTGCCATGTTTCTGGTATGCTGGTCATTTAATAAGGGATGTCAGCAATGCCCCTCCTTCATATTTGAGCTACACATTGATACCTGGCTGTCTGGTCCCACATGACATAAGAGGCTGAGCAAAGAAGAAAAGGGAAGTGATCTCTCTGTATCTAGTCCAAAGCTGCTCAGATATGAGAGCTCAAAAATATATTCATATCCATTTCCCATCCCTTCGCCGTTTATAAACAGCAGGTTGGAGTGGTTGTACCGGGATCATGACTGCAGCTACAGTCATGATCCTGGTATCGTTTTTTTTCAGCAGCCTATTCTTTTTTTAGCAAAAGTAATCCAAGTGTCTATACAACCACTAGATTACCTAAACAGGTGGTGGAAGGAGGTCCCCCTCTCCCGTCGCTGTCTTTACTAGGCTCATTTGACCGATTGGGGAGCATGGTAAGGTTCTGACTGGCAACATCTGGTTCCTGGAACAGTGAGAGGTACTTATGTTGTCCCTCCCACTGTGTAATGTAAGAAACTGGAAGTGATAAGGATTTTGTCACTTCTGGTTTCAGTCTCATGTAAAGAAGAAAATACTGCCTTGTAAAAGCATCAGATCAAACCAATCTCAGCTTGATCTGATGCTTTGGAGGCCAGAGGAGAGATAAAGATTCACATAGACCCCCAGATCTCTCCATAGAGAGGACTTGTCAAAACCCATGCTATCACAACAGATGTTGTTCATCCCTTGTGATAGCAATAAAGTTAATAAAAAAATAAAAGGTGCAGTGTTAATTTTAATTTTTGTAAAACAAATAATAAAATAAAAATCTTAAAGTGCCTTTGTTCCCCTGTGATCATGCACAATGGCAAATGCATGTAAACGCCAATTGCACTACACGTGTAAGGTATCGCCGTAAATGTCAGAACAAGAACAATAATGCTAGAGCCTCCTCCTGTGTAACTCTAAACTGGTAGACTGTAAAGGTTTTTAAAACATAGCCTATGGAGATTTTTAGGTACCATATTTTGGCGCTGTTCAACAGGGGTATGCAATTTTAAAGCGTGACATGTTTGGTATCCATTTGCTCAGCATAACATCATTTTTATATTTTACCAAACAATTGGGTATTATATTGTGTTTTTGTGCATTCAAATTCATTCAAGTGTTTTTTTTTTGTTTTTTTAAATTGCATTTGAAAAAACACTACGCAAATATCGACATAAAAATATACAACACCCACCATTTTATTCTCTAAGGGCTCTGCTTAAAAAATATGTAATGTGTGTGGGTTCTAAGTAGTTTTATAGCAAAAAAACCCCCCAAAAAACAGATTTTTACATGGAGTGGAATGTCATAATTGGCCCGGGTCCAGTCTGGAATTGGTTAACAAATGCATTGAGCATATGCATAAAATAGTGATCCCCAGCGACTCTGGTACATAATATTATAATAAAATGGGTTAGTATGGGCAACGTTAAAAATAAATAAATAAAAATAAAACCCTCAAGCAGGTGTTACACTTACCCTGTTTTAACCCCAGTATAAAACAAATCAAGAGCAGAAGACACCATGTTACCCTCAGTCCATAACCAACACACATTTAAATTGTATTTTTCCTTCCTAAATGTCAGCTGATATTGTATGGCATTTGATTGCGCCATTTGTTAATTTTCTGTGTAAGAAACTGTACAGTATATTGACAATACCATTGCTTTGCAACAATTTTGTAGAAGCATAATGGCTTCTATGCATCCTCTTGAGTGTTAAATAAAGTAAAAAAAAAAAAAAAAAATGACCTACAGAATATTTTAAATAAATATCAAATATCATTAGAACTATATAACAAAGTTTCAGTAGCTTATGAAAATTAAAAACTAAAGGAAATGCAATACCAATGCAGTTTCCCAGCAGTTTTTTTGGCTTTTTGCCATCTGTGGTTCGCTGCAGAAATTTTCCCATCATTTCCTGCCTGGGTGACATTATTGGCAATGGGCCAAGAAGTGAGAAGGAATCTCCCAATGGGCACACAGATAGCAATAAGGAACTACTGAAAACCCTTTTTACTGGAGTCCTTTTTTTTAAAAAAAACTTCAGTGCCTTAAGTCAATATTTATACGGAACTTTCTTATATAAAGCAATGGGTAGAAGTTTATACCTGCCCCCCCCAAGTTTTTCCTACTTTATTGAACATTCAAGCAACAAGCAGAACTGTAGGAGACAGATATGTTGCACAGACTGTTGTAACGGTTGCAGAACATGAATGCGAGCACAGCTTCCAGATATGACATTTAAAAAGCCTAGAAAAGCATGTATTGCTGAGGCAAGTTACTTGGAATGTGTGGAAAAAATATCAGACTGCAGCTTCACATTTCTGTCTGCTTGATGTATTTCTTTCCTATCAGCTTTTTTTTTTCTTTATGGTAATTTTGAAAGTTACAAATTATGACCTTGTTTTTCTGTAATTCTAAACTTCTCTCTGTCTGAAGTTACATTTTAGAATGTATAATGAAAACCTGGATTTCTACTCAAACACAAAAGAATTATGGTGTAGGCGGGTACCTGTATAATGGGCCAATTTAAAAATATTTTATGACAAGCTTTTAAGAGCTTAACTTTAGTTTTCAGTATCTCAGTGAGGTTATATGCAGAACAGCAATACATTAAGTTTGGCTCAATGTGTCCAGAAAAATAAAGTGAAATGGTTAAAATGTAATATTCCCAGTTTAAATTAGAAAATTGCTCCATGACTTATGAACTCATGTTATTTTGGAACCCAGTAGAAAAAAAATAAAAAAGAAACAAAAAATGACTAATATCATATGGTATACATTAGGTAATCGTTTAGTATGAGGCGGCACTGCAGTCTGTATCTAAATGAAAAATAAATACTTCAGTCATCACTTAACTTTTGAAGTTAACTATAGATATTGTACAATATTTTTAAACCAAATCTCTAAAAACAACATTTCTTTATTATAACTGTTCTGGGATATGTTGAAATATATTTTCCTGGGTCACGATAAGTGACTGCATTATGTTGGGAAAAAATCCACTTATTGCAGTGTTACCCAAGCATTGGTCAATTGCATACTGCCATCAAAGACTTTGCTGGTGTCCAAATATTATTTGTACAATGAGAAGACTTACAATGTTTCAAACATGTATTAAAGTGGCTGTAAACCCTTTACAACCACTTTTAACTACAGGTAAGCCTAAAATAAGGCTTACCTGTAGCTACCCTGGATATCCCCTGTATCAGCATGTGCCAACGTCATCGGCACATGCGCACTGAAGCAACGGTATGTCCGTGCCGATGCTTCAGCTAGTATGCCGTTGCTGGCGGCTCCCACGTGCATGCGTGGGAGTGACATCATCGCGGCTCTGGCCAATCACAGCGCCGGAGCCCGCGATACCCGGAAGTAACCCCGGGAGCAATGTCGTCGGCCGGAGCGATGTACAAGGACCGATGCAGGGGCTTCAATCTAAGGTAAGTCATTCATAATGAGCTAGTATGCTATGCATACTAGCTCATTATGCCTTTGTCTTGCAGTTTGTTTGTTTTTTGAGGGGGGGGGGGGTTTACAAGCATTTTAACTGTACTAGAGTTTATTTTGTTGACTCGATGTGGGTCATGTCAGCAATGTTAGTTTTAATTGTTTTAATTGTAAGAATCCAGGCATTCAACAGATTCAATCATATGTTGACTACATGCAGTGTACATTCTCTATCTGCCCCCTATTCTCTCCAGCAATAGAGACCAAACTGAGCATGTGCAGCAGTACTACCCTCGCTGTGTCTTATCTTGCCTTGCCAAGAGACCCCCTGCAGAGGGGGGGGGCTCTGTCTATACAGGATCAAAAAGCCTTTTTACACAATGCAGATTAACCCCTTAAGTTCCACAGTGTGTATAACAAGCATGGTATTCTGCATATATAGACAGATTTTACTGTTGTGGGTTTAGTAACACTTTAAAAAGGGAGCTTCCAGGTACCGATAAGCCCCCCGCAAACAGACCCCAACAACCACAGCCCAGAGTTGTTGGGAAGAGGCCCTTGTCCCCATCAACATGGGGACAAGGTGCTTTAGGGCCGGGGGGGCCAGATCTTCCCCCAAGCACCCACCCCCCCATGTTGAGGGCATGTGGCCTGGTATAGTTCAGGAGGGTATGGGCGCTTGCTCGTTCCTGACCTGCCAGGCTACATTCCCCGATAAGGGTCTTGTATAGATTTTGGGGGAATCCCAAGCCGCTTTTTAAAACATGTTTCTATTGTTTTGTTTACATTTATCTGCCAGTGGGGAGGCCCGCTACTTAACAACCAGCTATTTCTTCACACAGAATTCAAATTGGCCGATGGTTTTTCGACCGATCCAAATTCTAATCCTTCTGAAAAGTTGGAATTCATTAGAAAATTAATAAAGGAAATTAATTTTAATGAAAACTAAATGAAACCAAAGGGATTCCGAAACTAAACGAAAGGAATTCCATAATGTAATGAAATTATTAACATTACGAAATGAAACAAAAAAATGTTTCCATTCTGCATGTGTCTACTTTCAATTAAGATCCCAATCTTGGCCAGCAAAACATTGACATGGACATTGCAACTTTCTACCATCATTTACACTGCTAACACAGTCTTTTCTTTCCACCCCAAAATGGCAACTAAGGCCTACAGATGTTGGATGCTATCACAGATGTCCCAACATGAAGAATAGCAAAAGTGAGGAAACATACCACTAGTGGTTTCCTTTCCCTCTTGTAGGTCTGCAAAGTTGCAAGGGTTGCCTGAATCTTGAATACAGGGTGCTAAATGTAGAGGGTACATGATATGTGGGCTTGGTGCAGAGCGTTGACTGTAATGGGATGCAGAGTCCAAAGTACTGGGGGCAACTGTGCATGGTGAGGTTTGCTTAGTGTATTTGGGGTGAATGCTTCTGTGTTAGTGTAATTAGGTATATGGTAGGGTGTGTCAAGTGTATTTGGGATGCATGCTGGGGTGTTCTGATTGTACTCATAGGGTTCTATCCCTCCCATGCTTTACTAAAGAGCTTTTATTTCTGTGACACTGTTCGAGAATTCCTCATACCTACTGTCTGATAAATGTCAGCAGGACAGAAGTAAAGATAAATCTCTTTAATAGAGCTTCCGATAGCAGTAAAAACCTGACAGGGGTTTTTACATATTCCCACACTACCCAAAACCAAACTAAAGTTCACTCTGAACATACGCTTCAAAACTTTCAGAACACAAAGGACAGTAAAAACTACCCAAATACAACATACTAGAACATATTAAAACAAAGATTAACCACCCAGCATAGTAACTCATCACCAGCAAACTGTAAAATCCCTGAATAATAAAACAGATGAAAGACTTTGAATCAATTGAGTTTCCTGTTTGCTAACATATCTGTGAGAATGACATTTAATATATTGTTTTAATAAGTTACCAGATGAGCATGCCTAGAACATGAAGTCACTGTTTATATGATAATGCTAAACAGAGTCAGGACACTTGAAAAAAGCTTTTTTTTTTTCATCTCAAAACAAGCTCAGTATGAAAGATTGTTTAACAATATATTTCAAGGTCTCGTTTCATCCAGACAGACATGTTTGAAATAAAGCCTGAGACATGGCAAAGTTTAGCAACAATATTGTGAACTGAATCATTTGTTATGCTTTATGTGTTTAAAGTTTATTTTTTCCAAGTTATTATCCATTGTATGCAGTTTTCAAACTTTAATCTGAACATTTGAAATATTTTCATTGGTAGTAATTCCTCCATGAAAATTAAAAAGAAGCATCATGAACAAACACTGACTCTCCTGATACTTGTATAAAAGCAGTATATAGAAAGAGTATTTTATAAAAGGTGGTGGATATATTATGCCTGTGTGAGAACACACCATATATACAGTGCTTGGCATAAAGGAGTACACCCCTTTTGTAAAGTAAGATTTTAATCAATATCTCAATGAACAATTTCCAAAAATTTGACAAAACTGAGCTTTATAGAACATTTGTTTAGCTCATTACATGAAAGTAAGGCTCCTTTCACACTGGGGTGGGTGGGTGGATGTTGACAGTAAAACGGTATTAGTGGCGCTTTACTGTCGTTTTAGCGGTGCTATTCGGCCGCTAGCCAGGCACTTTTAACCCCTGCTAGCAGTCGAATAAAGGTTTAAATGCACCTGTGTAGCCCCGCTGCCGAAGCACTTTGCAGGTGCTTTGGCAGCAATGCCCATTCATTTCAATGAGAAGGAGCGGTGTAGGACTTTTTTAAATGTCCTGCCAGCGCAGCGCCCCAGTGTGAAAGCACTCTGGCTTTCACACTGGTACTGCAGGGGAGGCGTTTTTCATGCGCTTTACAGGCGCTATTTTTAGCCCAAAAGCGCCTGAAAAACTCCTCAGTGTGAAAGGGGTCTAAGGTAATAATATAACTTAGATTACAAAATCTTCAGTTTTACTCACATTAGTAAAAATTAGCAAAAATTAATATGCCCCACAACAAAAACTACTACATCTAGTATTTTGTAGGACCTCCATGATTTGTAAGGACAGGACCAAGTCTTCTAGGAATGGAATGAACAAGTTGGGGACATATTGCAATATCTATCTTTTTCCATTATTCAAGAACTACCACTTTTGGATGCTGGATGGAGAGTGATGCTCTTCAGAATTTCCCATAGGATTCCGACCAAGGGCACAGAGTGATGGAAGCATCTACTTTTTCACTATAGAGCAGTACATCTTTCAATTCATGATACCATCAATGAAATGCAGCTCCCTGACACCAGCAGCACTCAAGCAGCCCCACAGATCTTCTTGTAGCCATCACCTTTCTTGTGTAAAAAAATTATTTTCTTTCTCAGGCCTTTTCTTGGACATTTCTCTTCCACGTGGTGCCATTACTGACAGCATGGGATGGGAAGGGGTTTTGTGAAGTAACACCCTTTTTTATAATCAACTGTCTGCTGGACCTGTTTAATCAATAATTAGACTTGCCTGTAGTTGAATTCTTGTTAATTAGGATTTTGTTGTTTAAAATGTAACTTTGCTCTTAAGACTTTCATTGGGGTGTATTCATTTTTGCAACATGGTCTTGAAAGATTTTGTTAGAAAAAATACCTTTTTCGTGTGTGCAAATTAACAAATCTTGGTTGCAATCAATGGCCCGCATTTGTGGGAGTATTTTGTAGTATAGTGTCCCATATAAAAATGTTGATTCTGAAAGGGGAAAGTAAAGGTTTTCTGACAAATCTGTTGGGGTGTACTCATCTATGCTGAGCACTGTATATATATATATATATATATATATATATATATCTATATCTATATATATATATATATATATATATATATATAGAGAGAGAGAGAGAGAGAGTATCTCACAAAAGTGAGTACACCCCTCACATTTTTGTAAATATTTTATTATATCTTTTCATGTGACAACACTGAAGAAATGACACTTTTCTACAATGTAAAGTAGTGAGTGTACAGCTTGTATAACAGTGTACATTTGGGCCCCCTCAAAATAACTCAACACACAGCCAATAATGTCTAAACCGCTGGCAACAAAAGTGAGTACACCCCTAAGTGAAAATGTTCAAATTGGGTTCAAAGTGTCAATATTTTGTGTGGCCACCATTATTTTCCAGCACTGTCTTAACCCTCTTGGGCATGGAGTTCACCAGAGCTTCACAGGTTGCCACTGAAGTCTTCTTCTACTCCTCCATGACAACATCACAGAGCTGGTGGATTTTAGAGACCATGAGCTCCCCCACCTTCCATTTGTAAATGCCCCATAGATGCTCAATAGGGTTTAGGTCTGGAGAGACATGCATGGCCAGTCCATCACCTTTACCCTCTGCTTCTTCAGTGGTTGTCTTGGAGGTGTGTTTGAGGTTATGTTGGAATACTGCCCTGTAGCCCAGTCTCCAAAGTGAGGGGATGTTGGCATTCATGGTTCCCTCAATGAACTGTAGCTCCCCAGTGCCGGCAGCACTCATGCAGATCATGACACTCCCGCCACCATGCTTGACTGTAGGCAAGACACACTTGTCTTTGTACGCCTCACCTGGTTGCCGCCACACATGCTCGACACCATCTGAACCAAATAAGTTTATCTTAGTCTCATCAGACCACAGGACATGGTTCCAGTAATCCATGTCCTTAGTCTGCTTATCTTCAGCAAACTGTTTGCGGGCTTTCTTGTGTATCATCTTTAGAAAAGGTTTCCTGCTGGGACAATAGCCATGCAGACCAATTTGATGCAGTGTGCGGCGTATGGTCTGAGCACTGACAGGCTGACCCCCCACCCCTTCAACCTCTGCAGCATTGCTGGCAGCACTCACACCAAATTTAACACACCTGCTCCCAATTAACACCTGCGACCTTGTAACACTAACATGACTCCGGGGAGGGAAAATGGCTAATTGGGCCCAATTTGGACATTTTCACTTAGGGGTGTACTCACTTTTGTTGCCAGCGGTTTAGATATTAATGGCTGTGTGTGAGTTTTTTGAGGGGATGGAAAATTTACACTGTTATACATACATTGTAGCAAAGTGTAATTTCTTCAGTGTTGTCACATGAAAAGATATAATAAACTACTTACAGAAATGTGAGGGGTGTACTCACTTTTGTGAGATACTGTATATACACTAATACAAAACATATATAGATTATATATTTCTTCTAATACTAGAAATAAAAATGCCAACATTTTTGAAAGCATGTCACTTGTGGATTCACATATAGGAGAGTCCTGGATCGGAAATGTGAGATTTTGGTTAAATATTCTATAGGGAAAGAAAAACAAACCATGAAAAGTGTCCCCCTTACATTTCACGCTCTTGGTTATTGAGGCAATCTGGGTTGAAACTCTGTTCATCTATTCAGGTTCATGTATCTCCATTCAGGGAGTAGTACCAAGGCGTGGACCTCCCCATCCTCTGACTTTTCAGTGATCAATCTCAAGTACAATAATCAGACATATCCAAATATTCATACCTTTAGGGTAGATGAATTTTAAGTCCAATGGCAGGTACTCATCGCCATATAAGTGCAGCAAATGTTGGCACTCTGTTTTCTGCCTGCCATAGACACACATCCCCTACATTCCAACTGTCTAAAATATATGTTCGAGAAGCAGGTACGCTTTTGTCTTGTAATTAAGTACAATGGCACCTTCAAAAGTATACAAGATAAAGGAAAAATATGTGGAGGTATTACCCATAGCAGCCAATCAGAAGTCAGCAGTAATTTTTTACATAGGTTAGAAAATAACAATTATGATTGATCACATTAGCTCTAACCTGGTGCAAGCTGATAAAACACAGTTTTCTGAGAGCTGCGAATATTCTAATTCTGTAAATGGTTATAGAAATAAAAAAACAGTCTGTTCCATGGTATGTAGAAGTCACCCAAGGACGTCAGTGAAAAAAACAGATACAATGCTGTGTATTCCTAAATGCTAATATACTGCAGAGTTAGTAACAATAAGTCACCATGGCAAATATCTTACATATTGCTGAACAATGAAAGGTTACTGTGTGACAGAATCAAATTACAGCCATTACAGCAGTGACTTATACTGCCATTTTATTAGAAAGTAATGATGAGAGAAAGGGTATTTACCGTCCGGTATGCCAATACACACCAGACATATCAGTTTAGTTTTTCAGGGTACATTGTATATTTGAGCCTTAAAGTGGTAAAAGTACAAAGTGCTGCAAAAAATATATTTATTCAGATTTAAGTATTTTATTCTGAAAAACATATCAACATACTGCCTATTTTTTCAGTGTGATATTATAATGTATGATATAAGAAAACAGTAGATATAGTTCAATGTCAACAGCACACACTTTAGTCTTCATTTCCCTCTTTTCACCATAAAGTAATTAGCTTGAACATCTGCTGTAGACATTGAAACAGATTTGTTTTAATATTATATTTAACAAGCCCTTTAAATCCACACATACTCACGCTAACCCTTTTGTTATAACTCTGTTTTAAAAGCATTCTTTTTCCACAAGCTAAAAATGTCAAAACATAACACAGTGAATTTGGCACTCATTTAGCGTTTTACCAAAGCATTGATATTTGACTATTTAAATACCAAGACCTCAAAAAAGCCCATACTGTCATCATCCTTCCCAGCAGGAAAGGAACCTGCCAGTGCAGGGGGAGAAACAAGTAGGAGCTACTGCGCCCATGTCTATATTGAACCATCTGAGTTAACAGATACCTTCAAGCAGTAGAACTCTTGGTATGCATTGGAAACATGCACCAGTCATCCTTTTTCTTACTGATCTCTACACAATCTATATATGTAGTATACATATGACACTGGAGGAACCATCCAGACATAGCAGTGGCTTATTGTGGCTCACAATTAAGACATTAATCCTGCATTGATTCTGTCAGCAAGATCCTGTCCTCAGACTCACACTCCAACTATCACCAAGCTAATTCGCTTTGCTAATCTCCACTTCTGATTTGTTTCTGCCAATAAGAGCCCCGTAAGCTCTGTACAGCACCATCTGAATATACTGTATCACATCTGTGAAATTATATTTAAAAACATTTTGTTCTAGAAATAAATACTTTGGATACAGCAAATCTCATCAACAAATATAGTTGGGGTGCTAGATCTTAACTTTATCTGGAAAGCCCACACAACAGTGTGCAGACAGAAAATAGATTCTAAAACTGTACCTAAAATGCCAAAACCATATTTGTTTTGCATGTGTCATTGGGGAGATATCCCCTCACTTCCTGTCCCAGGGGACACAACAGGAACTGAGAGGAAATCTCTTCAAGTGAGGGTAAATCCCCTCAGACACTTGTCACCATTGATCAAATTCCCTCACCTCCCATTTACAGTGACAGCCTTAACCTCCTTGACGGTATTCCAGAGTGTGGCTTGGTTTTAAATTTCAGCACCATTAGCGGTAACCCCGAGCCACACTTGGGACTGCATTGCAGAATCTTGGTGCAGAATACTTACATTGTCCCCAGGATCCTGCGATGTCCCCCTGCGGTGTCCGTGGGCTCTGTCCTCCTCCCGAAGCCTCCCTGTGCCAGGATCCGTTCCATGCGAGCGCCGCAACGCACGGGGGCGGAGCCTGGAGGCAAATTCAAAAAAATTGTAAAAATCATAACACATACAGTACTGTAATCTTACAGATTATAGTACTGTATGAAATCATTTCACATCCAATGCTTTGTCCAATGCCCTGCATGCAGTTTTATATTATATATACTGTTCTTTCTGCCAGGAAACTTGAGATTGTCCATAGCAACCAAAAAGTGTCCCTTTACGTCAAAAGTGGCTTTAGACCAGCTAGAAAACAGCGATAGTAAATAAGAACACTTGCAGAATTGAGCTATAGTGAATCGTGGGGAAATTTATTATGTTATTATTTTTTTTAATAATTTATATTTATTTATTATATTATAATTTATGATTTTGTGTTTCAAACTTCATCATACCCAGGATATCTCCTAGACTCTTGTTTGGATAGATTTAAGTGCGTTATTGTTAAGAATTACAGGCCTACAATGTAAAACGCCAAATTTCCATGCAAAATAATTGTACCGCTTTCAGCACCTAAAATCCGACATAATTATACCGTCAGGGAGGTTAACATTTGAAAGCTATGTGTTGGGATATAGGATTGCCAGATAGAAAGAGTTTTGAAGACAGAATTCATCAAAATGTGGATATTGTAATCAAAACTCAAAACTATAAAATAAAAATAATCCTTTAAAGTATTTGAACATGGAATCTTCTATCTGGCACTCCTACATCTCAACATACATCTTCAAGACACGAAGGTGTTACACTTGTGAGATGAGTGAAGCCAAAACTAAATTTATAAACTACAGAGATAGAACAAATTAAAACGGTCATAAAAACCCCAATCCTGATGTAATCCAGTACCATCAAAACCACAACAGGCCTCTTTTACATGAGTGTTCCCATCAAGTCTGTCTGTCAGTTTTTCAGGCGGACCTGAATGAATGGTCCATTCACCCCTATGGACCGGCAGACGTAAATGGACTTGTGTTAGATGACACCCACCTACCTCCAATCTGATCTGGTCTGCTAAAAACAAATGGAAGGGGATAAAATCTCCTCTGTGTGGGCCAGTGGTTCTCAACTCCTGTCCTCAGGACCCACTAGCAGGCCAGATTTTAAGTACTAACTTGGGGAGATGCAGACTAGAATACTGCAATCACTGAGTAGCAAATTAAATCACCAGTAATGTATTTCAGTTATCTTGCAAACCTGGCCTCTTAGTGGGTCCTGAGGACAGAAGTTGAGAACCACTGGTGTAGGCAGATCAGTGGTAGTTGGGTGTAAAATGGACAGAGGAGTCTGTTCACACTCAGTCACCCATAGAAGAGAGCAGTCACTGAACTGTCATCTGCCCGCTCTTCTCTGATCTTCAGGGGATCAGCAGACAGATTCCCTGCTGATCAAAACAGGAGGTGCCTGTATGAAAGGAGTTTTAAAGTTTTCCATTTCCCATCATCTCCAGTGTTAAGACCCATTTACTCCACAGTGCTGTTGGCTTTGAGGCATACTGTGCTAAACTGCATTAAATAGCTCAATCAAAATGAATGGGCTGACATGCACCATGGCACATATGAAAATAAGACACGCTGCATTTTCTCACACCACAATGCACAGGACACTGTGCACTGTACTGCACTGTGTGCATTGGGTTTTCCATTGGCATTGAATGGCACAACAGTGCAGTGCATTATTGCAGCACAATGGTGTGAATGAGTTCTTAATGGCAATGATCACCAGGACAAATAGAAAGGTGACCCCCCCCAGCAGGGACACAGACAGAAATAAGAACCTGACAGAAGTTCTAACTTTTTCCTACGTTATCCAAAACTGGAAAATAAAGTTTTGGCTATATTTACACTTTTAAAGGGGAGGGGGGTCATTCACAAGAAGTGGAGCAAAAAGAACTTCTGTGGTCTTTGACCAAATCAGCCAGTGGTTTGTATTCATTTTGGCTACCGTGGGTAACCTCTCCATATTACTGTTCTAGGTTTTATAAATATCTCTCTATTGTGTTCTCTCCAAAATCATATATCTTTGTCATCCAACAAAATATACAAATGCCAGGAATTCCAGAGTCTTGGTTCAGCCTTGACCATTACTAGCAATAATAGAAAAAAAAGTTATATGAAAACTTCTAAATGTATTACTGCTGACTGGGAAGCCTTAGACATTTTCTACTAACAGACTTAAGAAACTCTGCATATGGTTTATTACATCTTTCATGGATAGATTTGAATAAAGCATAGTTTATATTATTTAAGACTTAGCACAGAAAAAAACAATAAGATTGTAAGCTCTTCTGAGTAGGGCCCTCTTAATCCTATTGTATTGTATTATAACTGTATTGTCTCCCTTTTATATTGTAAAGCGCTGCGTAAACTGTTGGCGCTATATAAATACTGAATAATAATAATAATAATAATAATGACAATGGCAAACCAATCCAAAGGAAAAAAAGGACGCATAGATTTCTAAAATAAATCTAGTTGCATTTCTCTCTCTTTTCAACAGTAAGTAATGATTTAAAATTACCTTAAGGAAGGATTTTTCTAATGACTAGATGGTTTGGTTAAGCACCTGTGACAACTTTCTGCCTGAAAGGTCAGACTCATAAGCACTTGGGTTACGTTAAAGTACTTTTTTATTCTACACACTTGGTTGATGCATGCCGTTTAGATGGAAAAGGAATCTCATTATGTAAGCCTCAGTGAAAGATATATTTAGATAATAGAGTGATTAGCAGATGACAAAAATGGTGACATCACTTAACAGCTCATAAGGAAAAAAATACAAGCTGCAGATTAACCATTTCCAGACATTTTATTTTATTTTCTTTTACATTTTGAAGAAGAATACTAAATGCTATTTAGCATCAGGAGGGGTTACTACAGGGATCTCTATGACTGATACTACGGGGGGTCCTCGGAACAATGTCACATATAACACAATATCACGCCAGACTCTGGACATTGTGCTCTATATAGGTTAGCTGGAATTAGTAAAATATGTCAGAATTAGGACACTGTCCTTTATCCCTAAAAATTGGAATCAGTATATGTCGTCAGACTCAGGACAATATCCTCCATTTCTGAAAAATGCGATCAGTATAGGACGTCAGACTCAGGATACTGTCCTCTATGCCTGTAAACCAGAACTGGTATTTTATGTTATTAGACTCAGGTTATTGTCCTCTAGCCCTGTAAACCGGAATAAGCTTTATATGACATCAGGCTGAGGACACTACTGTCCTCTATCCCTGCAAAACCAGAAAGAGTATAGTATGACTCAAGACTCAGGACTATGCCATCTATATCAGAGCATTTAAATTGCTACATTTTACTGTGAATTTTACTACATATAAGACATACTACATTTAGTAGCAATTTTTGTTGTATTCTATGAAACCATTCTCACAATATGTACAGGAACAATATAACTGTACTACAGAATAGATTCTATAATCATCTATTCTTTTACTTTAAATAGATCTGTGATTAAGAATATTTTAAAACTTTTTCCAGAGCAAACAGCATATAACTAGTGCATAACTATCAAGCAGATGGATATACTGAAGAACAGCTCAGCATTTGTTCTTCTAGGAATAAATTCCCAGCCTACACCATATATTCTTGATTGGCTGTGAATGGTCACATGAAATCGAATGTAATAGCTTTGATCATGGCATTTTATAATTTACAAGCAAGCATTTTAATCTAACTTTATATTCTTACTGAGCAAAATACATTAATCGCTAAGTTTATAACCCCAGCTAAAGTTGTCTGGACATATGTAAACTACTTTTTAACTAACAGGTCTCGTACTTAATTTGCACACAATTCCGTGTCAGGAAGACTTAAGCAGGCCACAAGACACTAGAGTGGCGACATGACAATATACAGATCTAATACCAAATTAGAGCCTCCTAAACATATACAATCTATGCATACATTCACATTTTGGAACAGGGAAGGGTCACAATGAATGTTATTTTTTTTCTAACAAGACTGTGATCACGTCAAACAAAAACAGTACTAAATAGCAGTACCCATAAAGGTGATTTGAAATACCTTTTCACGCTAATGCAAACAAACGAAAATGTAATAGTAACTATAAATCACAATGTTACATTGGTGATTTAATATCTCACAGACAAGAAATGTTCAGGTTCGCAGCAGGATACAGACGCCTATACAAATTGCAATACCTACTGGCAGTGAAGCACTAAATTGACATCTCCTCCACGGTGCTCACACAGGGTAGAAATAACTTGTTCATAGAAAATGTCATTTATATCAGCCCATTCAGCAACATTTGCACAACTAATGCATAACTTATATACAGGTGCTAAAGCCTACATAGCAGCTATAAGGAAATATTAAGTTGTAAAGGGTTTTATTGCAACACACAATTCAGCCACAATATTACAGGTTTCAAGATTATAAATAACGCAGAAAATTTACAATCATGGTTTTGTACTACTTTGGCCCATTTACACCTGCAACATTAGAGGAATGAGTCTAAAAGCTTCAGAATTAAAGTGGTGCTGAACCCAAACCTATATTGCCATTTGTTTACTAATAATTACTATGTCCTTTTATCCAACTCCCCCATCCATCGCTAGTTTTATGTCTTTTGGCCTTCTAAAGAGGAGGGGCCTTTGGGTGTGTATGGCATCAATCAGAATTCACTGACAGTTGACTTTGACCTGCAGTTGACCTCCTTCTGATCTGCATTTGACCAGCTTTACGCATGTTTTTCGATCTCACAGACTTGTATGGGATTGCAAAACCCACCTGATGCAAACAGAAGCTTGTCAAAAAAGGCCTCAGGACTTTGGGCCAGGTCCTGCAGGGGTCATATTGAAGCTCATTAACATTCCAAGCTGGCAAGGAAAAAAGTTTGGGTGCAAATTACTACCTATATTGGGAACACAATGGGTGACAAAAATAATTCTTCCACAAAGCAAAATATTGGAGTGAGAAGGCTCTGATGAAAGCAAATCTATACTACATTTGCTCCACACTAGTTCCACCACAGTGAAACTTAACATTGCTTGGGTTATATATGAACTGTTGTTCTTCCTATAGTTCTCCTGAATAATAAAAGTATGCATACATTTCTGCCCTGGGTCATGACACACCAGAGGCATGCGAGCATGGCTTAGTGGAAAGTGACACAGATTATCCTGATTGATGACTGCTATAATTGAGCTGTACAGTGGGGTTCACATGACTGAGGTCCTGTAAGACGCATCTTCCATGTGTCTGTATATGCAGCAGTCTGGATAGCGAAAGGTGAAAGTCTGGGTTGGGATGCCAATTTATACTCAACACATTTTTTCCTGACCCAAATTATTTCCGAGGACCATTAACCACTTCAGCCCCGGAAGAATTTACCCCTTCCTGACCAGAGCACTTTTTGCGATTCGGCACTGCGTCGCTTTAACTGAGAATTGCACGGTCGTGCGACATTGTACCCCAACAAAATTGACGTCCTTTTTTTCCCACAAATAGAGTTTTCTTTTGGTGGTATTTGATCGCCTCTGCAGTTATTTTTTGCGCTATAAACAAAAAAAGAGCGACAATTTTGAAAAAAAAACGCATTATTTTTTACTTTTTGCTATAATAAATATCCCCCCAAAAAATATAAAAAAACAATTTTTTCCTCAGTTTAGGCCGGTATGTATTCTTCTATATATTTTTGGTAAAAAAAATCAAAAAAAAATCGCAATAAGCGTATATTGATTGGTTTGTGCAAAAGTTATAGCGTCTACAAAATAGGGGATAGATTTATAGCATTTTAAATTTTTTTTTACTAGTAATGGCGATGAACTTCGATCTTTATTGTGACTGCGACATTATGGCAGACACGTCGGACAATTTTGACACATTTTTGGAACCATTGGCATTAATACAGCGATCAGTGCGATTAAAAATGCATCGATTACTGTAAAAATGTCACTGGCAGTGAAGGGGTTAACACTAGGGGGCGGTGAAGGTTAACTGTGTTCCCTGGGAGGTGATTCTAACTTAAGGGAGAGGGACTAACTACAGGAAGTGATAGATCGTGGTTCCTAGCTAATAGGAACACACGATCTGTCACACCTGTCAGAACAGAACAGAACAGAACAGCGAAGTGTGCATTTACACACACTCGTCCCTGTTCTGTCTCTCCTGGTCATGATCGTTCGTGGCCGGCGGTCATCGCGGCCTTCGGCCACGAAAATCGACGCCCCTGCTGTGCAGCGGGCGTGTGCGCGCCTGCTATCCAGACCCCAGGAGATCACATACAGTAACGTGATTTTGCGCAGGGGAGGCAGCCTGCTGCAGTAAAACTGCGGGGGCTGGTCCTGAAGTGGTTAACTAATCAAGAACACTAGGCTGCCTTTAAAACATGCCTATCATGTAAGATCTGTGTCGCTTACCGCTATTAGCAAAGTCTCCATGGGTATTTACACTAGCATTCATCAGAGAAATAACAGTCTTAATGGTGACATATAAACTCACTATAGTCTGAAACCATTAAAGTAGAACTCCTTTTTTTAGCCTCCCTATTCTGTGTCAAAAAATGATTATATAAGTTTGATTTACTCTTACCCTGTCCATGGTCCAGCGCTATCCTCCTCTGCTCAGTGCCAGCAGTCCGCTTCAGACAGAAGAGCAGTGATGTCATTCTGCCCATTTCCAGAGAGCCCTCCAGGACTGAGCAATGCTCACATGAAATTACATGAGCGCCGCCAAGTCCAGGAAGAATGCTGCAACCCACGGAAGGCATTCTGTGATGTCACCAGACTGACTACAACACTGGAGGGAAATATGTAAAGGGATTTTCTTAAACAAATTCTAGTGGGCTAGAATGGAGGGGGTTAATGGGTAGGTGGTTCAAATGCCTGGGGTTCTGATTTAAGCACAGGAGAGTACAGACACAAGAGTAGTTGTAGTCATAAAGTAATCATAGCTAGCAGTGTGTAGTAACATTATGCATGGATGATAGTATATCTTCATCAATATGTATTAGGCAAAATGAAGTGCACTTCCTGCAAGCTCTATTTCTTTTTGACTGAGGCACCTTGTTTCAAAAATTCTGTAAAAAAACAGGCTGTACTCATCTGTGTTAGTCCAGAGAATCAATGGACTTCTGTAGGGTCTTTGTGCTGTGGATGCAATTTAAACCCATCAGCCATCATATCTTACACAACACAGAATTACTGTCCTTTCATTTCATTATTCCTAACAACTTCCAGCTTCTTCCAGCTGCTTTATGACAAAAAGAAATAAATATCTGTTCACATTCTAATTTTAAGCATTTATGAGTTATGCACACACCACTCTCAAGGATGTGGTCAGGCCTAAATTTATTTTTAATCGCCTGTTCTAAGAAATTATACTTTCATTAAGAAATTGTTGAATGATTAACATGTAATAAATACGCAGCGGATTGTTTGCATTATGACACCACAACTGTGTCTGAAATTTTACAGCAGTAGAGCAGTTGGAAACCGAGAACAAAGCTTACTTTTGGCAATCTAAATAAAACAGAACTCTAGCCAAACATATATGTATATATACAGTACTATGCAAATGTTTTAGGCAGGTGTGAAGAAATGCTGTAAAGTAAGAATGCTTTTAAAAATATATATTTTAATTGTTTATTTTTGTAAATTTACAAAATGCAAAGTGAGCAAACAGAAGAAAAATCTAAATCAAATTAATATTTGATGTGACTACCCTTTGGCTTTAAACCAGCATCAATTATTATACTTGCACAAAGTCAGGGATTTGGTAGGCTTAAAATTAGGTGTATGATTAACTAATTATACCAAACAGGTGCTAATGGTCAATTTCATATGTACGTATACACATAAGTCTGTGTATGTGGTTGAAACACAGTCATTAAATAGGAAGTAAACCCTCCTGTATTCTTTGTACCTATAGGTAAGCCTAGAATAAGGCTTACCTATAGGTACTGTAAATATCTCCTAAACATGCATCATTTAGGAGATATTTACTGTATACTGCACCGAGGATGACATCCGTGCACATGCTCTGAAGGAACAGCCGCCAGTGCATGCGCGGAAGTGACGTCACACGGCTCCGGCCAGTCACACAGCCGGAGTCCATAGCCCCGGAGGGAAGACGGGCGAAGATGGATGCGGCCTTGAGTAGGGATGATGAGGGCTTCATTTGCAGGTAAGTTTAACATAATGTGTTAGTATGCGATGCATACTAGTACATTATGCCTTTACTTTACAGGTAAGAGAAAAAAAACAGCGTTTACTTCCTCTTTAACAGAAACAGCTATGTAGAAGGCTTAAAACTGAGTGAGGAACAGATAAACTCTTCTACTAAAGTGAGGTTGTGGAAGACTGTTTCATGTCACAGGTCATACACCATGGCAAGACACAAGGTAGTTATACTGCATCAACAAGGTCTCTTCCAGGCAAAGATTTTAAATCAGACTGGGGTTTCAAGATGTGCTGTTCATGCTCTTTCGTAGAAACAGGCAACCCTGAGAACCATAGATGCAGTGGTCGGCCAAGGAAACAAGGCAGTAAATGAAAGACATGTCATGCTTACTTCTCTTACCTGTCCAGCGGTGCCATCAGCACAGAACTAGCCAAAACCAGTGGGACCCGGGTACACCCATCTACTGTCTGGAGAAGTGTGACTAGAAGTGCTCTTCATGGAACAATTGTGGCCATGTATATATACACATGATCACAGCAAAAGTCGATCTGTGGGTGCCAGGCACTCATTGTCTGCCGGCACCCGCCGATCATCACGCAGAGATTCAGAATGTAGCTCTGCCTATGTAAACAAGGCCAAGTTCCATTCTGACAGGGGGGGGGGATGAATTTTGTGTTCCCAAAAACACTGGCTAGGCACACAGTTATACCCTTTGATCACACTAGATTTTTAACCCCTTCCCAGTCAGTGTCATTAGTACTGTGACAGTGCATATTTTTAGCACTGATCACTGTATTAATGTCACTGGTTCCCACAAAGTGTCAAAAGTGTCAGTGTCCTCTGCTGCAACATCGCAGTCCTGCTATAAGTCACTGATCGCTGCCATTGCTAGTATAAATAAATAAAAATTCCAGTATATATCCCATAGTTTGTAGATGCTATAACGTTTGCATAAACCAATCAATATAAGCTTATTGGGATTTTTTTTTTTAAACCAAAAACATGTATTCGCCTGATACATGGAATACATATTGGCCTGAATTTATGTAGACTTTTTTTTTTTTTTTTTATATATATGTTTTATAGCCGAAAGTAAAAAAAATCCCCCCCCCCCAAATTTTCGGTCTAGTTTTGTTTATAGCGCAAAAAATAAGATATGCAGTGGTGATCGAATACCACCAAAAGTAAGCTCTATTTGTGAGGGGAAAAAAGGACACAATTTATGTGGGTACAGCACTGCACAATTATCATTTAAAGTAACGCAGTGCCACAAAAATTGGCCTGGTCATCCTTTACTGCATGTAAAGGATTAAAAATATGCACATTTTTATAAAACTAGAGATACTTTATTTGTAGTTTTCAGAACTTCCTGGATAAGTTTGCTTATGATGGACCCCATACCTATTATACGGAGTTCTTCAACGTGTTCAAAGGAGCCTTACATTTGCAATACATTTAAAAATCTGGAAGCTGTGCCTAAACAATGAAACCAGATCTCTAGATTTTTTTCTCTCCTTCATTACATCCTGAAATATTACCCTTTCAGGTCTGCATGTAATTACATGTAATAGTCATTGTGCATTAAAATGCACATAAAAAACCCTCATAAGAACATCTGCCAAACGTCTTGAAGTTAGCAAAAAAAAAAAAAATCAACACTGACAATATTCTACTTCTCCATTTTGACAAAACACAATTACATAAGCCTTTTGTTCTGCTATTATTGTAACATTTTTGTACATTTTCTTATGTGCGGTACTAAGAACATCTGAAATGTGTGCAGTTTTCAATTTTACACCAAGACCCCATCCACACTATACAACTTTTGTTGTCCTATTTCCTTTAGAGACCGTGTAGTGTAAGGGCCTACCTGATTGCATACAAATTGAAACTCTTAAAGTTTGACCTCATATTATATGGTTTTGATAAATCTAAAGGAAAAAATCTACAGAAAATTGTATAGTGTGTATCCAGCTTTGGGGAGATGTCAGCACTGAGTAAACTTCGCTTTTTGCATCAAATCAATCTTATATTGTATTAATTAAAAAATAAAAAACAAAACAAAGACAGATGGATGAATGTTATAGACAAAAAATGCTCAAAGTAACAAGATACAGAACGGATTTAAAAAATTTTTGGAAATAAAATTCAACAAGTCATTTTAGATGCATCAGCTGTACAGAACTTGTGGGCCAGGACCTAAAACAGGCTTTGAAAAGACAGTGACAATGTTAAATTAATATGTGGTCCCTTTGATTAATTTTGGATAAAGCCAGCAGCAGACCTGGGGAAATGTATTCACGGGTTGATGGGAGGAGACTCTTTAGAGCATGTAAAATACAGAATTGTGCAGTACAGTGGTACCTCTACTTGTGCATTAGGAACAGCATTCTGGTTTCAATATTTGCATGAACAATTGAACATTACAGTCTGGGTTAAAAAGTACAGTGGCTAGAGAAGGGAAAGACTGAAACATGTGGGACAACACCCAAACTGGATCAAGTTCTGAAGTGACAGCCAAGCTTTTTGTGAATATTTTGATGAAAAAGCATGCCCCCTCTGTACTGGTCCAGGACACAGACTGCTGTCACCCTAAGAAGAAAGGTTTTGGTGTGTCAAAAGTGATGTCCGATTTAAGAATCCATTTGAAATAAGTAGAAACTACCCCAATACATCACTTTAATCAAAAGGAAATCCATTGCAGCTTCTGTCTGTACCTACCCTGGCCCAGGTCCGCACTTGATATGCACACAGCTGTACAAGCATCTTTAAAGTAAATGCCTTTTGTTTGAATTCTTACCTCTCATAATGCCTACGTGTGCATGTAGCAGCACTAGTACTTCCTGGATTGCCACCTAGTTCATCATATATATGTTTCCATTGCCTCCGTGCAGTAATCTGTAAAATATAAACAAGAGCTTTTATATTAATTTGTCATATTATTCACGTTGTGATATGGCAATTATATTCTGTGCATGTTATACAACAGAAGTTTATTGCGCAACAAAGTGCAAATAGCCATGGTGTACAGTGCCCCACAGCAACCAGACATTGACATTCATTAGTCTAGCCTACATATGTTTACAGCTGAGCTTCAGGCTGATAACAAACACCATTTACTGCAGTTATGCTTCTGTTAACAAATCATTACATTTATTTTTAAATATAGCGGTATAAGATCCTGAATCTCTATTTAGATTGGCTTCCTGTAACTCCTTGCACAGCAACACTTAAGAGTGGGAAGCTCAGAATTAGGTTAAAGTTTTATCCTCAAAAAAAACAAAAAAAAAACAAACAAATCCTGGTCCCTTAAAGCAGATTAAACAGCACAGTGCTTGTGTGGTGTAATCTGCCCCTCTCTAAACTGTAAAAAACCTCCCTGAACCTGCCACTTCCTGTGTCCCCCTCTTTGCGCTGACAGCGAAAATCAGGGCTGCTGAGCCATGACCATCAATGTTAGTGTACGCCCCTCCATCACCCGCAGCCCTGCTCTCATCTCTCCCCCTAACTCCCACATACTCTGCCTGTCAGCACAGTGTCTGTGTCTCTTTCTCCACCCCCTGCCGCTATTAGTAGAATTAAAACTTTGAAATGGTCACTGCCAGCCCCTCTATTAGAGCCTGGCACAGCACACTGTACTATTCTTTTATAAAAAGGAGGCTTGTAAATACCTGTTTAGAGCAATTATCAGGCCGGTTACATGACTCTTGGCCAGTTTCCAGGGCTACTGCAGGAGGGGCTGAGCGTCAATGTGACCTCCACAGACGTCAGGAGGAGATCTCGGCCGCTCCTGCAAAAGCTATCCATCGGAGCTGTACAGCGGCTGCGAGTCATGTGACCGGCTTAAAGACAGCTCTAAGCAGGTATTTACAAGCCTCGTTTTTATAGCAAAGTTATAAAGTAAGCTATGCCAGACTCTAATAGAGGGGCTGGTATAAACTTACTTATATGGGCCAACAACCACTGTAAACAGCAAATGTATGCTTACAAGAGGGCATTGATAAACCCCATCAAGGTGCATCTGCTGCTTTATTGTTCAACCAGCAGGCTATTCAAAGCATAACCCAAAGATAGAGCACTAGACCAAATTGTAAAAGTCTTCAAATTACTTTAATGCTCTAAAGCAGCCATTACTGTTATGGGGCCAAGCCTCTCTCATTTCATCAGTTACCAAAAAGTTTACAAATAAGTGTAAATATAGACAATATTCTACATTTTCATGTAAATAATCCAAAAACACGAAACAGTTGTGAATAATACGCACATATATGGGCAATCTATATGTGAGTATCAACAAAACAAAATAATCCTTACATGAATTTAAAAAGAATGGTAATAAAATGATGTAATTTAGCAGATCATAGGGATCACAAGTTCGAACATGGGTTGCTATAGCACATATCTCATAAAGTACAACTTAAGCCTCATGCACACTGTACATTTTTACAGCTGCTGTTTTTGGCTTCGGACGTTTTTTTCTGCAGCCATTAAATTCCCCAGCTTGTTATCCTATGTGCCCATGCACACATAGTCTGTTATCAGAGTTTTTTGGCAGGGGCATTTTCTGGTTGGAAAAAACCCAGAACTAGTGGGTTTTAAGAGGCGTTTTTCAGCTGTAAAAACGCTCTGTGATAAAAGCTGAAAAACTCTGCAAAGTGCTAAAAAATGTGGATATTCTGCGCTTTTGAGCCATAAGCTTTTATGGGAGTATAGTTTTGCTAAAAAACAGCTAAAAATCGCTACAGCTAAGAAATGCTATATAAAAAAAACAAATAAACACAGAGAAACGTTACTGCAAAAATTCAGGATTCAGAAAAACTCAATCTACAGCAAACGTTACTTGCGTTTTTATAATGTCCAGTGTGCATGAGGCCTTATACTGCAGCTACATTTCTAGCAATATAATAATCCTATATAAAACCAGGGGAAAAAAAACAAACTCATGCCGATAACTGTTACTAGATACCAGAAGCATGTTTATATCAACATGATACATACAAATAACATTCTACAAATCCTCTGTCAGTGCCTAAATCTATCATGTTTAAAACTAAGAGAGACGCATCTTAACTGTGCTTAATTTTTTTTTTTTTTTAATATAGGGTGCACTGGATGCTCTCTACTGTTTGGGTTGTGGTCCCTTTAAGGTGAGTTCAAGGGACACCTGGCTTGCATGTGAAAGCGCACAGCACGTTCCTGTGCAATTCATGGTGTGAAGCGGCCACATAGTCCTACTATACCATGCGATCTGTTGCAGGCAAACGCACTAGGCCTAATTATACCTGAGCATTTCTGGCTCCCTATTCCCAAAGCACACCACAACTCAAATTCACGTTGTGTCGCTTGTCGTGTAAAGTTCAAAGAGTGTATGAGATTCTTTGTGGCAGAATCACACTATTTTGGGCCCATAGACTTTAATAGGAGCACCTGAAAAACATTTAAATAATATGTGCTTATGCATGTTTTCCAAGAGCTCCCATTTAAAAATCTGTGTGGCCAAAAAATGTGCAATTCTGCTCCTGTACTACTAGGCGTGCCTGCAAGCAAGCAAAAAAAAAAGCCTCCAAATCATCCAGCTATGCTCATGTTAAGTGTGAATGGGGGCTCTGGATTGGTATATTGGTAAAAATGCAGCTATTTATTTAGGATGTACTTAATGAGATATTTACTATAACAACCAATTTTCAAACGTATGGTCCCTATATTGTGCTTAGAAATTATATATTTTTATTACCATTCATGTTAGGTTCATAAAGTATCTTTTTAGTAGCTCCCAAATTATTCTATAATTACTTACAGTATACATGGTTATATATTTTCTGATTTATAGGATTTGTTATATACAGGTAGTTAATATTCACATATACTTTGTCCATATACAAATATATTGTTCATGATTGTGTTTTTGAAGGAATATATAGGAAGGCCAGTATGGTGGCCTGAAATTATGGAAGGAGCTCAGGGGGTATTTAAGCAGACCACACACACTGGTCGGTTCCAGTGCATGGTACTCATCCACCCATTCCTCTTCTTAGGGCACTTCTCTTAAAACACTTTCTCTACAAAACCATCTTCTCACTTATCTTGGGTATGCCCCCTTCTCTTGGCATACCGTCGAGCAGACCAGGGCACACTTCAGGTCTACTTTATGTTGTTAGTCTTGTGACGTGTTTATGTGGATCACATCTCTACCGGACATAGGGGTCCGACCATAAATGGATGTTTAAAATTATATTGCACAAATGTACATTTTTTTTGCTACTTTTTGCAGCCCTGATGAAGGGTGACCCAAAATTCGGCACCCAAAATACATCTGCTGTTTTATGTGTAAACCATTAACACAATTTGGATTAATTTTACCATTTGGTCTGTGGTTTATGCTTTAAGTGACCTTCAAGGTACCCACTGGAGGACCAGTGAGCTCATCAAATGAATTCCCTCTTCATTGCTTTGTATAAAAAAAGTATTGAAAGCCCCAGCACCTCATTGATGTGTCTTTTTGTGTCAGAGGTATGTTTATTACAAAAAGACTGAACAGAAGCACCAATAAAACAGCTCACATCGTTTTTTTGTTTCAAACTGACCTGGCCATCGCTGCCACACTTCTCATCAATCCAGAGTTGTCTCTGCAGTACAACTTTTCCTCCACAAAATGTCCTTAATCTTCCAGGTTGAATAAAGCCCAGTGTCATTCAACCAAGAAGATTGAGGATGTACTGTGAATGCAGAGCACTCCAGTCCTGCCCTCTGAGGTAGGTGTCACCATGACTCCTTGCGATCACAGTGCAGAAACGCATCAGCGTGGCTCTGTGCATTATGAAGAACTGCCCAGCTCCACAAGGACTGATCTGAAGAGAAGGAAAAAAAAAAAAAAAAAAGCAAAAATGTACATGAAGGGGTCTTCTAGGGTGGGTGGGGGGATGGTTGGAGGGGGAAGGGGTGATCTTTTGGTGGGGTCTGATCCTGCTGCATTTCGCTGTTTGACTGCAGCTGCTATATTTCTGACTGGTTGCTGCAGATTAACACTGATAATTGTTTCTCCCATTATAAATCTTTATAAATGCTCACATATTACAGTTATGACACGATAGCATGACAAATATCTGTGTATAATCTGTACATATGCTGGATTCCTCACAGATTTTATTGGCTTGTGAGTTATTTGAGTGTCCTAGTTTTTGCGCAAGTCACAGAGGAGAATCATTAAACTTGAATACATCTTTCATATGCTTTCAGGACAAAGATACTGATTTACATTTACTGCAGCACTGCAACAGGATAAATACATTCAGCTGCAATAAATTCCATACATTAGGAAATTGTCTGACCTGGGAAAAATTCCTCATACCCACTACAGCCACATACAGTATAGGCTAAATACGAATGTCTTCTCAATTATAGCTAGGAAATTAATAATATTACTTTTACTAATATTTTAATATTACTGTGCACTGTTTTAAAGAAAAACATTTCCATATAAAAATCCTTATATATGTACATGGGACAACCATATTTGCCTATTACATACTCAGGCTCAGTTTCCTTTCCTGCAGTGCTATGTGTTTGTTGTATTTCACTGTTCTACTCTCAATATACATCTATAAGGTGGCAGGCCTCACATTAATATTTTTTTGTTTTGTTTAACCAGCTGGTTGAATGAGGGAAAAAAAGACCTAATTCCCCCATCCATACACTCGATGTGGATGGGGGAATAATTTCCACTGTGCTATTGTGTTCTGACAGTGTGGAGGCTTCCCACATATGGATCGTAATTTGGCCAGTTTCTGTTGAACTGGCTGTACTTCTATCCATGTATGGCTGCCCTTTGTCAGCCAACACACTGAAAACAATGCATATCCTACATTACTGATATCTTATCTCAACACAAAGGTAAAGTAATTGTAGTGTCTTATCTACTCTGCCTCTAGTGGCTAATCTACAAAACTCTACATATACAACCATAACAAAATAATGGAAGAACATGTAAAAACGTGAAAAGAAAACACTGCAAAAATAGCTTAAAATATGCACTTATTATAAATGCATTATACTTTGCCTTTATTACACATCCGGCTAATCTAAATGTTATTGCTGTTTTTGAAACAAAGACTTCAACGTATGCAGACACTACAGACTATGTTCATTTTAAAACTCAACCAAACTTTTATTTTAAGCAAGCTAAATACATTCAAAATCTTTGAGATTGTTTACTTTGGAAAGCACACTCATTCTGAGTAGAAAAGACTTTCCCCTGCCAGCATGCTTTGTAGTGGGACCATTGGTCTCTGTGTGTAAGCAGCGGTCTCTCTCCAGAGGTCAGACAATCCTCCTGTTGAGTCAGACTTATGACTTTTCAATTAGCAAAGCTCATGACCCCTGCTGATTTGGGAGCCCAATCTCTAACTCATTTAGAGGTGTGTTAGATATCTATAGACTCTACAGGAAGACCACTGCCTCCACACAGAGAGCAAGGGTCTTTCTGTACAGCATTGCTGGATTAAACTGGACTTTCAGTTGGGCTCATAGTTTCATAGTTGGCAAGGTTGAATAAAGACACTAGTCCATCCAGTCCAACCTGTGTACTTGGCATATGTGTGTTCATGTCGATAATCATTTCTCATATCCTTGTATATTGTGTTCACTAAGATGCCTGTTTCAAGAGTCTTATAAAAGTATCAATACTTTCTGCTGACATCACTGATTGTGGAAGAGCGTTCCACATTCTTATCACCCTGAGGCTGGGTTCACACTAGTGCGATGACAGACATGTATTGCAGTGCAGATCACATGCGATGTCTGTGCGATGCAAATTTAGCCACACAAAATGTATGGCTGAAATCACATCGCATTCACACCAAAATGGTGCAGGAGCCTTTTTTTGGTCCGCACTGGATTTAGATCGCATGGGTGTTCACACCCATGTTATCCGATTCCTGCACCATTGTACAGTTCCCACTGCGATATGTGAACTGATCTGGTGGTGTCATTAACTTTTTATTGACACCTGCAGCAGTTCGCATAGGGCAGTGTGAACCTCCGGTGGGTGATATGCCATGCGGGAACTCGGACTGAAATCACGCGGGTTCTCGCATCTCATATATATGAACTGGTACTTGTTGCATCACAATAAAGCCTAAGTCCTGGCTCACATATATGCAATGCGAGAACCTGTGTGATTCCAGTGCGAGTTCCCCCATCGCATGTCACCCGCTGAGGTTCACACTGCCCTATGCAAACCGCTGCGGGTGTCAATAGAAAGTTGACACCCCCAGATCAGCTCGCATATTGCAGTGTGAACTGTCAAATGGTGCAGGTATTGGATGGCATAGATCTGAACACCCATGTGATCTGATTTCAGTGCAGACCAAAAAAGGTTTCTGCGCCATTTTGGTGCAAATGCGATGCAATTTCAGCCATACATTTTGTATGGCAGAATTTGCATCTCACAGACATGGCATGTGATCTGCACTTCAATGCAAATCACATGCGATGTCTGTCATCACACTAGTGTGAACCCAGCCTCAATGGAACCATCAGAAAGTGTATCAAATGCTGTCTTTGTTCATAGGTATATAACACCAAAAAACATTCCTTAGATAGGCTGACAAGTACTGCCTCCAATAAAAACTGTACTTCTCAATCGCTCTCATAATACATAAATGAGAATGCATAAATGAGAAGAGGTGACGTGAGGTAAAAGGGGCACAATTTAACTTGATTCTACTTCCTTCAAGGAAATGGGTAAGAAGTAGCAAGGGGAAGTCAGAAAATGTACTCATGTTACAGTAACTCCATGTAAAATAAAAACAGCAAAGCAAATGTGAAAATCTAACAAGTCATAGCCTGTATTAAACTAGTGTTATGCATACCCACTTTCCTTATTATACTTGTTTTGAACTTTATTCATAATAAGGAAACTTATTCTCTTTCCTTAAAGTCTCAGACATCCAAAAAACGACATGTTTTTCAAGTTTACATGCATGTAAAATTACAGACGGGGAAAAAAGATACTCAAAGATTAGAGTATCCAGCAATTAAACAGAAATACATTTCATTTAATCAAAGCAAAATCTGGAGACAATTACTGCTGACATCTCTTATTTCTCTAGTACAGATGTCATATCTTGAGAATGTTTTATTTCAATGCTGTAAGTTGCAGGGAAAAAAAAATCTTTTCTGCTTTATCTAATGTTTTTTGGTTCAAAGAACATAGTGTGCACTCCGTGACCATCAAAATGTATGTGTGAGCTAAATATAGAGCACTCATGTCAGATAGCATTAGTTAATAAAAAAAGAGAGAGAATTTTCTGAATAACTGATAACTTCCTGTTTATCTGCTGGTGGCTTTTCACCCATTAAGCTATTTTACACCACAATTACAGCAGAGAGAAGCAAAACTCACTTTCTTAATGGCCCCATCTGATTATGTTTTAAAGCTTTTAAACACATTCTACATTATTAGACATGAGCAGATGTCAGGTATTTTGCCAAGTGAAGTTTTCATTTTTTTTTATTTTTTTTTTTACAATCTTGGCTGCTTATACAATAATAAGCTTTTTCTTAACATGGGAAAAAATTACAGACCCAACTAATTTCCTTGACGGGGAAGAGTTACATGTGTTTTCCACTTGTACTTTTTACGACAAGTTTACAATTCTTCTAAAGCTGGAATTAATCAAGCTTTGCTTCGAGACTGTTTCAATAAACCCCCAATGTGCTTTGCTATTCTGAAATATTGTTTATATAAGCTTTTATTCCAAATTGGTTAAACTGGGAAAAACGGCATTGCACAATTCATGCTTCTCAAACAATCCCAGAAAAATGTATTCTTAAGGCTGATCTTTGCCAAGAGTCAGAATTTCAAACTATGCTCAGCGAAAATGTTTTGCTCCCACTGCCTGTGTGTGTGTTGAAGGGTCAGCCCATTAAAGAGAGATATTTTAGTTATAGATGGAGCTTTGTAGACTGAGTCATGCTCTGGCTGAATGTGTCACTTCAAGAGTAAAATCCCTGTTCTATAACTCCTGACCTTGTTCCTGCCTACCTACATTTGGGTATTCTGTCAATCTTAGCATGTTCTAACGTCTCATGTTGCATTCTCCGTGATATAAAGGCAACTAATAAATCAACAGTGAGAATGAGAACACCTCAAAATGACTATGGCAGATGTGCTGACATTAAAAACCCAAACACAAAGATCGAATCCAATCTAAGAGCTCTAAGAAGCTTTCAGATGGTTCAAAGCTGAACTATATGCAAACAAGTACACTATAAAAATACATATTATGGAAGCTGTTTTGGCTTTCATTAAATGTGTTTATATTGTCCACCTAGTCCTAAGATTTCCACAACCCTTTCACACAGCACTTCGCCTTGGTGACCTGACTTTCTTTATTACAGTTAAGCAACACAGCTAGGTCACGTCCCCACCCCCTGCAAAGGATTGAACAGTGAAGTAGTAACAGTAGACTGATTATGCCATTGCTATTCTCCCCTCCTATCGACAAGTTAATCGGTGGCTCATGTGCATTCAGGACATTCTGCCCCTTCCTTTTCTACTCCGAGGAGTTCTCAGTGGGATAACAGCATGAACCCTAGTAAAAAATCAGGTACTAAAGTAGAACTATAGGCAAAGTTTTTTTTGTCATTTTGGATAGAGGAAGGGAGGGCTATAACCCGTCAGATTTTTTTTCCCATTGTGGAGATTTCTCTTCACATCCTGCCCCATAGCCAATCAGGAAGCGAGAGCAAATTCCTGCAAATTAGGCGAATTCCATGGGGATCCCCAGGTCACCAAACCAGTTTCTAATTGGAAGATTTCCCCTATATTACTTTTCTGGGGACAGCCTAAGTTTTGGATTTTCTTTTACTTTCACTTTCAATGATAATGGTAAACAGGACAAATAGAGTGTGAATCTCCTCTAACAGGGTCACAGACAGCAATAAAAACTGACAGGAGGTCTAATCCCTCTGCACTCTGTTAAAAAACAAAAAAAACAAAAACAAAACAAAAAGGTTTTGCCTTTAGTTATACTTTAACACCAGCTGATTTTTTAAAGACATTTAAGGATTTATTACAGATACATAACTGCATTCATTTGCACTTTCTCTATATCTGCCTAGAGTTTATCTTTAATACTCCAGCATATAACAAAAATGTAAATATTTTTAGGTTGACTGAGGTAAACTAAAAGATACAGACACCATAGCAGTTGCTAATGAAATGGAATAATGGTCTGTACCACAATTGTCAATGCTCACGCTTCTGTCCAATGATACCCAGATCCTTCCCAGTTATACCTTGAACATTAATACTACTTAAAACAGTGTCATGCCACTTCCTCTTTTGTAAAGGTGGCCACTGTGCAGATATAATTCTACCAGTGTGCCAGTTAAAGGGAAACTAAGGAGCTACGACACCTGTCTAGGTCACTATAATTTGGGTTGTGTGTGCACTGTTGATGCTCCCAAATGAAGTAGAACAATGGATTATGGGCAGAAAGAACCATTGATATACAGTCTCTGTGTTTAAAGTTGCTATGCAATGAGTACCTGGTACCATGCTGCTAAAGCAAGCGAATGGGCAAAGCATTAAAGGGAACATCAGCACATTTATAACATATCAGGTGACATTGCATTTGTGCTGGTGAGTCTCTGCCATAATGGAAGTGTACAGTGGTGTGCACATAAAGTGTTATATATATATATATATATATATATATATATATAGTTCATGGGTCTGTGTTGTAGCAGGCAGCAGTAGTGAAAGTCTGGGTCAGTGCTTCCATGATGCTGAAATGTTGGTGTCAAAATGGGTGTGAGAGAGGTGGTCATGGAGCCAAAAGGTGCAAGTTTATCTCCTATTGTATATGTTTGTTTTTTTATGAAAAGTACAGGGTGTTCAAATGTTCCCCAAGGCCAGAGTTCTATCACTAGAGCCAGCAAGCAGAGGACTGTGACACAAAGTAACTGTTCTTAGCTAAAATCGCTTTTTTTCACAGATAATTCTTTGCATAACTGGTTCTAAGCTGGATTTGAATATTGTGACAATGTGTACATAAGCTTATAATATGCTTTACCCTTCTGATATGAAACCATTATGTCTCAATAACTATACAAAAAAATACGTTTTTGCCTCGCCAGCCTATAGACACAGGCATTCATAGCCTGGAAGTAAACCTTGCCTTGATGTTCCCTCTAGAAAATTAATCAGATCAAGGACAGGACTTTTGTATTTTAGGATTTTAAAATGGTAAGAGATATACCATTTTGGCACAGAAGGCGGCTATTTCATAGGTTTTATGTGGCCCTGACAATAGATGTACCTCTATATACACCCCCATTTTTTGGGGGGGCGTAGCTCCTGAAAGCGCAGTTCCTAGTTATCCAGAGTTCCACAAAAAACCCATAAACCATAATGTTCTAATATGCGAATATCAACTTACTAATGTCAGACTACTACCAGTAGTCTTGGGAAAGAAGGGGGGGGGACAGAAAGGGCATGTGGCCATGCCACTTGCATCCCTTGGGGTTCTGGACTGGTTCGTCAACGTAATGGGCGGCTTCACTGATCAATCATGGTACGAAACGTAATTATCAACTTTATAGCTCAAAAGGCTGTTAATCTTCTACGGGGGAGGAATGTTGTGAGTTCTCTGCAAAGCAGCGTATACCATGACCGTGTCATATATATATGATATACACATAATTATATGAGATAAATATATATATATCTCTATCATATAATTAAGTACATCCTATTATGTCATATGCTGAATTACAAGCGGTGTCTCTCAGCCACTAGAAAGGAATTACATTTTTTATTTACGGACTTTCTAGGAAGGAAAATAGCTGCATCTGATCCCAAAACTGCCAACTCAGTACTAGATGAATACTGGGTACACAGTCATTGATATTTATACTTTTTATTGTGCAGAAATGCAAGCCTAAAGCCATAAACAGTGCTATAAAATGAGACAATCTAAAAACTTACCGTTTCATATCCTCCCAGTTTTTGAGCAGCTTGAAACATAGTCCAAAGGTTAACTGTTAGAAGGACAATAAGTATTTAGATAAGCATTAACCAGTGCACTTCAAACAAATTACTTTTTTTTTTTCATTCACAAGAAAATTAAGCTTGGTAAACAATGGTTTGAAGAAAGCTAAAAGGCAGATTGCATATATTAAATATAATACACACACACCTAATTTGTTTATCGTTTTCACATAAAGAACACACACTTAACCAACATTAACACAATGTGTGCATATAAGATTTAGATACGTGCAAAAATAGACCTATTACAGAGTAGATTTATTATTCATGTGAAGTCTATATAGCATGCCTTACAATAAGCATTAGGGGTTTTATCTTGGTTAACAGAATATCCAATTACACCGTGATAAAAATATATTTAATACTCAAAATAAATGTATTATATTAAAAGAATGCTTAAAACAATAGACATATCTGTATTCTAAATGTTTGCAAAACACATGGCCGCTTCTAATGCTCTATATTTGAGGAGTATTTTGAAGAATCATTGATTTCAACCATGATCAAGCCTAGTTATATTTAGGCACCTATTTATGAACATAATGTTTAGCACACGGTCATTTTTACAGGGGGAATATACCAAGTGTGCAGACTGTTCAGCTGTACAAGGCCCTTTGGGGCTTAGGGGTCTATGTATATTAGATGTACGTCAGATGGGTACTGGGATCCCCCCTCAATGTCACCCAGATGTGTAGGAGGCTCATTTCTATCTAGCTGCAAATCCTTATAAAGTAAAAAAAGTGTTTTCAGCCTTGGTTGCAGAAAGTAGCAGAAAAATAGGTTTTGAATGGGGACCTTTGATGACTTCATCCACCAAAGCATTCCTAGATATAAATGCTTCAGGAAGCAAATGCAATGAAAGGAGTTTTGAGACGCATTTTATGGAAGGGAAGGCATTTTTCAGGATGCCACAAACTTCATGTTTAATAATTTCAAACACTGTAAGACCCCATTCACACAGGGGCAACACGACTTGCAGGTCGCCTCAGCGAGGCGACCTGCAAACGACCGCCCGGGCGACTTGCAAAACGACTTCTGTATAGAAGTCTATGCAAGTCGCCCCAAGTCGCCCCCAAAGTCGTACAGGAACCTTTTTCTAAGTCGGAGCGACTTGCGTCGCTCCCCTTAGAACAGTTCCATAGCACAGAACGGGAGGCGACTAGGTCGCCTGACAAGTCGTCCCTGTGTGAATGGGCTCTAAGCAGCCACCTTTAGCTTAAACATATTAATAGCATACAACAATAGATTGCACTCTGATTCATAGCAATATAAATACAATGAAACATTTTCACTGAAATTTAGGACTAACAGAATGGAATGTTGCTGATTTTATTACTTTAATAAAAAAATAGTAATTTGACATTACTTAAAATTGATGCCCAAAAGGAGAATTTTGTATCCCTCAAACTACTCTAAATTACTCTCAGGCATTTCATGCAAATGTAACTACGGTTGGACTTTTCGTCTACAAAAGTCTGACAGCCTGTCCGACAGACTTTCGACTGACTTTTGTCAGACTTTTGGCGGACTTGTGGCAGACTTTCTTACGAACAGACTTGCCTACACACGATCACACAAAAGTCTGACGTGTGTAGGCAAGTCTGTTCGTAAGAAAGTCTGCCACAAGTCCGCCAAAAGTCTGACAAAAGTCAGTCGAAAGTCTGTCGGACAGGCTGTCAGACTTTTGTAGACGAAAAGTCCAACCGTGTGTACGCGGCATTAGGTAAAGCTTCCAAGTCTACCACTATCTGTTCTGTTCACAAAGAAGGCTTTTGGAAGCTGCCTGCAGTAGTACTGATTAAGGCAGAGTGAGCAGGATTCTTAATCAGCCTTATAGAAACTGTGGGTTACAAGTAGGGTTAGCTGCTGTAGCACCCACGTTAAAGCTGCCAAAATGTACCCTATGCACCTCCATGCAAGCCTAGGGAGTAAAGGAATATGCATCAGCCCCTATAATCCAGTTACAACACACAGATCTTAATCCACTTCCTACATACATATGGTTTAGTTTGCTTGCTCGGCTTGCAATGAAACTCATCAAATTAAAAGCAGCTCCACAGCAGAGGATTTAAGACCTGTTTGTTTAATAGTCTGTTGTTTATGAGAAGTTCTGGAAAATTAAAATTAGAAAATGCACCCTTCGACACAAAACAATTTTGAAAGGCTGACTGAATCTTCCAGCGTTTTTTCAAAGCCATTAACAGATTTGCAGAGGTCTTGATTTAATCTAAATCAATGCATAATGTAACAAAGCTGTTCAGAGCACATTCATTGCTCTTCGATTTTAAGCAGCCCGTTTGGAGACAAACATTGTAATCATCTGCAGTTATTCAAGTTTATCATAGTTGCCAGAGCTCGGCAGCAGTCAGTGCCAATTAGGTATGTAAATTGTTATGTAAAACATGCAGGGGTGACATTCCTCATAAAAATAACACATGGTTTCATCGGAGGGAAAATATCCTCAGTGTAGATTGTACACTCAAGGGAATGGGAGAAAGCACTTGTGTTGCTGAACAAAGTGCTGCTTTGTTATTAACCCTCGTGTATGAATCTAACTTTCCATCCCCTGGACAGACATGCTATTCAATATATCATTACAAGAGTTTCCTTCACTAGGAATATGGAGATCCACACTACTCAACCTCAGTCGCATTAAAGTTCCCTATTTACAACTGCAAACAATGCAAAATGAGTAAGGCTGGCCATACATTATACAATGTGGTCAATAGAATATGAGCTTATACCTAAACACTTTGTAAGTAATCAGGCAGGCCCTTGCACTACATAGTTGAAGGTGAATCTAAAGGAAATTGAATAAGAAAATTGTATAGTGTATGGCCAGCTTAAAGTGGTTCTAAAGGCAGAAGGTTTTTTTTCATCTTAATACAATCTATGCATTAAGATAAAAAAAACCTTCTGTGTACAGCAGCCCCCCTCAGCCCTCTAATACTTACCTGAGCCCCATCTCGATTCAGCGATGTTGTACGAGAGCCTTGGTTGTCCGGGACTCTCCCTCCTAATTGGCTGAGACAGCAGCAGGTGCCATTGGCTCCCACTGGTGTCAATCAAAGTCAGTGAGCCCATGAGAAGAGGGGGGGGGGGGGCAGAGTCGCGCCACGGCTCCATGTCTGAATGGACACACAGAGCAGCCGCATGGCTCAAGTGCCCCCATAGTAAGCTGCTGGCTGTGGGGGCAGGAGGGAGGGGCCAGGAGCAACGACGAGGAACCTGAGAACAGGAGGATCTGGGCTGCTCTGTGCAAAACCACTGCACAGAGCAGAGCAAGTTTAATAACGCACAGCAGCTAATCTGTAATTAGTTGTCATTTTGCTAACTAATCTAAACTGAAAGAGGTTGATATTTGATTAGTTGCTAATGGTGTTTGCACATCATCTCTTTGGTCTGTCTGTAAAGGTGTATAAGACATACCAGTTCCAAATCAGTGAGTAGGTTTAACTGCACCCGTATAAACTGTACAGAGAAGTACCGTGCTGCAACTGAATCAGGATCTGGTTTCTTCCATCACTGCCCATTGATATATGAATTTGGCTATATGTATTTGCCTCTTTAATTTCACCCAAAAGTATGTGGTAATGTTATTACAATGAATATTCTTTTGGAGTTAGGAACGTATGTGAATATTTTATTTAGTCTTTGAACTGATGTAGAATTATACAAGGTTATACTTATGAATAACATTTCAACACATTTCGTATAAATGGAAATGCACTGTATATTTTTCTGCCACATGTATTAAAACACAAGCACTATACTTACACCACCGTATAAATTGTTATTTTAGAATTACTTAATTCTCAGTGGTGGGACTGTCTTTAAAAAGAAGACTAAATTACCAAGAGCCTAAGAATGATCTCACTGTGAGACATTATAACATATTTGACAACAGGGAACATCATGTGTAACTTAAATAAAAGTTAAATTGTAAAATAATATAGGTAAGTCATGCACATATGAACCAGGTAAGTTCTATGGCCTAATCATCAAAGACCCAAATAGTCACACGTTGTGCATTTCCACCTCTGAAGTAAAATTTAAGAAATTCCCACTATATGTTTGTCATGTGTTCCTGTGCACACTCATACCTAAAATAATACTATATAAAAATATTTATTTCTTACATTTTTAGTAGTTTTTTTTTTAGAGTAAATTTATACATTTGTGCAGATGTGCAGATAAAGTACAGACGTCAGGGACAGGGGAGCCCGCAGCTGTGATCGAGCGGAGAAAATCCAACAGGGGGGTTGTATAGAAGTCAATCAGTAGATTGACTTCTGTACAACCTCCCTGCCCATACATGGATTGAAACTTGGTCCCTGCTGAACAAGCCAATTTAAAAACTTGTAATGCTTGACAGAAGTTCCTATGCCCCATTCCAATTAAACTATAGCCAAGCTTTATGCAGGATCATACTTTGGTGATATTTGTGTAAGTATTCATGTTTAATGTGAAAGTTACGTGCCAAATAAACATATTTAAAGTAGAATTTCAACCTAGACCATGCTAGTGTTAAATACCTACGTTGACTAAGCTGTGTAAAAAAAAGATATCCATTTTTTTTTAAATTTTCAGCCTGCTCTGGTCCAGTCAAGTAATCCTTCTCCCCTGTCAGCCAGCAGCAGCTGCAGGGGAGAGGAGGGAGTGCCAACAATGGCTGGGACATGGGAGCCTATGGATGACGTCACCGCTCCCTGAATTCACAGCTGTTGAGTGCTCTCTCCTCTACCCTGCAACCTCCGCTGTGACCAGAATGGAGAGGGCTGAAAACAGGTAAGTATATACACAACTTTTTTTTACACAGGTCAGTCAGTATAGGTGTTTGGAGGGGGAGGGGACATTTTAAAGTTTAGTTAAGTTTAGGCTGCAATTCAACTTTAAGTTGTATTAGTTTATTTTTGAATATTTAAAAAGCTGTACTTACTTTGCTTAAAGCCTAAATATGGTATCCTTTCAATGGGAGTTTTTCTCTCTTTCATGTACTTATACAGTGCTACAAGAAATGCTTGCTCATCAGCTTTGCATTCTTCAGTCTTACATCCATCTTCCACAGGGGCCTTTGGTTTTTCATCAATTGGGATTTTCTTGCAGTTGCCATTGGCTGTCTTGGCTTTTGATAAGCTTGTCTTTACTTCACATTTTACCTGAAAGAATTACACACATGATGTGACCCCGTCTAATATTGTATTTAGCACACATTGGAGGCAAATAATGTGACTTCATTCGCATATGCATGTTTTTTATAGTAAGACTCATACAATAGTAAACCTAACCTCAAAGTTAAAAGTAACCTAAAATATATTTAATACAGTCATAGATTAGTTACAATCATGAAATGTGTTTTAAATGATTTTAACTGAGTATTTTATGACGCATGACTCAGATTTCGAGGGAGACAGCATTAGGGGCCACTTAGTTGTACTGCATTCAGATGAGCTGACAGGACGGTACAGCAGAGTAAGCAGAAGAATGAGCTCATCAGTAAGCTGCTTCTCTTTCACTATCCAATTGAAAGCTGGGAGCAAGGAAATGACTGTGCTGTATTGCTCAACGGCAATAAAGAGTAGTCATCAACTTTGTTGTACTATGTTACAAGCATGTGTAAAATCCATATCTACAAAAATAAACCACCTTTATCAGCTTAAATTTGTCTTAAGATAAATATAGAGGTCACCCTGCTGGCCTCCATCTATAAATGCTAATTGTCTGGCCGTGTCTGGCTCAAATACAGAGTCACAGCCTCAGAACAAAATATTCAGTAAATTAAAGTCATATTTGAAAAATAATCAGAATTCCTCCCCTTACTTGTTCCTGGTCAGTGTTTCACAAGTATTAAAACCAAATCAAAAGAATGCTAGCCAGGCAACTAGTATTTTTAAAAGGAAACCAGCGATAGCCGTCTATACATTTCTCCTATGACAGGTATGCTTTACTACAAGACATTAAGTGGCAGCAGATCTCTGGGAAAACCAAGTCATCCTAAATCCAAATGCTGACAGTTTGCTCTCAAGGGGCCATGGGTGTCTATGGGGACTTTATGACACCTCCACTTCTATAATACCTCTCAGTAATTGCAAGACAAGGACTTCCATGAGACCATAAGAAGTACTCAACAACCTAACTTCAAAAGAAGGCTGCCCAATTGTTCCTACACATATGGACAACATGAGCACCCAAGTTTAAAGCAAACCTGTGCTCCTCCCAAGCAAGGCAAAGAAACAGATATGCTTTAATCCCTCTGTCCAGTACCACGTAGTTACCCTTTTTTCTTTGACTCAAAACTCTGTTCAGCCACTGGAAGCAAAGAAAATACCCAGTACTTCTGAGTTTAGAGGAGCATGAGACTCGCTCAATGTGATAGCGATGGACCAATTGGGGGGGATCAAGTGACCCATGTGACAAGCACCAGTCCAAAGCCCAGTGTGAGTTGCAACCTGAGTGACTCGTAGCATACACAGCGTATCTTGGAGTTAACCTGCTGTTTTGTCCTTCATGAGCAAAGAACATGTTCACTCTAGGGAAAACTTGTAAAGACCACATATAGAAGTTTCTATTTCTAATCTGCATACTTTGAAGCCATCAACATTAAGCTGGCCATACACTGAAATTTGTCTGGTTCAGCAGGGATCCAGTCTAATGCTGATTAGTGTGGGCTGCCCCTGCTCCACAAAAGTCGATTCTGTCAAAGGGGTATGCTGGAAAACTTTTAATGATCAGCGGCTGCAGCCACTGATAAGTGTATTCTGGCCATTGTGGGTGGCAATGTTAGAATACAATGTCATCTTAATCCTTGCTTCAATAATAAGGGCATTACTGGGCAAGTAAGAGCCTTTTATGCACACGCCTTCCCCAGTTCAATAAGTAAACAAGTAGTGAAAAGATCAGGATGACAGCCCTTAAATATGCACCTTTAAAAACAAGTAACAGCATCTTCAATATTTCTATCCTGGCAGGGCTATTTTAAAGATTAAAGCAAATTACCCCTGAATATCACTTCCATAGGGCTGAAGAATAAGTTGTAAAATAACATAAATAATGAATCAATCAAGAAAAACAAGTTGGTGTATGTGAAATATTTTTACTATGTTCACAAGGAAAAAAAAATATGAGGAGCTTATCAGTACTGAAGCTATCTGAAATAATGATGGTATAGTGAAAAGCAGAGTTATGGGATTCCAGGCACCACTTCTGAAATGGATTTTTATTCATCTACTTTTTAACAAGCTAAAGCAGGCCTATACTGTGAAAAATGATACATCTTTAGAAAAAAAAACATTCTCTGAATGATGTTAAAAAAAAAGGGTAGAGATAGCTCAGGAAAAATCTAACTTTCTGGAATTCTTGTAATTCTTCACCATGCTGGTGACAGTTACATGCTGGTTACAACCGAAGGGGCTTAGGGAAACTGGTCATGTGAGCATCAAAAGAGGAGGGAAAATTTCCAGGGATTTCTAGGAGATTTTTTCTTTATAATCTGTCCCTGCTGATATTTTTTTCTCTTAGACAATTTTTTTTTTTTTTTTAGTTTTCGATCCATTTTAACCTTTCCTATACTTCACTAAGGGGGCACAGCAATGAGGTAGGTGCCAGTAAATGGAACCACAGTGTTCAGCACAGACATTGGCACCCACCCCTTCTCGAAGTGTCAAATGCTGAAGACTGAAGGAGACTGCAGCTCTTAAAGGAGGAGGAGACCTATTCTTTTGGAGAGGTATGCATAAAGCTTCTACTGATCCTTTACCTTAAAATGGCTATTATCATGAAAAGGGGACATCCCAAACTAAAGTAGACGTCCCAGCAAACAGATTAAATATATAGTATTTTTTTGATTTTTTTTTTACAGTATTTGGTTTTTCAAAGTATTTTTCAAAGTAACAAAGTATTTGTAGTTCTCTCTGGCCAGACCTATGATTTACATACTACTACCATACAGTCTAATTCCTGGTAGGGCCCTAAAGTGGAACTGAAGTCCAGTGTTGTGACATCCGTTAGATACTTCACTGGTTTTGATATCCTCTCCCTGGCTTCTTCTGGGTGTTGGGTCTATGGCAACCTTGATTGGCTGGTCATGTGCATGGGAGTTTAATCATTCCAATACAAAGGTTTGTTGAAAATGCGCAACTCGGTGTACATTCTAAAAACAATTGTGAACAGGCAGGCAGTTTTTTTTGCACAAGAACATGTTTCCTCTGGAATGAAGAGCCTTCCTGCTCACAATTTTTACTTTTTCACTTTAGTCATGCTTTATGGCTCACCTGACTTATAGTGGATAATAAATTTACAGTGTGATCATGCCGATTCAGTGCCCAATGCATGGAGATGGAAGCAGAGTGGCGACATAGAAAGCTGCAAAGCTCAACTAGGAAACAAAGGAATCACTTGCTGTGCTGCCTGGTAGGGATGCCTGGACCACAAGCCTGGCTCAACTGAATTTTAAATCTCTAATAAGCTTCATCTGTATATTTAGCGGTTTGTCTGAAGTTTATATACAACGCCAAACACCTCAATTAAGTACAGATAACAGTGATTTTACACAAACACTAATGAACATACAGTATGTACCTACTTCTATTTTAGCTTACCTAGCAAACCATTCACAGTTTTTTAATATTTACTTTTGTTCATTACATTTTAAATAGTAAATATGGAGAAAAGAAATTATGTTTACCAACATATTCACATGGTTTGACTATTTGATTGTTAAAAAATGCATGCGTTATTAGAGTGCATGTGTAAATAATTTGCAATTTTAACCCACACTCTAGAAGAGAAAACTGAAAAATAAGTTGAAATGAGTCTAAACTGCCCTCCTCACAGTCTATGCTGGTTTTTATATTTGCAAGGAAAGTGATCTTTGTTTAATGTTCACACTTGGAAGCAGTAGAAAGAGAGCACACGAGACCGAATAACTTCTCCCTGGTTTGCTTAAAGATTCCTTTAAGTTCTTTGTAGAAACTACGTGAAGGTATATATAGCTCTCTAGATACTAGCATTACAGAGCTCTGTAACAGCTCTTTGTGCAGGAACACAAGAGAGCACTAAGGAATAAGGATTTTTATGTGGAAAAACGTGAACCTGAAAGTCACTTCATCCACAGAGAAATCCGTTTTTGTTTTTCTGTTCTGTATTGTTGGCCATCTGCAGTAAATACTTCAGAGTTGTTTTTTGGACTGATCTCCAGAGCCTCCCAATTAAATCAGACAGACTGCCCATTACATTACAAGACCAATATAGACGCCCAAGGGTGGTTGAGATGAGGCCCAAGGGTGGGAGGGGTAGGGCAAAGCTGCTCCGGAAAAGTCAAGGTTTGGATGCCACCGCATTTGCCTACATCTGCTGATTGGTATGATTTTTTCATCATACTGTCAATCTGAATTGTGAAGGTATGTGTGCGAGAGGTGCACTTTAACAATACTAAGTCAAGGCTTGTTTAAATTATATGTAAATCCAGTCAGAAAAATCTCATAACTGTTCATGTCATTGCAAAAGTCTTTTATTATTTTAAAATAGGCAGCTTTTAATAGTTTAATATCTGGTAATCCTGTTGCGGATGAAAACATTTTTTTTTTCCAAATAAAATGGCAATTACTCATGGTACAGGGTACTTTATCAAGCTAAATGTTATTCAGTTGGGCTGACTATACATGGCCCCCTTTTTTTTTTTTTTTTAATTTTTTTTTTTAGAGTTTTTATTGAGAAGATAATAGAATACATCAATCATCAAAATGAAAAAAGGAGCACATCGCTCATCGAGTACAAAATGTAACGATAATACTTCATTTGTAAAAGATGACAACCAAAAATTTTAGGCAGATAGAGGCTTGTAACGCCCCCTTTTTTTTAATCAGTCAGCTGGCTGATTGAAAAAGACTGGATGGATTTCCCCATCCACACAAGCGAGGTAGAGAAAGGAATCCTCCCCAGTGCGCTATTGTATTCTGTCAGTGGGGATTCCTCCACTGTCAGAATACACTGATCAGCACTGCAGATGTGTGTGGCTGCAGTGCTGATTGAGCGAAAATTTACCAACAGTCCTGTTCGAGAGTAGCTGATTATTAAATCGATGCCTCTTGAACAGGAATAGCCACAGATTGATTAAAATCCCTTCCAGTCCCAATTTCGATCCTCTATGGCCAGCTTTAGGGTTTACATCTATTTTAAGGGTAAAGTCACATGGGCACACATGAAGGAAAAACTACTGCTAGCAAAACACAGCTTGAATTTTGGTCAATTAATCAGGCCAATTTCGAGCTGTGGGTTGCTAGGGTTGAAAAAATTTAAATGAAAAATCTACAGAGCCGGGTAGAAAATTATTGGCCAGACACAGTGACTGCATCCAACTGAATGCAGTCACTGTTCAAGTATCCAGGAAGCTGTGGTTGGCAGTTGTCTAAATACAATAGCCGGCAGGGAAGATTCCTCCATCAAGGAGGTTTGGCGTGGATCGGTAAAATCAAGTGGATTTCTCTCATTTGGCCTACAGGCTGATAAAGGAAAATCCAAATGTGTATGGCTAGCCTTAATTTCACTTTCCTAGTAGGTCAATCACATTGACCGTAAACTGGCATTTATGCTAATTCCCTGAAGGATGGAGTGTCTGACAGTATTTATGGACTACTGACTATCTGTGACTGTTCAGCCAAATTGAGCTCTGTTATATATATATATATATATATAAAAAAATTAAAAAAAATTAAGAGTTGGGACCCACAAAAGGTAAAATTAGTCATAGTTGCTCAGGGTTTTTTGGTTTTGACACTCATTGTGCCAAAACTGTTGAAGATTGTAACAGGTTCAATTTACCAGACATTTGTCTTTTTTGTTTTTCAATTTAGATATCCAACTGTGTAAAAATATTACTATCCTGGCAGCAATAACCATTATTACAAAAGAAAGCTTTGTGTCTTGTTTATTCATTTTAGTCTATTTACAGGAAAGTTATTATACAAGAAAGTTAATATGTCACCAGGAGCTGGCTAACACTACATGACGTGAATGCAAGAACATTGTCCTACTTTTCTGCTCTTTTCTCTAGACGAAATCAGTCCGGTGTCAAACTAACGCTGCATTTTTACAAGAAGGGGAAAAAAAAACACCACAACATTTTCTTTATGCTAAAAATAGCCATCTCAATCTGAGACACGGGAACAATAAACATTCAAGAGGCAGCAGAAATGAAAGTAAGCTTTTAAAAGATTACCTTGGCAACAGTTTTGCCCTCGCAAATATTGGAGGCATCTTTTACTCCATTTACAGAATCTCTCCTTTGAAGGCATTGCTTCTTTTTACGGGGTCTGCCTTTAAGGTTTGGTGCTGAAAGGAAAAACATAAATCTATTATAATCAGCTGCAAGTGACAGAAATCTTTATTATCACTTTAAATAAGTTGTGTATTAATTTTCAGCACTTGCCAAGTTATGCTGTGTTTTTAATCCGTTTCCCTTATTGCACAGCTCCACAGTGTAAGCTGAATAAAAATCATAACACTAGTAATCTGATTTCTAGAAATAGCATTCCTAATAAGATTTGCTGGGCCAAAAATCAGGACAATTACACAACTACAAGATATGTGTGTATTAAAGAGCCCACCTAACGTTATATTGCAGTTCATCCTTAAGTGACTGTGGCAATAGGATAACACCGCTAGGCTTTCTAGTTTCTTGATCCAATGTGTCCATTACAAAGCCAGTGAAGATGCTAAGAATTTAACATACAAAATAATAAACAGAGAGGCCAGTACTGACATGGTGCCACTCTCCTAATGATTACATAAACAACAATAAACAGAACATGTTGGCAGAGTATGGTGACTTACCCCACCAATGTCCTCCAAAACACAAAATACCATTGTCGAATACAAGAATAACCATTTTCTAGCAAACTCCTAAAAATTTTGGATTTTAACGTATAAGAAACTATTTTACAATACTATCCAAAAAATAAAGTTATAAAGCTGCCAATTGCAAATCAAAATTAGTACAATGAATACAATGAATACTGTGAACTTTTAAAGTACAAATATCATGAAAAAAATGGGGGGGGGGGGGGCTAGACATTGAAATTGCTAACTGCCAGGAAAATCCAGGGATGGATATTTTATTCATTGTTACCAGCTTGGACCAATGCCTGGCCAATGCCCCTGGAAGCTCTTGAAATCACTGAAGCAGAAATCCCTAATCAAATGATCTCCCACTTGCTTCCGGGTGCCATGCTGAGTGGCCAGCCTAATGCATTTGAAATACAAGAGGTCAGACGCGCAACAAGTTTGCCATTCACAGAATGCTTTGCATTTTTATAAATGCATGAAAAGCATTCTCTGACTGGACAAGGTGGTGAGGCAAGGTGGTGATGCCACAGGACCTGCAAGTGGATATCACTTGTAGTAGCGGTGTCTACTTCAGTGATTTCCAGGTTCCAGGGGCATTGAGCAGGAATTGTATATAGATATAGTTTTATTGGTTCAAGTTGGACCAATGTAACTATGTAGAAATGTACTTTACCTGGAATTCATCTTTAACACTTTACAGACCCAAAACAAGAATGCTGCAAGGAAAAAAAAAATTTAGAATGCCTCATCTGTTTGGTTGTTCTGGGTCAGCAATTCAGGAAGTAGTGAACCTGAAGCATCAACATAATAGCCAGGCAACTACTATTTTCTGGAGAGGTCAGTAATGGCAGCCTGTATATACCACTCATGAGAGGATTTGTTTTAGGGGGAAAAGGACTCACTGAAGGCTGTACTCCTAGTGAAGAGTACTAGGTGTACTTTTCCCCCTCATCCTACAATACAAAACATTCTGGGTTAAAAGTGCCTGCAAAATACCAACTATACACCCCTCATTAACCTCCATGATCCCCACTTATTGGACTCCAATAAAGTTTGATGAAATGTGAACTTTTTAAATCAACAGATATCCAAAGAGAACACCACAAATGGAAAACCTATATACAAAACTACCATGCATGGTTGGTTATTATTACTTTAATTATGTTCTTAATCTCAAAGTGTGCTAAAATTTAGTACCCGAATTTAAATGGAGCCCTTACACTTGTGTGAACATCTTACATTTACACTCCTACTCTCCTCCACTGACTGAAAGCAATCAGCAGGCCTCCATTAACCTCTGCGGTGAAGAGGGGTAACTACAGAGCATGCTGCTTGTTGGCTCAAGTCTACAAATAAGCACCTAGTACTTAAATCATAATATAAGCATGGAAGGCAGGAAACTGTCAAGTTATGGCAGCTCCCTTATTTCTTTGATGACATGTTCACTTTAAAGTGGTTGTAAATGCTAGTCATGAAATCTGAACAAAGCACATACGCTATATCTGTAGTGTTTACCTCTCTCTCTCCAAAGCTCTAAATGTCATTTCTATCTGGTGCTTCGTTCCTCTGTTATCAGAATGTGTCACTTCGGAGTTTTCTAGACACATGAGATAATTTGTGACAGGGGAGGGAGCTCAGCACACAGCTTATCTACTCAGTTCTATATGTTACTTCATTCCTATGTGCTATGTGGAGGCAGGTGTCCCTTTCCTTAAATCTGCTCTCACACAGTGTATAAGAGCTGTAACTGCAGCTCTCCACCCCTTCTTTATGCTCCTCACATGTGCAGAAGGATTTTATCACAATTGTGCTCTTTTGAAGGGTTGTAGAGAAGAGAATACTGCAGATAAACAGATAAAACGTATGTATGTAGGAGGATCTGTTTCATCTCTGTCTATGACCTGAGGCTTTTCATATCAATGGGTATATGAGAGGGTTTACAACCACTTTAAATGTTGGCATTTATGTGCTTCAGAATATGCAGTGTAATTACAGGATAAAAAATATGTTGGGTAAAAAAAAAAAAAAGTATCATTATGAATTATAGTTAGTATGAGCAGTTTAAGATTAATGGTCTTTCAGGTACGTGGCCTATCACACCACAACAAAAGAGCTGTAAGAATTTTATCAAAAAGCCGATTATGAGCACAACTTTATAATATAAACTGAGCTGACTCACTGCTGACATTTACGAGTGACTAATCATTTACTAGAAATACATAGACTTTCAATAACCATTGCTTATTTATGAGCTTTTAAACTTTCATTATATCAGTTACATAAAAAAAAAAAAAAAAAAGACACTAATGACTTTACAAAAGTTTCCAACTAGGGCCACTATTCACAGGAGGCAGGTTCCGTTCCAATTAGCAGGGTATTAGCTCAAAAGATTTCCTGATCGGACGCCACTGTCCCCTCATATCCGAATACCCTCCAATCCAATTCGCCTAAACGGAAGAGGAAAGATCCCCTTCCATGATTTTAGCAGACTGGATTGGACCCTGAGGTAGGCAGGTGTAAATGGACAAAAGTTTGTTTAGATAAACTTGCACCGTTTGGGAGATATTTACTGTATATGCTGCCGATGACGTCTGAAGGAATGGTCACCCGTGCCGTTATTCAGAACCCTGTGCCATGACCGGCAGCTCCTGCGTGCATGCTCAGGAGTGACGTCACGTGGCTCCGGACATTCACAGAGCTGGAGTTTGCGTACCCGGGAAGATAAACAGACGAAGATGGATGCCGCCTCCAGTGAGGACGAGGGCTTCGTTTGCAGGTAAGTTTCACATCTTGTGCTAGTAGTATGTGATTCATACTAGCACATTATGCCTTTACTTTCCAGGTCAGCAAAAAAAAAAAAAGGTTACTTTCTACTTTCTACTTAAAGTGATTGTAAAGCTTAAAATATTTTTTTTAAATAATATGTCATACTTCCCTCCACTGTGTAGTTAGTTTTGCACAGAGTGACCCAAACACAGAGTTCTGGGGTCCCTCGGCGGCTCCTCCCCGCATCAGATAATCTCTAGGAGAAGCACTCTCCTGGGGGGTTACCTTGCGGGCTCACTCCTGAGTCCACACTCGGTGAATGTATGACTTGGCCCCGCCCCCCGCGTCATTGGATTTGATTGACAGCAGCGGGAGCCAATGGCTGCGCTGCTATCAATCTATCCAATTTAGTGCTGAGAACCCCTGGGCAGAAGGACAGTGCGTCCTCACCGTTGGAAATTCCAGGGCTCAGGTAAGTAAAACGGGGGGGCTGGGGGGCCGGTCTCTGTCAGGTGTTTTTTTTTCACTTTAATGCATTGGAGGCACCGCTGCAAGAACGTGCCCGTGGGTCCCGGGAACTCAATGTTTACCGGCCGCCCGCAATTGCGGTGAGGAGAGGCAGAACGGGGAGATGTCTATGTAAATCAGGAGCAGTGATCTCTGTCATGTTGTAGTGAGCCCATCCCGTTAGAACACCTCCCTAGGACACACTTAACCCCTTGATCGGCCCCTAGTGTTTAACCCCTTCCCTGCCAGTGTCATTTATACAGTAATCAGTGGCTATTTGTAGCCCTGATCGCTGTATAAATGACAATGGTCCCAAAATAGTGTCAAAAGTGTCCAATGTGTCCGCCATAATGTCGCAGTCCTGATAAAAATCTCAGATCGCCGGCCTAAACTGAGAAAGACATTTGTTTTTTTTAAATATTTTTTGGGGATATTTATTGTAGCAAAAAGTAAAATATATTGCTTTTTTGTTTTCAAAATTGATGGCCGTTTTTTGTTTATAGCGCAAAAAATAAAAAACGCAGGGGTGATCAAATACCTTAACTACATTAACTAAAGGATAAATTCACCTTTTGTAACATGTTACACCCATATTCAACATGTACTATCTAACATGTTACAAATGCACCCCTAACTCCACCCCTAGATTCCCATTTTGACAGCTAGTGGGGGATCTTCTTCCCCCACCAGCTGTCACAAACCAAAAAAAGACCAAAACACTTCACCCAGCCGTGTCACATTCACAGGGTTCTGTGAATGGGAAAATTACAAGTCCCAACAGCCTTTGCGGCCGTCAGCTTGTAGTTCTCAATGAACTACCAGATTGCTCTTGATAGTTCACAGTGTCAGAGTGTAACTGCCTTCCCATATTGGAGGTACAGGCAGACAGATACATAGACAGTCTGCAGGAAGATCTGCTGATCGTGGGTGCAATGATTTACAGGTCCCTAACAAAACAAAAATAAATAAATGCATATTTTTTTACCTGCAAAAAAGTGTACATTTATTTTTTGTAAAAGTGAACTTATCTTTTAAAAAAATAATCCATGCCAGCTTTATCCTAACAATATTTGATAAGCTCTAATATCCACCCAAATGATTAGAGCAGACCTAGCTAAAAATGTAAAATTTTTACTTGCTGCACTGTAATGACGTCTGTATCTGTACAGTACAAAACTATCAAATTATGAGTCCAAGTGTTACAAGTGGCATTAGCGAAAGCATTTTCTAGACAGAAGTTTTTTAGGGACAGAATTGTGATATTAGTGTCCCCTAGGGTAATAATCATCACTTTAACCACTTCAGCTCTGGAAGGTTTTACCTCTTAAGACCAGGCCTTTTTTGCCATTTAGCACTGCACTAATTGTAATTGTGCTGTCATGCAATACTGCACCTAAGCAAAATTTATATAATTTTTTTTAACACAAAATAGAGCTTCCTATTGATGATATCTCCACTGGGTTTTTTATTTTTTATTATATAAATAAAAAAAGACAGAAAATTTTGAAAAAAAAAATTTTTTTACTTTGTTAACCACTTGCTGACCATCGCACGCTGATGTACGTCCAAAGTTTGGCGGCGGATATCGTTATGGCAGCAGCTAGCTGCCATAACCCTGGTATCCCTGTTTTTGTGCGGCGGTCGGCTTTCAGATAAAAGTGGTCTCTGTGGCGGATTCGCAGCGATATCACCTTTATCAGTGGCGGGAGAGCCCCCCCCTTCCGCCGCCCTCCGCTTATTGGAGCCGTCGGTATCGGCGGAGGCGATAGTGTCTGTCTGCCTGCTGTGCCTGGAGACGAGTGAGGCTAAGATGGCGCCCACTCGTCTTCATGACACGGCTGGGCGGAAGCGACGTCAAAACGTCACTTCCGCCCATACGTCTTAAAAGGCACATTTTTTTCAATGTCATTTTTTTAAATGACTTTTTTTTTTTTTTTTATGCATTTTAGTGTAAATATGAAATCTGAGGTCTTTTTGACCCCAGATCTCATATTTAAGAGGACCTGTCATGCTTTTTTCTATTACAAGGGATGTTTACATTCCTTGTATTAGGAATAAAAGTGACACAATTATTTTTTTTTTTAACAGTGTAAAAAGAAATAAAATCATGTAAAATAAATAATAAAAATAATTTTTTAAAAAAAAAAACCCCCGTCCCGACGAGCTTGCACGCAGATGCGAACACATACATGAGTAGCGCCCGCATATGAAAACGGTGGTCAAACCACACGTGAGGTATCGCCACAATCGTTCGAGCGAGAGCAATAATTCTAGCCCTAGACCTCCTCTGTAACGCAAAACATGCAACCTGTAGAATTTTTTAAACATCGCCTATGTAGATTTTTGAGGGTAAAAGTTTGATGCCATTCCACGAGCGGGCGCAATTTTGAAGCGTGACATGTTGGGTATCAATATACTCAGCGTAACATTATCTTTCACAATATAAAAAAACTAACTTTACTGTTGTCTTATTTGTTAATTCAAAAAAGTGAATTTTTTCCAAAAAAAGAACGCTTGCAAGACCGCTGCGCAAATACAGTGTGAAAAAAAGTATTGCAATGACCGCCATTTTATTCTCTAGGGTGTTAGAAAAAAAACAATATATAATGTTTGGTGGTTCTAAGTAATTTTCTAGCAAAAAAAACTGTTTTAAACATGTAAACATCTAAATTCCAAAACAAGGCTAGTCCTTAATTGGCTATAAAACATATCCAATAAAAACTTTTTTTTAAAAATCAAATGTCTTCATAATTTTAGGACAAAATGCATTTTGCTGCACGTCTTTTGGTAAAAAAAAAAATCCAATAAGTGTACAAGTGTACCGATTGGTTTGCATGAAAAAGTTATCACATCTACAAACTATGGTACATATACTGGAATATATAATATATATATATATATAAAAAATATATATATATATATATATATATATATATATATATATATATATATATATAATCTTTTTTTAATACTAATAATGGTGGTGATCAGCAACTTATATTGGGACTGTGATAGTGACACTAATTGAACTGACATGGACATCAGCAGTGACACTAATTGAACTGACTGACACGGACATCAGCAGTGACACTAATACAGTGATACTATACACTGTCACTGTACTAATGAAACTGGCTGGGAAGGGGTAATCAAGGGATTAGGTGTGTGCCTAACAAGTGTAATGTGTATTATGTGCTGCTTTTTACTAAAAATCTTTGTTCCCTCTCCCTGCTTTGCAAACAAAGATTGTTCCCCCTGTACAAGTCTTGTTTTGTTTGTCAACACAGGGCTCTGGGCTGTAATTGGACACAGCCAATCAGCAGGTCCCGGGCTAACAAAATTGGCGGGGTGGCACATGTGCCCTGTACCTGGAAAGAGCCAGCGACATACATTGATGTGCCTGCAGGAACCACCCGTTCTGCAGTACAATGCTGGTGGATGGTCCAGAAGTGGTTAATATTTCCAATTGGGCACAGTAGATAACCTTAGGCTGGCTTCACACCTTTGAACTGTGGGAATGTGCATTTTGCATTCTGTGTTGCTGCAGTGCCATTCATTCTTATATATAATATATTGCAGCTTACCAATCATTAGTGTGGATGTGGTGGCTGCATTAGTTTTTTTTATATATTGTTGTAGGCTTTTTCTGGCTAATAACACACCTCCTTTATTAGGCTGGCCATACATTGTACAATTTTCCTTTAGATTTACCAAACCATATAATATGAGGTCAAACCTTAACACTTTCAATTTGTATGCAATCAGGCAGGCCCTTGCACTGCATAGTTGAAGGCAGATCTAAAGGAAATGGAAGAAAATTGTATAATGTTTGGTCAAGCTTTAGAGTGGCCCCAGGGGCACATTTGGACAGCAACATTGTCAGTCTGGGGGGAGAGGAGTGTTAGATGTACTAGCAGATCTAGATACACTAATAATTGAAGCCAAACTCCAGCTCAAAGTTTATAATCAAGGTACAGGTCAAGGTACTGTTTTTTCCTTTTGTTATAAAGATTTTGCATAAATAAATGAAAGCTGATCATTGTAAGCATCCCTGCTAGGGAGGTGTGAGAAGAACCTGTTTTTCAAAAGTAGCTAGGCCAACAAGGCATGGCCTATTGCTAGGGTGGGTCTCAAAAGCCATGCATTTGCAGCACATGAAGATGTGCATTAAGCATTTTCATGCGTTCTGATTCACTATTGTAGGGCACATGGTGCACATTGACATAGGTAAAAACGTACCTGAATCACGCAATGCAACAAATATATGTAAACCAGACAAAGCAATGTTTGTTGATGCCTCATGATGTGCACAATATAAAGCACAGGTCTTAATTATGTTGGCTCTTTGGCTTTAGTCCTTTCTAAATCACTGACCAGGAAAAAATAAGCAGATCAGATTCGTACCTGTGAATCCCTTAAAGCGCTGAAGCCAGGAAGTCGGCATGAGAACCAGGCAACTAGTATTTGAGATAATGGCAGACTTCTTTTTTATGCAATGAAGTGTTTCCTTTAAAGGATTTGTCACCTCCTTCATTATAAAAACCATGTGTAGTTAAACACAAAACATGGTTTAATTTACAATTCTAAAATGTGAAGCATAACAAAATTACAGACTTGTATCTAACTTTTATTACTTACTAAACAGAACTTATTAAAAAAAAGTCTCACATGCAAACTAGCTTGTGAACCAGATCTAATTCCCTACACATGTATACATCACACCATAACCCACAATGTTTTATTCCATCTACTTTAAATTTCAACCTCTGAGCTAAATTTAACACTTTAATACAATGGAGCAATTAGAATTTGTATTTATTGCATGTGTTATCTATTATCATTATGTAATATTAATTGTCTCATTATGCTCTTGTCCAAACACATAGGTCTGTTTCTGAAACACATCTATGTGCTAGAGAACTGTCAACATTACCATGAGCCAGGAGTCACAATGTTTTACAATTATTTTGTAACAGGGAATTTTTTTTTAATTGTGAATGCTGTTTTGTATTGTTAAAGAGTCATTTCACTTTCATTAAACTTTGATATAACTCCTACACAAGCTACTTTTAACTTCCAAGTAGAAGTTAAGGCTATATAATACCCCAGCTTTGAAATGCTGCCTTCCCCATATACTTTAGCATAAATCACAATTTAATACCTTTTTTTCATGTTTTTCTTTTTATCAAGTTCTGCCTCCTCTGCATACCATGGTAGGCTGACAATGGGGCTGAACTATACAGAGCTGTGACTTCAATCCCAAGGGTCAATAGTTCTAGCTGTTACTGGAGGGAGAGTTCCCTCCCACCATAGTGTTGCGATCAAATGACCCCATAGAAAAACTAAAGAAAAAAAAGGTATTTATATATTGAAATGTACACAGGACAATGGGAAGCAAGGGTAAAGCAGCATTTAAAGAACAGGGTATTGTATAAGGGTCCACTTTCACTGACAGTGAAATGTGTTGGAAGGTTCTTCCACAGGTGGAGACCAAGCTGAAGCCACTTTTACAGTTTGTGACTGTTGGTGTGCATTAACAGTGTGCAAGAGGGCATCATTTTGTTGTAGTCTTAGGACTGCGCTTGATGAGCCTACATGCAATCCAAGCAGCACTTGGAAGCAGCATAAACTAGCTGGAGCGACATAACGGGGCATTTTTTAAAAAGTTTTAGAAGTGTATTTTAAGCATTTTTTGCAGCTTCAGGTGTTTTTGTTTAGCCAATAGAAAGCACTAGGGGGAGTCGAGGGAGAGGAAATTAGGGGTGGAGAGCTGCTGTTTGAGCAGAAATGGAGTGACAAAACGCTCATAAAAAACACTTAAGTCAGGCATTTCTATTGAAGTCTATGGGGGCAAAAAGGCTTGTAATCTGCCAAAAAAAGCTCATGAACTTTCTTTGAGCAACATGCATTTTTCTTCAGGTGACAGAATGCTTATATGTAAATAGGGGCCATTGAAATGAATAGGATTTGACTTGTTTAGCATTTCAGAGCTTCAAGCAGATAATCGCTCAGGTGTGAAAGGGGCTTAATACTATTAACATGGGCCATCTACTTCAGTCTACAAATAGCTGTCTTTGCATAAACTGGCAAAATATCCCCTTTGTTTCCCCCATGGCAGCAAAGAGTGTTTTGCACATGGATCATAGTTTACTGCTGATGTGCTCACTGCTTTTCTCAGCATTTTGTGCCTTATTGCAACACTAGGACCAAACATGACTATAGCAGGAGGACCCTCCCACTATGTGGGACTGAATGCATGTGTCAGTTTCTGGGTAGTAGGAACAGGTTAGAGTTTGCCATGGAGATTACTAAACAGTCTTGCAAGATATGTACTTGACCTGACAAATACTGTTGTCTTCCTCAACTAGATTGCAAATCTACTTTTTTTTTAACTTTTGAGATACATTTTACAAAAAAGGACTGTAATTACTTCTACAAGATATTTTATTAGTGACCAATGAACAAGCCAAAAACATTGCTGGCCTTGCTTGCACAGCACACAGATGATTGGCAGCTAATTGTGACATGCTCTAGAATGAAATGCATTAATTATGTGTAAATTGCTTCAACTGTGCCTAAATACCACTGGGACAGTAACTAAATACTAAACACAGGCAGCAATTTCAGCAGCTCTTGTTTATTTACTATATACTTAAACATGTATTTTCTATTATTACTCATAATTGCTTAGACTGGAGACCATGTTCAGTAATATTGAAGAATCATATGGGATGTTTCATGCTATTATGACGTGCTGATAACAATCTAAGCAGAAAATTACTTCCCTTGGAATTATTGCTTCACTTCTTTTCTTGTATACTGAGCAACCGATTAAGAAGAACAAAAAAAAGCAACGTATTACAGAGAAAAATAAACGGGTTTACTTCTTGACATGCTTTTATATTATTGACAAATCTAGAGGGGAATGACGGCACAACTACCCATGCAAAACATCAATTTAATAAAAAGTAGACAAAAAATACCATGCAATAATTAATAAAGCAATCCCAAAAGCAAAGGGGATAGATGGGATGCGGTAACCCATAGCAACTGTGGATACCATTTAGAAAAACCATGGATACCAATCACAGGAAAGAAGATGGTATTGCTGGAGCCATGGATAACAATCAAATAGGTTAAGTAGATCACAGCCTATGGTGCAAAGGTGTGAATTTTGGTTGTTTCCTGATGAACTGTCAAAATTCAAGCCATCGGAGGTCCTGTCAGGACCCTCTCATGCCCAACATCCCCATCCATTAAAAGAGCCAGTCATTGTCATGGCCAAACAGCGCCACTGTTTGGGTATTTTGACAGCCATTGGTACCAGAATACAATAACCACACACTGTTTAGCATGAGCGGATGAATCTAAATTAAAAAAGATCCATGTGTATATGGACCAGCTAACGTGATTATTAAATCAAACACTACAAGACAGCGTCATGAACATGTAAGTTGTTGCATCTCCTAAATTTTATTCTACCATAGGTAAATGACAGTGATTGGAACACATGAATAATGCAAATAACATAAAATATCAGTTTACAGCAAACATAACTTTGAATTGTGCCTCCTAGTTGGTTTTTAGGATCACTGGTGCATTCATACAAGTTGCCAAACCCAAAACATCTGATTTGAGATTAGACACTTCAAGGTATCGTGTGCGCCTAAGACCGCCCCCTCATTTTACTGCAGCATGGAAAAAGTGAAGGTATATGGAACATATTTGTGATGAGACAAGTGACTCAAATCAGTAAAATAGTCATGTTAAAAAAAAAAATAAAAAAATAAAAAATATATATATATATATATATATATATATATATATATATACACATATATATATATATATATATATATATATATATATATATATATATACACACATACACGTATATTGTGTATACACACATACATACACACCCCCAACAGATATACAGAATGGATCATTAGCACTCCAAACAGTAGCATGTGTCTCTAAATCCTTCCCCTTATTTCAGAAAGAAAAATATGATTATTGCCTATCAGCCCTCTCTGAAATCACATTACATGGCAAGCATTAATACAAGTCACCATCACAAGCTGAAATCTGAATGACAAATCAATCATAAGCTAGTGACGGTATGACATATTGATTTAAAGGATTACAATATTCTCTTGGTAGATGTTATTCAAACCTTCACTCTGCCCCCACCAGCACCAAAAATAAGAGAAAAGCTGTCACAACTGAATCTGCATGAGATCCATCGTCTTCCCTAATTGTTTTTCACTTTAAAATTTGTCACACAGAGAACTGGCAAAGCTCTTGACATGTTACATTTACATTTTAATCAGTCTGCAAATACTGTGCAATTTGGCACTCACTTAAAAAAAAAAAGCCCTGCATTTACAGAGATGCTTTATCGTCCCTGTGTATGAATTAACAGCGTCAGGCTGAATTGTACAAGGAGGTTACAGTGTCCGAGCATCTTGTATGAAAACACAAGCAGCAACAATTAAATAAAAAAAAACAAAAAACACCCAGCTAGTGCTTATAAAGTTTGTCTCCTGTATGCAATCCTGTTACTATCAAACATAAAACATGCAAATTCAGGGTGGGAAAAAAGATAAAGGAGCATTTACCCATTCCAGGCGAATAGCATCTGTCTCATTTATATCAGTTCTCATGAATGCTACACTGCATTTGACTGGCCATTAAATCCCTGAAGTCTCGACTTGGTGGGGATGTGAGCTTAACACAAAATGAACACTTTGAGTAGCTGCTGTGAGCTTACAACTCCCCTCCCCCTTAGCTACAGTACATTACTCGTATAAACACAGATTACATTAGTGGCTTAGGAGTGGGATGACTTTAGCTGGCTGCCAGTTGGGGCTGCACTATACCACCTTTTAAATGTAGGTTATGACGTTTCGCTTGAATTACTTTTTTTTTTTCTTCTTCTGTTTACTACGTTGTTGGCTTTGACCTCTTAGAAGTCTCCAGTGCCTGACACAGTCAACAGTCAGCGTAAAAAAAAAAAAAAAAAAAAGATAAAAGAAAACCAGAGGTGGAAAATATGTAAAAATGATTAACTAGTTTTATGAAACCTGCATTTAATCAAAAGCTGCTTTTCAGCCTAGACATCAAGTGCAGTAGAGAAAATAGTTCTAATAAGCTTCAGAGGTAAACACTTGCCAAACGTGTTTGTCCTCATCTCTTAATGCCTTCCAATACGTGGTATCTTTGTTTTTTCCATTTAAAAAAGTAATTTCTTAAAAAAAAAAAAAAAACTAACAGCAACACATTCTTGTTCTAAAGCAAAGGAAAAACCAAGAATGCCTGTCCACATCAATATATTAAAAATTGTATTTTAAGTGTCTGTTTACATTTTACTTTTTTATTTTTGCAGCAAGCTGCTTAGGTTAAAGATCATAGAAAAGATGTTCATACTACTTCTATTCTAAAGTATAGAAACATTTCAGTCTAAAGTAATCATACAAAATAAAAACATAGCACTTTCCAGCACATACATGAACAGCCCCATCTAACCGAAGTGGTAAATAAAACAGCTTATAGTCCATTAAAATTCTAATAATAACCTCTTATTTGCAGCATATGTCAAGGCAATATAAAGAAAAAATAAAAATAAAAAAATCACATATGCAGTACATCTCTGCAATACATCCACATTTCCCCATGCTTAAACCCTTTATAGACCCTGCAAATACAGAATACCTGTTGATTTGCCAGAAACTCAGCACCTATACCCTGTTGTGGGTCGAAAACCCACAGCATTTTTGCTAAACTACTAGTTTTTTGTTGGAGACGCTGTACTTACAATCCAATTTTAGTATAGCAATCTCCCCTGCTGTGCTATTGTGTTCTGACAGGAGGAAGGCCCCCCGCCAGAACACTCTGGTCAGCGCTTTCAGACATTGGCTGAGAGCACTGATCAAGAGCACTGATCGTGAGCCGGTTGGCAGACCATTTTCGGTCATGAGCCTTTGACAGAAGCCAGACGAACGGCCGGCTTTTGTCGGCCAGGCTGCCATGTACACACTCCTAATGTCGGATGGTTTCTTTTGAACCGGCCGATGACGCCCGACATTCGGCCCGTGAGTACTGGGCTTTAGTGTTGTCCGCCCTGGTTCAATATCTTTGCCAACATTCCCAACCACCCCTACCCTCAGGTCTGGGCAACATAAAAGCTATTTACTCTGTAGTCCAACATTAAAAAACTGAGAGAACACAAGAAGTGTGCAGAGGACACAAAGGACAGCTCTGAATTACTCACAAGATCAACAGGATTTTTTTGTACTTCTCAAACAGATTTAACAAAACGCTGCCAACAGTGTAATAAGCAGACCAAAAGGGAAGAATTAAGATATGTTAGGGGAAAAATACATTTTAAATATACGATTAAAAGGGTTTTGTAACCCCTAATGGGGGAACAGTGGGAGGAAGCAGTTCAGTCTATTCCTAATTGCTCTTTAAATATATCTCATAAAGTGTCTCAGCTATATATTGTACTTAGAGTACACTATACCCCAGCAAAGCTTCATAGGATGGATAAACTGGCAGACCCCTTGGGTGGTAGGTGCGGACGGGATACGGGAGATCTCATACATCTCCTCTAGCGTTGCCTGAAACTCCATAGTTATTGGAGTGGAGTTCTCTCAACACTCAATTGGGCGTTTCAGACATCTGTACCTCTGGATCCGATCTGCTGCGTGTTGGGTATCTTGGAGGAGGCGATTCCGGAGGAGATGGTTGGGATTGCCTTCTCTCTGGCCTTGTTCCAGGCCAGAAAGGTTATCCTTATGGGATGGAAATAATCTATTCCACCTGCAGTTACCTTTTGGATAACACATATAAGAAATACCCTCATAAAGGAGCGGTATATCTATCAGCATAGGGGGAGTCCAGGCAAGTTCAAAAAGCTTTGGGCCCCTTGGCTTGCTACACCAGGAATAAGCCCTAAGGAACTTGGCATATAAAGAATTCTTCAATGTCCCACAAGATGATTATGTTTAGTACATGTATAGCTGACTGCTAAGAAGCTTAGACAAGATTGATACATGAGAGAAACAAACTGTACTTTGGTAGGCAAATGTTTGATGCGATATATGCAAATGCATGTTGTACTTTGAAATGTACACTGGAAGTTGTTTTCTTTTCAATAATTGGAAAAAAAAAAAAAAAGGTTTTGGAATATTTGCTAGATAACGATCCAACCAGAAATCCAGGGCTGTCCTGTGGACTCTGTATTGCTGTCATGAAGTTTGCTAGGACTACAGAATACATACCCTATACTATGGGGAAAAACAGGGTTCACTGTAGACTTAACACTTTCGATCCTTGAGTGACAACATGGCTCCTCCATACATACAATACACATGTCATCCTGGGCCAGGAAGTGTTTTACTAGCATCATCAGGTTAGAATAAAGGGGGGAAAAGCCTAAAACATTAAAACTAATGAAGCCACCACAACGAAGGACCGGAATGTCACAATATATTACATTTTTTGTTCTTTGGTTTGGATAGAGTTTAAAGCCCAACTCCAGGCAATACCTTTTATAGTTTTAGTCAGTAAAGAGAAAGGTCAGACCTCTTGTTTTGATGACTGTCTAACTGCCTTACAGGGAGACAAAATGAGTTGGAATATTCACAGCAATCTCACAAACAATAACAACCTGTCCAAAGTTTTTTACCCTTTTCAAGTCCATCTAATTTTATTTGTTTTTAGCTAGAGTTAGGCAAAGAATATTCCAGACAAGGTTGGGTTTTTTGAACTTCAGACCTGCTTTGGGATGCCATTCATCTTGACAGAAACTGATGCAATAAAACCACATCAAACATGCCTTGCGCTGTGGTGCACTGCGTTCGAAAATATTAATCTTGTCTGATTTTGGCCGAGTTGTATTATGTTGTATTATGTTATCCCATTCAGAATATATGCGCTGCCCTAATGCAATGCTCTGTAACACATGGCAACTCAAGTTAACGCATTGCAATGCATTTCTAAACTGCGAATGGACCCGAAACATAAACCTCCTGCTTAAGATTAAGGCCAAGAGGTGCCATCTATTATCCATGTGAGGCAGAAAATCTGCATCTGTGCATCCCTTTGAGCCTGGTTTAATTTTTCTGCTAAAGGCTTGATTTGACCAATTTCAAGCTAAATGCATGCCCATTGGAGTTAAGCACCAGCCAACACTGCTCTGTCCGCTCAATGAGTGAGCCCTCAATAGGGACAGAGGCACTCTCGTTGGCGAGGGGGGTTACAGGTAGGTGGGACTTAGAGTAGGGTGAAGCCCTTATTAACAAAGTGAAACGGTATTAAAAGGGACATGCAGAATACACTTTTTATGGTTGACCAAGGTATAAGCTAGTACATTTTAAAGGCCATTTTGTGTTTCTAAACGTCAGCTCCCCTAAGTACCAATAATGTACCTCTGTTGCAGAAATAAAAAGGCTTTCTTGTATTTTTAGAACAAGGCCTTACCTTAGCCCTTGCTGTATTTCTTAGAAAGCTTAATCACTTCCTGGTATATAGAGAAGAAGCAGTTTACAACCTGACCTCATTAGCACACATTCTTCACTCATCAACTAGGTTTGCACAGCATCCCTCCACGCATGCATTTTCTGGGCTTGTCGATGTAGGCTGCCACAGCTGCTATGTTTGCCAAGTGTGCATGCTAAACTCTCTGGGGCCACATGAGGCCCCCCAGGTTGGATACCAGTGATATGGTGCAAGACCTGCCTGATTGGATACAGTGTGATTGAATAGATAGATGTGTGCTCCTATTGCATAGTTTTGGTAAATCTAAAGGAGATTGTACAGATTATATAGAGCACGGCCACTTTTATACAGCTAAAATTAACTAGTGTTTTTAGTGCCGTTAATTGTTAACAGTACAACACATTATTATTATTATTATTATATAGCACCAACAGTTTGTGCAGCGCGTTACAACATTAGGGAAGGCAATACAGTTACAATACAATTCAATACAATACAGGAGGAATCAGAGGGTCCTGCTCATTAGAGTTTATAATCTAAGAACATTTTGCAACATGAAAAAACAGGTGACGAAAGCAGCAAAATGCACAGTAAAAAACATGCAACTCGTACTACGCCAACATGTCTCATGACCTAGCTTTGAAATCAATGGGCTATCCTATTCGTGTCATGGGAAAAACAAGGTAAACATCGTGCACTCCCACTACTCTAGGTGTAATGGGTTCTAAAAGTGAAATTGGTGTGTTTACACAAAAACAAAGAGTCTCTCTTTCACATCAATGTGTTTCCAAACGCACAGAAAATGCACGCTTTGCCATGTGTTTATGAAACACACTGCAAATGCACCAAAAAGCATTGTAAAAAATGCACCACGCTCCTCTCTAAAAAAAGTTTTGGAGCTTCTTTGGGGTGATTGTTGAACATACAGTAGGGCAGACCATTCAAGTGAACAGATTGCCCTATGCATGACAAGACAAGTGGAAAAGCTACAAAACGCCCCCCCCCAAAAAAAAAAACCCATCCCGCTAATTGAAGATGTGAACGGGGCCTGACAGCTGAGTGTATCCATCCACTCTCTCCTATGTACTTGTATAAAGCTGGCCAAGCACTATGCAATCTGCATATTGCATATATGCAATTTCCTTTAGATTTACCCAAACTATGGAATAGGAGGACCCACCTGAACAATCCATTCAATTTGTGTCAAATCAGACAGGCCCGTGCACTACATAGCTGATGGTAGAAATCAGGAAGGAAACAAGGAAACATTGTAGGAAATTGTACAATCAGATTGTACAGAAAGTGGGTGGAAGGTGGTATAGTAATGAAGGAAGTGTGGTCCAGAGCGGTGAACACACCCTCTTCTGTGATGCAACAAGGAAGTGAATGCTACTGGGAGATGAACTACAGGAATTGAATGCTGTTTAACTGGAAGTAATAGAGTCCTAAAAACTATTTAAAACTATTTAAAAAATCCAATTACACAGACAAGATTTCAAAACCTTCTATAAACAAGGTAAGTGAGAGAAAAGCACACTGGGACAGCAGGGCCAGAAATGTCATTAGAAAACGCTTCTATTTATTATGAAATGTGAAATTCTGCACAGAAAAAGTAACCTTAGCCTTTAATGCTTGCCTTTTAAAAGGTTAAAAATTATTTTTTCTCCAAAGTACCAACCCTGATGAGGTGTAACCAGTATTGTGAGGAATACTATTTTGTGAGTATTCAAGAAAAATGAAGAAATTATTCTAAAGTGTTTCCAAACTCTTTATAGATAGAATCAAGGAAACATGTTTAATTTGTGTACATCACCACTGTTTAAAGTTAATCAGTCATGAAGAAAATAGTGCTGGACACACAGCAGTTAACTAATAAGATAAAGTAACCGGATTTTGCCGAGTCTGCCAATGGCTAGACTAATGCGTACTAAAGAAAACTTAGTGTTGTGGAGTTCAGTCTCCATCCAGCCTCTATATTTGTCCTCTACAAAAATATTGGAGATTTAAAGCCCAACTCAGGCTAATTTTTTAATATTTAATTTTGGAGATCATTGGGAAGGTTTAGGACAGCTCTCTGTGTTCTTGTTGAGGAGATTCCCCTTGACAACTGTCAGATTAGCTGAACGCCAGAGGTAATCTTTCCTAAGTGCACACAAAAATATTGCAGATTGTTAAGAAATTCTGACATTAGACTCTATCCAAAATAACAGCCAGAAAAAAAAGTGGCTATTTTCAGCTGAGGCCAATGAAATTTGAAAATTACAGTCACATGGATAAAGATGCTCCTTAGGCTGGCCATACATGGGTCAAATTCTGAAAGAGTTTTCTTTCGAAAATCTCATCTAAGAATTTTCACTCAAATATTGCACCATTAGTGGCCCGCTTCAACGGCTGATTTTCGTGCGCCTATTGAATTTGAGTGATCGGGCATGTTGGAAAGGTTTTGAAAAATGAATGCTTTTCTAATCAATGATGAGAGAATCATGTTAGAAATATAATCAAAAAAGAAGTGAGCAAGAAAATAGAATTCCCAGAAAGAAAAGAAGATTCCCGGCCACGAAAATTCTTTTCTGTAGCAGCATGAGGTGAAATTGAAGGCTTGGTTGGTCGAATTTTGAAATCAATGGTGGCACCATTGGATCACAAAGAAATAGGAACCCATAAGCCTAGCCCACTTTTGGGTTTGTACCGTATGAGCCTGTTATACAAACTTATGGTTGCTACGAGATAGATCTTGAATTGACTGAAATGCAAACATGTAGGACATGAATGGCTGGTCACACGCACAAGGATATTATAAAGTTGACCCACTTATTGTCACCTCTGTAAGTAACAATCATAGGGGAGCTGGGGCTGAGTTGTCCAAGGCGCTAAAATCAAAGCAGCTCCTAAAACTACTAAAAAAAATACAGTCCCAGTAAGATGTAGTGAAGAGATATGAATAAATTATACCTATGAATTAAATACCTGTTTTCTGACAACCTAGTTCACTAGAAAGCAGCCTAACCCTAGCAGTGTTGGTAGTGTCTATGGTAAAACTAGTAGCACATATCAATCTATATACTGGATAATCCTACTGTGTGAAGGCATAGGAACTACTCAATATATGAACAGTATTTTAACAAAGATGGAGGCTTAAGTTTACATTTTAACTTTGTGCACGCTGGCTTGTTTATTAGTACAAAGGACTACAAATTGGCTATAATCATTGACAGCAATCAAAGAAAAACAACATTCTTGAATCTGCCCACACTCTGCAACTAAATGTTCAAATCCTATTGGTGGCCATGTAGACTACAAACCACTGGAACAACCACAACGTTACTGAAATGTGTTTTATTTTTAAATTCCAGTTTTAGTAAACCAGATATAAACCTAACATTCATACAAACCGATATTTCAGTGGAAGGTTTTAGCCTAGTTTAAGACTCTGTATGGGATATCAAGGATGCTTAAACAATTTTAGCAACTGCACTAGAAAGGGCCACCTCCGTGTCTACAGAATAGAAGCATGTGAGGAACTACAACAAAGATTGCTAAAATCCTCAAAATTTATATAGTAGACCTGGAGGGAATTGTTCTTTAACAGAATTGGTTCAGATTCTATAGAGACTGTCAGAAATAATCTGTTCATAACAATAAATGACCTAGCTTTCATTCAGAGTGTTGCAGATAGATGCGCTTGGCATTTTCCTATGATTACATTGCCTGAACAAACTTTATCCACCTGCTCCTCTATAGCTAAATATACACAATGATGATTAAACTGAAATAACATTAAGATCTTAAAAAATACATATAGAAATTCTTCTCTTAAAACAACTTATGCTTCTTACGAAACTGATCACTAACAATAAGACCAGCCTTTTAGTCTAAGGTTAATATATTAATAGAGAAATGTTAAGTTATGCATCACTTTTCAGCTGATATTATGATTGTTGTAATCATTCTGCTCCCTGACCCAATTTTCCCAGCAACCTTTGCTCTCTAATGCAAATCTAATTAGGGACCGATGCCAAATAATTCAAGTTCTGTGATTACACAGAGGTCAGAGAGCACTTTGGAGGAATCAGTTATTGTGGGAAAAATCCTTTAGTGACCTCTATTTGTTTGCAGTAATTTGTTGCATGAGTATTGTCAATGTCTGCATTGTACAATATCCAAGAACTGCTAGAAGTCACTACCAGGATACAAACATCCTAGTGTTTATATTGGTGTAATTATTCACACTAAAGATGCTTGTGGTCACTTCTAGGGTGTGATGTTACAGCTGGAACTGGACAGAGGAAATCAACTGCACTGTAAGCTCACAGAGGGGTAAATCAAGGTTTCCGTATGAAAGACAATTTGCAATATTCTAAAACATTGCAGATAACAGAAAATATTCCACTAGTATTACACACCAAATGACATTTAAAAAAAGCACAAATTAAACACAAAGAAGCATTTACCATAGCAACCTAATTATTGTTGTTTTTTCTAATAGCCTTGAAAAAACAAAGGAAGAATTATCTCATTATTGGGTAATTAGCAATACAAAGTAAGACTTTACATACCTCTGATTTTTTTTTAAATATGTTGATATAAGACATATGATCAAGATATATGTCGATGATGAAAAATATGTAACATGCATTAGTGTGGAATGAGCACCATATTATAAGAATACGCAATTTAGGATGGTTTTCCTCAACCTAAAACATGTTAACGATATGCATCATAATAGAAAACCAAGGGTATTTCCAGGGACGTAATGCATGAGACTGCCCATGAAAAGGAGACACAGTAGACAATGGATGGAGCTCTACAAACAATGAGTCAGATTAAGCAGGTATCTTCATATAAACAGAAAAGGATAAAAATGGCGCAAGAGCCAACCAAGAAATATATCAATAATAGCAGCAATCTAGAGAAGATAATTTATAAAAACAATAATAAATAATTGTTGCACTAAAAGTCCCAGCAATTGATGAAAGGGGTCAGTTCTTTGCACCAGCGGCAGCTCCCTTGGGAGTTGAAGCAAACCCCCAAGAAAAAACTTTGAAGAAAACAGGTAAAAGAAGAACAAGGTGCACCAAACTAAGTGCAGCATGTGGCAAACAATTTGAAAGTAAAAAGACAAATGGCTACTCACATAATGATAGAGAGCATCAGGCAAATATAGATATATAATTTATATTTTTGAGAATTGGGTACTTTATCAATTATTATCATTTTTAATATTATCATTATTTTTAACCAGTTGCCGACCGCAGCACGCCGATATACGTTGGCACAATGGCAGCGGAGGGCAGATGGGCATACCTGTACGTTCCCTTTAAGAGCCGGGGATAGCAGGAGTGCGTGTGCTGCCGGAGGCGGGCGCCGAGTACAGCGTGACTGAGCCCGTGGGACCGGCGGACTCGATGTCCGCTGGTCTCCTGGCGATCGTATCACAAAGCCTCAGAACGGGTAAGTGCCTATGTAAACAAGGCACTTCCCCGTTCTAGCTGGTGTCATGACAGATATCACTGCTCTGTCGTCGCGAGCAGTGATCGCTGACATGTGACTAGTAGCCCACCCCACCTCCAGTGTAAATCACTCCCTAGGACACACTTAACTCCTTCATCGCCCCCTAGTGGTTAACCCCTTCACTGCCAATGTCATTTACACTTTAGTTCTATCCCTTGCAGTTTGCCAGGACGCCGTTTTCGATGTCACCCTGGACCGCACAGTGACTATGGACTCCATTACTATCATCTATATTTGCCTGATTCTCGCTAACATTATGTGAGTAGCCATTTGGCTTCTTTTACTTTCAAATAAATTGTTTGCCACATTCTGCACTTAGTTTGGTGTGCCTTGTTCTTTTACCAGGTATCTTCATATAACCTAGAATCTATTCTACAATGTGCATAGTTCTGTAGAGCTGAATCAGAGGGAGTGACCTTGTAAACATATAAGCTTCCCACTAAGTTTGGCTTAAAGCTGCATTTGCTTTCATACTCAGTGAACAGTAATACAGTTGAATGATTTCTGATTGGTGCAATGTTGCATGATTATACAATTGAAGTAAGCACTTGATTAGTCTTTAAAGCTGACTTCCCAAAGCTGCTTTGATCTATAAAGCTAAACATATGAATTACATTACTTTATCTTCTTACTGTATTTTCATTTTATTTCCACGATAAACTATTTTTAAAGTAAAGCAGAAAGCTAGTGGGAGGGGTTGGGCAGCAAAATACATTATTTTACACTGAGCACTCAAAATTAAAATATTGTATTCATAACATTGTATTAAGGCTGTACTAACATTCATGATCTATCAGTCCCAAACTAGGGATATTCTGAGATTGTGTGGTTATGTCTAATGTACCTGTATTTGCTTTATTAGGAATAGTTCAGGGGTGGGAGCAGAGAACTTGTATGTAACAACCAATCAGGTTGTATCTTTTATGCTAGGTACACATGGGCTACAATTGTCAGAAAACGGTCAGTTCAGCAGTCACAAGCTGACTTTCAGCCCATGTGTACAGCCCTTGTATGACAGAAGCGGACTCGCAACCAGCTTCTGTCGAACAAGCATGCTGGAAAACCAGCAGCCAATCAGCATCTGATTAACACTCACAGCCAATGGCTATGAGCGCTGACTGGTGTATACCAGGCTTTATGCTCTACAAAAAATTAACAAGAACCTGAATGATCCCCATGTACGTGTGTGCCCAACCTCATCACTTTCAGCTACAAATATGCTAACAAATAAGAGTGGTTACAAGCAGCTCCTACTTTTGGAAACTATCACATTGTCCAAGCATTTCTCAGAAACAGTGGTGACTTTCCTGAAAATGCACTGTGTTTATTTTTTATATGGTCAAAGCAGATCATACTATTATTACATAGCGATTTACAACAAAAAGATGGAATACAAAGGAGAAAGTAACATTTCAATAAACAGGGTCCGATGTAAAAAAAAATGAATACAATGCAGTCATTATCCATACCAATCAGGCAGACTGCAGCTGTCATTTTCTTACAGCAGGATAGAAAATGAATAGCAAGACACAGCAAGCATCACACTATACAAATCTATAATTTTATGTCTCAAAAGAAATCAAACTGGATAAATGTTGTCTTATTTGAAGTGCTTATTACAATTTATAAGCTCCCCTTGGATTTCTAAAAGCTGACAACATTTTCTGTATTCTAGGCCTCAAATTTTCAGTGTATGCACCGTTTATAGCAACCAATCAGAATCTGCCAATCATTTTTAGTGCCCTACTCCAAGTATAATCTATGATATCTGAAGAAGTTAAAATAGAGAAGAAACGTCCCTCGAAGTTGCAATGTTTACTTTTTTCTTTGAGCTGTAACCTTTTCACAATTTTTACATTACAAGTTTTCATTTCAGACTTTGGGAAAAATTAGCAAATGAGACAATATGGTGACTCAAGGCAATGATTTGTGCAATATTAATATTGGTACAAGGCTCTGAAGAAAAAGGTTGGTCCTTAGAAATGCGTCAACCAACAGGGTCCTACTCAGCCCCCTCTCCCTTGGTCTAGCAGTCCAAATATTCTGTGAAAGATTAGACACCCATGTGGCATGATGAGCGAGTTTTGAAAGTCATGTTTGTAAGTAGATATGCTTATAGTTATATTACAATTCTTTTAATAAATTTATATTGGATAATGCACTGGGCCAGTGCGCTCTCTCTTCTCATATTCTTACAGCATGGTCAGGATGACCCCAGTCCTAGAGAGCAGCAAGGCATAATAAGAATTAGCCACTGTATAACCAGGCAATACAGACACTAGGGAGCCAGTTCACTTATGCACAGGAGAATTCTGTTATATTAGACTGCCCCCACTCCAGATGAAAGCGAAATGGAGACACCTTTGGACAGCAGAATTGTCAGTCTGGGGAAAGGGGGGTGTTAGTGTGTCTAAATCTGCTAGTACATCTAACAAACTGAGGCCAAATTCTAACTGACACTTTACAAGCTGTTACAGCAACAGGTTTTTTTTTCTTTTGGAATAAAGGTTCAACATAAATAAAAGCTGATCACTGTAAGCAGTAAATGGTTTGTCTTATCCCCCTAATTGATACTTTGTCTGGACACCTTGATCTGTTAAAGAACGTTGAAAAACAACAGACTTACTGGCAGGATCACCAGGTGAAAATAGAAGCAAGCCTAAAAAAGGAAACAAATGCAGCCATCACATCTAAGAATTGGAAAGCTGCAGCATAATAAAGGTTTGCTTTTGGGTTTAAAACCGCTTTAATAAATAATGACCCCGGATGCTGTAAAGTAATGAGTATTGTGTCAAACTTTGAAAAATTGACACTGCTAACCACTGTCTCAAAAAAGTATTTTGAAAGCAAAAAACATTTTTAATATTGGTCTGAGGGCATAAGGCTCAAAAGCAAGTCAAATGTATCATGTTTTAATGGGCTTATGAGTTGGTTTGCCTTTCAGTTATTCGAGAAGTTTGTACTACTAGTTGTTGGAGAAGCTACTTCTGAGCTACATTGCACTGCTTTGGGTTACTTTTGCATTCCTGTTGTCTTGTATGGGGAGGGAAAACAGTTCAGAGGTAAACAAAAGCCAGTGTATAAAAGCACTAAAATGAAATTGTTAAGGTCTGATTAGTGGCTTACTTGTAAGTCAATAACAAGGAGACCACACAGGGACTTAAGTGCTGCAGCTCCTCCGTATACAGGAATATGAGGTTCTGTGTGTACTAGGATACACATGTATTTAAACCATCAGCTCCCACTGTCATAATATTTTACTTTAGTAAATAGCACAGCATGTTTTTCACATTTACTTCCCAAGAATTGACCCCGAATTGTGTTCATTTTATAAAAACTATAACATTAATATAGTATTTTTCTGAAGAAATCTCTCTAAGCTGTGAATCAGATTATGTCAATGAATCATCTTTATGACTTACTTTCATGTTGTTTACAAAATGAGAAAATTGTCATTAAATAACTTATTAGCAGAAATGCTTCAATTCAGTATAATACTGTTAGTAGACGGAACAGTCAGTAAGAACACCTTAGGTCCCTTTCACACAGGATAGATACCATTATGATCAGCAGGGATCTGTCCACTGATCCCATGCTGATCAGAGCAGGCAGATGACAGGTCTGTGTCTGCTCACTTTATGCAAATCGGACACAGACAGAGCCCGCTCTGCTCTTTGGACCAGTGGGTGCAAACAGACTGTCCATTTAACCTCCCTGACAGTAATCCCGAGTGTGGCTCGGGGTTAAATTTCAGTTCCATTAGCGGTAACCCCGAGCCACACTCGGGATTACATTGCAGGATCCTGGTGCGGCGTTACTTACCTTGTCCCCAGGATCCTGCGATGTCCCCCGCTGTGTCTGCGGCTCTGTCACCTCCGAAGCTTCTCCGTGCCAGGCTCTGTTCCCTGCAAGCGTCGCGACGCATGGGGGCGGAGCCTGGCGGAAAATTCAAAAAAATTTACAAACCATAACACATACAGTACTGTAATCTTACAGTACTGTATGAAATTATTTCACATCTCTTTTGTCCCTAGTGCTTTGTCCAGTGCCCTGCATGCAGTTTTAGGTTATATATACTGTTCTTTCTGCCTGGAAACTGGAGATTGTCCATAGCACCCGAAAAGTGTCCCTTTATGTCAAAAGTGGCTTTAGACCAGCTAGAAAACAGTGATAGTAAATTAGAACACTTGCAGAATTGAGCGATAGTGAATCGTGGGGAAATTTATTATATTATTATTTTTTATAATTATTTATATTTATTATAATTTATGATTTTGTGTTTCAAATTTCATCATACCCGGGATATCTACTACTCTTGTTTGGACATATTTAAGTGCGTTATTGTTAAGAATTACAGGCCTACAATATAAAACGCCAAATTTCCATGCAAAATAATTGTACCACTTTCAGCACCTAAAATCCGAAATAATCATACCGCCAGGGAGGTTAAAGGATAGGTTCACCTTAAAAAAAAAAAAAATAAATAAATACATTATATATATATATATAAATTAATAATAGATGGAGATTTTGCAGGTTAAAAAAAAAAGTGCATTTTTTTTCCTTAGGAGCCTGTAAAACATTGCACCCACGATCAGATCTGTAAGTGTAGCGGTCTGCCTGTACCTCATCTGGGGACGCAGTTACAGAATGACAGGAACCTCAATGGTCTGAGCGTTTACCGGCTCCTTTGCAGTCCATTGAGAACTACAAGAACTTGTAGGCATTCATTCACAGAACTCTGAATGAATGAGACAGCCGTGTGAGTGGAGCCCCGCACAGCCACACTATTTTCAAGACAGCAGGTGCAGGGAGAAGATCCCCGGCCTGCTGTCTTGGGGTGGGGGGGCTTCAGAAGTGGGAACATGTTACATGTTCCACCACCCTAAAAGTGGGTGGAACATGTGTGGAACATGTTCCCAAAGGTGAAACAATCCTTGAAACCCGACTGCCCTTCCGATCCCCTTCTGTTTGTTTTTAGCAGACCAGCTCAGATTGGAAGTAGGCAGGTGTAAACAGACACAAGTCCATTTACACCCGCCTATGCATAGGGGTGAATGGAGAGTCCAAAACTGACAGGCTGACCTGATCGGCCTTAATGTGATCTTCTGTTAGGAGACCTTTATCCACTTGAGAATTACGTACAGATATAACGTGTAGCAGGGAGTCATGACAGGGTTATTTAATAAAGCTCCGCAAAGCACCTCACTCGAAAAACTCGATTTTAGATAACTATATTCTGATCGGCTGCTTTGGGTTGCAGTACTTTGCTCTTTATTAAATAATATTGAAAACAGAATTAAACAGCTGTTAGCCATCATCCTTTTAAATAGATAATCCCTATTATGCTTGAAATGAGTATTCATCAGCATGTTTTCACGCATATAAGTACTGAATACGTGCTGAGAAGTTGCACTAGCAATGTAAAAAGGTAGCCATGGCCCAGATGGAAATATGGAAAAAGATCTGGGGGTCCTAGTAGACCACAGAATAACATCATGCAATGCTAGGCTGCAGCTAGCAGACTACTATCACACATTAAAAAAGGTATTTACTCAAGACCTAAAACTAGAATTATGCCACATTACAAAATATTGGTTCAGCTTCATCTTGAGTATGCAATTCAGTTTTGGTCACTAATCCTCTGAAAAAAAGATGTCCTTTAAATAGAGTGATTTTAGAAAAGACCTAGGTTATGAGAAAAGTTAGAGAAATTAAACTTATTCTCCCTGAAAAAAAGTCACTTAAAGCAGAACTTTACTTGCTCAATTAACATTAACAATTTTTAATCATTATGCTGCTAGCCTTAGTAAAGGTATATTACTATACCTTAGAAGTTTTATTATTTTTACACATTTTAGACTTTTTTTCTTTTTTTTTTTACATTTTTTCAGTTGCTCCTTGGTTCCTAGCCTAGACTAAAATGATGCCATATAGCCCAGCAGTCTTCAGACTAGAGGTCGACCGATATGGGTTTTTCTCTGGCCGATGCCGATATTTAGAATTCGGGCCGGCCGATGGCCGATATATGATGCCAATTTTTGCGGACGATATTTTAAGCCGATTTTTCTTTTTTTGGCAGGTGACACTGGTTGCCACTGATTGGCACTGGCAGTTGGCACTGGTTGGAACTGGCAGGTTTCACACTGCGCCGATTTGTCAGTTTCAGTTACACTATATGTAACTGAATGCAGAGACCAGCTGTCAGAATTCAGCATGATGTCCGGGCTGAGCAGGGCCCTGCAGCTATCAAACACCAGCCAATGATTGGGCTACTTAAGAAAGTGGGCGGGGCCACATACACATAGCGGCCCACCCAGATCCCATCCCATTAGCTGATGTTTGATATCTGGGTCCCACCCCCAACTTCGCGCTGAATTCTGACAGCTCCTCTCCCTGCATTCAGTTGCAAATCAGTTTCACACACGGAGCACAGAGCCGCTCAGTGTGTGAAACTGTCATTGGAGTGTGGGGAAGGGAGGTAATGCCAATTTCTTAAAAAAAGGCCAAATATCGGCCGATATATCGGTCGACCTCTACTTCAGACCTTGAGAAAGTGTACCGACAGACCGCGTATAATGTACTGCTCATGCTCAAGATTGTCTAGGGCATTATCACACTGGTGCTGATGGATTCCAGGAAGTAAATGCTACATGAATCATCTGCCTTTACTCAAGATGGCCGTGGCAAGAAATGCTGAGGGTATATTTTTCAAAGTGGTTTTTCAGCAAAATAAAACATGGAGATATGGATGGATGGGCGTGTTTGCTTTGAACATTGAAAAATGAAATCGTGTTTTTAGTTTGTGGTGGGATTTTAAATGTGCCCAAAAATCAATTGCTAAATATCAATAATAAAATCAATATGTTTTTATTCATACTTTTGTATTAAAAATGCAGGACATATACTTATAAAAATATGTTATGTTTTACACATCGCCATTCAATACAGATATTGGTATCTGGGTAAATCCCATACCAGTTTGGATCAAAAGAATGTAGGTAACGTCAAAAAACTCTTAAGAGTTTCTCATCGACCACAATATACAGGGATATTGGAATCCATGGCAACATGTACACACACTCATACATACACATACAAATATAGGTTGAATTTGATTGACCCGTGTTCTTATTCGACCTTAACAACTAGTTAGGCTCATTGATCGTGTATTTTATATCAAAATTAGGACCTTCGCTGCATTTAGAGGCTTCTGTTTTCATGTTCATTAGGTTGAAAGAACCATTGAAGAACTCCCCTCCATTTCCTATATTGCCATTGATTTTCTTTAGCTGAGGGTAAAGCAGCAGGGCACATAATAAAGAAAACTGTTGCTATAGTCCCTTTAAATGGCGAGTTCGATTACCCAAAATCTTTTTAAAACTGGGGGAAAGAATGCTGTCTAGCTGCCCTACTTTGTACATTCTTCATTAGCGTTAACCGTTAAATGGACCACGCGGTTTCCTTCAAATATTTCAGTGGAAAATCCACTGGTGGGTAGACAAACTTTTTTCTTGGAAAGAGATGTCTAACTATCCATACACAGAGGATGAAAGGAAGATCGGACAAGACAATCGAACCTTTCAAATCCTCCTTGCCATACAAATTTTTCACCCTCCATTCAAAAAGCAATAACTGTACAATCTTTCACACAGCATTACAGTATCTAACTGGGTATGGTTGCCTTGATAGGATGTTGCAGGGGTGGAGCTGGGAACACAAGACTATGCAACCAAAGTACATGAGGAGTTTTCCACATCTGCCTAAAACTGAGGGGCTATTATCAGGTAGATTTACCATGCCTTAGTGAATGACCTTACATCAAAATCTAAACTTGCCCTTCAAATAATGTGACTTTTTTTAATGGTGCTTTCAAAATTATCAATTGCTTTTTTAAGAAACAAATTTCCCACAGGCACTCAGATTAAAATTATTGGCATCCTGAGCATTTTTAATTGGAGAAATACAATTTGTTTGCCATATTAGATAATTATTGTATAGTCAACACGTAGAAGAAATGTTCCTGGCTCTTAAACAGCAGAGTTGAAATTGGAGTCGGTTAACATTACACAAAGTGTGACATGTTTTGCCAGAGTGGCTTTAGCTGATCGCCATGAAAGATTTATCTGTGAGTGCAATCTGAGTAATTCTGCTTTCACAAGGCTCTTTCACCTGCTGTGTGTGTTTTTTATGTGTTTGTGTTTCAAGTTGGCACAAACGCTCTATGGGAGGCTTTGAGTGCAGGCCAAATAGTAAAAGCCATTGACTATTAGATTTAACAATCTCAGATCAAAGTACGGGCTCTGTGAGCTAATGGGCTAGTCCAACATTATTGCAGTTATTAATAAGTGAGCATTAACAGTCAGTTTTATCGGGCAGAGATTAAATAGGCATTCAGAATATGAAAATGTCTTTCATCAAAACATTTCAAAGCTCTCTGCATTACAAAGATATTATAAAATCAGTACACAAACATCTAAGATACGATTTTCTTCGTGGTGTTTAATTCTAATGTATCCCAAATATTTACATGGGGGCAGGCACATGAGTAAGAAAAATGATGCTGTAAAAGGTACATGTGGTGTGTTAGTGTTATAGAGGATTCTAAACAAGGAAGACATTGCTTTGTGTGTCACCTTTAAGCCTTCTATGGAATTGTATTCTTCTATTTTTGATTTAACAGAAACACTTCAACCAATTAGTGCCGGTTCACACAGAGACGGCTTCAAAGTCGCCCGACTCTGAAACCGCCCCGTGCAGCGTGACTTCAGCACGGCTTGCAAAACGACTTATGTATAGAAGTCAATACAAACTGAAGTCGCCCCAAAGTAGTACAGGAACCTTTTTCTAAGTCGGAGCAACTTGTGTCGCTCCTATTAGAACGGTTCCGTTGTACAGAATGGAGCATGACTTGTCAGGCGGCTAAGCTGCCTAACTGTTCGCCCCTGTGTGAACTGGGTCTTAGTCACTATAGCTGGACCCAGAGTGAAGTAAAGGAGAGCTCCAGGGAATACTTATGGAAGAGACAGTGAGGTACAACTGTACCATTTTCATTACACTTACCCATGTGCTGTTCTTTCTGAATTATGCCTCTCTGAAAACTGATAGGAGCGCAGCTGTATCAATTGCTTACTGATTTAGGTTTGTTTGCTCTCTACAAGCCCCTGCTATGTTAATTTGGTAACTTCAAAAAGTAGGCCCATAGACTTTTACTGCAGGGACGAATTCCAATAATAAAATAGCAGGGACAGAAGGTAGAGCGCACAAAGATCAGAATTACTAAGCCAATGGTCCCGATGTGCTCCAGGTAAAATGTTAAAATAGCTGAACCTTGGAAAGAACAGCGTGGAGGAAAGTATTGAACACATCACACTTGACTCCCCCTGCCCTTTCCAGGATGCAGCTCTCCAAAAATGTAATAAATTCAAAAGTATGCTGCCTTAAAATTAGGGATTGATCAATATAATTTTTTGCAGGGCCGATACAATACCGATTTTTCATCTGCCTTTCAGGCTGATAGCCAATATTGGGTGCCAAAATTCCGTACAGTTAAAATTTCTATTTTTACAGTCCTTTTCAATTTTTTCAATTTTTTATCACTTTTATTGCTGTCACAAGAAATGTAAACATCCCTTGTGACAGTGATAAGCAGCGACAGGTACGATTTATGGAGGGATCGGGATCCATCAGACCCCAAGCCCCTCCTCTGCACTTGAAAGAATTCAATTGTCAAGACTTTCTATTTTATAAAACTGGCGCCCTTAAGATGCCAGTAATCTGGAAGTGATGTCATGACATCGCTTCCTGGTAACTAGATCAAAGATGAACCAAGCATCGGCTTTGTTCGGGTCTTCGGCCAGCCGGTTGGCTCGGGTCTCCCGGTTGGATGGGAGAGCCAAGGCGATCGGCAGAAGGTTGTAATAACAGCTGAGCAGCTGCTGAGCCACATTGGTTGTTATTACAAGCTAGTCGACAGTCTGCTCTAGTTAATGGTCTGGGGGTGATGCCAGCACTTGCAGGCATCACCCCAGGACAACTCCTTGAAGCAATATCGGTAAGTTTTGTGATCAATACCGATGTCTCAAAAAAAGTGAATATCAGTCGCAGTAATAATCGTTCAACCCCTACTTAAAAACCCCCACCATTCTTCTTCACCTAAATAATGTTTTGTTCTTTTTTAAACGATACCTAAAAAATAAATAAAAAAAGGACAGATGCTTGAAATAGTGCTGGATTATTGTTGAGCCCTAAAAATCAATAAATAATGTTCCCTGTGCTGCAAAAAAAAAACAAAAACAAAAAATAAAAACAATACCAACATCCAAGAAGACAGGTATCTATCTTCTAATCTCTTCCACACCAGCATCCTATCTTCCCAAGGCATGAGACTGATCAATGTTAGCCTACTGGGTGGGATAAACAATGTCAGTAGAAACTGTTGTCAGCAAAACACTGTACATGTGGGGTAGCTGCTAAAGGTCTGTAGTTACATAATACAAACAGATCACATAGATTCAAACTTTTGTGGTTGTGTTAGCTGAACATGATGTTAAATGATGCGTAATACAGGTATCAACAGGTATTCCCACCTGTTCAGTGGGTGGTGGATATGTGTTTTATAGGTCGTTCACTGGTTTAGGAGTCTTTAACATAAAGGTGACTGTGCCATAGCAAGAATGTCTATATAGGAGTAGTGATGTGTATGCTTTGATTTCACCTTCACCCTGTTCACCAGGAGGGTGAGTAGGGACCCGGTTAGTATGGGGGTATAGGGAAGGTGGGGGGGACTTTTTGGGTAGATGAGTGGGATGGGAGACATGGAAGTGGGTGGTGACTAGGAGTGGAATGGAGGGTTGGGGGGGTAGCGGTCATGTTTCCCTGTTGTGAGATAGAGGGGGGATTAGGGGCGTGTGGGGATGGGGAGGCGGGTGTTCCTGCCTGCTCTCTTGCCCTCCAGCTAGGAGTGTATACCTGTGAATTTGGTTTCACATATTTAACATATTCTTCTGTAGTTTTGAAATGCTGCCAGCATGTCCAAATTTTCCAGAGCTCAGAGGGGGTGTCTTTAGCCTGATTTACGAGTTCCTCCATGTCAGCAATTCTTTGTACACACTTGAACCATTTTGCTATAGTTGAAGGTTCTTGGGAGCGCCAGTGGGATGGGACACAGTTTGGCCGCATTAATTAGGTGCACTTCCAGGGAGTGAAAATAGTCAGATTTTGGGATGGAGCAGTGGTGAAGTAAAAATTGGGCTGGGGAATAGCCAAGCGGGAGGGTTGAGATTTTGCGAGTGAGTTTGTGGACTTAATCACAAAATGATTGGATTAAGGGGCATGTCCACCATATATGTAGGAGTGAGCCCATTCTTCGTTACGGCAGCAGATTTTTATCAAGAATGTCTGGGTACATTTTTCCATTCATCCCTCCATCAACGATAAATCCTGCAAGGAGCACCTGGTTGGGGCCGGTTTATGGTGATATGATGTTCCTTCCACTTCTGGATTAAGGCCCCAACAGTGCTCACTGAAACATTCAGAAGTTTAGAAATCCTTCTGTAACCAATGCCATCATTATGTTTTGCAACAATAGGATCGCGAGGGTCTTGAGAGCGCTCTTTGGTTTTACCCATCGTGAGATGTTTCTTAAGTGACACCTTGGAAAGGAGACACCTATTTATATAGGCCATCCATTGATACTGAACCAGCTAATATTAATTTGCACTGACAAGGGGCAAGAATTCTCTCTAATTACTGATAGATTTCAGCTGGTGTCTTGGCTCTCAGTGTCTTTTTTGCTCCTCCCTTTCTTCATGTATTCAATACTTTTTTCCTGTGTCATTCCATTTTATTACACATAACTTAATTTCTGAACTTATTTGTTTTGGTTTCTTTGTATGTATGGATTGCATGGGTTGTTACCAACACGTGGTGAAATTTTCATGTCAATAACACCTTTAGAAATATATTTACCTACAAAAATGCTGACGTGTTAAATATTTATTTTACCCGCTGTATATAATTGCAATTAATAACCTTGTAGTAATAGAGCTCTCTCTCTGTAATGTGTCTAAAGGTCATTCCAGATCTTTTACTGTAAAGGCACACATACAGGACATTTAGAACACAGCCTGGAGAGATACAAACACATCTCTTATGCAATTAATTTCTTTTGTGTCTTAACATAAATAGATAATACAGTATTATACTATGCATATTAAAAAAAAAAGTATAGATTTTCAGCATTTGATGCAATCATTTATTGCAACCTTGAAGATTCATAGATAATTAGGAGCAAATTCTTCTTACACATGGCTCCAGGTTTCTGATCTTTATTTAAATTTTGCTTTTTTTTCCCTCTTAGAGCTCTTTAATACCACATGCCATGCATATTCAGAGATCCAACATTATTAACTCACAACTAACTGTCAGTTGATCATTATCAAATGCTTGGGTTCCCTAGGAAAGGATAAATCTTTAGTTAAGCATGAAAAATGTTCTATATTTTCTAACTAGAACAAATTTGGCTTTGTTATTTGCTGTCAGTTTGAGCTCAAAGGGTTACATGTGTTACCATTTTCAGGCTGTGAAAAATAAGCTTCTTGGTTTAAAACATTTAGACAATTCAATAACATTTTCTAGCTTGCTTAACAGAAAATCTCAGATGCCCTCTAGTGTTCTATCGCTGTCAAGAGCAGTGGCCGAACAGTTTGCAATATGAACTGTCAAGAAATTTAGGAAATGTTTAAAAGAAGTGCAATACCCTATGAAAGAAAAACAAAAAAAGGCATTGCCTTAAAGCACAACTTTTGGTTCACTGACATTATTGTGCTTGTATTTAAAATTACAAAAAAGAAAAAAATGCAGGATTATCCATTGTCCTCATTAGCCAACTTCCATAACCAAATATAAATTTATATTGAAGTGAGAGGTTCATAGATATTGCTTGGCCCAATATAAGATATTTGCATGCCAAGTCCGATGCATAAAATGGGTTTTGGAACGTTTATAAAAATTTAATGATTGCTTATAAATTTCCCATTATGGAAAGAGATGAGATTTATTTCTAATGCCTGATTAGTACTGCAAATTGTGCCGACTATTCAAGAAGTAGGTTTGTGAAGCTCATAAAAATGTAGTAGTGTTAACATTTTCTCAAATTTTCTCTTAGTGGAGGTTATACACTTCACTAGCAAAGCTATTCCTACTATGAGCCAAAGGCTCACTTGCCAGTTGAGGTGCGTCATCACTGAGTGGTCCTGAGTGGACAGTCTCCTGTCAGTCATCCCCTGAGAGGAAGATACGCATCAGTGACTGGTCCAGGGACGTCTGTCTTCCTGTATCAGCACCTGGGAAAAAACTTTGAGGCACTCGGGCCATTCTGTGCCCTTGTACCACCTGTTAGTTTTACCAGTGGCACCATGACACGGTACCACTGGTAAAACTAACAGGTGGTACAAGGGCACAGAATGGCCTGAATGCCTGAAAGGTGTAGAAGAGGCCATCCTCATCTCTTCAGGCTCCTTCACAAGGTATGTGACACAGGCAAATGCACATTTAAAGCTGAATTCCAGGCACAATAACTTTTATTCAAATATATTCCTCAATAGCCACAAAGAATATAAATCTACTTAGAGTTTATAAAGTAATTTTCTGCACATAGATATTATCTTGAAAAGTAGTAGTGACATCATCACTGTGCTGTATGTAGCCTGTGCCATCAGCAAGGCTGTGGAAAGGACCAAGCAGGCTTCACTCACTACAGGCATCCTGCAGAAAACTACAGGAAAGGGCAAAGAGGAGACCAGTCATCCTGCACATGGAGAAACAGCAATAGTGCCTGGTCTTTATTACAGGAAGCTCCTGTATAGAGGTAAAGTTTCACCCTGGATTACTGCACAGATCTGTTAAAAATACACAAGGCACACCAAGATTCAGCAAGAATACACATGATGTTTGTATTAAGACAATGTTTGCTTTCTTGGAGTTATTCAGGAGCTTCTAGTCCGTCTAAGCCTATCCAAAGGTACTACTGTGCACCAGAAAAGCCCTTTTAACATAAGAATAAACTGCATTTCTTGAAATGCTTCACTTTACTGTAAATTGGGCTCTGCCCCCATCAATCCAAAAATACTAATTGCTAAAGCTGGATTGCATTGAGGGATGCTGGGGGGAACTAGTAAGAGTATAGAGTTAGCAAATTCAAAAATGTTAAGTTCATTAGGTTTCTCTGGGACAAACCAATAGGTACATGGTGGTCCGGTGACAGCTTTTCTGGACTTCTGTTAGTCACATGTAAAAGTATAAATATGCTGACTTGTCATACAGCAATATGAAAGCCATGTCCAATATATGTCCACATCATATTTTTAAATTACATACATTTTCAACTGTACAATTTTCCTTTGCTTCAGCTATCACATAGTAGTGTTTGCAAGCACTGCCACCATCCTGAGGTTGTCGAGACCTGCACTAGTTTAGTGCATAGGGTCTCCATGTAAATGCAGGCCACCCACTACTGTTGTTCAGTCATTTCTGACTCTTCGTGACCTCATGGACCATAGCGTGCCAAGCTTTTCTGTCCTCCACTGCCTCCCAGAGCTTGTTCAACTTCAGGTTCATCGTTTCAATGATGCTATCTTGTTTTCTGTTTTCCTCTTCTCCTTTTTCCTTTCATGTTTCCCAGCATCAGGGTCTTTACCAAAGAGTCCTCTCTTCACATTAGGTGGCCAAAGTATTCAAGTTTCAGCTTTGAACCTGGCATTTCGCATATACATCATATACATCCTTGCCGCACTATTTTCTCAATTTTGAACCAGTCAGTTGTTCCAACTGTTGCTTCTTGACTTGCATACAGGTTTTTCAGAAGACAGGTGAGGTGGTCTGGCATTCCCATTTCTTTCAGTATTTGCCCCGTCTTGTTGTGATCCACACAAATCGAAGGCTTTACTGTAGTCAATAAAGCAGAAGGTCACCCATAGCAGCCCACAAAAACTTAAGTGTGTGGGTGGTGTGGATATATAAACAAGTAAGCAATCTTAGAAAAGGACAATAAAAAGGTTAATATAAAGATGAATCACACAGTTTGGTAGATTTACTAAAACTGGTGCACACAGAATCTGGTGCAGGTGTACATGGTAGCCGATCCGCTTCTAACTTCAGCTTGTTCCATTAAGCTTTGACAATAAAACCTGGAAGCTGATTTGTTTCTTTGCAGAACCGTCCAGATACAGTGTGCACCATTTTAGTAAATTTTCCCTAATGAGAATAAAAAGGTAACATACATGTAAGGCACCCTACTTTAAAGATAAACAATAGCATGGAAAAATGTTAGTGTAAGATTATGAAAGATCACATAGTTCTACCTCTCAGCCTAGCGGTGCAAAACTAAAAAATGCACCATAAAATACAAGATATGATATTACAGCTAATAGTACTGCCTTATGACACCCATTATTATTAAAGCTCAATTCAAACCCAAAACTTTTTTTGTTTTGGATAAAGTAATGAAGGGACTGAGCCTCAGTTGCGTTTCTGCTGCTGTCTGTATCCCTGTTGGAAAGACTTTTCCTCATTTCCTTCATAGGAAGTGGAAGAAACTATCCCCAACTGGGAGAAAGGTTAGACCAGCACCATAAACCCTTATTCACTCTGTGCAGTGCAAAAAAAAAAAGTTTTGGTCGGAGAGGGGCTTCGCAGTATATCTTTTATAAAAGAATTAAAGGGTCTGCTATTGCTGTGCTACCATTTGGGTCTCAGAAGTGTTGAGGCCAGAAACAACCAACCAGGCACCTAGCATTTTCAGGAGTCAGACAAAAAGTCAGCAATAGCAGAATCTACACTTCTTAATGTATGGTCTTTTAAAAATATCCATATGTCCTACTTGTTGATCATAGGAACTTAAGATAAAAATTGCAACTAAAACTATAAATGAAAAATCTGATATGGACAAGTGTAACCCCAAAAACCTAAAGTGGCAGCTGCTTCACACGTTTTGCAAACTAAGTGTCGATATCACTCATCTACATCCACAGTATACCATTTCAAAGAGTATGCGGAGTCAAAACATACCATTTTCATTTTTCATACAGTAGAGAAAGGTTAAGACCGCTGTTGGCCTTTTTTTTTTTTTTTTTTTGTACTTGTGTCCCATCGTTTGGATTTCCCACTACTCTTTCAAAGACAAAGTGGGAAGTATGGAGAGGAGATTTCTCCAAAGCAATCTCCTAAAACAGTTGGCTGGGACCACCTCAGGCAGTTGCAACAAGATCAGTTTTATTCTTTGGAAGATTTACCATAACCTCCTGTTCCTATGACAACTTAAAAAATTGTATTTTTTCGTCATACTTACCTGAAAAATCCCTTTCTTTGAGTACATCAAGGAACACAGAGTTAGGTTAATATTCATTACCTACTGGGTTATACTTCATCTCCAGGTGAATGGACACTGGTAGACCATAGGTCTTTAGACAGGAAGTAATCCCCTATATAACCCCTCCCATACACAAGTACTTCAGTTTTATAGCAAGCACCGAATCCTCAAAAAGAGGGGAGGGACCTCTGTGTCCCATGATGTACTCAAAGAAAAGGATTTTACAGGTAAGTATGACAAAAAAATCCTATTTTCTTTTTCATACAGCATGGGACACAGAGTTAGGCTAATATTCATTACCTGCTGGGACGTAACCAATAGCACTACTCATGTATGCGTTTGCTTCTGCCCATGAGCTCAGCGGGACGGGGCGCGTTTAAAAGTATTTTTTTTTCTTATTTTACCTTTTATTTTTTATTTTTACACCGTTTAAAAAAAAAAAAAAATGTGTCACTTTTATTCCTATTACAAGAAATATAAACATCCCTTGTAATAGAAAAAAGCATGACAGGACCTCTTAAATATGAGATCTGGGGTCAAAGAGACCTCAGATCTTTTGGACATATTTGTCCAAATGATCACCAAATAAACATTCCCCATGAAAGGGGAAACCTGCCAATAACTTCTTACAGGGAAGCTCGACTGACCAGTTCTTAAGCCACAAAAGTCTGCGCATATGTACAGACAAGAGAGCCAAAACGAGAAACCTGCTGTATTGAATCCTTTAAGGCGCCAACAGCAAAACAGCGCTCGAGGAATATCTGCCTTATTTTCAGGCAGATCATCCTCCTGGTTAGGCCTGTCAGGCCGTCTGACCTGGTCTTTTACGGACTGGCAGATACCAATTGCTGCAACAGCTGGCTGAATAGCTGAACTGGCCAAAGAAAAGGAAGCCTTTAATGACTCCAATTTCATGTCAACAGGGTCTTTCAAGCCCTGTACGTTATCTACCGGACATATCAAGTTCTTGTTTAAGGAAGAGACTGCTGCATCTACAGCAGGCATGCTCCACTTCTTAATGAACTTTTCATCCATGGGAAATAAAAAGGGAAAACCTCTTTGGGAACATCCTGACAGGATTTTTGTTCGTCCTATCAGCATACACTGCCTGTTCCCACAGAGGGTGTAAGGGGAAAGCCTGTGTGGCCTGAAGAGGCCTCAGGGATCCCAAAGAGGACCAGGGAGGCTCAGTAACCTCTGCAAGAGGCAACTTAAAGGCAGAACAAGCCATTTTGGTAAGAGTCAGGATCAAAAGCCTCTGTGATGGAGAGGCAGACACCAACTGGATATCATCGTGTCCAGATTGCTCCGAAGCAGACTCATCCGCCAGGCCATCCACAGAATTCTGAGCTTTAAGCTCTTCCCCATCCTCAACCCATTCCTGCTCCAGACTAGGAAGCTACGGGGAAGGGGATCTGTCACGCTCTTTGCCACCCTACGGGATGGAGGCAATCATGCCAGCAATCCTGTGCTCTAACCTGGCTAGGGCTGAGGACAGTTCATCCTTAGTGATAAAGGGTGAAGCAGCAGCGTTGACTGTAGGCACAGTCCCAGATAGGCATAGCGGCTCAGATTTCCCAGGAGATTCTGGTCCTTTAGGGGATACCACTAGGTTCATCAGGAACTACTGGCGACGTAGGTGTGCTTTTCCCTGTAGTGTTAGTCCCACTCCTCATTTTTGAAGACATTTACGAGCCAAAAAAGGAGTACCTGGGTGTAGTGTTAACAAACCTCAGAAGGGAGGCCCTTTAATAGGGCTCACTAAGCCCCTATGCAACAATCCTGCTAAGCACCTTTAGCCTGCCAAGCAACACCCGGTGACTCACGTGACCCAGGTAAGGATTCAGCCACTGCAAGTGCCTGGTTCAGAGCCTGCTCTGTGTCCCACAGCTGCCTTCTGGAAGCACCAAAAGCTTGGCATACGCAGCTTAAATAAGCTGGCTGTGCGCCGCAACGTTCTGCGCATGCGTGCACACGAACCTGCGCATTCCTGGTAAATGGGCGTGGCCATATTCGCGTATGACGCAAATCTTCATGCACCCCGACAAAGGCTACCATGCATGTGCGGCGAGGCCGCCCAGCGGCGCTTTTGCGAACGCACTTGCACCATGGCAAACCAAGACGAAATGTTGTTTGCCATCATACAGATAAAAAATAGCCAGACACACGCAAAAAAAGGTACACTTTGCAAACACCCACAGCTAGCCCAAAAACTCCCCCGTATGATCACCGTACGCAGGTGTCCAGCCTCTGGCTAGCTTGACTGATTGTAACAATCACTGTGACACCCCACAATAATAAAAGGATTTTCACTTACCCATCCAGGTGCAGGGCAGCTTAGAAACTAACCCAAAATTCACCCGTCACGGCGGGTGCCTGTCACTTGAGGACCTTCAAGGACTGGGTACCCCTTTTCACATTTAGGGTGCACCCCCTTCGGACCTGTACAGCAACCTGCAGGAATGCCTTAGCGCTGTAGTGTCCAGGATTCCACTTCGCAGGGTCCAGCGCCCGGAGGCCGTATTACAGGCAAAACCTCCCAGGATCTCGAATCTTCTTTGCGAGGCTCCATTTATCTAAGCATAAAAAGCCTGTGTAAAATGGATACGATCGGTCAATCCCTTGATTCATTGAACAACAGTTTGTGGGACTAGAGGCCTGGAGCTCAGAGAGCTCAAACAACCATGCCATCCACCTTGCAGACACTGGTAAAAAACTGAAGCACTTCCTGTATGGGAGGGGTTATATAGGGGATCACTTCCTGTCTAAAGACCTTCGGTCTACCAGTGTCCATTTACCTGGAGATGAAGTAAAACCCAGCAGGTAATGATTATTAGCCTAAATCTGTGTCCCATGATGTATGAAAAAGAAATGTTGAATTCCTCTTTTAGCGTCAGAGACCATGGTCACTAGGACCAATAGTGATGGTGAATCTTGCCATCATGGACACACACAAACATTGACACATGATCTATCCCTTCTAAGTTATACCTGAAATTTTTTTTTTTTTTAAAAGGCTTTGGCTTTACATACATTTTTTATTAGTTAGCAGGGGTCATAGGTATCCACAAATTACCCACAGTTTAGTTATCCTGTACTTGCACAATCTGATACATGTCTCTGAAGAGGCAGCCAAACAGTAAATCAAAGTGAACTCAAAAAGTATCATGCACAATTCTTTGCAAAGTACATAAATGTTTACTATACACGTGGTCACACCCTGTAGCACATGTGTGTGATATATATATATATATATATATATATATATATATATATATATATATATATATATATCTCCGAGTATCTCTCCCGTGTCTCTGACTCATATTGCCACTATATAGCCATTAAAGTATGTGATAAGCAAGTGGACTGGCCAGAAATGGATCACTTTGACATAATTGGGCAGCCTGAACATGTATTTTAATATATGGGGGCACCAAGAATCCCTGTACTTAAAAAAAAAAACAAAAGACGTTCACATAAATCTCTGTGTATGTATTTAAACAGTTTGGATTTAAGCACAGGCATATATCTATTTCCAATGCAAAGAAATGTTTACTCAACATGCGAATAAAAAGCAAAATTAGCAGACTGTGTAAGTAATATTCAAAACACAGTAAATCTTGCATTGGAAATCTTGGCAATAAATAATACAGTTTTCACAAAGATGAAAGAAAACAAAGAATTTCTAGACAATATAAAGTACTGATGAAGTGAAGCTGACTCAGCGGTGGGCCGCATTTGCTATCCCATCAGCTTATTACTGTTTGTGTCTTTCTGTATCTAGCAGTTACAGTACAATAAACGAATAGCTTATCAAAACAAAAATGGTAGTCTCCATACTATGTCAACTGCATACATAACTACTTGATATCTGTAGATTCACTAGTAGCAAAGGGTGACTTAAGAAGAGCAGCTGCTTTATTGTTTTGTTTTTGACTGTTATGTTAGCAGATTTACATGAAGGCTTATACAGTGACTATTAAAAAAAGGGTGAAGGGGATGGGGGAAAAGACATGGACCTTCAGCCAGAGTGTCAACTGATCAGGCCAATGATAGGAGTTCCGACTCATCCAAATTAAGGATGAAGTTCACCAATAGGACCAATAAAGGATTCAAAACAGGCAAAGTGTGAGGAAAGATATCCTCATGAAAACAGGTCCGCACCCTCCAAAAGACAGGTGGGAACATACAGCGGAGTACTCCTAAAATATGCCTTATTGAAAAACTGGCACGCAAAAAATAGGTGAACATTCACAATTGAGGCAACAAAATTAAAAATTACAATGTTGTCCTTCTAAAAACACACTCCTGGGATGCCAGCCATGCCAATTCCATCCATACTGGACAGGTTAGTGATTGTTACAAGTGAGATGGGGATCTAGAGGGGTCCTGGGAAATCTACAGGGCCCTTGCAGTTGAATGCTATGTGCCTATTGTTAGGACATCCAGACCCACTGTGCACCCAGTGTCTCCAGTATTGGTAAATTCTAAACCGGACCAGCAATCATGTACAAATTATCCTGACAGTATATCAATTAACAGATGACAACTACAGACGGGTCCAAGGGGGTTCTGGGAGACCAATTGGGGCACTTACAACTGAATGCTATGTGCCTAGCTTTAGGATATTCAGGCCCATTATATGCCCTGTGTCATCACTGTTCAGTGCCAAAGAGGGAGTCTATGGCAGACCGGCATACTTATACAGCAGTGCACGTGGTATCCAAGTTCTAATTCCTGTGGTATTCACCAATTCAAAAGCCACTGCTGTCTGCACAAACCCATCAATGGACACCAAACTTAGGGACTCAAACCCAAAATGGAGAGGACACAAAGTCAAAATAAACATGGGGAGGGGTGATACACATGGTGATGGAGCAATCCAAGTGTCGTTACTGAGTTTTCAAAGAGCAGCTCCAGGCTATTCACATAGATTTGTGACACGGCCTGTAATCACATTACTGCTAGTGTCACCTCAGTCTGCGGGGAGGCCCTTACTTGGAAGCACTGGGCACCAACAATACTCCTCTTCAGCAAAGAGGTAGGACTCGTGTGTAGCTGTCCACCATCTTCCGTGGTGGAGAGAAGGCTTCCTCCTACATCCACTTGTCATTGTGACCCATTGATGTTGGTGCTGCCAATCACTCAGGTGTCCCGTTGCAAACTTGGTGTACATCTATCTCCGGTCGGCTGCTCATTTTCGGTTTCCATGATTTTCACTTTCTGTATGTCATGAATGGACGTGGGCAATCAGATCGTAGATTGCCTGGGCATGGTTGGAAAGATGGGAGTGCGTGGGGCGCTACACCAATGCGTTTCATGAAACCCACATGCTGCGTGGGTGAAACGCTTTGGTGTAGCACCCCACGCACCTATTGGATGCGCATATTGGACGCCTAGGAGGAGGAGAGAGATGCATGGTGGAAGCCCCCATGATCCACAGGAGGAGAAAGGGAGAAAGTTGTCTGCCCCCCCCCCCAAAAGAAAAAAAAAAAAAACACACACCAGCCGCCACTGGTATTAAGCATCCGATTTAGGGCTCATTCACACCATAACACACGCATTAGTGTGTGCATTGTTTACACGTGTTGCAGTGCATTTTTTTTTCTTGCAGCATTCTTTAACTATTCGCTGCAGCATGTTTCAGTGAGCAGCAAATTGGTGTGAACTAAAGCACTAAGACAGACTACCTTGTTCTTCCATTGGGACTGCATTGGGCAATGCAGCACAGTTTTGCTGGGGTCATCAAGTTCCTAGAGAAACTTACATGTGAAAACTGGAGTATTCCCATAGCAACATGGTTGCAGTTGCCATTTTTCTAATGTAATCCAGAATATAATGTAGCTGTCAGGGACATGGCCGTTGCAGGACTGGAAATGTTGCCCAAATCCAACATGAATGTCCACAGAGAGTTCAGATGCGATGCGTGCAGGAGTGCACGCCACGCATCGGCGCATGTGCAATATGACGCGTGCGCAGCGACATGACAATCGCTGGCGCCAACTGCCCTATTTAAACCAGCCATTAGAGACAGAACATTGCTGGATTATCTCAGCTTCTCTGTGTTCCTTGTGACTCTGTATCCTGATCTGTGGACGTTAGTGACCCGGCTTGCCTTGACCTCGCTTCCTGATATCCCGGTTTGACCTCTGGCTTGCATCTGGACTTTGCTTCTGTTCCTGTCTCCTGTGAGTTGACTTCAGCTTGTCCCTGTTTATGCTCCATACTGACTTATCCTGTATGACCTCTGGCCTGGCTCCTGGTTTCTCCTCTTTCCAAGTACCACAAGTACAGCTATTGCTACCAGCCTGCTACAGTCATCCCTCGGTGACCAGCTCATCTGACTACGAGCAAGCACCTGGCAAACCATGCTTCTTTGAGCACCGTGCACTCCCTGTCTCCAACTCCAGGGGTGCGCTGCCCTGAGCTGCAAGGGGAGCCCTCTTAGCATCTCGATCTCCTTACCGGCACCTGACAGTAGCAAAAAATGAAGGGTTGACATTGATAAAAATTTCATTTTGTTGTGGAACTTGGTATGATGTCTAACAACTAGTAAAGTAAGAACTCTGTCACATTTTCTTACATACATACATGTTTAGGTAAGGAACAATTAACTAGCTTTGATGGGGCATTGATTATGATTTAGAACTGTTAAAAAGCATATTGAGATGTTGGCGTCTAATCAGATCTAAAAAGGCATATTGGATTGTGTAATCATCAATATATTTGCAGCATTTTTACAGAGGTTACGGTGAAAATGTAATCTGTTGCATACGTTTTGGCAGTTTTAGGACTGTCAGGTGTTTTGTTGTGCTACCGACTTCTGCCTTCCCCATGGCCATACCGCATACAACTGGTCAGAAGTGCCATGACCTTAAAATATACAAATGATATCAACAAATAAATCAAATAATATGATTTACCCATTTCCTGGAAGTGTGTTGAATAATTCTACCTATTACAGTCTGTGCAAATGTAAGCTTTTGCTCTTTACTCTGCTGAAAAGAGATATTAAATATTTAAAGACCATCTGCAAATCATGTTCTCTCACACTTATTTCAGAATAAAAAAAAGTACTTTCTACAGTTATTTTTAAAAGGACGGTGTGCTGCATCTTATATATACCACATTTCTGAGTTCACTGCAATGCCATTTGTGCTAAAAAATCAATGCAATTACAGCATTCATCTGTTTTGCAGAATGATTTATTGACACAAATTCCAAGTCCTGTAACCGATACTGTAAATAAGATCAAGCCAACAGTAGAACATAGTTTTAAATTCTAAAAGAAACTAAATTAGAAAAGAGCATTGTGGAAAAGTGGTCTTAAATTCAGAACAGCATTTCTACCTTGTTACATGTGGATATTATTTTTATTATTACTAAAGGTACTATATATTTACACAGCGCTTTACACATATATTTGTACATTCACATGCGGTAGTGGATATTGCTTTTTTATGACTTCATACCTATTTGTTACACAGAATCTGCAGTCAAATAGAGGTCTTGTGGTTGATTATTTAATGGCATTTTTGGGTATCTGCTATAGGCATGAACACATACTATGTCATAAATGTAAAACCCATTAAACAGCTCATCACCTTGGATGGAATATTGTGCTGTCAAATTATCTCTAAAGCATACCTAGATTGGCAAGAGGAGTCACTATAGTGAGTTTAATACATATTGGAGTCCAAGAAATATTGGAATGTGGACCTCTATGAGCCCATGCACACATTATTATAGCACTGGTAAAATATCTCTGCCATTCTTACCTAAATGGCAAACTAAGCATCTTATCTGAAGCAGTTCCTTCTGGGGGTTTCAGTGTTCCATGAGGGGAGAATCACACCATGCACATTACCATGGAACTTTCCTGTGTACTTAGAGCAGACGTGGATCCACCAGTAAATCTAGGCAAAGGCATAGGGCCCATGTATTATCCTGGCAGCTCAGCTACAACCTTCATGCTCCTGCAAAAAGCCACTTCTCAAAGGTGTATACACCTGTAGGCAGTTGGTTCCCGGTGGGGCCATGCCAATAGAGACAATGCAAATGTGATGCGTTCTCTGTGCCTATTGTAATTTGCATCAATGTTAATCAAATGGATATTGGGGGTGGGGTTATCACAAATTGTATACCTTGCCTAAGGTCCCATTCTACCTTAAGCTATCTATCTGACTGAGAATATGGGTTGGAGATGTTTGAGGGGTGTGGCTTAGCTTTGAGGTGCAGCCTAGTCCCACAGTGGGGATGGCACAAACAAGGTACATTGCTTAACTATTTTCTACTGTAGATATATAAAGTGGACATCATAATCTGCAAGTCAACACCACTGTTTTTGGTACATCCATAAATAATTCCAGAAGGTAGTTATAGTGCAAACTGTCAGAGTCAGTGTCAGATTAATAACACCGAATCCCACTGGCATGATACAATAGGCATGAGGCATGCTCTTTCCATAAGGAAATCTTTCTTGCTGCTAGTCCAGCCACACTGTAAACTAATGAATCATTTCCTAAAGATAAGTTCACACAAGTTTTTTTTTTCCATTGCTGAAGGCTCAGCCTGTGCTGACCCTAGGCAAAGGCTTACTGTGCCTAAAGTTATGTCTGGTGCAAAATAGACAAACTAGAGACACAAGCTAGTTTGACTTTTGATACAAAATATTGTATTCCATTTTAATAGTTTCTGATTTGTTAGCTACAATTATTTGTATTGGGAAAATGAGTGTATACGCAATTCTACTTCTTTTGTTCTAGGTCAATGCCTCCTTGAAAAAAAAATGAAATGCAGCATAGCAACCTATCAGATTTTGGTGTATTCTATTGGTGCTTTGGTAGCGTCTTTACACACTGACCTTTCACTCCATGTTGGTAAAAAAATAAATGCAAAAGAACTGCAGAGTATGGTATCCAGGTGAATAATGCTTATGTTATTTATTGCTGGCTAGTAAATCAATAGCACAGTGACAGTGATTGATCTGCAGGAGTTCAAACCTAACAATCAGGGCATTGAAGGAGGTGAATTGCATTACTCCAGAATGAAAACAGTATGGCATTAAAACAACTTCTTCTGTCTTTATATTCAGTTGAGTCTAAAAGTAATGTTTCAATATTGTATAGATGGCTTGATTAGAATACTTAATAAATGGCTCAATAGACTGTGAACTATGGGCAATCGGGGCAGATCAAGCTGGCGCAATGCTTCCGCAATTTTCTGCACAATTCTAACATCCTCTTTATCAGTGGTGTTTAACGCTGGTCCTCAAGGGCTGACAAAATCATATGTTTTTCTTTACTTTTCTCAAATTTTACATACATGACAATATGGGTTATTCATTTAACCACTTAAGGACCGGGCCTATTTTTCAGACTCTGTTGTGTTTACAAGTTAAAATAATTTTTTTTGCTAGAAAAATACTTAGAACCCCCAAACATATATATATATATATATATATATATATATATATATATATATATATATAATATTTTTTTTTTCCAGATACCCTAGAGAATAAAATGGCAGTGTTTGCAATACTTTGTCACACCGTATTTGCGCAGTGTTTTCGCAAGCGCAATTTTTTGGGAATACACTTTTTGGAATTAAAAAAATAAGACAACAGTAAAGTTAGCCCAATTTTTTTTATATTGTGAAAGATAATGTTATGCCGAGTAAATTGATACCCAACATATCATGCTTCAAAATTGCGCCCGCTCGTGGAATGGCGACAAACTTTTACCCTTAAAAATTTGTATAGGCGACGTTTACAGGTTACCAATTTTGAGTTACAGAGGAGGTCTAGTGCTAGAGTTATTGCTCTTGCTCTAACGATCACAGCAATACCTCACACGTGTGGTTTGAACACCGTTTTCATATGTGGGTGCGACTTAAGTATGCATTCGCTTCTGCGCGCGAGCTCGGCGGGACGGGAAACTTTAAATGTTTTATTTCCTTAGTTTTTTTAAATTTTTTTAGAATGTCCTTTTAAAAAAGAAATTTGGGGTCACTTTTATTCCTATTACAAGGAATGTAAACATCCCTTGTAATAGAAATAAAGCATGACAGAACCTCTTAAATGTGAGATCTGGGGTCAAAAAGACCTCAGATCAAACATTTACACTAAAATGCAATAAAAAAAGTTTGTTTTTTTTTTTACAAAAAAAAAATTGCCCCTTTAAAGACCATTGGGCGGAAGTGACGTCGCTTCCGCCATCCAATGGTGTGGAGCCAAGTGGGGGCCATCTTTCCCTCACTCGGCATCCAGCCTGTGAGGGAGGAGGACCCGATTGTCTGTGCCACTACCGATGGCTGCGGGAAGACTACCGCAGCGTGATGGGATGGGCCCTCTCCGGCCGCCAATAAAAGTGATCTCGCAGTGAATCCACTGCTGAGACCACTTTTATCTAAAAGAGGACCGTCCACTCTTGAAGAGGATACCAAGGTTATGGCAGCTATCTTCTGCCATAGCAACGGTATTCCTCTTCAAACAGCCGACGTACAACTGTGGTGGGCAGTTAAGTAGTTAAAGCAGAATTTTTGCAAAAAACAAGCTGAATCACAAATAGCCCAGAAAAAAAATGATTAAATATTCTGCTGTAACATTTACCTTCCATTCAGAGATTTCCCATACAGTACTGCCACTGCCATTAGTCTTTTGACTAGTGCCATTCGTCTTCTTCTAAAGCCCAAGTCGTCAGACAGTGAAAGCACAGTGATATCACTGTCACTTTAGTGACTGTTGGTCACTAAAGTGCTTTTACGGTGTGTTCAGAACATGTACATAATTCTGTGTGGTTAGTCTGGGCTCAGGTTGGCTTCAACATAGTTGTGTTCCTACCAGACTATTTTTATTATACAGGATTTATATAGCACCAGTTTGAACAGCGCTTTACAATATATAGGGAGACGGAACAGTTACAATACAATAAAATACAAGAGGGTTAGGAGGACCCTGCTCAAAAGAGCTGGGTGAGGGTGGGACAAGTGGTACAGAAGGTTATAACTGTGGGGGGATGAGCTTATAGAAGTGATAAAAGTTCAGTTATTTGGGGGTGTGATAGGCTTCCCTAACTAGATTAATTTTAAGGGATCGCCTTAAGGCAGCCAGAGTAGGAGATATCCAGAAAGACTGGGGTAGAGAGTTCCAGAGGATGGGAGAGGCTCTGGAGAAGTCCTGGAGACGAGCATGAGAAGAGGAGACAGAGCTTGAAAGCAGGAGGTCCTGAGAGGAGGGAAAAGGACAGTTTGGGTGATATTTGGAGACAAGATTGGTGATGTAGCTTGGGGCAGATTTGAGGATGGCTTTGTATGTTGTTAGTACTTAGAAATTCATTTCACTGGGCAATCAGAAGCCAGTGGAGGAATTGGCAGAGGGGTGGCAGACACTCAGCTGTTGGTAAAGCAGATGAGTCTGGCAGCAGCATTCATGATTGACTGAAGAGGGGATAGCCTATGGAGAGGTGGGCCTATGAGAAGGCAGTCGCAATAGTCAAGGCAAGAGAAAGCAAGGGAGTGAATGAGTAGCCTGGTGGTTTCATTAGTTAAAAAGGGGTAAATGTTAGCAATGTTACGGAGGTGACTTATGCAAGCTCTTGACAGTGATTGGATTTGGGGCCAAAAGGATAGGAGGAGACAGAGTTATATGTAATACTGAAGGAGCACAGTGATAGATAGGAGGAGAAGCAAAATAGAGCAGAATCTTGGAGGGAAGAATTTATTGAGAAGGAGCGGGTGGTCAACAATATCAAAGGCCGCAGAGAGGTCTAGTAACAAGAGTATAGAGTAGTGGCCATTGATTTTAGCAGTTATTAAATCATTAGTAAGTTTTAGTAGGGCAGTTTCTGTGGAGTGCTGCCAGCGAAAGCCAGACTGTAAGGGGTCAAGAAGGTTGTTTTCAGTGAAGTAGGAGACTAAGCAAGGAGTGAGAGAATAGGCCATTTTTTCTGACCATATGATGCAAATCCTTAAAAACTTTAAGAAAAATTCTGTAGTTGCTGGGGTCCAAACTATCAAATGAATGGGTCAGCATTGGGGTATATCAGTCCAGACAGCTCCTGATGAAGTGACATTGTAGCAGACATACAGAGTTCTCTAAGGCTCGGTTCACACAGGGGCAACCCGACTTACAGAGCGACTTTGCAAGACGATTTGGAGGCGACTTCCGTGTGACTTCAGCGCGACTTTGCGCAACTCACAATGCTGCCTCCAGGACAGGCGACTTTGGCTGTGGCCAATCACAGAATAATCAGCTCTGTGGGAGGGAGGGCATTGCCTGGATAAACATCTGTGTAAATTATTTTCTTTTTCCTGTAAAGTTGCTTCAATATAGATGGAGATCCGACTTGGAGGCAATTTCCATTGAAATCTATGGGTACAAGTTGCCTAGAAGTCGCCTTGAAGTAGCACAGGAACCTTTTCTGAAGTCGGAGCAACTTCAGTAGTGTACATTAAGACGGCTCTCATTCACTTCAATGGAACTTATGTCCAGCGACTTGGGGCAACTTGTAGTGTGAACCGGCACTAACAGTAGTTACTGTGCTGGAAATATTTGTGCATACATACAGTATTTTGTGATTGCGATATCACAGCTCAAATAGTACTGTCAAAAAATATTGTTCTGTGTATAGACCAGCCTTTTGCTTGTAACCGCACTTAAGTCAACTGTTAAGTAGATTAGGTTGTTTTAGATGTAATCTGCCAATATTTAGTCTATGTTTAGGAAGCAAACACCCTATGTTGAATAATATCTGTATATAAGCGCTTTATGGATGTAGAATATAGTTTTTAATCTGTTTCCATGCCAAAGCTTTATAGTCCTGCATATAACATCACACTTTAAAGATATGCAGACATTACACAATCCAAAACAACCTTTACATTTTGCTTTTTCACCTAGTACACTCACTCCAGTCTCTTAAATGGCTTTCTGTACATGTACAGAAGCCTGTTTGATACCTCATACTGCAGAATCGTCAAAATGAATCATTACAGTTATAACAGCAAATGATAAGTGCAAATTCGCTCCAAATATAACAGAAAAAAGTGTCTTATATTCTAAATGTTTATTTTTTTTCAGGGAATTTTTCCATTTTACTTCGCCAGCCAAGCTGTTCAAGAAAAAAAAAAAAAAAGCGGCCTTAGAATGTCTTATTGCTTTGATTACACACATTTGCTGAGCACATTAAAGATCATTCATTTAAAACTGTTTATTTTCACATGAGGCTGAAAGTAAAAGCTGGTTTCCCTATTACTGCTTTATCGAGTCGTCTCTAACAGCCGGGACAATATGTGACTATTACATTTCAGCGCTTAGACACACAGAAAAAGGATTTGTTTTAGTTTATTATTTCTCCTATCATGGGGGCATTGCTGGGAAATCAAGTGCTATTTTACATGGGGGAATATTCCAGCCAATTATTTCCAGCATAACACCAATTACAATGGTGTGGAGAGTGTGTGCGCTGCTGCAAGGTTCTTGAAAGTAAGGTTATTAACTTGAAAACATGTGAAGACACATCTGCTGGTAACATGACACTTATTTCAGAAAGTGTGCACCATTGGAACAAAAATAGGGTGCTGCTTTAAATAGAGCAAACGTTTTAAAAAGTGGCCTTTTAAAGAAAAAACACGCCTTCAGGATCAAAACAAACTGAAAACAAGTAGAACTTTAGCAAACAGCTCAAACACAGCAGAAACACATATAAGATGAAAAGTTTCACCTGCCAAAATTTCTGATGTTCTGTTAATCCAGTCCTAGAATTCACATAACTGCTAGGACAGCATTGCAGCTTCTAGTGTCACTTGCCTGCTCATTGGTCAGTGAATAAAAGGAACACTAATTGGAACACTAATCCTTGCAGTCTGCTCCCTAATAGGCTGCCTAAATACTTAGCAGGCACTGTGCGCAATGCAAACAACAGTGCATATCCACCCATTCTTAAGCTGGCTATGCGCTACTAGAATTTAGTTCAAATTTTTTTGCTTTGAGAATGTTTGTTTGATTTTCTTATTATTAGTGGGGTCAAATCAACTTTCATTTCCAACCGCAGTGACAAGGAACTTCGAAGGAGCAAGATGGAAAATATTTCTCCAAATTTCAAACATTGCACGTGGTTTTCGTTCAGGCAATAACATTGGTTTCAAAATGGAATGTTAAAAGCAAATTACATTTTGAAGTGCTGTCCATTGACATGTCAAGTCATCGAATGTACTGAGAATTTTTGTACGAATGTTTCTACTAGTGTATGATAAAAATAAGAATGAATTTGTTTAGTACAGTTTTAGGGGTGGGTTATGCAGGTTGTACATGGCGTTTCTCATTTAACAATGTCAAATTGCTATCTTTGTATGATTAACGTTTATGAATTATAATTACACTGGCAAGTAGCTAAAGTGGTGTCTCCCCACCAATGCCTTCTTATTTTTATAATATACATGTTATGTGGTGACATCTTCCTATATTTTAGATGAGCACTGGTTCTAACAGTAGCTACAGTGCCTTGAATAAGTATTTATACCCCTTGAAATCTTTCACATTTTGTCATGTTACAACCAAAAACGTAAATGTATTTTATTGGAATTTTATGTGGTAGACCAACACAAAGTGGCACATAATTGTGAAGAAGAAAGCCATTGTTGAAAGAAAGCCATAGAAAGTCCCGTTTGCAGTTTGCAAGAAGCCATGTAGGGGACACAGCAAACGTGTGGAAGAAGGTGATTTCTTTCAACAATGGCCAGATTATGGACAGATTATCCTACCTGAGCTGTGGATCTCTGCAGCTCATCAAGAGTTACCATGGGCCTCTTGGCTGCTTCTCTGATTAATGCTCTCCTTGCCCGGCCTGTCAGTTTAGGTGGACGGTCATGTCTTGTAAGGTTTGCAGTTGTGCCATACACTTTCCATTTTTAAATGATGGATTGAACAGTGCTCCGTGAAATGTTCAAAGCTTGGGATTTTTTATAACCTAACCCTGCTTTAAACATCTCCACAACTTTATCCCTGACCTGTTGAGGGCTTCACAGAACAGGAGGAACCCAAAAATCGCTATCGAACAGGGGCCCCTTGCTGACCACTGAGCTGTGCTAAGAACTGCAGCTAGATCTATTTTACATTACTGTTTTTGTTCTTTTCATTATTATCAACCTTTTAAATTATTTGATACCTTATCTTTAGTCAGGTGAAGTGAAAAAAAAAATCCTCAGCGTTTTTCCAGACAAAGACCCTCAAAGAAAAAAAGGGACAAGATTCTGCATGCCATACAATTAACGTAATGGTTAAGTAAGCAGAATGTACTGCACAAAATGTACTTTTTCTTCTTGAAGCAATTTTACATCTATGTAACCTTACCGGCTGGAAAAATAACATCAATAAAATGCTAATGAGATCACGTGCCAAATGCCCAGTAAAGAAGAGAGAATAGACTATAACTCCTACAAGATCAATGAAAAATGAAGCTGGGAAGAAAAAGCCGAGATGAGCTGTAGCTACAAAAGATTCTCCGTGGTGTGACATTCGAGAACTTTAAAGCAATGCTTTTATATTGATTGCAAAGAATAATACTTTGAATATAACATGAACAAGAAAAGAAACAGCTCAATAAACACAGGCGCACAATGCCTAGTGCAGAAAATGACTTATTTAGGTAAAACAAAATCTGGTATTCTCAGGTATATTGTGAAAAACAAGTGGCTTATTATATGACAGGAAAATTAGTTATTATGTAAAAATATAACAAAAATATAACAAACATATAAGTACAAGAACTGACTTTATTACAGAAGGACAAGGCAAATTAGACTGTGTAGGAAAGGATGGTTAAACAGATGTCTGGACAAAATCCTTAGTGTCACAAAGTATAGCTGACTGCAATAATATATAGAGCAGGTGTATAGTTTCTCTTTTGCACACTATGACACTATATTTATCCCAACATGTATAAGCTTTATCATGGTAATCTCATTTGTCAAAAGTATTTTTCAATGTTAAATCTGCAGCTGTCATCAATATCTGGTGACCCTGCAATGAAGGCAGGTCTTTTGGAGGGTGACAACACTATGTTCTTTTCCCTCAATTGTTCTCGTGTATTGTCACATGGGCTTTCAACAGAGACTACAAGTGGGAATTTCAACATACATAATGAAACACGGGGGGGGGGGGGGGGTAGAGCCAGAAGTGCAAGCGGGGACCCCAAAAAAGAAGAGTCAGAGCTGCCCTTTGGATAACCATTGCACAAAGCAGGTAAAAATAACATGTTTTTTATTTTAAAAAAGCTTTACATACACTTTAAGACTGATATTCCAAATTCATGACACTAGCAGAATACACTAAAATCTTTACCAGTGGAAAAACCTTATCTAGGAGTTATTTCCTACTGTGCTCTTTCAACGTTATGTTTTTTTTATTACACATGCACTTTAGAAGACTATCAACCGCCCCAAGTCACTGAGGGCAGTTTTCCACAATTATGCGAATGCTAACAATGTTGTTCTACTGCGGTGGTAAACCGAAAGCAGAATGCAACATTCTGCTTGTTACTACGTGAAATCAAGCCTGGCCAGTGTGAGCATTTGAACTAATAACCTTCAAGACCAAAAAGATGGTCTCCCGGGAAGGGTAGGTGTAGCAAAGCTTACATTCTTGCACTACCAAATAGCAAAGAGGAACTTGCTCTGTCCCCCTTGAGTGTGTTGACAGATGTGCCAAAGGGCTTTGCCCGACCTTCAGGCCCTAGCAAAGCACTTTCCATGCATGAGCAAAGATAGTGAAGTATTGGGGCGTCTGTAATTGTCATCTTTGTACATGCACAGGGGAAATTGCATGTGGACAGATGTGCTGGTAAACCCATGAGTGCGCAGTCAAGACCTTAGTCCCTGCAGCACATTTGCACATGCTTAGAATCCTTTAAATAAAAGATAAAAATGTATATCTAATTATGAGAGAGGGAGGGGGGGGGGTAGGGCAATGGCAATATGAGACTTTAGGGTGAAGGTCCAGAATGTCCTGTGGAACTAAACAGAAGAAAGAGTTTTTTGAGATATAATCCAGCTCTCATCCATCTTCAGGTCATATATGCAAATCATGTGAGGAGCAGCTGGTCAATGCAATTAGCAGTTGAGCATAAACACCAGCAGCCACTATATACCTTCTCAGTGACGTGGACCATTCAGATAAAACTGGCCATAGATGGATCGAAATTCAGACAGTTCAGCAGGGGCAAATTAATTTCGATCCATCTATGGCTTCTCACATAGATAAGTCAATCTAATCATTGACTTCTCTCAAACCAGCTTGTTGGAAATATTCCATTGATTAATGCTGCAGCTCTTATCAGAGTATTCTGACAGGGAAGGGGTCCCCATTGTCAGAATACAATAACACAGTGGGAAGGATTCCTTCGTCCACCTCATATGTGTAAATTGGAGAATCCATTTAGTTTTATTTTCAATCAGTCTGTTAATGTGTGGCCAGCCTAAGATTTTGCAAATGAGAAAACATAGGGATGGTAAGAAAAAAGTTTAGTGTCTATGATAACTGAGCCTAGCCACTGTGGTAAGAGAAGGAAACAGTGGATGACCCTGATCCCCTAATTATGTAAAATACAACCTATACCATAAACTAAAAAGTTTCCTTCTGTCTTGGAGAACACAACTGTTGACTAAATTTCAGCAGATGGGAAAACCTCCACTAAAGGGGGGAAATTAATGTCCAACAGCAAGTTCTCTAGAGGAACCCGAGAGAATCGGAATATTAGGCATCTCTGCATCTGATTCCACTAAAGAAGGTGGAGGTGGGTGCTTTAAGCCCCTGCAATCAGGAGGATCTGTTTGAAATTAGTGAAATAATTAGCAAAACAGAAGAAAATACCTCTGCCAAAGATAGAATGATGAAGTGCAAAAAGCACAATCTTTTCCAGAGCCAAGCTCAACTTCACACATGGTCAATTGTGGTTAGAGGTTTACCTTAAAATATAGACCCAATTTGCACTGTTTTTTTGTATTGCTGCCAGATATGTAATATATGCCAAAATGGGGGTTTACCTTAAAAAAAAAAAAGGAACTACGCAATCACCCAGGAATAGTCACAGAACTTGGTAAGAGGTGTACCAAGGTTTAATCAGAAGTAATATCTCTGTTCTAGGAACTGCAGTTATGACGGTTATTAACCGATGGCTGCTGTACCACTAGATGACAGCTAAGCAATACCTTGTTGCACTGGTGTCTGCCACATGATCTGAGAGCTCCTCACCAGCAGCTCTTCCACAAAAAAACAAAAAACGAAAGGAAGACATTGTGTGCATGCACCCAGACACCTTTGGGAAAAGGTGTCACTAAGTCCCAGCTGCAGTGGAAAAAAAAAAAATAATGGGAAGGGCAACAAGCACTGCCCCAGGCACATCAGTGCTTATCCACCAGTGACAAGGCCAAGTATTGCCTCCAGGTCCCCTCCTCACAAAAGTGAGTCTCCAGAGAAGGTTCTGTGGAAAACTGAATCAGCTCTGGATCGGTGACTGGCCTGGCCTAAACCATTATAGGTAATAAACTGGAAACCTATGCTGTCCAGGATTTCCATATCTGGTCTGAATCTTTCAGTAGATGCAGGTGACTAGAGAAATTTCCAGAAATTCAGGGCTGTCGCAGAAAGAACACCAGTGTAAAACTGGGTAAATCTTTACTTGTTATCTGACTGTAAGAAATTTCTGTGATTTAACTTATCCGACGTGAATCTACAACCACCTGAACATAATAGAAAAATCTCCCAGAGAAGAGCAGAGCTGTAGAAAATGTGTCCACTCTGAGGACACAAAAGCAGAAAACTGAGGCTTGATGCAGAGGCGTAACTAGAACCTTCAGGACCCCAATGCAGGAAACCATGATGGGCCCCCTGCCTCCCCCCCTTCCACCTGAGCCCTGGGCTTCCAATTTTGGGGGGGTGTCCATGGACATCCTGCCAGAAACCTGCCTCCTGCGTGCCCCCCTGGGACATGCATCCAGCGCAATCACAGCAGCCATTTACCATGTGATCAGCTGATTACATGTAAACAGACTTGCCATTTACCTGCAGCCCTTTCCTCCCATGCTGTGTCTGTGTGAGGAAAGGACTGCTGTTAACCATCAAGAATGTCAGTAAATTGTTTACACTGATAATAAGTGCCTCAATCATCTGTGCCACCTGTCAGTGCTCATCAATGCCACCTATTAATGCCCATCTGTGCTCATCAATGCTGTCTGTCTATTAGTGTTGCCCGTCAGTGCCCACCAATTCCGCCTACAAGTGTTACCCATCAGTGCTCATCAATGCCGCCTATCAGTGCTCATCAATGCTGCCCATCAGTGCTGCCCATCAGTGCTCATCAATGCTGCCTATTAGTGCCCATTTGTGCATCCTATCAGTGCAGCCTATCAGTGCAGCCTATCAGTGCAGCCTATCAGTGCCCATCAATATCTCCTATCAGTGCAGCCCATCAGTGCCCATTAGTGCCTCCTATCAATGCCCATCGGTGCCTCCCATCAGTGGTGCCCATTAGTGCCTCCTATCAGTGCCTCCTATCAACGCCTTTCATCAGTGCTCATCAATGCAGCCTATCAGTGCCCATCAATGCCTCCTATCAGTGCAGCCTGTCAGTACTCATCAGTGCCATCTGCCTTCTCAGCACGGCTCTGAACTGAAAGCGTGTCTTTCATGAAACAGCACAGAGCTGGCATTGTACGGGATGAGAGAGAACACAGCTGATCCGCCCCCCCTCCCCTCTCCTGTGTGTAATCTGTGGGCAGTCAAGTGTTAAGCTAACAAGCTCACACTTCCCGCGGGGCACACACACGAGAGGGGAGGGGTGTTAGCAGATTGGCTGTGTCCTTTCTCATATGAGAGGATGGACTGAGGGGGAGATAGAACGGTCAATGCCGGCTCTGTGCTGGTCCATGAAAGACACGCTCTCAGCTCAGAGCCGTGCGACTAGCAAATCCCCCCCCCGACAGTGGCGAAATGCCATGGCTCCGTCGCAAGTGCGACTGTTGAGACCCTGGTAGTTCTGCCACTGGTTTGATGGTTGTAGGCAGGTTTATACTTCTGGCTTTTTTTTGTTTTTTTGTTGCCAGTGTCCATTCTTCCTGTAGGCAGCAGTATAGCCAGACAGTCTAGAAATTCCTATGTCCCTCAATGAGAGAGAAAGATCACAAATCCATAAAAAAAAGTGAATCACAAACAGAAAAGAATGATGAACATAAAACTTTAAAATGTACTAGAGTCCACCATGGCATGTCTACACCAACTACTTATATCTGCACTGAAGAGCTGCCAGAAGGTTTGTTCCATCACTTTGGTCATTTCCAACACCGAACTGAAAACTTAAAATATGTTGCACAGAACTGCAATGGCATTTGCTCCAGATCTTAGTAAATTAATGAAAGCTTCTATTTCAAAGAACACCCGATTGGATGATGGAAGTCAGCAGAGCTTCCCCCATTTACTAAGCTCTGCAGCAAATGCCCTTGTAGTGTGTAACTGCACTTGCAAAGTGCACAGTCTATTTGCCTTTAGTAAATCAACCCAAAATTGCTCAAAGAAGAAACCATTATATTTTATGAATATGTTTAAAAACATGACAATTCTTTGCTTTTTTTTTATATTAAGTTTTATATTAATATTACTAAACATTTGTTGCTCTTGGTTGAGTTTGTACTCCTATCACAAAGATTGCATTAATAGGAAAAAAAACATGCATTTATTGTGTGCAGTGGTTCATTCCAAACCCTAATGGCAAAAGAACAAGAGAAGTGCTCATATATATTAAAAAAAGGAAAAACCAGCAGAAGATCCAGAAGGAAAATACAGAGTGCTTGTATTCCACTTTATAGCCTTATATAACTATGCATTGTCTATTTCTCCTGGCTGCTATCCCAGCATGCTCCATGTTATGCTATACTAATTTTACAATAATAAACTGTTACACAAGCTCTATGCAGTCATGCATAAAGAGAGCTTGTAGATTGTATTACATCTGATAATCTGGAGAGCTACAGCACACCTTCCCAGCATTAAACATTGCTAGGTATACATTTATTCCCAGATTGAAATGTGTTCAAACACTCAGGATAATTTATTACTAGCCACATAATGTTGCTTCTGGCTTATACAGTTTTGTGTCCATTAAGAGGGAGTTTTGTTTTTCTCCTCTTGCTCAGAATTATGACTGGAAGTTGTAAACGTACTGTACAAATAAAGCATTGTTAGCACAGCACATTATAATACATAATGTCGAGGACAAAAGGTCTTTTCTGTAGAGGGAAACTGGTCTAGCAAAAACAGAAATTAGTAAAAGGGGCGTTCCTTGCTGCCTGCCAGTCATGGCTGATTTTTGTGATCTCATTTTACTGCTCTTGTGACTGAATCAACAAACTTCATGTTTAACAGATAATTAACACCGCTTTTTTCCCCACTCCGATTTACTATGGCAACTACAGACACAAAGCTTCTTAGAACTGTTTTAAAGGACAAAGACACGCCAAATGGAGAATCAAAGCATTTCTAGACTATGGCTGTAGAGTTTACAATCAATGGTAATTCTGCTTTATTGGTAATTTGTTAAGGTGCAGAGACCGACAGATCTGTCACCTGAGATCATTAGGTTTGTGGGCTGATTGCTATTGTTTCACCCTCTCTATCCCTATTACAAGTGGGAGATACGAGTGTGCATATGTAAGATCCCTATAAGCAGTAGAATGTTCTGATTTCATTGTTAAAAAATTGTTCATCTATTAGACCTTTTCTGGACCCCCTGGTCAAGTCTTCTTGAGCAAGGCGTTGAATGGCCAGCATGGAAAATTTCTGCCCAATTGCTCCACTTTCACCTGGGGTAGGCTGGCTTGGTGGTGTCCCTTTTCACCATGACAACAAGCATGTATGCTACCACAATTAGAACATTCATGTTTGTATATCTGGTGGAACACGAACACCAGCTAGATGTAGATTGCTAAAGTATAGTACATCTAAAGCCAAAAATGTTTTCATTTTTTTTTTTAAGTTTTGGTTAAAGTCAGGAAGGTTAAAGGTTGTGTCAGGTATTGTTGTCTGCGTACCTCCTAGAGAGATTTGCCTTCACCATGTGTCTGGGGTGTCTGGGTGACCATTGCCACTTGGACAGAAAATAAGAGATACAAAATTGTACAGCTGTCACCAGAACAGGAGGAATCTTCCAATGAGGATGCCTGTTTTGGCAACTAAAGCCTCGTACACACGATCCAATTGTTGGCAGTGTCTCAGACATTTATCCGAAAATGGCGTGTGCCTGGATTTTGTCTTGCATACTAACAGCACACAATTGTCGGCCAACAAACACAAATGTAGTGAGGTACTAGACATACTATGTGGAATTTCAGCTTGAGCGCCACCCTTTGGGCACCTTCTGCTGAAGTAGTGTTTGGTGAGCATCGAGTCCGAGCATGCGTGTTTGTACTTTTGTGTGACAGACTTGTGTACACACGATACGAAAATCTGACAACAGTCCGTTGTCCGCCGAAAATTTATTAGCCTGCTATCCAACATTTGTTGGCAGAAAGTTGGACAACAATTATCTGAAGGAGCCTGTCTGTCATCACACAATTCCCTGCCGAAAATCCGATCGTGTATGAGGTTTAAGAAGGAGAAATCTTCCAACAGGGTCACCTGCTCAGGGGGCAACTATTTAAGACAGGATTTCCCTCATTTTAAAGAGATTTACAGCCTCTTCCTGTTTGTCTCTGGACATTTAGGGACAAATGTCCCTTTGTCCCTAAAATTAACCAAGTTAACAAAATCAAGAGTTGTGACAATTTCCTGAGGCTTAAGATATACGTTAAAGAATTAGGTGCAATTTCCAATAACATGCCTTATGCCACTGTATTTCGCCCTCCTGAGCCCCATCTCCCCTGGTACATGGTTTCATTTATATTTGCATTTTTAATATTTGTGGCAATATTCTTGTCCATGTTGGTCCTGCTTGCATATAAAAAAAGGGGGATGAATGGGATCACTTCTGAGCTTATGCGGTCTTGGGACATGGCTCCTTTCATCTGCATGAAACATAACTGCACACGTGCAGCCAAGCGGGACATATATAAGTTTACAAAAATGTAGATAATGCCATAAACCATGGAAAGCCATGATTAAAATATTAGGGTATGTCTGCATCTGACTTATACAACCAGGCTCATGAGGGTGAGGAATAGCAGCAAATGATAGGTTACTGAGAAGTGCACTCATACTTTAATGTGTGTAAGAACCTTAATGGAAATGTACATACAGAAGATCATCAGCACTTAAAGTGTTTGTTAACCCAAAAACAAAACAAAACAAAAAACAACACAAAAAACCTGATCCTGTTCCCTAAAGCATGTTATACACCCTAAAAAACCTGGCTGATCCTGCCTGGCTATACCCTCCCCCCTGCAAACAGACTACGATAATCATGGCTGCTAAGCCCTTGATACTGTGGTCTATTTGCGTGATTACGTCAGCCGCGGCTCTCCCTGCCTGTGTCCTATGTCCTCTGTCTTCCTCCCTCCTCCCCCCTCGTACCTGGGTGCCCCCCTGCGCTTCTCTTTTATCCATCATAAATATTCTTATTCCCTTGGTATCATTAGAACTGTCCCTGTGTAATGTAAAAACTCCACCGATCTGTACCTGTATAAACTGCTCCCGGCGCCCAGCTGATTGTTGCCTCTCTCCCCTCTTTTCCCCGCCTCCCCAGCTGATGTCAGCGTGACGGCTCGGCCCTGCCCACTGCAGCTATGAGCCGAGACAGAAGAGAGGAGAGCAATCAACTGTGCACCCGGAGCTGAGCTTATATCGTTACAGATCAGCAGATTTTTTCTATTACACAAGCATAGGGACACATGTTCTTATGATACAGAGGGAATAAGGAGATTATATTACAGTGGCTTAACAACCACTTTAACTCATCGGTCTGCCAACTAATCTTTATGCCTAGCTTTGAAGTTGGCTGCATTTTATGTCAATCTATAATACTTATTCAATAAGTGGCCAATGTCAAGCCAACAGTGAGGCGAGCTGAGAATTCATTAAATCCCAATATTTGAGAAAATAAAATTTTATCTACAGTATATTACATAAACAGGTGAATACTCAATGTGCTGTATTAAAAAAAATGCAACACAAAGTACCATTACATGAACGCAATGATGACCTTCAGGGTTCAAGAACAATGGGTTGAATTAAACTAATGCAGAAATACAAACCAAAATTCACAATTTAGCTACTATTTAAAACAGACTTAGAGTCAAATATATAATCTCTGGTGTGTAGTGATTGAAATAAGATCTGTGATGGCCAAAGAGCAGTTCAACTAAATCCAGAACAGCAGAGGCATTCTCCCTGCCTTTCTACCAGTGGCAATAGGGTTAGGAGCACCACATTGGCTGGTTCTCTGGACTCCCCACTAAGCCCGACTCTTTCCCACCATGATCCTCCATAAGATGGTCCATGGTCGACCACGCCCCCTAAAACGTCACAGTCCCAGCATGCCCAGGGACTGTGACATCATATGGGGGCGGGGTCTCTGCCTATATAAGTCACAACGCAGCCCTCAGAGACCAGTCCAGCCGGAGAGAGCGTCGTGTCAACATCTGGGGGAAGAGAAGAGAAGAGAAGAGAAGAGAAGCCAAGAAGCCAAGAAGCCCAGAAGTCCGGACCTCCGCTGGCAATAGAGCTACATGAAGACAGCGGAGGGGCCGGCCGAAGACCTGCGACACCGGGAGAAGAGGCCGGAGAGCGGAGAAGAACCAACCGGACGCCGGGAGAAGATGAAGCGGAGGGACCCCCGAAGCCGGAAGAAGACCCCCGAAGCCGGAGGAAGATCCCCCCCCCCCGGAGCTGTTTAATAAAATATTTTAAAAACCTGTGTAGTGTGTTTTATTACTTACACTTTTTTCCTAGGTAAATGGGTAGGGGTACCATGTACCCCATACTCATTTACATAGGGTGGGGGGCCGGGATCTGGGGGCCCCCTTATTAAAGGGGGCTCCCAGATTCCGATAAGCCCCCGCCCGCAGACCCCGACAACCAACGGCCAGGGTTGTCGGGAAGAGGCCCTTGTCCTCATCAACATGGGGACAAGGTGCTTTGGGGGGGGGGCGCAGGGCGCCCCCCTCCCCCAAAGCACCCACCCCCCATGTTGAGGGTATGCGGCCTGGTACGGTTCAGGAGGGGGGGGTGCTCGCTCGTCCCCACCCCCTTTCCTGACCGGCCAGGCTGCGTGCTCGGATCGGGGTCTGGTATGGATTTTAGGGGGACCCCACGCCGTTTTTTCGGCGTAGCGGGGTTCCCCTTTATAATCCATACCAGACCTAAGGGCCTGGTATGCCCCGCGCTCGCTGCAATAGGAAGATTTGTTTTTCCTATTGCAGCGAGCGCGAGATGCAATACCCTGCCCTCGTGTCGTATTTGGTCTGTCGGACCAGCCTACACACGAGCGGGCTTTCCGTCGGACCAGCACACACACGAGCGGACATTCCGCCCGAAACTGAGTCCGACGGAAAGATTTGAAACTTGTTTCAAATCTAGGTCCGGCGGGCTTTTGGGAAGAAGTCCGCCGGAAAAGTCCGCCGCCGCCCACACACGGGCGGATTGTCCGGCACACTCTGGTCCGCCGGACCAAGTATGCCGGAAAGTCCGACCGTGTGTACGCGGCATTAGTCACATTCTCTAAGGTGAGAACCTTGGGGGGGTCACCTTTTGATTCACCATCGCATGATCTGTGGCACATAGAATTTTAGCACATTTGAATACATCACTACTGAAGATCATTTGTCATCACTTTTGTGTTCAATATACATCTGGTTCATGATGGACTCTTAAGTATATGTATTGCGTGACACTTTGCACTTTTTGGTTGGCACATGTCACTTTTCAGTATTTGTTTACATGTATGAATTATTTTTGAAGCAATAATTATTTAGTATTTATTATCCTTACTATCATTATTTTATTTGTCAATTGCACTTTTTTAGCACCTGTTCTGTACTTCTTTATTTTGGAGAAAATTTATTTATTAATATTATCATTATCATTCTATATGCTCATTGCACGGTATATTTGTGCACGTTATGTTCGTATACTTTATGGGATATAGTACATAGTGTGTTAGATACCTTTGCACTTTGTTGTATATGTACTGGATCTCTTTGTGCCGATGTGTGTGATAGGGGCACATTTAGCACACTCTAGCGCACCATAATTTTATTTATTTGATATTTCACACGCAGTACAAGGCGTGATTCTTGCATGCGGCTGTGTAGTGCTTATTTTTAGCACTAGGTTCATTGTGGCTAGTAGGATTTCCTTTTTTTGTTTTTGAAAAAAAGAATTGTTGCTCTACATAAAGATGGCCTAGGCTATAAGATGATTGCCAAGACTCTGAAACTGAGCTGCAGCAAGGTGGCCAAGACCATACAGCGGTTTAACAGGACAGGTTACACTCAGAACAGGCCTCGCCATGGTCGACCAAAGGGGTTGAGTGCACGTCTTAACGTCATATCCAGAGGTTGTCTTTGGGAAATTGATGTATGAGTGTTGCCAGCACTGCTGCAGAGGTTGAAGGGGTGGGGGTCAGCCTGTCAGTGCTCAGACCATACACCACACGCTGCATAAAACTGGTCTGCATGGCTGTCGTCTCAGAAGGAAGCCTCTTCTAAAGATGATGCATAAGAAAGCTTACAGTTTTTTGAGGACAAGCAGACTAAGGACCTGTGGTCTGATGAGACCAAGATAAACTTATTTGGTTCAGATGGTGTCAAGCGTGTGTGGTGGCAACCAGGTGAGGGGTACAAGGACAAGTGTGTCTTGCCTACAGTCAAGCATGGTGGTGGGAGTGTCATGGTCTGGGGCTGCATGAGTGCTGCCAGCACTGGGGAGCTACAGTTCATTAAGGGAACCATGAATGCCAACAACATGTACTGTGACATACTGAAGCAGAGCATGATCCCCTCCCTTTGGAGACTGGGCCACAGGACATTATTTCAACATAACAAACACACCTCCAAGACGACCACTGCCTTGCTAAAGAAGCTGAGGGTAAAGGTGATGGACTGGCCAAGCATGTCTCCAGACCTAAACCTTATTGAGCATCTGTGGGGCATCCTCAAACGGAAGGTGGAGGAGCGCAAGGTCTCTAACATCCACCAGCTCTGTGATGTTGTCATGGAGGAGTGGAAGAGGACTCCAGTGGCAACCTGTGAAGCTCTGGTGAACTCCATGCCCAAGGGGGTTAAGGCAATGCTGGAAAATAATGGTGGCCACACAAAATATTGACACTTTGGGCCCAATTTGGACATTATCACTTAGGGCGTACTCACTTTTGTTGCCACCAGTTTAGACATTAATGGCTGTGTTATTTTGAGGGGATAGTAAATTTATACTGTTATACAAACTGTACACTCACTACTTTACATTGTAACAGTGTCATTTTTTTCAGTGTTGTCACGGGAAAAGATATAATACAATATTTACAAAAAAATGTGAGGGGTGTACTAATTTTTGTAATATATATATATATATTTAAGTTCTACATGGACCTAACAAAAATATACATGTGAATGTCCTATAGTTATTATAAAAACCAGTGCATCTACTTCCCACTCTCTGCGTGTGCACAGTAAAACGCCATAGACCTTTAGGGGGCCAAGTCTCCGGGTTTATACTGCACATATATAGGAATAGGGAACTCAGCGCCCCAACATATAGTGACAGTGCTGCTGAACTCCTCTAGCCCCCAGCGATCCCTGCACATATCTGCAATTAGATCCCAGCACAGAAAGTTTCCATCGCTAAAAAAATTATTTGCCACAGTCTTCAGTAAACTATGTGATATAGGAGCCACAAATACATTATTGGTAATAGGGAACTTCCTGTGCTGGATGTGGATTGACGATATCGGCAAAGACCACTGACAGTTAGAGGATATCAGAAGCACTGTGACTAAATGCCAAATCTGCTCTGGGTGTCATGTAAAGTCTTTGGGATAACTTAAAATGGCACCAATACCTGGTGCATGCGCAAAAGCTAATAGCATTAACATTATGTTGCTAATACACATGCCCAGTATCATTAACATTTTTCACCATGTACAACAGCCATACCCAATGGAAAGTGCATCCAGAGCAGTCCCTACAGCAGGTGAGTCTGTTGCAATGGGACATAGCCTATTCATTTCTAGCTCCATCAGCTCACACCTTCTCCTTACCCACCGAATTCTGCTGCCACTTATACAAACACTCTATGGCTTGACAGCTTACACCACCAACACCCACTGCCTGTCCTCTGCTGTTGCTCAGGAGGGCTGCATCTTGCGTTAAAGTGGGCAGTTAATTGCAGAGGCACCACTCACCATTGTGCCTGCAACCACCCCCCTCACCGCCACAGTGTTAGCATTCTCCTCTAAAACACCACTGTGCCTACGCTTCCTTCTTATCACCACTCCTTAAATCTTTCATCACTGCACCTTTAATGACAAACCATCCACCCCCCCAAGCTCAAACCACCGCAACTGACCTCCTCACCCACCTCTCCTCTAACCACTTGTACACAACTCCTACTCTCACTACTGCACCTGACCATCATCCTCACAGATATCTCTCACAAACTCTCACAAATGCTTCCACTTCTCTCCACCACATCAACTGTCAACTTCTGTGTTTAACACCACTAAACCAATGAGCAATTTTGTGCTTTCTTCTACTGCAAAGACATGCCCTTCTGTATACAGCCGTTTACAAATGGGCACACTTTTCCTAGTCTGTAGTTAAAAATGTTCCATTGCCAGTTCATCCTTGCAGGTCCAAACTGCCCTCAAACTTCTGTGCTCAGCTTTAAAATTCTGTCACGATTGTTCACTGTATGGACACTGTAAATAATTTAGAAGACTGCAGCTCTTAAAACTTACAGCCTTGCTGCTTCTGCATATCACATCGTATTGTCAGTAACTGTCTGACTTTATCTGACCTTTTTTTTTTTCCCCTTACAGATGGATAAAAAAAAAAAGGTACAGATTTCTAGAAAAATCCTACTCTACAATATCTTCTATTGGATTTTGACATGTAAAAATTAATTTGCATTAAAACCATGTCCTCAGTAAGAGGAAGGGTTTGACTGCATTCTTAACCTAATGAATTTTCGGTCTGTTTACGCATGCTACATCACAGTTATTTATGTTATGTAGCAAATCAGAAACAATATTAATGTCTGTGTACAGCAAGTAAACTTATGTCATGTTTACATATTTCAGTGCTGCACTATTGAACTCTATCAGCGAACAAGGAGAAAATTAAGTCAGAAATTTGTGCAATGAAGAATAATTCAGAGTTTTTTTCCAGTTGAATGCCTTAAAAAGAGAAAGAATCAAAACAAAACTAACACACATACTCACCTAGATGGCAGCAAGGATTCAAGCTGCAGTTGTCCCCTGCCGGCTCTACACCGAGAACTGAGCAATCCAAGACCGCTGGTCGCTCAGTTCTCGGGGCCACTCTGAGCACAGAACGATTACCATCAGTCACCGCTCTGCCTCTCCAGTGCTCACTGGAGCGCTGGGTTGTAGAGGGAGTGGGAACAACAGTCATACTGGTGGCATGCTGAGAGGCTGAGCCAGCTGCCATTCAGGCATCTGGGTGCATTCCCAACATTGTCAGGATCCCTGCAGAGCCTGGACCAGCTCTGTGACATCAGCCGACAGCGATTTTTAGTCTGCTGTTGGCTGAAACTGGGTCACAGGAGTGCAGAGCCAACTACCCTCCTGTGACCAACAGAAGTATGGCCAAAAGAGCTTTGAGTGTTTATAACTTCGGTCAAATTTTTATTGCTCCCTGTGTCTCTGTTAAGGAGACTCGAACTATTCATATCACCAAAGTCACCAGGAATAACAGAGTAAACTGCCACCAAAATGGAAATAAGGGGGTAATTTTTCAAGGAGAAACTGGTTTCCCTGCCAACTAAGGATTTCCCTCACATTGAGAAAAATTTCCTTTTCTTCCTGGTGAGCCTACAGGACAGGAAGTGAAGAGAAAGTTTGCGAATGGGACCCAGATGGCAAACAAAAAAACGTCAGCAGTTTACAAATATAAAAGTTTGGTCTTTAGATATACTTTAATAATAAAAGATATAATTTTTGAATAATTATATTGCTGTAGATTGTGACATTTCCTGTCATGGTTCAGATTTTCATGCAGACTTGAGAAGCTACAGAAAGGTCCACTTTAACTAAATATTTTTTATCTATGTACAGTAGGTTTTGCAAGGTGATCTTAATGAGTTATTTTGGTAAATGCCCATTATGTTTTTTTCTAAGTCAAGTTGCTACAACCAAAATGTTTCATAATTTCCAGCTGTGTATAGTAAATATTCCACAATGAGGATTTATCACAGATCTTTTCCAAGAGCATACTGGCACAGAAGGAGCCATACTTGTCCAACTCCTGCACATGAAATATGATCTCAGCTATCCGCTATTAGCATTCACAATTTTATTGTTCAAAACACCATTTCATCAGCTAACGTGCAACATTTTTCTGCAATTTCTTTAACAAGATTTCACTAAAGCATGAGAGCTTTTTGACCACAAAAGCATGTTGCAAAATTTGTTTTTTTAGAAAATATGGCTAATCTTTCCTTCAGCCTTGTCATAAAAAGCATTTTCTTTTACAAAGGATTTATTAATGTATAATCCAACATATCAGGAAAGCAATTAGACGGTTACATTGTGTAATAAGCAAACATAAGGCAAAAAACAAAAAGAAATAATAATAAAAAGGGGATGTAAGCAGTGGTATTACGCAGGTTTCAAGCAGAACGTCCCAGGTAAAAAAAAAGAAAATAAAAGGGAAGTCCAAAAGTAGCTTTCTGAGGTATCATGGGGGTCGTTTGATGCTTGTAAACTTAAATATCCATTAATAGAACCTGACATAGCTAAATAAAAGCATTCATGGTCAAGAGTCTTCCTATTGAGGAGGATACAACATAAAAAAGTGAAAAATAAACATAGAGAATACCTGGCGGTCTGAAATATATGAATTTAATGCATAGAGCATAAAAACAGAAGATAAATAAGGGAAAGCAGAAGAAGGAAAGGAGACCTGAAAGGAGGAAGAAAGACCAAGGAGAAGGAAAAAGAAAAAGGTAGAAGAGTCCATGGGGTGTGCACCGAAGGTGCTTTAAATAGAGAGAAGCGTGCTTTAAATAGAGAGAAGCGTACTATCAAATCGGGAGGGCTGAGAATAAGTAATCCATGGTTGCCATACTCTAAGAAATTTGTCACGTGTATCCGAGAGGGTGGACGTCAGCTTCTCATTCACCATGAGATCATTCATACGATTTTTGACAGCCTCAAAGCTGAGTGTGGGAGACTTTCATGCCCTTGCAATGGTTAATTTAGATGCAGTAAAGAGGTATAGGGCCAGTTGCCGTTCTGGGCATAGAAATTCAACAATTGTTTTGCCAAGAACGGTTTCATAGGGGTCCCATTTGAGGCTTACATGAAAAAAGTTACAGAGAAGTGTATAGACTCTGACCCATAACCTGCATGTCTTCGGGCATGACCACCAAATATGTGCCATGGAGCCTTCTTGTAAACATCACCGAAAACAGAGAGGAGAGTAAGTTGGGATAAAATGGGCCAATCTAGCTGGCGTATAATACCACTTATACAATATTTTATAGGCATTCTCCAGTATAAGAACATTTTTCGAACACTATAGTGTTATAGGATAATTTGTAGAAGGAAAAGGAGTCCAAATGCTCTGTAGAGTTTATGAAATCGTGGTATGGTCAAAAAGTAGACTGCCTCTCAAGGGAGGGGGGAGGCAGTCTACTTTTCGACCCTTCTACAAATTATCCTGCTGAAGTTAGCCCCAATAGTCCAGATTTGGCCAGAGGAGCTTGAGCATCTTCACCACGGTAACAAGATCCCGGTTGTGGCAATACATTCCAAGGCCCCTGGTTTATCGGCTGTGATCCGGATATTATCCCTTCAAGCTTTCTTTGATCCTCTATAGTGGGGGATCATGAGTCTCTGGTAAGCAGATATCTGTTTACCTGTGGTGGTGGATTGAGCACTCTTGTCTACATTTAGCAGGAATTACACTTTTTTATGGACTTTTTTTCACCTATCACATTGGTAATTCAGTTTTTATACACATGGACTTTTGTTTACTAATTTCATTATTTTATATCAAGTTATCATATATTTGGCGAATTGTCACTTTGCTATTATTTGTATCACTTTGTCCATTTGCATAATATTCATATAGGGATATATTGTAGATTGGTGATCACCCACGCTGTCATTAGTTCCTTTCCAGCGCGATTCCAATTTTTTTTCACTGTGTTTGTGTTGCATAGAGGAATTGCAGCTTTTTTAGTTCATTTAACAATTTGTTTTGTTTGTTTGTATATTTCACCAGAGCGCAGTTTCTTCCTTTTTTTTTCCTTGTCGCAGCTGGCCCATTGAAAAAGCTCAGCGCGATTTGTGCATGCGCAATAGGAAACCAGCTGTGAAGCCACAAGGCTTCACTGCCGGCTTCCCTTACCCAAGATGGCGGCGCTAGCACTCGGAAGCCTAATCAATAATCGGGACACTGTGGGATCCCTGGACAGGTAAGCGCCCTAATAGTAAAAGTCAGCCGCTACAGTATTTGTAGCGGCTGAATTATTTTTTTGGTCGGGGGCTGGAGCTCCGTTTTGATTTTGGAAATGCCATATTGAGTTACTCTGCACAACAATCATATTAAGCATTTTTTTGCATTCCTCCCTATTAACAGGGGGTGATCTAGCTTCCAATGATGTCACATCTTGTGGGAATTTCATAACAAATAAGCATGTGTTTAAAACCCATTTTTCTCTATCATTCTTTTCCGGTCCTGTATTCCTGTACATTTATATGCATTTAAAAAATATAAAAAATAATTTTCAAGCAAAAACGTTCTTGTAAATTTTTTATATCAATGAGTTGCACATGAAAAGTCCAAGTGTTTTTGATGTCTATATTAAACTGTAGGGAAATAATGCAATAGGTTTTGCCAATCAAATATATTTAATTCATCATCTCAAAGTTGTTCAAGCTCACTTTGGCTTTAGTACTTTGCTTCAGACTGGGCTGTGTCTCAACAGTTTCTTACAAAATTGTTATTTTCCACAGTCACCAATTACATTGAAACTTTCAGACTCCACTGTAATTTTCCAGAGCAAGCATGAATCTTACTGGTAGCTGTGCATAAAAAAAATGACAGCACAGACTCTTTGATGCTTGTGTACTATTGTATAAGAAAGGGTCATCTGTTGACAAAAATGTTTTAACAATTCTAAATAGAGTAGAGAATGGTGATAACCTATGTCAAATGTTTATTGTTGTGTCTATTGTGTGGACATTATGCTTCATTTTCTGTTTGGTCTTCAGGACAGATATGGCTTAGAATTCTTCCAACAGGGACACATACAATAATAAAGGCACTGGTTTTGTGCACATTACAGAAGTGTATGAACTTATGTCAGGTCTTTATTGCTATTGGTGTCCACTGGCATAATTATAGCCATAGCTGGCCATGCAGCAGCTACAGGGGTCTAGGAGTGTAGGAGAGGCTCATTTAGAAGGCTGTTGAGGCATATAAAAATAAAATGTGTGCATGTGAAGATAACAGATATCCAGCACTGTATCATTAGGGGCTCAAGAGGTTTAATTTTATGATGACCTTGACCTCTTGTGAAGTCTCCAGTGAAGAAGAGCCAACATCAAATGTACAGGGGAGTCACTGGTATGGTTCTCTTGCTTTCTCTGTGCAGCAATCATCATTCGTTTTGCTGCTGTAAAGGCTGATGGGCATCTAAGCAGTACAGTCTGGTCCTCCACCCCATTTGGGAGAAGATGTAGTACATTCAGAGCCTCACAGAAATTAACACTCCATGTCTGACACAGTCTTTCTGAACCCCAGTGTCTCCTTTGACTCAGATAGGTCCGCTGAAGCTTGTAGTCCTGCAAAGCCCATAGCCCACAGAAATGTGTATTAGGGTTATGCAGTAATAGTGTGCAGGAGCACAAACAATAGTTTCATTAAAAAAAATATATATATATTGATGAAAATATTTATTATTGCTGCTACATCTATACTTTTTTCCCTTTACTGACTACAAAACCACAACAGTCAGTACTTGCTAACTGTGACGCTGGAAGGGTAAATAACTTATACCAAGATCTTAAATCACTGAAAAAGACTGGTAAGCTACCGATGCTGGGGAAGGGAGGGGAGGGGGAAGGGAGTGTGTTGCACAAAAATAAAAACCGGACCAAATGCTCTACTCAAAACTGATTTTTTTTTATCTGGCAGGGGGCTTTAAAGTACCTGAAGAGAGCTCAGGTCTAAAAAAAAACAAAAAAAAAAAAAAAAAAAAAAAAACTCTTCTATAGTTTCTTCTGGCAGAGATGCCTAGATCACCATCTATTCTTTTCACAATTTAGTATGAGTTTCTGAGGCTGGGAAGCTGCTAATATGTAAAATGTACTGATCTTCTAAATCCTAAAGCCAGAATAATTTGTTGTGTGCACTGGAGCAAAGCAGCACCTGTATTATCATGACTGATTACTTTACCACCAATACATATTATATGTATGTTTGATATATGTATTCCCATAGCAAAGCCATTGTAAAATTATGCTTAGTCTGCATTATCACTAAGTACAGCACAGTCCAAACACTTGTATTATATACACAGAATATAAAATAAAATAATTTTCTTTTACGTTCTTACATACTGTACAACCATTTCATTGTCACTCACTTGTTAGCAGAAAATGGAATGTCTAATTTAAATGTCAATTAGCACATTTTCTGACAAGTGCACCGAAATATACTGATATAGATTTAACACTATTTATAATCAAATGTAATTCTTTGGCTGATTTTTACACTAAATCACTTTGTATAAAGAGTCTTCAAACAGCTATGAATATAAAATTTCTACATGCTAGAGGTTTAACCAAATTCATTATCTGCTGCATGTTTGAATTGTATTTCACTTAACACCATGGAACACATACAGCGGGTAAATCAAGTATTGGACACGTCATAATTTTTCTAGGTAAATACATTTCTAAAGGTCCTATTGACATACAATTTTCACCATATGACGCTAACAACCCATGCAATCCATATATACAAAGAAATAAAAAAAAAAATAAGTTCAGAAATTAAGTTATGTGTAATAAAATGGAATGACACAGGGAAAAAGTATTGAACACATGAAGAAAGTGAGCTGCAAAAATCCATGGAAAGCCAAGACACCAGCTGAAATCTATCAGTAATTAGAAAGCAATCCTGCCCCTTGTCAGTGCAAATTAATATCAGCTGGTTCAGTCTCAACTGATGACCTTATAAAGGTGTCTCATTACTAAGGTGTCACACAAGAAATATCTCATGATGGGTAAAAGCAAAGAGCTCTCTCAAGACATTTGCAACCTTACTGTTGCAAAACATACTGATAGCATTGGTTACTGAAGGATTTCTAAACTTCTGAATGTTCCAGTAAGCACTGTTGGGACCATAATCCATAAGTTGAAAGAACATAATTTCACCATAAACCACGACCAGGTGCTCCTCGCAAGTTTTGACAGAGGAGTGAAATAAATCAGAAGAGTTGTCCAAGAGCCAAGGACCACTTTTGGAGAGCTTCAGAAAGACCTGGAATTAGCAGGTACGATTGTCTCAAAGAAAACTATAAGTAATGCACTCAACCGTCATGGCCTGTATGTACGCTCACCATACAAGACTCCATTGCTGAGGAAAAAGCATCTTGAAGCTCGTTTAAAGTTTGCTGCACAAGATTTAGACAAGCCTGTGAAATATTGGGAGAATGTAGTTTGGTCAGATGAGACCAAAATTGAACTCTTTGTATGCCATAATACACACCATGTTTGGAGGTCAAATGGCACTGCACATCACCCCAAAAATATCAGGGGGTGGGGCTGTTTCTCAGCATACAGTACCGGCAAACTTCATATCAAGGAAGCATGAATGGAAAAAAGACATAATAATCTTGATAACATTGAAATGAGGGCGAACATTTCAGCAAGACAATGATCCAAAAACAAGTCCAAGGAAACTCAATTGGTTTCAAAGAAAGAAAATAAAGCTGCTAGAATGGCCCAACCAATCACCTGACTTGAATCCAATAGACAATCTATGGAAAGAAATAAAGATCAGAGTTCATAGAAGAGGCCCCCGGAACCTTCAAGATTTGAAGATTTAAAGACTGTTTGTGTGGAAGAATGGGCCAAAAATCACACCTGAGCAATGCATGTGACTAGTTTCTCCATACAGGAGGCATCTTGAAGCGGTCATTACCAACAAAGGATTTTGTATGAAGCATTAAATACATTTCAGTTAGCATGTTCAATAGTTTTTCCCTGTCTCATTCCATTTTATTACACATAACTTAATTTCTGAACTTATTTGTTTTGGTTTCTTTGTATGTATGAATTTTGTATGGGTTGTTACCGACATGGTGACAATTTCATGTCAATAGCACCTTTAGAAATATATTTACTTAGAAAAATGCTGACGTGTTCAAGACTCATTTTACCCGCTGTATATGTTCCATGATGTTTCCAGTACCTTGCCATGATAGAATTTCATGTCATGGGTCACTATTTTGCAAACAGAGCCTAGTCACTGTGCACCAACATGAAGAATAGGGTGAGCAGAAGCAGTAACATAAACCATATATGCATCTGTTGTGGGGGAATTCCTGTGAATACCAAACCAGGGTACAGTTCTTGTCCTAAGTTCAGACCATGGGGGCATTTAGGTGGTGTGGAATTTTCTGCTTGCAAAAATAAATTATGTACCAATTTGGTGCACATTCATTTCAATGGGCAGGAGCGGTGTATACACCACTCCCTCGCCGCTCAAAAGATGCTGCTTGTAGGACATTTAATGTCCTGCCAGTGCAGCGCCCCAGTGTGAAAGCACTCGGACTTTCACATTGGGGCTGCAGGGGAGGTGTTTTTCAGGCGCTTTACAGGCACTATTTTTAGCCCAAAAGCACCTGAACAATGCCCCAGTGTGAAAGGGGTCTTAGAGTACTGTTGCTAAAATATACCCCCAAAGATTAAAAAGAATAAAGTAAATAAGAGTTCTGCCTTAAAAAAAACTGATTCTGTGAAAGGTATATAAAAACTGTAAATTTAGAACAGTAAAATGTAAGGGGCTGCAAGAGTTCCATTATGGATCAGGAAGAAAAGTAAAAAGTATGTGTGTTGTAGTTTACATAATTCTTCAAATCCAAATAGCCATTATTACGCAGTAAACAGGATATCATGTTTTATGGTTACTCTTGCTAAGCTTTCTATTGAGACAATGGGGTTGATTTACTAAAGGAGAAAAGACTGTGCACTTTGCAAGTGGGGAGAAAGCACAAGCACTGAGTACTTGGAGGCCTGAAGAAGGAGCAGATGCTCGATAAACGCGTTGCATACGACATCACATCAAATCCAGAAAATTGATGTCACGATTGGCTGGCTGTGCATTTCACAGCTCCAGGAAGTGCCGGAATCCACCAGCATCGTCCCTCCGAGTACCCAGCCGCAGAGGCCATCCTGACACACCACTCCACTGATGCGGATTATCTGCAGAGCTCAATGCTCTTGATGATTTTATCTTTGTGAGTAACACTCTTGTTATTGATATTAAAATCCATATACGCTACACTTAGTATGGCGCTTGTGCTTTCTCCCCACTTGCAAAGTGCACAGTCTACTTGCCTTTAGTAAATCAACCCCTATGTTTTTAGAGAAATATTTTTATTGAATGCTTACAAGTTTATAAAGTTTTTATTCCTATTATTTTATTTATTACCGTATAAAACATTTATCCTTCAGACATTTAACAGGGTGCTTTCGTTAAAAGGAGGTGGCAGGATATGACACTAGGCTTTCAACTGAGAAGCCCAACACTGTCTTTTAGCTTGTTGACTGTTGCCTTGCAGCTAAACAATCCATATTGGGTCTGTATAAGCTAGGAAAGGGGAAGTAGAGTATGTCTCTTACTCGTAATGATCAGCTGCCTGCCTACAGTTTGAATCTCTAGAATGCCACCTGCATGTGGGATACTCTTAAGTGTGCTTACAATTTAAAAAAAAAAAAATATCAGAATAGGCAAATATTTCCATATCTACCAGCCATGCACATCCAAACTTTTTTTTTTAGGTTTAATTTTTTTCTGGTGGCCTTAAAGATGAAACCTCACCTTAATTCAGGCACCTAATTCAGACCTAAATGCAAGAGCCATGTATATTCTTACTTGAATCACGGGTGTACTTTGTGTATTTTAGAGCTGTGCAGTAAACCCAGCACAAAACTTTGCCTCCCTGCAAGAGCTTCCTGTAATAAAGACCGAGCATTGCTGTTCTCTCTCCTTGTGCAGGGTAACTGGTCTTGTCTCTGCCTCATCCTCAGGCTGTAGAGATTAGGGCCTGCTGGGTCCCTCCCACAGCTCTGCCCTCTGCAAGGCTATGTGTAGCACAGTCATGATATGCCTGCTACTTTTGTATGTTAAAGTATTTGGTGCACACAAAGTGACTTTATATTTGTGGACCTACTAAGGAATATATTTAAATTCAAAATTTCTGTGTCCAATGTTCACCTTTCATTTTCTGATAATTATTATATTTTATCTCAGATGGAAATATATATTTATTCCCAAAACTGATAACATTCTAATATTTCTATGTGATGTAAGCATTTTCTAATGATGTTTTTTCCATTTCCCAAAATGAATATATAAAAATACAACCTACATGTTTAGGTGTTTTTCTTGACTAAAGGATCCCATACATTAAAAGTAAATAGCCAGAGTGGTTGGGCAAATGGAGACTTCAATTAAATGCTGAGGATGGCTGCCAATTATCTATTTCCTACAAACCATAATGAGAAAATACTGCTCAAGTGGCTAGAAAGGCCTAGCAGATGCAGAGTGCCACTTTGGAGTATCATTTTAAGTAAAAAAAAAGAGAATTAAAACAACAAAACAAAAAACACTCAAATTACATCTACATTGGATTGCTTATTAAAGTGGAATTTAAATTGTGTGCAGATAATATAAACACTATTGTGACAAAAGCAGAATAGCTTTAAAGACATGTTTAAAAGAATAAAGAGTAAAAAATGCATTAGATTTATTTCTATAGAACTGCAAATATTAAAATAAACAGAAACCAATATAAACGTACTGTAGACTGTAGATTCTTTCCAATCCTGTTCATTTAAATAGTCTTATATACAAGAACAGGTGAATGCATTTTTATACAAATCTGAATATATTGTTTGATTTATAAAGATATCCATCTACACTTATTTTCACATGTATGAACACAAAACAATATATCTGTCTGATGTGCATCCTGTGACTAATAACACAAACAGATCAAATACTGTTATAAATTATTGCAGAATAAAATGTAAAATAAAGACACCATAGGCTTCATTTACCAAGAGTTAGTTTAACTCTGCTCCTTAGCGTAGCTCATGATAATTTTTTTTCCATTTCACATGACCAGCCATTTAACTACTTACTTGGGGTGCTCACTGCCGACTATGATGCAAAGAAACTGTTAATAATAGAAAGTCAGCACAGGGTTAAAGGATATCTGAAATCCAACAAGCATTTACACTAGTTCACCACTTTAATAAAAAAAAAAAAAAGTTTGAAGAGACCATTATAGCAATAACTGGCCTATGGCATCATGTGAGAGCTCTTATGCTCTGATTAATTGTTTCATTCATGCAACAGAAACTCCTGAAGTTATGTTGCAAACACAGCAGCTCCTAAGTAATGAATTAGGCAAATTATGACACAAACATATAACTGAATCATGGAAAGACAAATTAAAGCTGCTGCCCAAAATTAATGTTGATGAGGTTTGCTAAAAAATATAAAATAATACATCATCAATTGCTGAAGCAAAAGAATGGGAAAAAAAGGGGGTGACATTCTTTAGAAACATTTTTCCCTTATATTTTTTGCTATGGTGCATAAGTAAGCATTCCCATCCTAATGTGCCCATTTACATGAATTTGCACACACAACTTAACCAATTTACGTCTCCAATGGCAGCACCAAGGTGATAGTTTAGAGGGGTACGATTTATTTTTGTGTGCTTAGATCCTGGTGTTCTTATTATTTAAAAATATTTCTCAAGGGATTTGACAACAAAATCTCTGCACTGTATTTTCTAGGTTTCTGCAACATTCATGGCCAACATGGTTCATTTCATTCGCTTTGTTTACTTTATACTTATTTCACATTATAGAGACTCCAGGAACAAAATTTTGGAACGGGTTGAATAGGGGAAGGGGGCACCGGGCTCACATGAGAGGCCAGTGGGCTATTGAACTTGCCAGAATGCACCTAAAATGAATTTAAGCATTCTGCTTTGTCTAATTTGGCAAATGTTCAGCTCATCAAATATTTAATTTTTTTTTTTTGCCAGCTGACAATCACTGGGCCCATTGGACATTCCCCACATTTTTAAATCTTGACCTCTAAATGAAATCTCTTTTGCTGTTGTTTCCCAAGGTCTGCAGTGGAAAATATATCTAAGCAATATCCATCACACTATAATAATGCAAATGTTACATCCACTGGCCCTAATCAATTTTAAAGCCCAGTACCGGCATAATTTCAAGCATTGGATAAATGGTTTTCCCAGTGATTCACTAATTCCTATAGAACAAAAAAAAACCTTTCCACTCAGGAATGCTCAACAGAAGTTAAGCATGCCTAAGATTTTAGTCTAAAATTGTCCTCTGCATGCCCCGTCTGGAAAGATTAACATTGGAATAAGTAAGACAGAATTCAGGTTTAAAGAATACAGAAAAGCTAGAATTTGTCAGGTTTCTATTGTTGTCTGTGTCCCCAATGGGGACAGGCACCCACTGTCGTCGTTCTGGTGACCACTGTCACTTGCATCTAAAATGAGGGTAAATCTAAACTTTTGACCTGTCACCAGAACGGGAATAGAAGATAAATTGTTTAATGTAAATGCTTGTTCTGGTGACAACTGTCCAAGAGGGAATTTGTTATCTTGCATAATATTCCTCTTACTTCCGGTTGTGTCCTTGGGGCAGGAAGTGAAGGCAAATGTCCCTAAAAGGATACAGATGGCAAAAAAAAAAAAAAAAAAACTCTTTCCTACTCTACACAAAACTAAAAAAAAACAAATAATTTTGGCTTTAAATATACTTTAAAACAAACTATTTCTGGAGAACAAGAAATCAAACCTACATCAGTGTTTCTTGCTACATATCACTCTTTGAAAGCCTGTTTGTATTTTGCAATCTTTAAAACATAACTTGTATTACACTTTGTCTGCTTAGCTTTAGTCTTCCGCTCACATAAATATCAGAGTATGTTTACAAAACTTTGTCGACTTGTATGCGCAAGCTCTTCTAAATAAACAGATGCCCTAGTGTGATGCCTGAAATACTCGCCTTTTCAAAGCTGCTTCAAGAACACTAAGTATTTCCCCATATGTTTCACATTTTAATGTTTCAACAAATGAATAACATGTTTGGGAAGGCAAAAAAGTGAGGCCAATATGTATCCAAATCTTTTTTTTTTCCCATAACGTAATAACATCTGTGGAAATAAAAAGAATTTTTATTCCCTCAATCACTATATTTACGCATATTATCAGTTGAAAAGAACTTACAGCTAATTGTCTTAAAAAGGCTTTATGCTTTGTGAAACGGAACAAGGCTTTCTAAGACATTTCTAATTACATTGAGAAAGTACAAGAGTGATACTGTAATGCATATTGTTACAGATTCATGTGACAAGACTCATGATCTTGCTTATGCGACACAAACTGCTCATTAACACACATCATGGCCAGATGTAAAATGCAAAGCTTTGAAAGGTTGCCAGTCTGCAGGTTTCAGCATATTGCACTTTGACCTTTTAACTCCTGATGCTAGTCTTGGTTGGGTGTCTGACATTTCAAGCTCAAATATCTCTAATCAACATTTATGGGACGGATAATAAAAAACTGAGACATTCACATGTGCTTTTGACATACAGTACACATCATCTTCAGGTTTATAATTCACCTATAAACATAATTAAATGGTGTCAATATATCCGTGTAAAGGCTAAACTCATTAGGTTCCCCTTTCTGTATCCTTAAAGTAATTCATGAAAGACACAGTGGCTGTCATTACTGGCCTCCTTAAAAACGGTAGTTGGCTGATTTTGATCCTGACCCACTGTCTAGTACTGTCTGAGTCACTGCTCTTGAACAAGTATGCAGAGCAGTAAAATAATTCCTTATTTGCTTTCTTGTCTTGAGTCCGTGACTCGAAGCATTGAAGACAGAGGCTCAGCATGACAGCAGGGCAATGAGCTAGGAGAGTTCAGCAGAGGCACCTTCCATGGTTCTCTCATAATAGGTTCCAATTTAAGGCATACATTCATAAAACAAGAAAGACTGTGCTCTTTTGAATCAAGTAAAAACATGTAGTAGCTTAACCACTTCAGCCCCGGAAGGATTTACCTCCTTCCTGACCAGAGCACTTTTTGTGATTCGGCACTGCATCGCTTTAACTGACAATTGCGCGGTCGTGCGACGTGGCTTTGAAACAAAATTGACGTCCTTTTTTTCCCACAAATAGAGCTTTCTTTTGGTGGTATTTGATCATCTCTGCGATTTTTATTTTTTGTGCCATAAACAAAATAAGAGGGTCAATTTTGAAAGAAACGCATTATTTTTTACATTTTGCTATAATAAAAAGTTATATATAAAGATATAGCGTTTACAAAGTTTATTTTGGTGGTATTTGATCACCTCTGCGGTTTTTATTTTTTGCGCTATAAACAAAAAAAAAAGCGACAATTTTGAAAAAAAAACGCATTTTTTTTACTTTTTGCTATAATAAATATCCCCAAAAAATACATAAAGTTTTTTTTTCCTCAGTTTAGGCGATACGTATTCTTCTTCATATTTTTGGTAAAAAAAAAAAAAAATCACAATAAGCGTTTATTGATTGGTTTGCGCAAAAGTTATAGCGTCTACAAAATAGGGGATAGTTTTTGGCATTTTTATTGATAATTTTTTTTCAACTAATAATGGCGGCGATCATCGATTTTTAGCGTGACTGACATTACGGCGGACACATCGGACAATTTTGACACATTTTTGGGACCACTGGCATTAATACAGCGCTCAATGCTAAAAAATTGCATTGGTTACTGTAAAAATGTCACTGGCAGTTAAGGGGTTAACCACTAGGTGATGCTGTAGGGGTTAAGTGTGTCCTAGGGAGTGATTCTAAGTGTGGGGGGGAGGGGCTGTGTGTGTGACACGTCACTGATCACCGCTCCCGATTACAGGGAGACGGACAGTGTCATCAGGCAGAACGGGGAGATGCTTGTTTACATTAGCATCTCCCCGTTCTTCCTCACCGTGAGACGATCACGAGTTTGCCTGCGGACAGCGAGTCCGTGGGACCCACGATCACAGTCACGGAGCTCCCGAGAGGTGCACGCGAGCCGCCTCTTAAAGGGCAACGTACAGGTACGTTAATCTGCCTGTACGCGCCCTTCTGCCGCAGTATATCTGCGTGAGGCGGTCCAGAAGCGGTTAACTTAAAAAAGGTACCTTTTGACCCAACTTCCTGTTAGAAGGTGGCTATGCTCATTCTCCATAGTCCCAATGTATATAGGAATGTAGCCACCCTTATTTGCTCACTACCGAGATGGACTATGAACTATAAGATTCGCAGTCTGCAAAAAGCAGTGCACATGACCACAATTAACATGCACTGATCAATCCAAAGTGGGAAAAAGTGGTTTGGAAGCACATGCAGCGTGCTACAAGTAGGCAAAAAAATACAAGAAGAGAAAATGTAATAAAAAATAGATTACAGGGCCATTAAGTAGTGGATGTGTATGGATTACTTTTGGAGAATGCTATTAGTATTAGTATCACTTTAAGCTTTGATTGTTGTATTATATATTCAGAATTGTAGACTCTCCCTTTTTATCCTATAAAATATATAGGTTATCCTATATTTATACACTACTGACCAACTGATGAGAGAAGGCAGTCAATCAATATTACCCCATTACTACACTTTCAAACAGGTTCAAGTAAGCCTCATCGGGTGCTCACAGAGAGGAAGTATTGGGAAATTTATTTGAGGCTCTCAACCTCTGTTTTTGTCACTGTTGGAGAGATTACCATCCCTTTCTGTCCCTGTGATCACATAGTACGTAAAGAGAATCCTTCCAGTAGGGACACAGACAGTAATAAAAGTATTCCCACAATTGATTGGAACGTGGTGGGATTCCCTCCCATTGTTAATTATTTAAATATAAAAACCTATTCATTATTATGGTTTTGAGAATTAAAATAAAGAACATAATACAAAAAAAAAGGAGGAACCATAACCCAGTGAAATACGTTGCACAGCAGCAAATTTAGAAAAACTTGAATCCTACTATTACTATTCATATATATGTCTGAAAAAAAATAAAAATAAAATAAAAAAGCTAAATATTCAATACCAAAACACACAACACAAATAGGAAAAACACATGTAAAATGAGTCCTTTAATCAGGAAGTGATTTATTATTATTATTATACAGGATTTATATAGCGCCAACAGTTTACGCAGCGCTTTACAATATAAAAGGGAGACAATACAGTTATAATACAATAAAATACAAGAGGATTAAGAGGGCCCTGCTCAGAAGAGCTTACAATCTAATAGGGTGGGGCAGGTGGTACAAAAGGTTGTAACTGTGGGGAATGAGCTGGTGGAAGTGGTAGGAGATTAGTTGGAGACGTGATAGAATTTCCTGAAGAGATGAGTTTTCAGTGATCGCCTGAAGGTAGCAAGAGTAGGGGATAGCCGGATAGATGGAGGTAGTGAGTTCCAGAGGATGGGGGAGGCTCTGGAGAAATCCTGGAGACGAGCATGGGAGGAGGAGATGATGTGTTATGTACGCAAACACCCCTTGGGGCACCCTAACCTAAGGCCCCTTTTACACAGGGGCGTTGGGGGCGTCGGCAGTAAAAACGCCGCTATTTTTAGCGGGGCTTTACCGTTGTTTTAGCGGCGGTATTCGGCCACTAGCGGGGCGGTTTTAACCCCCGCTAGCAGCCGAAAAAGGGTCAAAACCGCCTGCAAAGCCCGCTACAGTAGATTTCAATGGGAAGGAGCGGTGCTCCAAAGATGCTGTTTGCAGGAGTTTTTTTCCCTCCTGCCAGCGCACCGCTCCAGTGTGAAAGCCCGACACACAGTAGCGGCAGTTTTAGGTCGGTTTTCAGGCGCTATTTTTAGCGCAATATCGCCTGCAAACTGCTCCAGTGTGAAAGGGGCCTAAAGAGTAGAATGTAGAGGACACGTGTGCGGTATTAAAATAATGCTAGAACTTGTACTGTACCTAAAAGCAAGATAGGCAATGGAACTGCTTAAAAAAAAAAAATATTGTCTTGCATAATGAAAAACATTTTGATGTGAAATAACTGCATGAATTATGTTCTAGCACATAAGTCAGCTTTTATGTTTATTACTACACTTGTTATTATTATTATACAGGATTTATATAGCGCCAACAGTTTGCGTAGCACTTTACAACTTGAGGGTAGACAGTACAAATACAATACACTTTAATACAGTAGGAATCAGAGGGCCCTGCTCCTTAAAGCTTGCGTTAAGATTTTTTTTTTCGTTTGCCATTTTTTTAATGTCCCTTGCAAGCATGCTCATTCATTTATATAAAGTGTTGTATGCAATTAACTTTTGTTTGTATGGCAGTACAGTACAATTTAGCACAATGGAGCAGAAACCAGTGATACTAATCCGTTTAAATGGGCATTTTGCCTGATGGATATTGCTCACAGTTACTCAGTTCATTCTCATAGAACATCCATCTGGATAACTCATGTTCAATATATAGACTGGTTTGGGATGACTCATGTATGCAATGAGTTCCACATTTTGTATGCACATCTTTCGGTCTCCTCTCTGGATCTATCAACACATCAATGAACTGGAAAAAGTTAAGGGCATGGGTCTGTAACTTCCAATATTGTTTTATACTCACTCTTATGCTCATTTTCCCATATGGTGGGTCATATATGTTTATTTTTTACAGCACTTGAAAGTGAAGGGGGCAACGTAAAATATAGCTAGATGACCCTCATTGCAAGTGCACGTTAATTTAGCAAAAGTAAACATTATTCAAATATTGGACATTTTTAATGTAACCATTCCAAGGCCGGATTCTCACTAATAATAAAATGGTAAAAAAATCAAATAATAACTATATAAAAGGTGACTTCAAATAAAATAACCTATTATAATCATTACACTATTTTTTTTTCATTCAAAGTCACCCTTTATATACTTATTTGATTTTTTATCATTATAAAATACTATCATAGATGTGTTACTATGCAGCCGTTCACTCGGATCAGAAGACATTTTTTATCATTTTTAAGGATTTTTTATGATCATGCCCAATATCCTTTATTTTATTTAATATACTTTTTAGCTCGCTGGCCGCTGTGCTATAGGTACACTTGTCCCATGCTATGACAGCTATACAGGTTGGAGATTGGATTACAGCTAAAAAAGGTGGCCAGTATTGCCCTGTTTGGACGACTGGCCACGCCCAGTCTCTGTACTGATTGGATTATTTTTTGTTTTATTCCGTCCAGACAGTATACGTTTTCCCCTCTAGAAGTGGGTGGGTTTGCCCGAAGGATGTGGCGCTTCGGAAACGCGCAGCAGCCCACCGGCTTCCTGATTTGTTCTCTTGCTAGCTCTGTGAGAGCTGAAGTCGCTGACGGTTATATACCTCCACACGGCGGGTCTGAGCTTATCTCCACAGCTGTCTTCTCATCCCTTGTGATGGCTGACTGCTTGATTGCTGATCCACATCCATCCCGTGTGCAGCTTGCAAGATACTTTTATGTAAGTGTATCTGAATAGTTGAAGTGTTATTTGCTTTTACTATCACACTGACCCAAGCGCCCTCTTTCTGCTGTTTTTGTTTGTCTGAGGGAACTCCAATTTCCGACTGAGGAGCTTCCGGTGACTGTGTGTGCAATCCCCATCCACCTGTGGATCCATCCACCCTGGACTTCTCCTTGATATCCCTTACTACTATGGACTTTATGGACTGATCACTATTAATTCATTTTTGGGTATACCTTCTTGTGTTACCCCCTCCCAGTTTCTGATCCCTTACGGTCCACCTTATAGCTGGCAGTGAGCGCTGACTCACACACTACCCACCAGTTCTGTGTGATATATTGCTTATATAGATAACAAATTCATATAAATGATATCTAGCTACAGCTCTCTTTCTGTTTTTTTGATTGGCTAACTTAACTCTTTACATCCTGCACAGACACTTGGCAAGTGTGGTGGAGAGATAGTTCAGGAATGTACAATTCATATCGCCCGACGACTGGGCATGCATTTTTTTTTTTAAATTAAGCACTGCTGCTTGTCATATGAAAGCATTTGGGTGGCTGCGCTGCTGCCCGAATACTTCCACATACCCCGATAAAAGCCCCCCCCCACGCGCCTCCGCTATGTATCCTGGGCACCGTTTGCCCAGGACTGGCATAGCAGGTGCTGCCTGGTAGAGGGGAGGGAGGAGAGAGGACACACGTCTGCTTCCCACAGGGGTACTTGTGTGTGCTCGATCTTGAGGCAGGCTATTTGCGTCTATTCAGACACACAGCCCGGCCCGGCTCACCCCCCCTTCACAGGTTCTGAATGACAGCTCTCAGCCAAGCCTGTGAGAGCCCAGAGCGGGAAAAAAAGCTGCTGCAATTGTGTACAGCACTGGACTGAGATCAGGTTCAGGTGAGTAGAGGGGGCTGGGGGGATGCCACTATTATTAAGGTTTTTTACTTTAATGCATAAAAGGTAAAAAAAACTTTTACCTTTAGAACCACTTTAACTTAACCTAACAAAGGATGTAACGTACAAAATCTGGCCAACATATTTCTCTAGTAAACAAACTATTTAGAGATACCAACATTTGAATTCCAATATCAAAAAAGATTGCAACAGTAGAAATGTGGTCCTACAAATATTAGCACACAATTTTTTGTGCTGTTATAATACAGAAAAACAGCAGTGCATTCATTTGTGGTGAGACTACAAAAGAAGGAGCTGGTCTTTAAAGACCCAAAGGAAGCATTAAATGCCAGTTTTGCAATATTTACCTACTATATTAAAGGTTTTGGGCCTATATTGTCCTCAATTTAAAAAAATAATGTGCGGTTAAAATTATATATTTTAATTTTAGATATATGTATATATTACACATAGCGCATAAGTAGTTTGCTTCAACCACAACCACATAGAAACTTTGGACAAAGTAGTATAAAGTAAGGGGGAGAGCGCAGAGTGAGGCACTGCGCTGACTTATTTGTGTGTATACATTTAAATTTGAGCTTTTAAGATCTGAAAGTACCTTTTCTTTTTTAATTAACAAGTGTATATCTTTTTATTTTTTATTAACCGGTGGTAAACAAAAACTGTAAAACCTAAAAAGTAAAGCCCAAAAGTACTACCTGCTGGCTAGAAATTAGAATAAAAATATTTATTTGCACCACTTCATAATAACCTGACTTTTCTTTTTTCACTTTATTTTTTGTTCTGACTATAGAAAAAAGAATACATATAAAACCACTATACATGGTCTTGCCACCTGCATTTTAAACATTGTTCTGTTTCACAAACAAGTTTATTGTTATTATTTGCATGAATAGTTTCATGAATCAGCAAGGGTGCTCTAGCAAATGTATTCTAAAATGAAGTACTGCTGGAACCGCAACAAAACAGTAGAGGACCTGTTGACACCATTAAACATGAATACTCTGCCCAATATGCCATTATGTAAAATTATATTTGTTTTTATTGACAGACAGCCTCAAGTTCTGACATGAATTGCATGACTTGGTATACATGGTAATAGTCTTTAACCAGTTCTGACAGGTCCCCTAAGGCATAATGTGTCTTGTGACTACATTCAGACTGTTCCTCCCCATGGAACGACACAGGAATAAAATAGGATATCTAACATGATTATCAGTTCAAAACCTTTTAGGGAATTTCACCCTAAAAAGTATTGAAGAGTGAGCCAAACTGAGCTAATAAACTGTCTTAAAATATAATAAGGTGTACAAATTTAGGTAAACAGAAAATACAAACGTTACATGCAATGTTATATAAATATGGAGTCATTTTATTATATAGCATATGAATAATTGTTGCTCGAAAAGCCCACAAGCAGAATTTGTATAATGACATTACAAATCTTGTAGCACTGCTTAGTTTATAAAGGGGTAGTAAATCTGAAATAAACCTAAAATTTGCTCTTACTATGGTGAGACAGGGGCTGATTTACTAAGACCCCTTTCACACTGGGACTAATGCCGCGTACAAACGAGCGGACTTCTCGTCCGCCTGAACTCCGAAGGACTTTTCGACTGAGTTCCGACGGAGTTCCAACGAAACGGACTTGCCTACACACGATCACACCAAAGTCTGATCATTTCGAACGTGATGACGTACGACTGGACTAGAATAAGGAAGTTCAAAGCCAGTAGCCAATAGCTGCCCTTGTGTCCTTTTTTGTCCGTCGGACTAGCATACAGATGAACGGATTTTTCAATAGGACTCGAGTCCATCGGAAATATTTGAAACATGTTCCATTTCTAGGTCCGTCTGAATTTTCAACACAAAAGGTTCGATGAAGCCCACACACGTTGGGAATGTCCGACGGATTCGTTCTGTTGGACCAGTTCGGTCGAAAAGTCCGGTCGTGTGTACACGGCATAAGACCCCTCTGCTAAGCACCTGAAATCCACCTCCCATTCATTCAAGTGTGACTTTTCACACCCGCGCGGTGCGCTTGCAGGACGTTAGGAAAAGTACTGCAAGTAGCACCTTTGATTGGGTTTGGGAGAGCTTTAGTGCTCCCAAAGCACCCTGCCCATTGTAATGAATGGGCAGCGCTTCTGAAGCGCCTGAAAAGTGCTTCGGAAGCGCTGCAACATGTGACATTTTAACCCCTTGTTTGGGGTTAAAAGCACCCAGCTAGCAGCTGAAAAGCGCCACTTAAACAGCGGTAAAGCACCGCTAAAATGAGCGCTGCTTTAGCGCTAACGCGCCCGCAGCCCTAGTGTGAAAGGGGTCTAAAACTGGAGAGTTCAAAATCTGGTGCAGCTGTGCATGGTAGTCAATCAGCTTCTAACATCAGCTTGTTCAATTAAGCTTTGACAAAAAAACCTGGATGCGGATTGGTTTCTATGCAGAGCTGCGCTAGATTTTGTAATCCCCAGTCTTTAGTAAATCTAGCCCACAGTCCTGTTTTATCATCCAGAAGTTGGGCTTTCTGAAAATGGTGCTGAGAATTTTTACACATATATATGGTTGTGTGAATCAGCACAAGGCTTGGGTAAATAAGTGGGAGGTCATAAAGCAAAACTCCAGGCGACCTGCTAAATAAACAGATGATCTACATGTTTCTTGCTTTGCATGTCAAATAGTTTGTAGATCTCTGCAGCCAGAAATTTACACACATTTTCCACACTGTAAGACAGGTGACATCTAGTCGCTGATTGAGCAATTCATCATTCTTGTTCAGTAATTCAGTTTGTCATTCTCCTTGGGCAGGCAATCAGCATTGTCACCACTGTCCAGTTAGCAAAGAGCTGACACAACTAAACCAAAAGTAGTAGAATGATCTTTCTGACCAGTAGAGCTCTGTGTACTTACAAGATCGGCAAGCCAAATTGCAAATCCCTTGGCAGATAAAACAGTAAATATGTATTTTACCTGTGTATTTAGCCGTTTGCCTTGAGTTCTATTTTCATTGTGTCTTTAATGTGCATGAGAAAATATTAGGAAATATGAACGTGCCCAGCCTACCAGAACTAATCATGAGCTAGCCCTATTTTGTATACATTTACTGAACTGCTGATAATAATAATTCATTATTACAGGTATTCCCATTTCCAGATAATTTTTTATGTTCATTGGCTTTGTATTTCATTTGTCAAAGTTTTCATTTCATGGTAGCATATCTGCCACTGTTGTACATCATTCAGGCTTAAATTCGTACTAAGGAGAAAAAAATTGTAATTTAAACATAGACTGACATAACTCATGATAAACAACCACTGGAAAATATTACAATGCTTTCTCTCTCTTGCTCCCTTTTGAGTGGAATTAAGAATAACTATTGAGCTATATCCTAACATAAACCACTTCTCTTTTCCATCGTACTGGCTTCAGGAATGTTGGCGCTGGAAAAGCTGAGGTTCTTGCTCTGTTCTTGACTGCTGTTTATCCATAGGTTAACCATTTCCTTGCATTAAAGTGGAATCCCAGCTTAACCCTCACTACTCTCAAAACTGTACCCCCCCACCCTTCTAAAACCTATGCTAACGAAATGTAAAAATTATGTATATACTTAATTATATTCAGCCAGCCTTGGTCTGGTCCCATGATCTCCCTTGTGTAACCTGCGGCAGCTGCAGGGGAGAGGAGAGAGCACTCAATGGCTAGCTATGCCTGGAGTGGTGACATCACCCATAGGCTCCTATGGCCCATCCGTTGTTGGCACTCCTTCCGTTCCCCGGCAGCCACGATTGCTAACACAGGGGAGCGGATTCACGTGACAGGACCAAAAGCGGCTTGAAAGTAGGCAAGTATATACATCTTTCTTCCACAGGTTAGTAAGCATAGGTGTTGGGAGGGGACAGTTTTATGAGTAGTTAAAGTTAAGTTGGAATTCCAATTTAGGCATTTATTGTAGATTATACACCATGCTGGGATACAAATGACTTGTGCGCATTGATGGATATTTTCATCATGTATGTACTCCTCATTATGGGGACCCATAATGAGGATGATGTGTAGGAGATGAATATGTGGATGTAGCAAGATACCCAAGGAGACTCCAGACCTGAATAAGCATTACAGCTGCATTATTTACATTTTGGGATTTCATAGTTTGCTTCCTAATGGGATTTAGGCAAGCAGACAAGTTTCGTTCTTGAGATTTTAGTGGTGTATGTACCATGCCAAGAATAACTAGGGAGTTGTAAAATGGATCATTTTTTCAAATCTTCCCTACATAGTAAAATACTCAGAGGGGCAAAACAGAATGAACAGGCTGCATGTAATCTGATTTAACATTAGCTTAACACAGCAAGGTGATCTCTGTTTCTCTCACCTTACACAGATTACCTCCACAGCTCCTCTTCTTTCCCTGCAAATCTGTTACAAGGTATAACAGCCAGTAACAACAGATGGAAGGAGCTTAACGAAAAAATAAGTTCTGATAATTAAAACATCTCTGGAAAGGTCAACCCTTTGAAAACTACTGAAAGTGTTTTCATATTTTGTGAAATCCAGTTGCCACTTACATGCACATTCACAGTCCAAAATACTCAGCTTTTTTTTTAGATGTTCATAGTTTTTGTTCTAGTCAGTATTTCTTCTACAGATATTAGTAGTGATTTATGAATACACTAGGAAGCAAATACTCACATTTTAAAGTACTAGAACACATGTTCATGTCAAATGAGTGAAAATTCTCTACATTTATGGTACTCTAAAAATTTGGTAAAGATTTCAGATACATTTTAATAGCAATGTTACAAAAGGTTAGCTAAAACAATATAGAAGGTATGAAAGAAATGCTGCCCCCCCCCCCCCCCCCCCCAACAAAAACATAAAAAATCACGCACCACCAAAAGCACCCACATTCATTATTATTTTATATCATAACTAAAATTAAATTTATCAGAAAATCAGATTAAAAATGCCATAAATCTATTCACTATTTTGTAGACGCTATAACTTTTACGCAAACCAATCAATATACGCTTGTTGTGATTTTTTTTAAACTAAAACTATGTAGCAGAATACATATTGGCCTAAACTGATCAAGACATTTTTTTTATAGCCAATATCTATATGAGGGGTTTCCACCATCCCTGCTAATTTATATATATATAATATATAGAATAATATATATATATATATATATATATATATATATATATATATATATATATATATACATACACACACATTATATATATATATATATATATATATATATATATATATCTGTGTATTTACACACACAAATACACACACAGATACACATTTATTCCAAAAGTATTTGGATGCCTGCCTCGACACGCACATGAACTTTTGTCGCATCCCAGTCTTCATCTGTAAGGTTCAATATTGAGTTGGCCCACCCTTTGCAGCTCTAACAGCTTCAACTCTTTTGGGAGGCTGTCCACAAGGTTTAGGATTATGTTTATGGGAATGTTTGACCATTCTTCCAGAAGCGCATTTGTGAGGTCAGGCACTGATGTGGACGAGAAGGCCTGGTTCACAGTCTCTGCTCTAATTCATCCCAAAGGTGTTCTATCGGGTTGAGGTCAGGACTCTGTGAAGGCCAGTCAAATTTCTCCACCCCTGTATGTTTCAGGTCTGCATTAAAATAACTCCAGTAGTTACATAGTAGGGGAGGTTGAAAAAAGACACAAGTCCATCAAGTCCAACCTATGTGCGTGACCATGTGTCAGTATTACATTACATATCCCTGTATATTGCGGTCATTCAGGTGATTATCTAATAGTTTCTTGAAGCTATCAATGCTCCCCGCTGAGACCACCGCCTGTGGAAGGGAATTCCACATCCTTGCCGCTCTTACAGTAAAGAACCCTCTACGTAGTTTAAGGTTAAACCTCTTTTCTTCTAATTGTAATGAGTGGCCACGAGTCCTATTAAACTCTCTTCTGCGAAAAAGTTTTATCCCTATTGTGGGGTCACCAGTACAGTATTTGTAAATTGAAATCATATCCCCTCTCAAGCGTCTCTTCTCCAGAGAGAATAAGTTCAACGCTCACAACCTTTCCTCATAACTAAGATCCTCCAGACCCTTTATTAGCTTTGTTGCCCTTCTTTGTACTCGCTCCATTTCCAGTACGTCCCTCCTGAGGACTGGTGCCCAGAACTGGACAGCATACTCCAGGTGCGGGCGGACCAGAGTCTTGTAGAGCGGGAGAATTATCGTTTTATCTCTGCAGTTGATCCCCCTTTTAATGCATGCCAATATTCTGTTTGCTTTATTAGCAGCAGCTTGGCATTGCATTCCATTGCTGAGCCTATCATCCACTAGGAGCCTATCATCCATCATCCATAGTAAAATCCTTCCATACAAATTTTCAAAATACTTCAATGGTTCTTCGTTTGAAAGCATTCCCAGGAAAATCTTTTTAGTTTTACAAAGAACAAGCCCAGCAAGTCAGGGATTTTTCAGTTACTGCTACTAGAGTTATACTGTTTCCATTTTACATTTGCTTTGTCATGGCTCAGTATAGGAGGGATGCCATTATAGTTAATGTGCATGGTAACATAGTGTATATACTGTATTTTTTTGAAGGAAGACTATAGTTCTACTGTTTGGTCTTAATTGCAGTTCCCTACTTTATATAAAGCGTGGTGACGAGTTTGGCCCCCATGCCCCCTCGCAAACACGCTGGGCAGAGTCCAACGCCAGATTTTGCACTCTCTAGTTTTAGTAAAGAAACCTCAATGTATTTTGCACTGCCTTATTAAAAAACATTATTAGTCTAAGTATCTTGCCATCGATAACCTGCTTTTCCAATAAATCACCCTATGGTATAGTAAGCGGATTGAAAATCATCTATTCTTTTTTATTTACAGATAATATAAATCTGGACATCCATTTGAAAGTGGATATAGGCAACCAAAAAATAGTCATAACAGGATGTCTTAGATTCTAGTGACTACTGTATTAAAGCCTACAGCATAGCAACTGATACTGACTTCTAATGGAATCAATGCACCAAAAATTTACAAATAAATGTAACATTGTCTTAAAAATTCTAGTTCCTCAAATTATTTAATTCTGCTTATAGAAAATAGGAAGTTGTGTTAAAAAAAGTTTTTATACTTCTCATTTGCATTAATCATACAGTACAACATTTAAAATTAAACTTCCCAAACCCACATTACATTAGTTGGTAAAATTAAAGCAAACAGTAAAAATGGTATTGAGGAAGATCTACCAACAGATGTTGATATTTCTTAAAACTACACAAAAATCCCCTGGCTGTATTATATTCTAGACTGGTCATGAGAATCTGGACAATTGCAATGTCAATAATGTCAATGGAAGATGAGTGACAGCCACAAAGCTCCCCCCAAGGAATGCCTATTCAGCACATCCAAAACTAAAATGCAGACATTCCAAACTAGGCAGTGTGTCAATAGCCATGCCCACATTTGGAAAGCTCCACCTTTTCAGAAGACTAAAAATTGCCTCTCGATCTCAATAAGCCTACAAATAGACCAAAATGGTTTAAACTGTTGTATAAGAAAACACACTGTAGAATGTTATTCCAAGAACTATTCAATTGCCTTTGGTGATCAGGAAGGAATTTTCTCTGTTGGAGCTAATTGGACTAGGTTTTAGAAGGGGTTTGGCATTCTTATGGATCAACTGTGGGGGTTTAGGGCTTTTAGGACACAAAAGGGGTGTTATTTGTATTTTGTTTATTTTTGTCTTTTGGTTGAATTCAAAGGACACGTGCCCAACGATGTAAGTTGATCATACATGAGTAAAAGGTATTCCTGTCAAACGGAAACATCTAAAAACTGTTATAATGGTCAGCAATGCTAACTTGGCTTGTTATTTTGCTTTAAGGATTATAGAGCTTTGGAAAACTTCTGAGACTTAGTTTTCAGAATATATGTAATCGTTTTATTATAGTGAATCTTTGGCTAGGCTAGTCATATTTCACAGCAGAAGCACTAATGGCACTGAAGTTGATCTATCAGCAGCTCAGCAGAGTGAGCACAGTTGAAGAGAGGAAGACTTAATTGACTTCAGTGCTTCTGCTGTGAACTTTGAGGGTGGACTGCTCCATAGTGCCTCCAGCTTCAGACAGGCTTGACATCGGGAAGTGCGGAAACTGGTGCATAATTACACGTTGCCCCCTAAATACTAATGTAACAAAGTTAGAACTTAGCCTTTGTATAACAATCACAACTGACTTTTCTTACACGCTTTGCAGTATAAGGTCTAGGTCCACTTTAATAAATACACAACCTAAATATAGATAGATCGTAATGCTTAAAAGGACAGGTGCTCCTTCAGCAAGATGGACAGATTTATTGGCTGGCTAACAGAAATAGTTGGAAGGGTGTGTGCCAGCTTTCAACACAAAGTGCCCAGGGTAGCAAAATACACTGGTCATGATTAGGATGTTGCCACTGTGCTAGATTGGTAACCTAAAACTGGTGCTTGCATGGTGTTGCCACATTGTTTTAAAATCGATCTAAGGCTTTTACAGACCACATATAGTTTGCTAAAGTACTGTGTATCAAACAATTGCTTTTGTTTAATAAAATACAGCTTAAACTATTTTTCATCTCAATGCTGCTAATCTGCTCCAGCATCTTTCGGCCACTTCCTGTCTACATGCACTCACTCCACCAAGTGCACATCACTGGCAAGACGGAAAACAACATTTGAAATATTACAAAGTTAAAGCTTATATGAGATTTCAGTAATTGGGTTTAAATATGTTTTAACTATTGAACTTGGACAAATAATGCAATATCAGAGTTTAATATGTTTGGGGTTTTTTTGGATAAAAAAAAAAAGATATTCACCAAGTATGATTATAAAACAAAGTGCATTAGGGCAAGACCCAATAATTCACAATATTTGTGTAATGACTGGCTGAATGCAAAAGTAGCAAATATTTATTTTTAGCAGTATGGGAAAAAAAGCAATTAAGAGCTGAAATATTAAAACTGAAGTATTCACATAACAGAAACAATTATATTAGTCACACAAACAAGGCAGTTCTGCTTTCTGCCCCCATTTATGCTCTATATAGCATACCACTCACACATTGGGATTATATTTGTCAGCTGGCAAAATTGATTGTTGAGAGACACCTGGGATTCATTAATAATTTGCATTTTAGTAGGATAAAGAGCATCATGGAAATATTCCATCAGGAATTCAAGACATTTCCTGCTGTACTTTTCTTTTGTTTAAGACAAATACAAAAATAAAACACTAATTTAAACTTAAATGTGTGGCTATTTTGTATCTAAACTAGTGTTGAAATCATATCTGTGTTTGTGTAAGGGAAACTAAAGTATATTCAGAGTGAATTACCATTCTGTGATGTTATAAAATTGACCTGAAATATCTCAGTTTGATCAGATGTTTTGGAGGCCAGAGGAAATATCTGGGGTCTAAAAGACCCCAGATCTCTCCAAAAAGAGGACCTGTTATGGCACATGCTATCACAAGGGATGTTGTTCATACCTTCTGATAGCAATACAGTTGATTCAATAAATACCATATTTATCAGTGTATAACACGCACTTTTTTCCCCTTAAAATCAGGGGGAAATCGTGGGTGCGTGTTATACGCCGATCCCCCGCTGATTGTGAGCGGAGGATCGAGCCGTCGAGATACATAGCCGAGTGTACTTGGCTCAGCTCACAGTCATGCCCAGTGCCGCCCTATGATGGACATAACACAGGGACTGGGTGTGACTGAGTGGAGCCGAGCCGAGTACACTCAGCTACTCTCGGCTCCGCTCGGGACTGCGAGAGGACCCGAGTGCTGCCGAGAGGACCCGGCGCCATTTTTTAACTGGAAAAATGCAATGAAAAGTCTACACTGACAAGACTGCATTGATGGGCATTTAAATGTAAGTTTTTTCCCTAAAATTCCCTCCTAAACTTGGGGTGCGTGTTATACGCCGGACATGTTATACGCCGATAAATATGGTAATATAAAAGCATAATGTGAAAAAAATGTTAAAAAAATAAATAATAAAATAAAATGTTTCCTAAAGCTCCTCACCCCCCTGTGCTCACACACAAATGTCGCCTATGGAGATTTTTAGATACTGTAGCTTGGCGCCATTCCACGGGCATGTGCAATTTTAAAGCAGGATACCTTAGGTATCTATTTACTCGCTGTAACACCTTTTATATTTTTCCAAACAATTGGGTATTATATTGTGTTTAATGAATTTTAATGCACACAAAGTGTAGTTTTTCCCAAAAAAAGCTGCATTTGAAAAACTGCTGCGCAAATATCGGGTGATGTAAAAATATGCAACACCCACCATTTTATGCTTGGCCTCTGCTGTGCCTCTGTTTTAAAAAAAAAATATGTTTTGGGGTTCTAAGAATGCTGATTTTTACATGTAGGAGAGGAATGTCAGAATGGGCCTGGACTGGAACTGGTTAAACCCAAAAAAATATTTAACATATTGCTATCCCTAGATCTAGTGATTGCATTATTTTTCTTTTATTTGGGCTTTATTTTTACCTGATAAGCCTGTGAAGAACGCACTTTTTTGTGCTATGCTTGCTATGCTTACTCCTATATGGGGGAGATTTACTAAAGCTGATATACTCAGAATCTGGTGCAGCTGTGCATGGTTGCCAATCAGCTTCCAACTTCAGCTTGTTCAGTTAAGATTTGACAATAAAACTTGGAAGCCGATTTGTTTCTATGCAGAACTGCACCAGATTTTGCACAGTCTAGTTTTAGCAAATAACCCCCTATAAGTATGGAAGATGCCATAGTTGTCTCCCATGCGGGCCATGTCTTCCTCTATTCAACTCTCTTGGTGGTGAAATTAGTAATTTTCAACACTTTCTAGCAAGATTAACTGGTTATTTTCTGTATTTGTTATCAGTCCAAAGAAAAAGAAAGAAAACTAATGCAGCCACCACATCTAAGCTCTATAAAGCTGCAGCATATTATAGCTTTATTTTTGAGTTTCAATATTCTTTAATTCTAACTTGAAAAGCTCTCTTAGGACTTGCCATATGAAATAAAAATAAGGAGAGAGAGAGGTGGGGGGGGGGGGGGGCCGAGCCACGGCAGTGTGCTTGAATGCACACACAGAGCAGCGGCTCAGCAGACCTGCTCGGGTGCCCCCATAGCAAGCTGCTTGGAGTTGGAGTGAGGGGCCAAGAGCACTGGCAGGGAACCAGTGAAAAGAAAGATTTGGGCTGCTCTGTGCAAAACCATTGCACAGAGCAGGTAAGTATGAGACTTTTTTTTATTGCCTTGAATATCACTTTAAAGCCCACGGTTAAGATAAATCACTACACGGGCATGGTTAACCTTTGTCACAAATAAAAAAAAACTAGCAATGATGGATGGATTAGGATGGTGCATGTACATGCATACAGAAAGTGTCTGAAAATGTCTGGAGGAGATCAGCAGCACAGAGATCAAAAAAGGATGACATTTTAAAAAATAAGTATTTTATGGGGGGGGGGAAATCATAGCAATTGTCGACAGTGCTTAATTGAACTAAATGTCATCCAATAAAGCTCAGATCTATTTTAAATATAACTTGTTTAATCTTACAAATCTTTTAGGAGGTAAAACACTAAAACAAAACATTTCTGCTAATAAACTGCTTGCCTGGAATATAGCCTTAAGGGGATGAAGCATGGGAATGTTAAAATGCACTCTATGGATTTAGAGAGGAAATGAGATATTTATGTATTATAAAGTAATGACGATAAATGTAAAAAGGTCTGCCACTAAGGAAAACTGATCTAGACATTACCTGTTTCAAACTGGCATTGGGGATTTTGTCTTCAATGCATTTCTCTGGAAACTCTACATTTTTTTTTTAAGCATTTTACCCCAAAATTTAACACTGAAACAAAAGCCTCCATCGTGACCTTTACAAAGTATTCTTGGCTTTATACAGGGGCAGTGAAATGCCTGCAGGTGAGAGCTGCCCATCTCCCCCACATGAAGACTTACTCCTAAAAAGAATTCACATATGAGCTTTCAAATTAAATTATATTATTTCAGTTCTATATCCTACTGCCTGATCTGTTTATCTTTCTGATTTGCCATGTTCTGTTGTGCAAACATAACTGCCTGACCTTTAAAAATCAGGTCAATTTATTACTCAATCCACAGAACTCAGAAGAAATTTAAATACACACAAAGCCTGCGCTACAAAACACTCAAGGCTGTCGCTAAGAGTATGTGGCAAGCCTTTACCAGGGAATGTTATTGTTTAATCATTATAGGAGTAATGAAAATAATCTCACATTTCAACAAATGCATTTTCTTGTACATCACATTGCATACCATATACATAAACACTTAAAATAGAAGGAAAGGTTACACAATCAGCCGCTGGAACTTTGCAATCAGGTGATGGCACAAAAAAAGTAAAAAAAAAAACAAAAAAAAGTGTTTACATTGCTTTTGTTAGAAACCTTCAGCAGGAAATATCAAAGCGATGGGAAGGCAATATTTAAAAAGGTGGGTTACTGTGTGGTCTTTCCTTCTACTTTAATGCTATCCCTCATGTAAATCTTAACCCTAAATTAACACTTTCCCTACTTCCGAAGTAACCTCTAAGGCCCCTTTCACACTGTAGGGAGCGTCGGCGATAAAACAGCGCTATTTTTAGCGCTGTTTTACCGTGGTATTCGGCCGCTAGCGGTGCGGTTTTAACCCCCTGCTGGCGGCCGAAAAAGGGTTAAAACCCCTTGTACAGCGCGGCTATAGTCCCATTGATTTCAATGGGCAGGAGCGGTTTAGGAGCGGTGAATACACCGCTCCTTCACTGCTCCAAAGATGCGGCTCGCAGGACTTTTTTTACCGTCCTGCCAGCGCACCGCTTCAGTGTAAAAGCCCTCGGGCTTTCACACTGAACAGCGGAGGCTGTTTTAGCGCAATAACGCCTGCAAACCGCCCCAGTGTGAAAGGGGCCTAAAAGTCTGTACTTGCCCTATTGCAAACAGTTTCACACCATGATACACTAATGTCTACACCTAATATAACCCATCATTTTTTTTTAAAGTTGCATTACCCTTTCCCTAAAATCACACAACATGATAATGTTGACTCGGACTTGGTTGGGACAGTAATGTTACATGGTTGAAAGGTTGAAAATCAAAGTATCACTGAAAAGACAGAAACAGCAATGTTTTCTGCTATTTTGGAATGGTCTTATTTAACAATTCTTTTAAAAGTAATGGGCTAATACATATATAAATAATCCTTGACGCACATGAAATGTTCTCATGCAATGTTGACCTTGACTGAAAATGCATATTATGGTATGATTAACATTTTGTAGCACTTAGTGTGGGAACAGAAAAGGACACTGCTTATTTCAGGGGGAAAGCTGAGCTACCAGACTTTTATTAATTTATCCCAAGTCAACTCAGCGATCGGCTCCCAAACTACCAATTACACTAAAAGCTTTACTGTCACCTCTATGTCAACATGAACTTCTCAAATTATAGTAAGCTTTGGAACAAAGGCCTGCTTACGTTACTCCACTGAAAACACCAATAATGCCATATTTGTGTGTTCTTTTGACTTGTTATGAAGTGCCAAGGGATTCTGGAAAGGACGCTCATAACATACAAAATTAAATACTAGAAAGCCACAATGAGAAAATATATATTTTTTATCGTCCGTTACAAGGGAAGCTACATTATACTTTTTATGTCTCACATATAGTCAAACACTCTTCATAATGATCTAGTACTCATAAATGGAACTACATTTTATTTTATTATCGCATCTTTTGAAAAATATCTATTAACTTTGTGGTTACAGTTGGAATGCTACTACTTGTTCAATCCATACAGCTTTATAAAAATGTTCACAACACAAGGGAATATAGAAAATTTTAATAAAGTATGGCAACCATGGATTACTTTTAAATATTCTGATTCATATACCACTTTCACATAAAGATAAACCTTTTATACATAGACCAATATTTTTCCTATAATATATTTATGTTATCTTATTTTTATTTAATTTTCTTTCCTCCTCTTTACTCCTCATTTCTGTTACTATATCTATATCTAAGGACACCTCTCAGGGGTCCACAAATTTATTCTCCCTAAAAAAAATAAATAACAGATGTTTTCTATACAAAGCTAGAGTATTTCCAAATAATTTATCATTATAACAATAGGTCGAATACGAAACCACCTTGGTGGCCTTACCAGTAAATACTCTATTATTGAAGTCAATTATTCACTGTTATATGAAACGTATGTACAAATGTTAATATGATTGTACCAATGTTATTTTCAAACATTAATAAAAGCTTTTTGTTTAAAAAAAAAAAAATATTCAGTCTTTCCAATAGCAGTGATCTTTCTTTCTTATCAATTTAGTTTATTAAATTATATGCCACTAAAACTCTACAGTGATTTAGAGATTATACCACCTCTTTACATCAATATGTTACCTGAAAGGAGTTTGAAATCCATTGAAGGACCACAGTAGGGTTAGAATCTGCCTAATCTATTATGTTTTTTGGATTTTGGATGCAACCAGAGAAAACTTTTGTAAAAAAAAAAAGTGGAGCGAACATAAAAATTTGATGTAGATTTTGACCCTGGAGGGGCCAGAACACAGAAGCTTAATACTGCAAGACTAGAGTTCTATTTGGCCACCTTACAGACCCACTTTCTAGAGGATTCCAGTGGCCTAGTTCCCATGCTCTTAATTACTTCATTAAAACAAACATTTCCTATTAAAGAAAATATTGAAAAAGGACAGTGGTCATCCTTCATAATCCCATTCTACAGTTGCTATAATAAATCTCTATGAAGCTTATTTTGACTGTTGTAGTAAACTAGAATATAAAAACATGAACAAATCTTGCCACCCAACTCTATGGGGGAGATTTACTAAAACTGTAGCGCACAGAATCTGGTGCAGCTGTGCATAGTAACCAGCTTCTACTTTCAGCTTGCTCAATTAGAGTTTTACAATTAAAGCTAGAAGCTGATACCCTGCTGTCACAGGGAGGAGGGGATCAGGGGAAGAGGGGGTAAGATGCTGAACATGTTACACATCATACCCTAAAAACCCCATACCCTGGGTGTAACATGTTTAGAAAAATTAACTTAGCCTTTAACCACTTCAATACAGGGCACTTACACACCTTCCTGCACAGAACAATTTTCAGCTTTCAGGGCTGTCGCAGTTTGAATGACAATTGCGAGGTCATCCAACACTGTACCCAAACTAAATTTTTATCATTTTGTTCCCACAAATAGAACTTTCTTTTGGTGGTATTTGATCACCTCTGCTGTTTTTATTATTTGCTAAATAAAAAAAGACCGAAAATTTTGAAAAAAATAAAAGTTTTGCTTTTGTTGTTTCTGTTAAAATATTTTGTAAATAAGCAAGTTTTCTCTTTCACTGATGTGCACCGATAAGGCGGCACGGACAGGCACTGATAAGGCAGCATCGATGAGCGGGCACTGACGATGGGCACTGATAGGCAGCACTGATGGGTGGCACTGATATGCAGCACTGATGGGCATTGATAGGTGGCACTGATGGTCACTCATGGGTGGCACTGGTAGGCGACACTGATGGGCACTGAAAGGCTGCAAAGATGGGTTCTTATGGGTGGCACTGATGGGCACTGATAGGCGGCACTGCTGGGCACTGATAGGCGGCACTAATAGGCATCCCTGGTGGCACTGGCAGTGGTAGGCATTGTGAGTGGCACTGATTGGCAGCTGCCTGGGCACAGATTGGTATTTCCCTGGAGGTCTAGGGGGCATACCTGGTGGTCCAGTGTGGATGTCTTCCCTGGTGGTCCTGGGTGGGATCTGAGGAGGGGCTGTGCTGATAATCAATCAGCACAGACCCCCCCCCCTGTCAGTAGAGCAGCCAAACGGCTCTCCTCTACTCGCATCTGTCAGACGCAAGTGAGGAAAAGCCGATCACCAGCTCTTCCCATTTACATTGTGATCAGCCGTGATTGGACACGACGAATCACGTAGGAAAGAGTCTGTCAGAGACTCTTTACCTAGATCAGTGTTGCCGGGTGTCAGATTGACACCCCTCAACAACGATCGCCGCTATGCGTGCCCCCGGGGGCGCGCAGTGGCTCAATATCCTGCGGACGTCATATGACGCCCAGTCAGGTTGTTGAAACCACTTTGCCGCAGTCATTCTGCTATATGGCGGGTGGCAAGTGGTTAAGAGTACTTTAGAAGGCTACAAAGAGTCCTAACCAAAACCTCAACGTTTTCTACTGAATTACAGTTAAAACTTAAAAACTTTTACAGTAGATTATTACCAGCTCAATGCCTGCAGACACTTCATCTGACATATACAAAGCAGACATGATTCATGGCAGCCTCACTATTTAAACATCTAGTTAACACACTTTTCTCCTGTTAATACCATTCTCAAATCCTCATGACATGAACCATCACTAAATCAAAGTGATTGATATACGAGATTTATGAAATACATGTCTAGTTTTGCTCTTACTAGGAATATAAAAACACTGAGGTTGATTTACTAAAGACAAATAGACTGCTCGTTTTGTAATGGAAGTTTTTTCAGAGCTTAATGAGGTGAAGATCTGCTAACTTTCATCATCCAATCACTCGCAGGCAATGATTTGGTTTATTTTCTTTGCACGTGATTGGGTATTCTTTACAAAGTGAACTTTCCACACATTCACTATGTGCTGGGAAAGTTCCCTTTACAAAGTGCACCATCCCTCGCAATGTAAACAGCCTCTTTCCTTTTAGTAAAATCAACCCCACTTTGCTCATCTGCTTTAGCAGCAAACATTCAAAATGCACAAACATGTTTAACCCATTAGAGTCAGGCATTTTAAGAAATAAGGGTCTAAAACTGCAGATGCCTGAATTTTGAACTATTATTTTCAATGAGTACAGAAGATTAAGAGAAATAAGAAAATGTATGATTTTCATTTAGGATTAATATTATTTATATATTTTTTGAACAGGATCTTCTAAGGATGAGTGGTACACAACGATTCTCAGGCAAATTAGTTCTTCTAGTAACTGTCATAGTTGCCAGACTGCCAGACCAAGCTTTTTGGTATGGCAGAGGTCAAAAGGACCAATAAAATGAGGATCACTTAACTTCCCATCCTCTTTGCATTAGTACACACTCACCTTTCTCACTCCAACACCACTCTCTTTGGCCTCCAGAACTGGGTAAGGAAAGTCCTTTAAGGATTTGAACTGCCTTGTTGGAGCTTATTCAGGGCTACAGACTATTTTCCGACCCCAAGCAACAGTGCTGAGCATATCACAAGGTTCCTTGCTCTGTCGCATGGGAGAAGGGAAATGAATCACGTGCTTACCCATACCCGGAGGAACCGTTTATTTCACTTTGCTCCCGGCAGAAGACAGAGTTGGCACTGTTGTAAAGAAAGGTAAATATATACACCTTTGGAGGACTTTAAAGTGGAGTTCCACCCACTTTTACAACTCTTCAGCATCCCTCACTAAACTGTGCACTGTAAATGAATTGGATATTTTTTTTTATGTTTTTTCCCAGCACCTACTGTATATCTGCTGTATTCATTTTTCACTTCCTCCTCCCTGGTCGTGGCCCATCGCATCATTTCCTGTTTGCAATGCCTTGTGGGAAGGGGTGGCAACTTCCTCTGACACTGCCGTTGCTATGGAAACCTGACCTGAAACCTATTACACTGCTTGTGCTGCACTGAGCATGTGCGAGATCTGCAAGGGCGAGATCCAGGAAGAAATACAGTCTGGCTTCAGATGCCCACACTTAAGATGGCCACGGCCTGCTGTAAGTTTATAGAATAACAAACTACTGCTATAAACTAACAAAACAGACCATAGTTTACAGATTAACTTTACTAGAATACATTAAGCTTGTGTATTATGGGGGTATTTTTATTTAAAAAGTATAATTTCGGCCGGAACACCACTTTAAGTTAGGAAAGAGTCAATTTAAATTTCTTAACTGATATACACAGGAAGGCAAATATAAAGGATCACAGAAATGTATTCAGTCATCATTGTTTTGTCACAACTTGAAAAAAATAAATAGTGTTTTAATATTTGCTGTGCTACAGATCACAATTTATTATACAATATCTCACAAAAGTGAGTACACCCCTCACATTTTTGTAAATATTGTATTATATCTTTTCATGTGACAACACTGAAGAAATGACACTTTGCTACAATGTAAAGTAGTGAGTGTACAGCTTGTATAACAGTGTAAATTTGCTGTGCCCTCAAAATAACTCAACACACAGCCATTAATGTCTAAACCACTGGCAACAAAAGTGTGAACACCCCTAAGTAAATATTTAAATTGGGCCCAAAGTGTCAATATTTTGTGTGGCCACCATTATTTTCCAGTACTGCCTTAACCCTCTTGGGCATGGAGATCACCAGAGCTTCACAGGTTGCCACTGGAGTCCTCTTCCACTCCTCCATGACGACATCATGGAGCTGGTGAATGTTAGAGATCTTGCGCTTTTCCCCCTTCCATTTGAGGATGCCCCACAGATGCTCAATAAGGTTTAGGTCTGGAGACATGCTTGGCCAGTCCATCACCTTTACCCTCAGTTTCTTTAGCAAGGTAGTGGTCGTCTTGGAGGTGTGTTTGGGGTCTTTATGTTGGAATACTGCCCTGCGGCCCAGCCTCTGAAGGGAGGGGATCATGCTCTGATTCAGTATGTCACAGTATATGTTGGCATTCATAGTTCCCTCAATGAACTGTAGCTCCCTAGTGCTGGCAGCACCCATGCAGCCCCAGACCAAGACACTCCCACCACCAAGCTTGACTCTAGGCAAGACAAACTTGTCTTTGTACTCTACACCTGGTTGCCGCCACACACACTCGACACCATCTGAACCAAATAAGTTTATCTTGGTCTCATGAGACCACAGGACATGGTTCCAGTAATCCATGCTCTTAGTCTGCTTGTCTTCAGCAAACTGCGGGCTTTCTTGTGCATGATCTTTAGAAGAGGCTTCCTTCTGGGATGACAGCCATGCAGACCAATTTGATGCAGTGTGCAGCGTATGGTCTGAGCATTGACAGGCTGACCCCCCCACCCCTTCAACCTCTGCAGAAATGCTGGCAGCACTTATATGTCTATTTCCCAAAGACAACCTCTGGATATGACACTGAGCACGTGCACGCAACTTTGGTCGACCATGGTGAGGCCTGTTCTGAGTGGAACCTGTCCTGTTAAACCACTGTATGGTCTTGGCCACCATGCTGCAGCTCAGTTTCAGGGTCTTGGCAATCTTCTTATAGCCTAGGTCATCTTTATGTAGAGCAATTCTTTTTTTCAGATCCTCAGAGTTCTTTACCATGAGGTGCCATATTGATCTTCAAGTGACCAGTATGAGAGAGTAAGAGCGATAACACCAAATTTAACACACCTGCTCCCCATTCACATGACTGAGACCTTGTAACACTAATGAGTCACATAACACCGGGGCCCAATTGGACATGTTTACTTAGGGGTGTACTCACTTTTGTTGCCAGCAGTTTAGACATTAATGGCTGAGTTATTTTGAGGGGACAGCAAATTTACACTGTTATACAAGATGTACTTACTACTTTACATTGTAGCAAAGTTTCATTTCTTCAGTGTTGTCACATGAAAAGATATAATAAAATATTTACAAAAATGTGAGGGGTGTACTCACTTTTGTGAGATACTGTATCATGTTATTTATCTTAGGCTAAGTAGAAGGTGACTGCACTGCATTAAATTGCAATAACTGAACAGGGAGGCAGCTGTGTGCAGGAAAACTTCAGTCAGCTCTGTTTCTTTTCTAAAATTAATTCCAGTGAGATAAATGTATGATACTTTCACTTTTTTCATAATTAAGACCTGTAATTTGAAAAAGTGTAAGCCATTAATTTGTGCTTTGCTTGTCTTTAAATCACAAGATATATGCAATGTCTTTATTAACTATTCAGGCTTAAATTTTAGCAGCCTGAATAAAAAAAAAAAGCAAAAAACAAAACAAACATTTACAAATAACAGCACTGTGATAACAATCAACATGAACATGACATTAAGGTCTTATCACATTCAAAAATACAACTGAAGCTGAGCATCATGGAAGGAAGTGGCATAACGCAAAAAGGAAAGACATTCTGTAGTGGGGAAGTGAAATTTCCTTTCAATGATCAGGTTAAATTCAACATATGGAACAGACAAAATCATTTAACATACTATCGCATAAGCAATTGTCCACTTGCTCTTTTTCAAACAGGATGACCATGGAAAGCACAAATTGCTCTGATTATTCAAGTAATTTAATTTCGAGAAATTACTAGTAAAAGGATAATTCAAAGGATTAATAAGTGTGTGCAGCCAGTCTTATTACCTAGCATAGCTATGTTTCCACCTGAGTTTTCTAGATTGCATTAAAGGAATTTAGCTTGGTCACCAGCTTACCCCAGCGTGTGATTGGTTAAGAAGAAAGAAGATAAACGCCGATATGGCTGTCATTTTCAAGGCATCTTCATACTGTTGACTGATGCACTGTGACATTGTGCAAAGAAATAGTGCCACAACAGCTTTAGAATGCTGTACAACCCTTTTCCAGTGCAACTGCTATGGAGGGGGTTTCAGGTGACAGAGCTCTGCAGGACTCTGCTACTACTAAAAGTCTTCCCTACAGACTCTCTTTCATAATCATCTGATATTGGCCTTATGAGTGTGTACTGGCGTTGTGGAGATTAGCAGCAGTGGCTGCTACAGAGGAAAGTTACGATGCCCACCCCCACTTTTGCCCCTCTGCCATTTATGTCAATCAACTGCTCCTCCTCCATTCAGTGAATGCAGTGCATTGTGGGAATGTGGTAATACAAGATCTGTTAATGGTGGAGAAGGCAAAAGAGACAGGTGAGTGATGCAACTTTTCTCTGTAGCAGCTGCCACTGCTAACCTTTACAGTGCCACTCATGGCAGTATCCGACAACTATAAGGGAGGCCCTGCAGAGAATGAGATATCCACCCTTATATACATACCCATAATGTGTTTGGTGCTGTATTCAAAAAAATAAATTATATGCTTCAGCTTTAATATGTACATTGCTGGATTAAATTGTGCTTTTACATCTGTCTGGAGTTCAGGTTTGAAAATTTTTTTTTTTTTTTTAAATGTAAACCATTAAAATGACAAATTGTTAACATGTAGATGGGTCTAATTAGATTTTCATTTTAATACATTTTGGGATACAAATGTATATTATACATTTTCATATTTAATTTTTTTAATGGGCTTGTCATAAGGGGGAATAGCATTTGAATTTTAGACTTAGGAGCCATGCATGCATGTTAAAGGAATGTGTCAAGGCAATGCCTAGCCATAAAATGCCTCATCATTGGTATGCCTTTCACCCTTAATCCAACTACCAGTGGTAAGGAAAGCCTGGGAGGGCAAGAATACTCTTATGCAAAGTTTTTGTACAAATAGATTATAGTCAGTAGTAGCACTGTGAAAAAGAGCACAGTGCTGTAACCTAGAATTCCATCTATATGGGTCCAAAAGTTTAAATGTAGTGTCAGACTTTGAGACACATTTTATACATGTTATCAGTGTTGGTAAACTAATTATGTTTGAGTTGTACTTTAAATGTCTCCATGTGCTCCCTACCCGCTGTCCTAAAGGCTTAGTTTTGGAGCATATTGCACATTACACCCATAAGGAGGGTGTAACTTGTAACATGCTCCAGCAGTCCCCCTGATTATCTCCCCCCCACCCGTGACAACGGACGGGGGATTATCTCCCAGCAGCCGCTGTCACTTTTTGAAAAATGTATGACTTATTGGCTTTATAGAGTATTAGCATCTACAAATTTCCCCCTTTTTTTCACTCACAACACTATGCATTGCACAGAGAGTAGTACCATAGATGCAATTACCTTGACAGTCTTTTAAATACAACACCGATCACAATTAATAACATACACCTGCTACCTCTTCACATCCAATGAGTGACCACCAATGATGCTTAAATACTCCCCATACCCATGAGTTCCCTATCGCATTGAATGCATGGCCTGGTTGGAGCTCAGGCTGAGGTTGGCACTCTACTCATCACTTCAGGATACCTAGATGTGCGACTTTTAGGGGCCACTCCATTGTTCTCTGAAGCCTTATGGGAACCAGGACAGGTTCCATCCCGTCAGCATTCTAGCAGTGGCTGCGGAAGCATTGATTACATACCCCTTTACCACCGAGCCTGAGCAACACACATACACACATATTTCCTAGATCACTTTTTTGAAAATCAGCGTGGCTGTGTGTCGCTCCATCCACACAGCCACGTCTTTTCCTGTACAGCGATCTGTAAATGAACGAACTACAATAATGTCAATACCCCCCCCCCCCCCCCCCCAGCACACGTTCCTGGAATGGGCTCAAATGTAATGGGTGCTGCAGTTACAGCCAGCTGGAGACATTGCAGGTCAGTGTACATATTTGTCAACACACCACTAATCAAGCACAGTCCAAAATTTTTACTGAAGAAGGATTAAATCATAGTGGACAAAGTACAACATTTTGAAGCTGAGCATGTCCTGTACATTCAATGAACTACATGTCCAGTCTGCCACCATGGTAGATGGCTTGTAATGCTCAATTAATTGAGGGTGCTGATGAGCACCTTAATAGATAAAAGGGGCAACAAGCACGATTTACAAATTCCTTATATAAACATCTTAAAGCGGGGGTCCACCTATCTATCGTTTTTTTTTTTTTAGTTCATTCACAAACTTTTCTTCTCAGCATTACATATTCACATATTGTGTGTAATATGTCCGCCTGTGTCAGATTTCGTCGGAAAGAATAACTTATATTATTCACTGCAGGCGGTTTCCATCTTCATTATGGGCATTTGAAGCCCACAAGCATTTATTTCCTGGATGTGGTGAATGCTGTGCTCCCAGCATTCACTGCTCATTCCCGCACATGCTTAGTGGCATCCTGGGAAGCCTGAGACTAGCTCCCAGGAGTCTGGGAGAGGCTAGAAACACGCCTACTCCCACGGGAGGAGAACCAGGAAGTGCAAAGAAGAATAGAAAAATAAAAAGGTAATTACGGCGATTTAAATTTTTTTAAACGGCATGTCAGAATCTAGGCAAGGAAGAGAATACATACAGATATTGTTTAAAATTTGGGTGGAACCCCGCTTTAATAACCTGCATAATCTTATAAAACTCACATTATCAAAACTGACATTATTTAAAATAAAGTTGGTATTTCAGCACACAACATTCTCCAACACAATGCCGACTTTGCATTCAGTTATTCTATAGAAGATTACGATTAGCTCTTAGCTAAGGCTTCATTTAGCTTTAATCGGCAGCTTATATAGAACAAAGGGCCACACAGCAAAACTGTATAAATGTCAACCATTGAAGTTTCTGTGCAGGTGCGAGTACTTGCAAACATTTTTTTTACTATAAACAGCTCTTTCTAATAAAAAAATAATAATATATTTTTAATGTTTGTCTAATGGTACTTTACATTTATAAAAATGTAAACATTATCTACATCCACAACCGCTGAATCTTTAGCAATGTAATTTCTTGCACTCAGCTCAGTAAATATAAGCTGAGCAGTTGCTATAGGTTATTTCTCTTTACACAAAGTACCTGGCCTTAATAAATATGAGCAACTAAATTCCGCCCAAAACATCTGAAACATGATGGATTGAAATAATGGAAATATGTACTCAGTACTCATGGAAAAAAATACACTTACAGGTAAACACATGTTCTTGATTACAAATGACAAAGTCAAGTTCATAAACATTAAACCATTCTAGGCCTGCATTTTGAGTTGATGTTGCCCTAGGCACTACTAGTAAATCAGTACACTCGGATTAGCTCATTCTATTTTTTCAAACACCTTCCCTTACTTATTATAACAAAACATTCTATTTAGCACTATCTTAAACTAATAACAATAATAAGGCCATGTATTTGGCCACAGTAAATCATAAGGGTATTAAATTCACTAAGCTGTTCTTCAACCACACAAATGTCCAAAGCTGACAATGAGTTTGTTTATAACAGGGAATGCAGAACCAAGTGAAATCCAATATCCTTAGTAGTATATAAATTTAATTTATATATATACACACACACACACACACACACATATATATTGCATGTTCATTTATTTTTTCTCTTTGGAACAGCAGCTAAACTCTGCTTTGCGCTTACATGATTATTCATTTTACTGTTTAATTTAAAGAAGCCTGTGTAAAGAGCTCAACAGCTCAAGATGATTAAATAACAGTTATTAATTATCTCTCACTTCATCCCTTATCAGACAGCTTAGCCCCTAGATTTTAGTTAGACAGTTTCCTTATGCTGTGCTGTCTCTGTAGTTAGCCAATATTGCTCTGATAATCGTTTGTGATATGTTAAATGTTTATTTGTAAAATAAAGATTGTAAATAATAATAATAAATATATATATATATATATATATATATATATATATATATATATATATATATATATAATGATGAAACATACATCTAAATTAACAAAGGGATGGCTTCACCAGAAGAAGATTAAAGTTTTGGAATGGCCCAGCCAGAGCCCAGACCTGAATCCGACTGAAAATCTGTGGGGTGATCTAAAGAGGGCTGTGCACAGGAGATACCCTTGCAATCTGACAGATTTGGAGTGTTTTTGCAAAGAGTGGGAAAAGATTGCCAAATCAAGATGTGCCATGCTGATAGACTCATACCCAAAAAGACTGAGTGCTATAATAAGTTTGTTGTTAAACTGAGTTGTACAGTTTAAAGGTAACATTAAAGGTGGAACAAGTTCTGAAATGATTTATCTGTCTCATTTTTTACATCACAGAAACCTGACATTTTAACAGGGGTGTGTAGACTTTATATCCACTATAATATACAGTGCTGTGAAAAAGTATTTCCCCCTCCTGACTATTTTTTTGCATAATTCGCACACTTAAATGATTCAGCTCAAATTCTAATATTACATAAAGATAACCCGAATAAATCCAAGATGCAGTTTTTAAATGATTTCATTTATTAAGGGAAAAAAGTTGTTCAAACCTGCCTGGCCCTATGTGAAAAAGTAATTGCCCCCTCCCATGCTGAATCATGAATGAACTGTGATCAACCACAATTTTTTTTGGAAAGCCGAGTTAAATTTCACTTGAATCACCCAGGCCTAATTACTGCCAGACCTGTTGCATCAAAAAAAATCACTTAAATAAAAGCTGTCTGAAAAGGAAAGCACGCTAAAAGATTTCAAAAAGCAACACATCATGCCGTGATCTAAAGAAATTCAAGAACAGATGAGATACAAAGTCATTGACATGTAGCAGTCTGGAAAGGATTACAAAGCCATTTTAAAGGCTTTGGGATGCCAGTGAACCAAGGTGAGAGTCATTATCCCCAAATGGAGAAAACTTGAAACAGTGGTGAACCTTACCAGGAGTGGCTGGCCAAATAAAATGACTCCAAGAGCACGATGATGATGACGACTCATCCAGGAGGTCATAAAAGAACCCAGAACAACATCTAAAGAACTGCAGGCCTCACTTGCCACAGGTAAGATCAGTGTTCATGATTCAACAATAAGAAAGACTTGGCAAAAACGGCATCCATGGGAGAGTTCCAAGGCCAAAGCCACTGCTGACCAAAAAGAACACAAAGGCTCATCTCACATTTACCAAAAAACATCTTGGTCATCCCCAAGACTTTTAGGCAAATATTCTGTGGACTGATGAGACAAAAATTTAACTTCTTGGAAGGTGTGCGTCCCGTTACATCTGGCATAAAACTAATACAGCATTTCATAACAAGAACATCATACCAACAATCAGACATGGTGGTGGTAGCGTGATGGTCTGGGGCTGATTTGCAGCTTCAGGACCTGGACTACTTATCTTAATTGATGAAACCATGAATTCTGATATCTACCAGAAAATCCTAAAGGAGAATGTCCGGCCATCAGTTCGTGACCTCAAGCTCAAGTGAACTTGGGTTATGCAACAGGACAATGATACGAAACACAACAGCAAGTCCACCTCCAAATGGTTCAAACAAAGCAAAATTTAGGTTTTGGAGTGGCCTAGTCAAAGCCCGGACCTAAATCCAATTGAGATGTTGTATCATGACCTTACACAGGCCGTTCATGCTGGATAACCCAACAATGTAGCTGAATTAAAACAATTCTGCAAAGAAGAGTGGGCCAAAATTTCTCCACAGCAATGTGAAAGACTCATTGCCAGTTATCACAAATGCTTGATTGCAGTTGTTGCCGCCAAGGGCGACACAACCAGTTATCAGTTTTAGGGGGCAATTACTTTTTCACATAAAGCCAGGTAGGTTGACAGCTTTTTTGCCTTAATAAATGAAACCATCATTTAAAAACTGCATTTTGTATTTACTCCGGTTATCTTTATGTAATAAAATTTGTTTGATGATCGGAGTCATTTAAGGGTGACAAAGATGCAAAAAAATTTAAAATCAGAAAGTAGGGAAATATTTTTTCACAGCGTTTTATATATTTTTTATTATTACAGATATAAAACAGCAGTTCTAAAACTATAAACTAAACAAATGTCTCAAAACGTTAAAGTTTCTTTTAATATCAAGAGGTACATAAGACTGCCAACTTAAAAAAAAACACTACCTTTTTTTCCCCATTTACACCAGCTTGGTGTCAAAGTGAATTTGCAGCCCCCCAGCTTCCCTCTATTGGATGTATGTGGCATTGAAAAAATAAATTCTTGTGCCCAAGAAAAAACATTTGTTAGTAAGAAGAATACTTTTTGTAGACATAGACTGGCAGATTAGAACATCTGTCAGGTGTATTGGGTATACAAAACATGAACAAGTCACACTGCAGCAGGGTGCAGGAAACCGGAGGTACATGGTCAAGTATTTTATATAGGGGAGGAGCAATCTGGACGAATTCCCAAGCTCTGGACTGACTCAGAAAAAAATAAATTAGGTCAAAACAAGTAGTTTTAGGAGTTGAATGGGAGGAGATCCAGATCTGAGAGCTCCCTTTACAGCAGCTAGAACGATATAACTTCACTTGGAGTTGTAACTCCTTCCACCTGAAGAACTCTCTGCACACTATAAACAAGAATACTCCTGACTGTTGGCAAAATCAAAGTTCCTTCTCACTCTGCTGAAATAGAATGTTCTACAAATAATCCTAAACTTAATGGCAAGCATACATATACAATTCTGGAACACTAATTAGTCATAATCATCATAATAATGGACTGTATAAATCACAAAATGCTGCTCAGTATATTTTACTTGGGGGCCATTATTTACACATTATAGAGTATACTCAAAGACCAGAAACTAATTCTGCACTCCAATGTTTCAAAGACCTTTAGCATGATAAAGAATTATACTATCTAAAGTGGTATCTAGTATCTAAAAATGAGAAAAGCATGTTCTTCTAGAGCATGCATGTGCCTTGATCCAAAGTACCTGGTGTGATTTCTGTCTGATCCCTCATTCCTCTGCAATCTGCACGTCTGACAGTCTATGCTGACACTAGGGAATCCTGAGAGACAGTCCCATCCCCCCTTCGACACACAGCAGGTGGTTGAAAGTCTTAGCTGTTCATGATTCCCTATGTGACTTGTGTCTATTCCTTCCACTCAGGTCTCAGGTTGCACTCTAAATGCACAAACTATAACTGGATACTAATACTTATAGGTAAAGTTGATCCAGGGAATATCCAAATTGCCTCTTAGGGGATCCAGATGGAATTTTATTTTCCACTGCTGGAGCAAATTGGATCATGCTTAAATTGGGTTTTTCACCCTCCTCTGGATCAACTGTGGGAATAGGATTGGGTATATAGAGGTTTTCTATTTGTGTGTGTTTTCTCTGTGAGTTAAACTGAATGAACTTGTTTCAACTCCAGACTAATTATATAGCTCAGCTCAATGCTGTGCAGTGTGTGACATCAGATTTCAGGCCCTTGCCTTCTGGAGCTCAAAAGATACATCTAGGTAAATTCTCTGCTGATGACACAAGAAGACAATCCCACCTCACAAATCTTTATCCTCTTGACTGCCTTAAACTGAAGTTCTGGTAAGAGTGGAATGCCCTACCATGGCAGTGGACGGAACACAACATGGCAGTGGGTAAGATTTGTATAACAATTTCACAGGGGTCACACTGTAGACAGCACATCAGCACATTGTAGACAGTACCTGTCTGCATATATTCAAGAAATTCAATAATCAATACATATAATTTACAATAGAGTGTCACAAACATTTTACTGAAAAGTAAAAAATTATTATTATGTTTACGAGAAAATATCTGGCACCGAACAATAATAAATTCAGCAGAGCTGATATAAAAAACAAAACAAAAAAAAAAACATTTTAATTTAACAAATCAATTCTTCCATGTACTATAATATCAGGAGAGATTTAAACAAATGAACTTCAATCAACTTCTAGTTTCCCAGCCAGTGATATATTTGTCTGGAACAGTTGAACAAACATTACTAACTTACATTAAATAGATAAGGCCTTTAATCAACATCACTAAGAGAGCTGACTGTACACTTATTGTGAGCACTGAAGCTTTTAATGTCTCCAAATGTGCAATAACAAAAACTCCACTGTTAAAAGCTAAACAAAGTTTTACAAGACATAGCGCTCCACAGTTATGTTATAGTGTAAGTGTTTGGTAATTTTCTATTAAAACCCACTTCCCACCAAATGATTTTGTAATGTGAACAGAGCCAGAAGTGTTGTATATTGTATTTCACAGACCTAGCGAGAACTAGGTCTAGTTGTGATGCCTAAGGCAGAGAGAGATAAAGGACATTTGCAAGGTCAACAGTTTTCACTGGGATTTTTATGGAAGTTATTCTGCAGAATGTTGATGCAAAATCTTAAGGGGTTATACACTCAGCTGTCAAATATGTGTTGGCTTAGTTGAACTTTCCCTTGCTTTTTCCGTTTCTGATAACAATACTAACGCACATTACAAATGATTATGCTGTTACTACTAATATATATATATATATATATATATCTATATCTATATCTATATCTAAATCTATATATAAAATACATACACATTATCTCACAAAAGTGAATACGCTCCTCACAACACTGAAGAAATGACACTTTGCTACAATGTAAAGTAGTGAGTGTACAGCTTGTATAACAGTGTAAATTTGCTGTCCCCTCAAAATAACTCAACACACAGCCATTAATGTCTAAACCGCTGGGAACCTTGGCAATTTTCCAATAGCCTAGGCCAGTGATGGCGAACCTTGGCACCCCAGATGTTTTGGAACTACATTTCCCATGATGCTCATGCACTCTGCATTGTAGCTGAGCATCATAGGAAATGTAGTTCCAAAACATCTTCGCTGCCAAGGTTCACCATCACTGGCCTAGGCCATCTTTATGTAGAGCAACAATTCTCTTTTCAGATCCTCAGAGAGTTCTTTGCCATGAGGTGCCTTGTTGAACCTCCAGTGACCAGTATGAGAGTGTTAGACCGATAACACAAAATTTAACACACCTGCTCCCCATTCACACCTGCGACCTTGTAACACTAACGAGTCACATGACACCGGGGAGGGAAAATGGCTAATTGGGCCCAATTTGGAAATTTTCACTTAGGGCTGTACTAAACTTTTGTTGCCAGTGGTTTCGACATTAATAATTTATTATTAATAATTATATATAAATCTAAATGTAAAGAAATGAGAAAGCTCTGGCATGTGGCCAAGCTAGGTGTAACATGACTTTGTGATGTCAGCACTAATCATATTTAACTGTAGTAATGTGAAAATACAAAAAATGATCCTACAAAATAAATTACTCATGAACTTATTTTTCTTGTAGAAGTTTACAACTGTAACCAACACTATAATATGCAGTATTTAGACATACCTACAGCTAAATTGCTAGCTATATTCTCAGGAGTATATGGATACCAGTTTGCAAAATTTAAGCATATTATATGCAAATCACATGACATCTAAGGCTGTGACAGCAACCATATTGCTAAACAATGTTTTCATTGCTGAACTATGGTTATGGCAAGTTTAGACACATTACCAGTTTGGCAAAACTGCTACATTTACAGAATAGTGTACCATTATCATTATTATTAGGCCTCATGCACAAAAGCTTATGAAAATTAGCAGCATTTTTTCTGCCAGAACTTGGCAGAAAAAATGTCTCTAATGTTACAATCTGTATAACATTTATGCATGTATGGCATTTGAGCGTAAATGCATCCTACTGGCTCAAATATTAATTTATTCTGGGCAGTGGAATACATTTACGTGCATACATGCACATTTTTTTCTGCTCAAAAGCTCCTCTCAGAATATGCCTTTGGTGCGTTTTTTTTTTGTCTGCCTGTAAACGCTCCTTTTCAATGGCAACATAGGCCAAGTGGTGCTTTTGCAGGCATAAAATAAAAGCGTTGAATGTCTGTATAACTGGCGTTCTTAAAGCTCCATGTGCATGAGGCCTTAAGGAATTCTATTTTAGGCATTTTTTTACACCATAAACCACCTTCGAAAGCACTCGTAAACTAAAGCATATCTGGTTCCTCATTCACTTGTGCTCTTGGCACAGACAGAGTTAAACTCCCTTAGCTTCCCCATAATTTTTCTTTGCAAAGCATATTCAAAATGCTTAAATCTTTCGATCTCCAAATCCTATGGATAAATATCAGTCGTTTAATAATACAAGCACTGTCTGTTCCATTCTGCTGCAGCTAAGGTTAATCTGTCAACACTTTATATACATAAAAGCAACTGGCTCAATACTTATAAAACCAGTTTTTTCAAAAACAAAGGCCTACTACATTTTCTAGTGATGAGTGGAAATCAAGCAGGTTTACCATCTGAATGACATCCTGCTTGTCCATTTGTGTGATAACAAATAACATCACCTCTCAGAGCAAATGTGTTCTGAAGGTACTAAAGGGAACTTAGAACCAGAATAATATGCACTCCCATAATCTGCACATGCAGTACAGTACAACCTGTTCCATAATACTGTACAAACAATCCAAGAAATGCAACTAAGGAGGAAAGGAAAATTCCTTTTTTTTTTTTTTTTTTTAAGTATTCAGGGTGATACTGAACAAAATGTAAAAGATGGATTACACAAAAAGGTAAGAGTACCTTAAATAGAACATGAAAAACATTTGCAAATTTGAGGCCTCTTTCACACTATGTACAGAGACATTGGTTTTTCTGCATGCGTTCTGCAAGGGCTCAAATAAAACAATTGTTCTCTATGTGCCCTATTCACACCACAGCACTGGTATCACACGCATTTTTCTTTTGTGCCAGAATCTGCAATGTGTATGCAGTTTTCTGCGTGGAAAAACCACCAACATGACATCAACATTGTTGTGTAAACAAGGCACATAAGAGAAAGGCATGAAAACTGATGTCAACCTGCATACAAACTCACTGAAACACGCATGAAAATGTATGCAAACTCGTGTCTCCGCTAGTGAAATCTGCACAGTTTTTTGCACATATGGTGTGAATGAGGCCTAAAAATGAAGGAAAGGTCCAGCTGAATGTGACTCCAGCTTGAAGCATACTAATGTAAACTCGATTAAGGAGGTTTCCTATTTTGTCATAGAGGTGGGTTAAAAAACAAGCAGTATAATGTCTATTTTCTAGTAGAATTCTGTCAGTTGAGAGCTCAGCCAGTTCTTTATTCTTACATGGACTCAAATAGGCTTCCAGCCACGCAGAGGAAACATCACTTTGCCTATTTCCTCAAATTTTAAATTCACATATTTGTTTACAGGTGTTGCGATTTAGCCATAGGATTATTCACAGTGATCCTTTTATTATTCTAATTTTAACCAAGGAACAGTAATTAAAAAAATTGTATTAATGACAAAAATAAATATTTTTTCTTTGCAAAATGATCAGATCTACCAGCTCTCGGATTGAAATATTCTAAAAAACAAGAGCTGAAAAAAGCTACATAAAGACAATTATTATGAGTGGGTGTTGAGAAACAAAATGAGAAGCAAATGTGGTTTTTGAAACAGTCATTTTGTGAAAGGAATTATTCATGCCTAAAGTATGCAGAAACAGTCATTCTAAGTAATGTACCAGTAAATAAAAGGGAAGACATTTCTATTTGCATTTCAAAGCTTCAGACAGAAATTGCACAATACTGTAAACAATATTTTTGCTATTAACAGCAATATCACTGTGCAGACCACTGAAATGTGATTTCCTTACCCGTAAATACTTCATAAATATGTTTCCTACATGATTATTACAACGTAACCAGAGAGGACTGCAGTTGCAACATGCAGAAATGAGTTTGGAAAGGAATAAAGATTACTTCCTCCTGTGAAGTTAACGAAAAATGCTGTATTGCTTCTGGCAGCTTATGGATCATATAAGAACATGATACTTAACAGTGGATGTGGAAAAAATAAAACCCAAAAATGCACATTCAATTTGTTTCCTTGGCCTTGCTTATTTAGTTAATGGTAGTAGCCCTTAATAATAAAGTCATAATTCACCATGAAAAAACAAAAAGACAAACATAAATTAATTGTTTGGTTTTTCACAATGTAGACTAATTTCTTGGAGGACTAGCTTCATGAAAAGTAGCCTAAGCAGGGTTTAAGGGATCCGTTCACCTTTAGCATCCTTTCACATGGGCTGTACGAACAGGTCCGCCTGTCAGTTTTTCAGATGGACCTGATCGAAAACTGCATTGTCATTTATGGAGCGTAGGGTGTCAGCGCACCCATATCCGCTGACACCCGCCATCATCCGTTACGATCCTGTCCACCAAAAACAGATGGATGGTGGTCTTATTTTCCATCGGATGGAAATGGACAGGCGGTCTGTTTCCATTCGAATTTCCCATAGAGGAGAGCGGGACTGTGTCCACTCTGCACAGCCAAGTGGACAAAGACCGGTCATCCACCTGCTCAGTGGAACGATCCCCCTTCTGTAGCAAAAATAAATAACAAATGTACATTTAAAATCGACTGAGCCTTTACTGTAAAAAAAAAAAAAAAAAAAATTACTGAGCCGGGTGGAAAATTCTAGGCTGAACAGTTCCTGCATCCTAACACAGATGCAGTCACTGTTTGGGAGGGTATTCAGGCAGCCGGGGATGCTTCAGCTGCCTAAATACTATAGCTTGCAATAGAGATACCCCCATCCATGTGGTTTAGTAATCTGTTAATTTTATCTCATTCAGCTGAACAAAGGAATCAAAAGTGCATGGCTAGCTAAAGTCATTGCATCAAGGTGAGGTAGAGCTAAAAAAAGGGCCTTCTTCCCCCCCCCCTGAGTTGATGGGAAAAAAAATCACACACCTTGGTTTAAAGATGTATATGAGTAGGACATTGGGAACTGGGTGCTCTGAGGTAATGTATTTTAGGTGGGCAGGCCAAGCCACCTTCTTAAGGATTAAAGTGGAATTCCAATCAAAATCTGTTTTTTTTTTTTTACTGCAGTCTGTGTTCCTGCTTGGGAGATTTCTGTCCTGGTAAAAAAATCATTGAATGCAAATATTTGCATATGAGGATGCGGACAGCAACAAAAATCTGTCTGTCATCAATAAAAACACTTTCCTTGCTGTGTGGACACTGGAAAAACCATCTTCACTTATTGTTGTTAAGATATAGTAAAAGATTAGGGGAGATCTCAAAAAGTGACATGTAAATTATTAAGAATCTGACAGTGTAACCATTTCATAAAAAAAAAAAAAAAAAAAAAAAGTAGGTTTGCAACACAGTATAAATTTAGTAAACATCTTCATAGGAAAGTAGAGCAGGAAGCACTTAATAGGACTTTTAGAATCCAAAAATCAATACAAACCATAGGTATAACCTGTTTCAATTGAAGGTATAGAATAGCCTATAAACAAGTTACACATCTTTATACTAAACAGTAGTTATAAATGAAAGGCCCACCCTTTGAATTAATTATTCTTAATTCATTAACATATCGATTTGTTAAAGCAAGAGCCAGTGAATGTAACAATTTTAAACTAGAAGGCTAACATATTCCTCCCAACTTTTCTTCTTCATCTCAGCTACTTTTCATCTAGTTTGTCTAGGCAAGGAAAATTTACAATGCCTTAAAAATTCTACAACTTTAAGCTGTCTGCCTAAAATGACCAGAAATTCCTTTAATTGTAAGAATCTACACCCATGACTGCATTTATACTTCCTGTCCCCCAGGCCAAATATCTTGCATCTCCTTCTCCTACCTCAGTTGACTTGCAACACGAATATCACACTAATACGATTAAACATGATATCCATAAAAGATACACCAAGACTAGTGGTGGAGGCTAAAGGGTAGTAGTTTGCCTACTTTGTGTCAGTACACCTAGAACCAACCAACAGCTAGAAAAACATTTTGATTCCAGATGTATGGACTAAGTTTGGGTGAACTGCAAGTACACAGTACACTATTCCACCAACAAAATGAAAAAACCGTGTAGGGAGAGCAAAAACATGACCCAGCCAAGTTAAACCCCGTATTGTAAACAGAAAGTTGTCAATGACACCAACAGGATAAATGGGCGGCTTTAAACCACCACTGGTAGCCTTGCTCCCCTGGGACAAAGGCTATGCGCGATATGCAAAAACAGTCCTGACTGCACCCACTATAAAAGGCAACCATGCCCAGCTTCACCTCTGAAAGCCAACTGATTGGGACCTTTTGCCATATACTGGACAATGTACACATATATATATTTATTGTTATATACTGTATTTGTACAGAACTCACTAGTCAAGTGAAATATCAATATACATATATTGCCATTTTTTTTTAGGAGTGACAAACCATTTGATTAAACATATCTTTATAGCAAACCCCAATGCTAATAAACAGTATATTTTTAAAAAAACCCTAGCGAGAGGTAGATTTTAGACATTTCCTAAATGTTCATAATATTTTCTTGGCATCAGCAAAATTGATATTAAGCACCAGAGAGGGTAATTATAGGGTGATTACATTAGGAGAAAAAAAAAAAAAATCAGTCATTTCTACAAAAAGTGATTATATACACAGAATTTTGTAAAAATATCTGAAACAAACAAGGGCATTCAATACTAAACTAATTACCAGAAGTTTTCATGCTTTAGGCATTGCAAACAATCATCTGAGAATAATAAAATTGAAAAGTCATACAGGCTGTATTAAAAATACTACTGATAAAATACGATACAGTCTTATCTTGCAATATAAGAATACATTGGAGGTTTGCCAGTACATAGTGTATACATAGGGATATCTATATATATATCTATATATATATCTATATATATATCTATATATATATCTATATATATCTATATATCTATATATATATATATATATATATATATATATATATATATATCTATATCTATATCTATATATATATATATATATATATATATATATATATATATATATATATATATATATATATATATATCTATCTATATCTATATCTATCTATATATCTATATATATATATATCCCCACCACATTTTAATCACAGGTAATGTAGCTGTAAAACAGAACGCTATAAATAGATTTAATAATATCATTTGGCATTCATACATGAGTCCTTCACTAATTTTTTCGAGAATTAGCATGCTAGATATTAATCATGTTTCAACTATGCAAGGGCATGTTGTACCAGCTCACACTCAGGGGAAACAATATTTTGAAATCATATTCTAAAATTGAACATTCAGCATTAATTTAGATTACACATATAAAATCACACATTTTCTATCAGAGATCAGAAAATATGGTTGGTAAGTGAATTTTTACAAAAAGTTTTGCTGAGTAAATAAAATTCACTTGGAACCAGGTACAGCTGAAGTAAAGTAAAGTTATTCCTGCCCTGATCATGTCTAATCCACAGGTCCAGGGCTTCAGGTATGGGGAGCTACACGAAAAAATCATGCTATACGCTGATGACACAATGCTGTTGGGAGACACTTCAGACTGCTTGAGAGCAGTGATGTCGATCATAGTACAATTCAGAATGTACTCCGGCTTGGTGATCAACTGGGCTAAATCATCATTAATGGTACTAGATGCAGAACCGGATACCCAGGGCCTGGCGGCACTTCAGATACCAGTAACCTCTAACTTTAAATATTTAGGAAACCAGGTCACCCCGGAAATACTAGAATATATCCCCCTTAATCCGTCACCCCTGCTGGGACGTATCCATGCCCGAATAAAAGTGTGGTCGAAACTAAAAATGTCTCTGGTGGGAAGAGTAAACCTTATCAAAATGATTTTCATGCCTCAGCATACTATACATACTACATAACACTCCCATGGTGATCCCTCTTAAAATATTCCACATTGTTAATTCCATTTTTAGGTCTTTCCTTTGGCAGGACAGGCAACCCCAGAGTCAAGCTGGAACAACTGCAGAAACCTAAAAGACGAAGGAGGTCCGGCTTTGCCCAACCAGTGACTTTATTATATCGCTGCCCAACTGCAGCATGTGGCCCGAGCCCTTACCCCGCTGGATGGGGGGGAGGGCCACCCCACTGCAGACCCCATAAAAACCCTCATGTGCCACGAAACGGTGGTTCCTGATATAGCAGAGGGCTTAGAGGCTTTGGCCTACGCAAAATCTAATAAGAGATTCCCCACATTTGCCCTAGTCCAGAAAATATGGAATGAGGCCAGACAGTTACAGGTGGTAGAAGGCTTTACTAAATACAGCCCAATATGGGACAATGGGTACTAACCAGAACTGCAGACACTGATGCGTGGGGCTCAGGGAAGGAAACATGGAGTCACACTTCTACGCCACATTTTTGTGGCAGGCTAATCGAGCACCTTTTCTGACCTGTGGGAGCGATTTTGGCTCCCGCAGACGATGTGCTGTTATTATCTCCAACTGCAATGTGCCATCAGGGCTCAATCCGGTGGGACTCTGTGGATTCTATCCCCGACCCCCATATTTCACTTTATAGAGGAGGTGGTCAGTTTTAGAGGCTTTATTTCTAACTGCTACTCAATGTTACTTGAGGTATTCCTGACGGGATTCCCCTTAAGAACGGTGACCAAGTGGGAGAATGACGTGGGTGCCCTCGAGGGGGAACAAATTTGAAGCAAAGTGGTCACCCTGGCTGAGCTCCCCGGACTTATCCCCGGTGGACCTCATACTTGACAGGCTACTGGGTTGAGTCAACAGCAAGAGGATTAACACCAGGTTTCAATGATAGATGTTGGCAAGCGCAGCAGACCATGTAGGGGCGATAGCAAAATGCATGCTGAAACTACCACGCCCTAAGCAGAGGTGTAGAGGTGATAGGATATAATGTTGTATAATGTAAAGTTGTTCTGTATAGATTTGTATCATTCTACAGACTCAGACTGGGTCTATAGTCTCGGTCATTTCTCATTCATTCTTTAAAAATTTATACCATGCCTAAATACAGCAAAAATGTATGGGCATCATTGTTTTTTTATATGCTATTAATATTAATACAGAACAGAAGGCCGATAGAAAATCATTTGATGCAGTTGTATATTCTTAAATGCAGTTTTACATGCATAATTATCTAAATCTGTCTTAGGCCGCATGCAGACTGCAATTTTTTTTAACCGCCTTTCTCCCGGAATGAGAAAGCAGCGTTACAAATGCACCTAAAGCCACTTTTTTAAAATGCATTTAGGTGCTTTTAGACACATCAAGTATTTTGGCATTTATTAAGGTCATTGGTCAGAATAATTATTTATTCCGGCCACCCAAATGCCCAAGCACTACATGCCTACATACCTAGCGCTTGAGTGTGTTTGCATGCCTTTAGCCACGTCAAGATTTTTTTTTTTACAACAGAACGCTCCTTCTCTGAACGTGGTGGCCCCTGGGTTTTTTTTCTGCCTCTAAACACCCCTGTCTCTGTTACTTCCTGCACCACACCAACCTCAGGCTATAGATGATACGATTTTCTTTCCAGCAACCCCGGGTATCAGGAAGGAAATTTGATTGGTTCCCCATCAACACAGATAGTGTTGTTGGAGGAATCTCTCCCACAGAGCTATTGTGTTCTCCCGATGGGGGGGGTTGCGGGGGGTCTTACCTGCCAGGAGAGCACAGTGATATGGCTAGCGGTTATAGCCGCTGGCAATAATCACATCCTAAAAATCCTACATGCCGGCTGTACCCAAGTTGATTGCTGGATCGCCGTAGGTACTTTTAGTTTGCCCATTCATGATTTGAACCATCACTGACTGGATTTAGAGAGGAGGAAGGGTCTGCACCAGTAAGTCAATCACGGTCTGCTGTCTGCACACATACTAACAGGAGGAGAGAACAGAGAACAGACTTATTGTGTTGCTGTTTCTTCACTGTGTAATCAGCAGACTATAGGGGGGTGTATGACACCATTGTATTCCTTAACTATAACAGACAAAGTTGTGTCACCTTCCTAGGTGAGCTGGCTGGCAGTAACAAATGGAAAAAGCTTTTTACTTGCATGTCATCGAGTTGTTAATTGCAAAGTGAAATTTTTCTATATTTTTATTAACAAAAGTGAAAGTTCATTTTGTAAAGTGAACCCACTGTACTTCTTTAGTAGAGCGTCTCCATTGTATGCCTTATGGTAATCACCAATTTCATTGTTACTGGTGGCAATCACAGAAGCAACCTAAAATATGAACTACATCATCATAAACCAAGTAAAAATAATACAGCAGTTATTACACTTGTCTTATTGTACTGTGACTTACCAAATTCATCACATATGCTTTCGTTATCGATAAGAGTTGGATGGTCAAATGTATCCCGGCAGTAAAGGATCTTTGTGCTCTTGTTGATGATTGGAATGCCCCCCAGTGCTTGAACAAAGTGGTCCGCCAAAACTGAAGAAGGCTTGGCCTGTATGCGTTTCAGTATTGAACGATAGCGGCAATACTGGGGATAACTTAGCACCATCACGTTACCCTCATTTTCATCCTCTCCTGCAAAAAAAAAATATCAGTTCAGATGGCTGTAGGCAGTCAATATAAATTTATGTGCATATATGTATCATGTTTACAGCAACAATATATCTTGCTGCTTTTAGTAGAGAGCATCAATGTATTAACATCAGTCTAATGCCCTGAGCTTAGTCTAACATGTACATAAAATCTAGGTCAGTGCAGACAGAAGACAATCTACAGTATGGTTGTTTGACTTTTAGATAAAACTGAAGCACCTTGGAACCTCTATACAAACATTCTTTATGTCAGGATAGCAAAACTGGTAAGAATTTCCAAAATGTATGCAATAAAAAGCACAACGCACATTTGAAAGCAATGCCACCTAAAATAAAACACAGTCAGCTGTAGCAGACTCTATTTTAGGTTCACAGATATTCCACTTTAAACCAGTCAACCCAATCTTAGCATCCAATAAAACAAACATTTTTTGGCAGAATAACATGTACTAGAATATATCCATTTACTGGTAACCAAGAAAAAAAATCAGTTAAGTGCAAGGAAATATTATGTATGTGGTCAGAAAGGAAGCAAACAAGATGTATTAGGTCCTATTAATTTGTCCTTTCTAGTAAGCTAGCCTAGAAGATGTAGTAGAAAATGTGTAAATGATGTTTCCAGTTAGTCCATTTTTTCTTTCCAACAGATGAAGAGGGGTCTACAATACAATGACTAAAATGCAAAAAAAAAAATACTCTACTTGAGGCTTTACTCAAATTCAGGGGCAATCTTGGGTACAGCCCTCCTGTGTCCATTGGTTTAGATTTTAAATCCTAGCCAAATGTGATCTAAACGTTGAGTATAAAACATCAGAGTTCAAGACAAATGTATTTTCAAAAAGCTTTGCGAAAGAAAAAAAAAAAACGTATTTCCAATTTTTATGAGCGATCAAAAATATTATCGTTATCAAGAAATAAAAATTGAATAGACTATGCTGATGCTTGAGCCTCACTGACTGACACGTTTGCAGATGTTTGTTAAAAGTTTATCACACTTTGAGAAATGCAACATATATTTCCCCATTTCACTTCATGTTATATGGGTAATTTTTTATTTTTTTTTCTATACTACACTTTACGTTCTACATAGTGGTCTATTATATGTATTCCCATGTACGTGTTCTGTATAGTATCTTTATATAATGCTAACAAAATGAGTGGTCCTACGCTCTATCAGAGAGTGGAACAAAACAGGTAAAGTAAGTGTAATTTTGTTTTTCAAGTATAAAATCAATTTAACACCAGTGTTTTGTGGTTTATGGCAAATGTAGTTATAGTAAAAAAACTGAAGCAAAGTATCTTCACATTGCATCTTGGCACTGCCATTTAATTTCTAAGGAGTCTGAGAAACATTGCTCATTTGTGAAAACAGAATGTTCTCTTTTTTTCCAGATTTCCAAGTAACAATCCAAAAATATGAAATAAAACATGATATAAAAAGTACAGAGCAGTGCAAAGCTAGCAAGAGACATACTAGATCTTAAGTGAAATCAATGTTTTATGCATTAAGGGGTCAACAACTTTCGTTTATGCAGTATATTGCATACTAGGTGTTTTATAGTAAAGATAACATTCCCAACCTCTCTGCCCCCCCTAAAAAATATGAAAATTGACATCTAAGATTTTGCAGAATTCTTGGATAGACTGCTGTAGGTAATAAGGGTCGATCAAACCAGAAGATGAAAAATGCTAGAGGAATAATAAACAAAATAAAAACAACTATATTGATCTTATTCATTATGCTTCTGGCATTTTTCTTCCTTTGATCTCTGTTATCAGTTTCTGAGCTTTTACATGGATGGTTCACAATGCTAAAAAAGTATTCCTGCCATTCTAGTAAGATAGCTGTCCACAATTTAGGAATTGCAGGACTGTTAAAAACTTGCTGGTTTCTAAAGAATTACGTTCAACAAGGTGTATGTAAAAGTTTATCACTTATTTATTATCCATATTTTTACAGAGTGTGGTCCACTGTCTGTTCACAGAATACTTTGTATTTTGTGAATGGGTTTACATAACATAAAAGCCTTTTGTGATTTGGCAAGAGGAGAGGAGGGGGGATGTGGGTAGACTGGCTGCTGCAAACGACTCTGCAGCTGCAGGATCGGAGACCTGAAGGTCCAGTGTCAGAGCGCCAGGAGTACAGCAATGGCCGTAAGTAGTAAATAAAAGTGGCATTCACCTCATTGTACCTTATTGTAACACCACAACGTACAGTATATAAAAATGCATAGATATTACTTGCATGCTAGCCCCCACTGGCATTCATTTTTTATCAATCTCACTCTGACATCACTCCCTTTTCCTGTTGTGGGTTGAGAGACAAAGATAACCGGAACCTGAGGGATTGCAGACTGGAAGTGACCTAACCAGGCAGAACGGTACCCCTGTTTATGCCCTGAATGATTTTACTAATGTAAGCAACCCTTTCTTAGTATAATCAAGTGTTTCTTTACAATAGCTCACTATTGGGGCATCCTTTTTCTTTTAACATGTTGTGAGAGCATTCAAATCGTGCATGAGTAAGATGCTCTTAAAAGGGACCAGTACCCCACTAACCTGGAGAGAAGAGCTGCAGATAGGCACAGCACTGGTTAAAATGACAGCTCTAGTAAGAAAAAGGGGGAGGGGAGGGAGGAGAAACCTATGCCTAAATATTTTTTCCCTTAATACAAGGAATGCATGACGGTAAAAAATGTCTAGGCTTTATAACCACTTTAACTGATTGGCTAATTGATGCAGGAGTATGATTTGTAAAAGATTTGTGAATCTTGACAATATATTTTGTGTGTAGATTCTCCATCCCTTTTTTAGACCTTTTCTACCAGCTGTAAGCATATATGGCAGCACGGAGGTGGATCTAAGCGACAACATACAGTACAGTATTATTGTCAGGAGTGTGATTGTTCAGCCATAGTGCTACAAGCATACAATTGAGCAAGCTCCTGGAACAAAACAGCAAAATACTGTATATATGTGGTAGCACACAAAAAGGCCCACCTCCAATCTGACACATGTTTATGGATGGCTGGAAGGAGTTACCCAGCACAATCATAACGTTGAATATATACAGTGCCTTGCAAATGTATTCACCCCCTTGGCTTTTTACCTATTTTGTTACATTACAGCCTTTAGTTCAATGTTTTTTTAATCTGAATTATATGTGATGGATCAGAAATACAATAGTTCAAGTTGGTGAAGTAAAATTAGAAAAATATATACATAAAACAATTTTTCAGAAATAAAAAACTGATAAATGGCATGTACATATATGTATTCACCCCCTTTCTTATAAAGCCCATAAAAAGCTCTGGTGCAACCAATTACCTTCAGAAGTCACATAATTAGTGAAATGATGTCCACATTTGTGCAATCTAAGTGTCACATGATCTGTCATTACATATACACACCTTTTTGAAAGGCCCCAGAGGCTGCAACACCTAAGCAAGAGGCACCACTAACCAAACACTGCCATGAAGACCAAGGAACTCTCCAAACAAGTAAGGGACAATGTTGTTGAGAAGTACAAGTCAGGGTTAAGTTATAAGAAAAATATCCAAATCTTTGATGATCACTAGGAGTGCCATCAAATCTATCATAACCAAATGGCAAGAACATGGTACAACAGCCAACCTGCCAAGAGACAGCCGCACACCAAAACTCACGGAGCGGGCAAGGAGGGAATTAATCAGAGAGGCAGCACAGAGACCTAAGGTAACCCTGGAGGGACTGCAGAGTTCCACAGCAGAGACTGGAGTATCTGTACATAGGACGACAATAAGCTCTACGCTCCATCCATAGAGTTGGGCTTTATGGCAGAGTGGCCAGAAGAAAGCCATTACTTTCAGCAAAAAACAAAATGCCACGTTTTGAGTTTGTGAAAAGGCATGTGGGAGACTCCCAAAATGTATGGAGGAAGGAGCTCTGGTCCGATGAGACTAAAATTGAAATTTTTGGCCACCAAAGAAAACTATGTCTGGCGCAAACCCACCACATCATATCACCGAAAGAACACCATCCCCACAGTGAAACATGGTGGTGGTAGCATCATGCTGTGGGGATGTTTTTCAGCAGTCGGGACTGGGAAATTGGTCAGAGTTGAGGGATAGATGGATGGTGCTAAATACAAGGATATTCTTAAGCAAAACCTGTACCACTCTGTGTGGGATTTGAGGCTAGGACGGAAGTTCACCTTTCAGCAGGACAATGACCCCAGATACACTGCTAAAGCAACACTTGAGTAGTTTAAGGGGAAACATGTAAATGTGTTGGAATCGCCTAGTCAAAGCCCAGATTTCAATCCAATTGAAAATCTGTGGTCAAACTTAAAGATTGCAGTTCACAAGCGTAAATTATCCAACTTGAAGGAGCTGGAGCTGGAGGTTTTTCAAGGGAGAATGGGCAAAAATCCCAGTGGTAAGATGTGGCAAGCTCATAGAGATTTATCCAAAGCGACTTGGAGATGTGATAGCCGCAAAAAGTGGCTCTACAAAGTATTGAAATTGGGGGGGGGGGGGGATAGTTCTGCACATTGACTTTTTCTGTCACTTTGTCCTATTTGTTGTTTGCTTCACATTAAAAAAAGACATCTTCAACGTTGTGGGCATGTTCTGTAAATTAAATGATGCAAATCCTCAAACAATCCATGTTAATTCCAGGTTGTGAGGCAACAAAACACGAAAAATGCCAAGGGGGGTAAATACTTTTGCAAGGTATTGTAATTCTAAAAAAAAAATTCATATGTATACTTTTTTTAGCTTTCACAACCCTCTGGAAATGCAGAGACCAGACTTTGTACTGCAGGACACAGCAAACTGGATGGTAGTAGTTACAGTAATAGTAGATGGTAAACAGTAATCGCTGCATTGCTTAGGATGTTATTATTGTGTAATAAAAGTCACACAAATTGCTGGTGATATGCATTTTTAATTTTTTCCCAAAATACATAAAATTTCACGCCAGACAACAAACAAAAACTGAAGCCCATGTGAACAAGGCCATATGAAGAAACACATTTGTTCTGATGGCCATGTGAACAAGACATAACATGTGAATGAAAAATATTTAAATCTAAAAAGCAACAGCATAGTGCAAGGAGGTAACAGGAAATCCTGTGTAGAGGGATTTTCTTAATTTCCTCTTACAGGGTGGTTAGGACATGGTAATAAAATTTACCACAGGAATGTTGGCGATGTGTTGGTGGTTGTGTAGAAATGATGGGAGTAGCAGTGGAGTAGTATGGCCATGAGGGTGGAATCTGTGAAGATTGTTCTCATGTCATCTTTAGGGTTCATGGGACTGGGGGTGGTAGGTATGAATTTTAGTAGGAAGGGTAGGGATAATTGTATGCAGGTACTAGTGATGCACATGGTGGCTGTGGTGGTGCTGGTTGACATGTGATGTGTTTTGGGGTGAATCTGGACTGTATAATTGTATTAGCGTAAACATATTCATGGTGAGTGCCATCTCTTTATCTTCTGGAACCTCTTTGAGTAAAGGGACAAGGGTAATTTCAAGGAAACATTCTTGTGTTTCTTCCATAGTTTTTACTGACTTTGTTTAGGGTATTTAACAAAGTGATTCCCGCCTCTCTGACACTGGTTTTGGTTGGCTTCTAATAGTCTCGGAGCAGGCCTTGGCCTACGGCTTAGCCTCGAAGTTGACAGGCCTGGCTCCTCTTGTGCTCCACAGACACATTCACTGTGGTTGCAGAGGTATTGCTGTCAGACTCTGCCAGACTGTTTGTAAAATGCTCCACAGTGCCAACTGTGTCAGCCTCAGCCAGTGATTCCTTCTTGTCCTCCTCAAACAGGACACATGGTCGTCAAAGTTGCTTTCTGTTCTGAAAATAGAAGAAAATATGAGCCCGAGAAATCTTAAATTTCAAGGATTAAAATAAAAAAAAATTTTGTTTAATCACTCCTGCAGCTCAAGGTATGGCTTAAGAGAGTTGAAAATGGAGCTAGGTTGCTCTTTTTTTTCTGGAGCATTAGTTCCTTTCTGTAATTGCCTCCGATACTTCTTCACTTCATTTTCAAAATCTGAACTGCAAAAAACCAAGACAAAAAAGCAAAAAAAAAAAAAAAGAACACAATTATTTATTTTGAGATTTCCCTGGTTTCTAGCTACAGGAAAGTTCTATTCTTTCATGCATTTTGAATTCCACCTGGGCCAAGTCAATCAAAACACTATATTGTTCAATCAACATTGAAGGCCACTTGCAGAAGACTGTAATGCTAACACAAGCAAAGTGGCAAAAGAATGATCACCTGTTCTGGTAATTAACCAACTTTCCAAATTGCTTAGAGGCAGTTGATGAAAACATATTCAGATGGTGATGCCGCTGTGCAATGGAAGCAGATTCTTAGCTTACAAAAAGTATTTCTCTTTGGTACTTCTGGCTGTTGTAGATGCTGACTACTGATTTGTATACACTGATGCTGATGTGGGATCATACAGTAGCAGCAGTGATTCGATCATCTTTAACCATTTGGCAAGTGCTTGAAGAATAAAATTAGCAGAATCTTGAACAAAATAAACCATGAGCCAGGACAAATGTGCCAGCATATACATTTGCCTTGTGGAAGATGAAGCCTTTGGAATTGGCCAACATATAACATGCCCCTATTCTCAGAGAGGCCTGAGCCAGGAGAAGCACATTTTTAATGCACCATTGGCACCCTCACCTATAAAATGGAGAATCCAACATTAATCCATGCATATATATATTGCGAATGCTGTCAATCTTGTGAAGACAACCTGCATGCTACACAATTACGTCCATGAAAAATAAGTTTAAGGCTGGGTTCACACTATCCTCTCATGCGGCTCACAGCAGCGGTCTGGTGCGTCCCCATTCACAGTTTCAGGTCCGATTTCAGCCCAAATTTTTGGCTGAATTCGGACCTGAAACAGGCCAAAAGACACACAGGGGCCACAGCGGAGATATGTGAACCTCCTCCATAGAGAGCAGGTCAAAATCTCCTGCTAATACAAATTGGATGCGGGAAACTCACATTCAATTTGCAATACTGTGAACCCAGCCTAAAGATAGCTTTCACCACATCAGAGACCATATGACTAAATACTTCCTGTCAGAACTCTTTTGCCCTATTTGGCCAAAAAAGTAATTTAGCAAATATTATAATGAATAAAATACTTATATTCCCTAAGTTTCTCTCACTTTTGTGTCTCTCCTGTATGCTATGGTTGGAATGTTGCTTGAATATGCCTCTGTTCAACTTGTGACCAATTCGTTTGAACAAGCCCCTAATCAGAAAAACTCTAAACCCATATCCAAACACCACTAAAGGTCAATGGTGACTAAATTAGGATGGGCTGTACACAACACACTCTCGCTGCTACATGACAAATTTCTGGATGTGGGAATTGAAACTTACAGCCGGGCATTCTGGGTGACCACCTTGACCAAGTTTGGATGATGACATCACCTAGGATTGCCGTCAGTATTGACAAAAATGTGAATCTGTTATCAGCAGCACTATGGCATGTACAGGGTCTTGGGATTGCAAAGTATTGCATAATTAGATGCCGTGATTGACGCAGCATACCGCTGGATATCATGATAGATGTTTATTACCTCACTGGATGAGGTCATTGATGTTAATTTACCTAGCCTTTTCAACCTGGTAAGTACTGTATTTGTGTTTTATGTCATAAAAGACATTTTAAAGACTGTCACTTTATGAATGAGTAATAAGGGCATCCATGCCCTTGGGAGGGTGCAGATATCAGGGTACCTCCTGCCCTCCACAAACCCCCACTTCTTTATTTGGGGACATGATGTAGGGAAGAGGCCCTTATCCCTTAATGTGGCAGCAAGGTGCCTTGTAGAGGGTGGGCGGCTTTGGCATGTAGCCTGCTCTGATACAGGAAGGGCGGGGGGGCACATGTTCGCTAGCCAGCCATTCCAGACCTACCAGGCTGCATTCCTGGATAAGGGTCTGTTTGGAATAATAGGGGGAACCCTATACTTTTAAATTGCGCAGCACTGTCCTGTGGGGTTAACAATAATATTCTAACCACACCCTTATCCAGACATGCAGCCTAGACAGTCAGGAAGGGAAGGTCAGCAAGCTCCCCTCCCTCCCATTTCAAACCAGACCACAAGTCTTTCAACATTGGGGGTGTCTTGCAAGAAAGCAGACTCCCCCCCCCCCCCTCCTTGAGAGACACCTTATAATGTTGGAGGGACAAAGACCTCTTCCTCACATCCTTTCCCACAAAAGTGATGAGGGTTTTGGGGGGAAACATAGAAGAATCTGGGAGAGGGGCTCACAGATATCCACACCTCCCAGGAATATTGGTACAGGCGTACATTAGTACCCCTTTTTTACTCAAAGGTGTTTAAAATGTCCTTTATTAAATAAAACACAAATGTCCCCAGAAGTAAATCCACGTCAAAAACGCAAGGTAATCCACTGCAATCGCAATAAGCCACCTGCCACCAATATGTACATGCTGCAGTAAACAAAAGTCTTAAAAATACTCTATGGCCAGTACACTACCGATAAATCATGCAAATATCTACTGACAGGAAAAAAAATCCGACATTTATGTATGAAAAATCATATTAAATTTGTCAAGTCTGTCACACTGCAAGCTAATTCTAAAAAAAAAATTATAAAGAACTCACTGGTGGCTGTTTGCTATGATCTTGAATGTTTTTCCTAATCTGGATAGATTTTGGATGCAATATTTTGCCAAGGGACTTCTTCCTGTTGTCTTTAGAATTGTGGTCCACTGGTTATCTCTTTGTGCTGCAGCACCAGGTAAACTTGGTCAATATCGATCAAGCCACTGGACATTTCTAGAACAAACAGTAAAATAAACTACTGCTCACAATGGCAGATTCCCCTACCTCCAACACTTTTCCCCCCCAAAATGGCTCCTGTACAGGCCACAGGAAGGGACAAAACACTTACAAAACTTTTTTTTTTTGTTTTAAATACACTCTGACTTGTCTCTGATTTTCTATTGATGGTACCCAATAAAAAAAAAAAAAAAAAACAGTTTTAAAGGTAGAGCCTTTAAAAAAACATCCATCCCATTGTTAACCCTTCAAGGTCCCCTGCAGTGTTGGAATTTCACAAAGCAGTGCAGTATTAGGGCATTGGGGCTAAGCACAAATTTTCAGATATTAAGTTGTTTTGTAATTGGGTTATTGACATTATGCATACACAGATGCAGTAAATCAATAAAGAGAACTTTCTAGCAAATAACAGTTATATGACAGAGCTTTATTCTATGTAGCTTTAGTACTATAACTAATGGTTCCCCGAGTTAAGAAAAGCACCAAAACAGTGAGTAGCCTTAGACCTCTTAGCCATATACTGTACGCACACAATGTTGAGGACAATTTTTTTTATATAGGGAATCAATTCATTATTTTACAATAGCTTATTTTGAGAATGAAAGGAAAACTTGTATTTTTTTATACCCTTTTAAAAGCACTTGTCATCTGGGCCAAGTAATCGGTCTGATCGACTGCTTTACACACCGGTAATGGCTTGTAAACAAACTGAAATCGGAAGGGACAGAATCGAAGTGACGAAATCCTTGTCACTTCCGGTTTCTAACACAGAGGAGGGGAAGGAATGGAAGTTTCTCCCACTCTTCACAGTGCATCCCATGCAACAGGATGCATTGGTCTTGGGCTCCCTGGTGGGAAGGGAGAGCCCGGTAAAGGCTACAGGCGGTGGCAGGAGGAGAGACCCCCTTCCACCGCCTGTAAAAGTGATCAGGCGGCTATAGAGCCACTCAGCTCACCTTTTTTTTTTTCCCTTTTATTGAAACAATGAATACAACAAAGGGTACAGTGTAAAAAATACAAATACAAAAACAGAAACAATCTGTGACTTGGTAGTTCTTTATGAACCTTGCCTTGTGCACTGGTCCAAATCATTTGGCGGAGGGGGGATTATAGTGTGGGGTTGTTTTTTAGGGGTTGGGCTTTGCCCCCTAGTTCCACTGAAGGGAACTCTTAAGGCGTCAGCATACCAAGACATTTTGGACAATTTCATGCTCCCAACTTTGTGGGAACAGTTTGGGGATGGCCCCTTCTTGTTCCAACGTGACTGTGCACCAGTGCACAAAGCAAGGTCCATAAAGACATGGATGAGCAAGTTTAGGGTGAAGAAACTTGACTGGGCTGCACAGAGTCCTGACCTCAACCCGATAGAGCACCTTTGGGATGAATTAGAGCAGAGACTGCGAGCCAGGCCTTCTCGTCCAATATCAGTACCTGACCTCACAAATACGCTTTTGGAAGAATGATCAAACATTCCCACAGAAACTTCTAAACCTTGTGGACAGCCTTCCCAGAAGAGATGAAGCAGTTTTAGCTGCAAGGGGTGGGCCAACTCAATATTGAACCCTACGGACGAAGACTGGGATGACATTAAAGTTCATGTGTGTGTAAAGGCAGGTGTCCCAATACTTTTGACAATGTAGTGTATGTTGCATGCCTTTGCAAAAATTCTTGTGAAATTGCTAGTTACCTGGCTATCAAGCAGATACCTGACATAAGTTTTTGCTGATCCACTGACCCAAAATTATGCAACAAGTGAGCCCTTGATCTGCATACTTGCTAATGATCAAAGACTCAAGCTATTGAAGCCTTTGGATCAGTAAGACATCCCATCAACTAACAAGTTTAGAGGATGTCAGCATTGGAAGGCCATATGCTTCTTTTAACAAAGGGTATTTGGTGCAGAAAATAACTGTCCAGCAGGGTAAAGAATAAAGAATACTTACTACACATGTTAGGTAATACATATGGTATGTGGCAGGTTAGGCAATTCCATGTTTTTCTTACTAATGGCCACAGGTGACAAGTGTCATATTTTTGTATGATTCAATCAGGATTAAAAGAGCCATTCTCCATAAGTGTACTTAAATACCAACAGACTGCAGTAGTTGTCTACCAACTTTGAACTTTACATAGGATTGAATAAAAAAAAAACGAAGAACAAAAGCCAGCTACCAGGTCCTGTTGGAATCTGAATTACTGCTGACTTAACTAATATCATGATACCTTCATTGAGGTGTCAATACTATGCAGCAAGTTTGACTTACACATAAATCCTCACAAAGACAGATGTAAGGTAGTCTATGAAGAACAGTTTGTGTTATGGGTCCCCTGTGCCACTGGTTCTTATAACAGTCATACAGTCTGTTACGGCTTCACTGCATACCAGTGAAAGGTACCTTTAAGCAATATCAACTGTTATTTCTTTTTGCTTATAATACAGGGTTTATATAGCCCAACGGTTTGTGCAAGACAAGAATATGATAATTTGGGGGCAATGAGAGCAACTGTTTCTAAGAAATCTTTCAACACAATCTGTGACATGGCCTACCTACTGCACACATTAGGTTTACACAAACATACAAAATCAAATTATTTAAATAGTAGGCCAAATCTGTAAAGTTACCTTTCTTTCACATAAGCTCATTCAATTGCCTAAAGGCTTCTAAACTGAATTCTGCAGAACAAAAACAGTTGTCTAATGTCACTTTCTATAACTACTGATCTTGGAATTTGGCATCATACTAAACTTTGGGTATTTTTTTTATTTTTATTTTTTTAATTCAACACAGAATTTTGTTACACAAGAATAGCAAGCTATATTAACAAAGCAAAGACGAGATGAGCTGACCTAAATCAATCAAAATGGCATTTTTCCTCAAATACCCCCTTTCCTACAACAAATGGAACATGGTTGGCTACTAAAAATCTAACGTTTTCTTTGCTCAGTTTTTAACATGTGCATTTAAAGTCATCTACAAAAGGTAACACCTTTGAATCAAGCAACGCCAATAAATAAAATTTTACATATTTTCTAAATATTATATGAATTCACTATAGAAAGCAGTCGAAAACTAACTACAGGGTAGTTAAAAAAGAAGGGTTAAGAAACGGATTCAGGAAAGTGTGTCTGTGGAGCAAGACTATAGCAAAGTTCTCTGTAATGACAGATATGAATATGTGGTTTGTCTATGACCCTGCAAACTATTTCCAAAAGGCAAAAGCTAAATTACAACAAGACATGCAATTATGATGTAATGTCTTGTGCAGACTTCGCTTTGCATTACTGGATTTTATATATTTTATTTCTGAGACATTTTAATATGACAGCTTACTGTATATGTTACTAATGACAATTGTGTGCTATCACACAAGTTTAAAGAGACACGGTTACCTTGCTCATTTAGGGCTACCTGGCCCATTCAGGGACCCACTCACTGATACCTTACTAGTGCTCCCCCAAAACTCCTTCCTCTTATCACAACTAGCACCCCCCCCCCCCCCCAAGTGCTGTCTGATGGTAGTTAAGGGGCAGCAGTGATGTTGATGTCCTTCCATCAGACATTCCAGAGTGCCAGACTTAGTGATTGGCTATTATACATACACACTGTCACATGGAAAGAGGTCACATGCTCCCCTGTACCCAGAAGCAGAGGTAGAAGCAGTGGCAAAGTGAGTATCTGTGGGTCAGGGGGCACCTTTGCAAAAAAACTGTTCATTTGTCCTAAATTGCAGTGTCAAAATACAAAAAACGGAAACAGATTTCATACATATTCATTTTTCACACAACTGCCTATAGCTATGTGTATGAAGCTTAAACTGTACCAGAACACCGTGTTTAGTCATTCACTGGCCTAACAGAAAATTCACCTAAAAAAAATTCTGGCAACATTTTCTTTGTGTGATGATGATGTCTGGCTGAAAAAAAAAGACACAAATCCCTCCAGTTCAAACAAAGATGTCCAATCCTGTCTGACTTTAATAGACAAAATATCAAGGCATTGTAGGATGTCCACCAGTACAAAGACAAGGCATAGTAGTGAACTGAAGGGTGTCCAACAGTACAAAGAGTTGGCAGTGACATTTCTGCCATTTATAAAACAAAGGTTTCTCTACTGGAAAATTAGGCCATGTTCCCTCTAGCTGCATGAGGAATTGATGCCTCTAGTGAAGGAATTTGGGCACCTTAACCTTAGGATCCTGGAGTGAAGGCAAAAGGAATAAGGTGACTAAGCAGCAGACTGCACAAGCCTATAGTGGGCTGAGGGGGCCGATACTCCGCTATGCCCACACACAGAACTGGGGTGGGAGGGCAGAAAGCATTTTTTTTCCTACTGAGGGACATTTATATACTATTTTATTTCTCAACATTTCCCAATATAACACACACAAAAATCCTCCCTATGTATATTAGTTAGGACAAGAACATATATTAACCCTTTTGCTGCCAGGTCCATTGGTCACAAGGACCTGACAGCAGGGAGGGAGGAGGGACTTTTACATACATTCCCCTTTTGTGGCCATCAGAAGGAAGCAATCCGGTGCCTCCGCAGTGACCCGATTACTTCCAAACCCCCTGGCAACAGCCGCAACCTCAAACACCCCCCACCATGCATCTAAGGCTCCTCTTGCCCATCTGTGGGTCCAGGGTAGAGGGGAGGAAGTTGAGCAGACATGTGTCCGCTCCTCTCCCCTTTTTCTTGCTGACTCAGAGGCAATGAGTAAAACACCACTTCCGGGTCCTCTTTAACTTCCCCAGCTAACATGGCCAGGAAAGAACCTAATACCGTGTGATCTGCACTGCATTCGATTCACTGGAGCAATGGGGGGGGGGGGGGTGACATCCAGGGTCTTTTAGACCCTGGATGTCTTATTAAAGAGAACCTGTCATAAAAAACTATATAGGATACTACTTATATAGGAGACTTTTTGTCCCCTATGTGAGGAAAAAAGTAAAGAAAAAAAAACACTTTAAAAAAGTGTAAAAAGTAAAAAAAACTAAAAGTTAAACCCAAGCACATAAAATCTCCCCCTAATAATGTTTAAGGCCACTCACATATGAATGTAAATGCACATGTCGAGGGCGCCTACGCATGAAAACGACGATTACGACACACATTACATATCACTGCACACGCTGGAGTGAGAGCAATAATTCTAGCACCAGACCTCCTCCATAATATTAAACTGATGACCTGTAGGGGGCTTTTAAAACGTTGCCTAGGGAAAATATACGGTACTGAAATTTGACGCCATTTAACAGGCGCATGCAAATTTAAAGCGGAGTTCCAGTCGTTTGTTTATTAAAAGTCAACAGCTACAAAAACTGTAACTGCTGACTTTAAAAAGAAGCACACGCTCATCTGTCCCGTGATCCAGTGGTGCACTAACCTCAGCCATGTTCTCCCCATGTCCTCCCTCGGTGGCGCCGGCATCTCTACTATGGGCACCCGGCTGTGACAGCTTGCGTCTTGTGGTGCTGCGCTCTGTGTTTGGTCATGAAGTCTTCTAGGACCTGTCATGTGTCCCAGAAGACTTCGGGAAGGAGAACTTCAGCTTGTGATCTCCTATGGCGACTGGAACGGAAGTGGGAGAAGGTCAAAAATCGGGTACCTGCCCCCATCCCCCCCCCCCCCCCCCAACAGCTCAGTTTCTCAAACAGGAGCCAGGGAGGAAGCCTTAAAGCGGAAGTTCCACTTCTGGATGGAACTTCGCTTTAACGTTTGACATGTTTGCAGGTAAAAAAAAAAAAAGGTGCATTTATTTTTTAACTGAAGCCTGCAGAGAACTTCAAATCATGGGTGCAATGTCAGGCTCCTGCATAGTCTTCCTCAAGCTTTGTGCCCATTTTCCCATATGGGCTGTCTGTTACAAAGCTAGAGGAAGAATAAATGAACTATGAGTGCGATGGCAGCCCATACAAGCTAAAAGTACAATAGAAAAATAGGTGTGCTACCCTTTTTAAAATCATGCCATCATTCATTGATAAAAGTACAAAATGTAAAAATGATGATAAACATTTAAAAGGGACAGCACACCTATTTATTGTATTTTTATGTGTGCTTTTAATGTGCAGCGTTCCTTACATCACACTTTTATTATACTGAATTGGTATCATATTAATGATAAATTTTACACTAAACGCAAGGTGTTTTGCTTCTATAAACTACAAGTACGTCTGCCGCGGTGGCAGACGGTACTTGTTTGTTTTTTCATTCACAGATCTCTGATCTAAAAAACTGACAGCGGGTGCAGGGAGAAGATTCCCTGCCCACTGTCAAAGAGATGAGAGCTCTAGCGGGGGGGGGGGGGGAGTCAGATGCATAAGACCATGTTACTACCTAAATATCGGTGTAACATTTAACATACCCCAAAAGGTGAACTTATCCTTTAGCATGTCATTGAAAACTTTTTATCCTCACACCATTACAGTAAACCCAGAAATTTATTAGAAAAAATATTAAACATATGTAAAAAAGGAAAAAAAGCAACAGAAATAGGTATTAGATACGCCCTTACATTCACCTATGCACATGCATCATTTAAAGTCCCTGGGCTTCACAATATGATTTTCGCTTTCCAGTGCATATGGAGGTCAAGTTTTCTGGTGGTAGTATATCGTATTTTTCTTTTTTCTATGTTTTTACAGGTTCTGATGTACTTCCTAAACGTCCTTGATAACAAAAATAAATCTTGTTTGAAAACACTGACAAATAGACCAGCAGTTGTACAGATTCTTTAAAATTTTGGGGCTGACTGCTACTTTGTATGGCTTTGCAATTCTTGCTATGTAAATTCATCAATGATAGCTAGTAGTATTTGGTCACATTCGCATTCATCCACATTTAGTAGCTTCCAACTGAAGGAGTGGCTTGAGGAAGCTACTAAAAGTCTTCAGCATTAAAGATAAAGACCTGATTCACAGTAGTGCAATGCCAGACATCGCATGTGATTTGATCCACATTGCTGTGCAGATCACATGCAATGTTTGTGCAATGTGATTTCAGCCATACAAACTCTTTTTTGGTCTGCACTGGAATCGGATCGCATGGGTGTTCACACCTATGCGATCCGATTTCTGCACCATTTCACAGTTCACACTGTGATCTGTAAACTGATCTGGGGGTGTCGTTAACTTTACACTGACACCCCCAGCAGTTTGCAGATCTCAGTGTAAACCACTGGGTGATTCAGGTGCGATACAGGAATCCACACTGGATTCCAAAGTTCCCGCATTGCACCAGTGTGAACCGAGCCAAAGCCCTGTTAAATGAGACTAACTACTACTAGCCATTTCATGACCTGGATAGTTGGAAACCTTCACAGACAAATTAAATTGAAACAATTCACAAATTTGAATTTCTTTTTTTATAATTGCAGCTAGTGGACAGTTTTACAAACTCTACAACAGATTATCTGTTTTTGACATGACAAAGTTTGACTACTTCTATGCACCTAAGAACATTACATACCTCAGGAACACAGCTATTCTTTGAAGCTAAACTGCAAATATGATGCATGTTCCTTCCTGTACCCAATTACCTCAACTTTGAAATCTGCCAAATATTTTGCCCTTTAGTTCTCTTAATCGTATTAGTGTAAAGGCATCTGAATGCCAATCGAAACAAGCATTTAATGATTTCAGCACAAAAGATCCTTAAACACATTTAAAATACAGTCCAAAACAATACAGACCAAGAAATGTCCAGATATTTGTAGGAACAAGAATTTGCTCAGCTAAAAAAACTAAAGTGCCTTGTTCAAAGTTTATGTAAGCAATATTGTGTCAATAGGAGTGTTCTCTTGAACTGATTTATGTGGAGTTGGTTTTATTGCATTAGACATTCCATGTTCTTAGGCTTTTTACTTTCTTAGCACTCATAACAACCATATAAAATTAGCTGTTGATGGCCACCTTTTCACATTTGCAGATAATCAAAATGCAACTTGGAAATGCATATTAAAAAAGGTTTAAAAGCAGTTTTACGATTACATTTTTTATGTAATTAAAAAATCTTTTAATTACAGAAATTGGTAAGTCCAAAACAATATTCAAAATTGTTAACATTTAATGTACTTTTTTTTTTAAAGCACATGAAACAGTTACATATTAATCTAATGCTCCAATTAGAAGAGATATCAAGATGTAAAAATAGTAGGATAAAAAAACTGCAGCATTGTTGGATCTTATTTATTTAAATCTGTGTTTCAACAAAGTGAAATAACAATGAAATACACAGGGATGATTTACTGAAATCGAAGAGTGCAAAATCTGGTGCAGCTCTGCATAGAAACCAATCAGCTTCCGCGTTTTCTTTTTTGTCAAAGCTTGATTGAACAAACTGAAGTTAGAAGCTGATTTGTTACCATACACAGCGGCACCAGATTTTGCACGCTCCAATTTTAGTAAATCAGCCTCATAGAATTCATGATTACAGTCCTTCTACAATAAAACATATATACAGTATTGTGAGTTATATCTTCCACCTATTAACTTATCTACCATAAACACTGGATACAGATATTTTAGAGGCTGGAGCATAATATTATGAAGCAGAACTTATTATTTAGTAGAACCAGTTACAACACAGGCCAGTCCAACATATTTCTAGGACTGCTATTAAAGTAAACCTTAGTTTGTCCATACAAATAAATCACTTGACATTAGGAGACCACTCCAGGAGGCTAGTAAATACGTCATTTGCAGTACTGTGCTGACAAGGCTGCTTTTGCTTCAGTGAAATCTTCTCCCAGTTCACTTCTGCTGGTCTAGAGCAATGTTTCTCAACTCCATTCCTCAAGTACCCCCAACAGTTCATGTTTTCAGGCTCTTCATTATTTTGCACAGGTGATTTGATCAGTTTCACGGCCTTAGTTATTAATACAGCCGTTTCATCTGAGGGAAATCCTGAAAACATGACCTGTTGGGGGTACTTGAGGACTGGAGTTGAGAAACATTGGTCTAGAGCAGTGGTCATCAACCCTGTCCTCAGGGCCCACTAACAGGCTAGGTTTGCAAGATAACTGAAATACATCACAGGTGATATCATTTGCTGCTCAGTGATTGCAGTATTCTAGTCTGCATCTCCCCAAGGTAATACATAAAACCTGGCCTGTTAGTGGGCCCTGAGGACAAGGTTGATGACCACTGGTCTAGAGCACAGATCCTTCTCTCTCTATTTATCTACAAAACAAAAAGTAGTATTCGATATTCTAGAGGCAACACTGCTTGTGATTTCAGTGCATCTGAGGCACTGTGTTGTCAACTGACTACAGAAGGGGCTTAGTGTTTTCTGGAAGATCAACAGGTATTTTCTGTACTTGCAGCATTTTTAAAAGCAACAAACCAAGGAAAATGTGAATCTACTTAATAGGTGTACTAAATTTTGTTCATGTTTTTGCACATGCACTTTTAAGCCAGCTCATAACTGTGTATACCTAACTTTACTTAAATTCCCTGCGGTTTCCTCTACCTACACAGAGCTAAGGACTTGCTCCATTTCTTATTACAGTGTTGGGGCCCTGCAACTGAACCCTCAGACATTCAGTGCTGCATTGTGGGTGAAAAGTGATAGTCATATGACCCCCAAATCCAGAAGTACTTGGCATTACTATATGATCTAAATGGATGATTTTTGTTCAGGTAACATTTATGTTCAGCAACTACTTCATGTACTACGACGCTGGTGCAAAGATGACACTACTATGCAATTCCTGGTCTGTTCTTGGTTATCTACAAAGTGTCTTACACAGATCAGCCCTCCATCCTCTTGCAAGCTGACAAAGTTATATTTACGGTTATCCCAGAGAGTTTTCATTAGAGCAGGTGAGACCAAGGGGCTGGAGCTAAAAACCTGCTTTCAAATTACAGTTGATTTATATAGCAAGAAAGTGCTGTGCATAGCGTGAAACGTGTCAGAATAGAACTTCTTTTATTAACCACTTGCCGACCGCCGCACGACGATGTACGTCGACAAAGCGGCACGGGCAGGCAAAAGGGCTTACCTGTACGTCCCTGCCTGCCCGCGGGTGGGGGGTCCGATCGGACCCCCCCCCGGTGCCTGCGGCGGTCGGCAAATGTCCCCCGGCGATCGGTGGTGAGGGGGAGGCCATCCATTCGTGGCCCCCCCCTCGCGATCGCTCCCAGCCAATGGGATCATTTCCCTGCCTCTGTATTGTACACAGAGGCAGAGGAAATGATGTCATCTCTCCTCGGCTCGGTATTTTCCGTTCCGGGCCGAGGAGAGAAGACTGAACTGTGAGTGCACCAAACACACACACACAGTAGAACATGCCAGGCACACTAAACACCCCGATCCCCCCCCCGATCGCCCCCCGATCCCCCCCCAATCACCCCCCCCCCCGTCACAAACTGACACCAAGCAGGTTTTTTTTTTTTTTTTTTTTTTTTTTCTGATCACTGCATAGTGTCAGTTTGTGTCAGTTAGTGTGTTAGGGCAGTGAGTCTTAGGCCCCCTTTAGGTCTAGGGTACCCCCCTAACCCCCCCTAATAAAGTTTTAACCCCTTGATCACCCCCTGTCACCAGTGTCGCTAAGCGATCATTTTTCTGATCGCTGTATTAGTGTCGCTGGTGACGCTAGTTAGGGACGTAAATATTTAGGTTCGCCGTCAGTGTTTTATAGCGTCAGGGACCCCCATATACTACCTAATAAATGTTTTAACCCCTTGATTGCCCCCTAGTTAACCCTTTCACCACTGATCACCGTATAACCGTTACGGGTGACGCTGGTTAGTTCGTTTATTTTTTATAGTGTCAGGGCACCCGCCGTTTATTACCGAATAAAGGTTTAGCCCCCCGATCGCCCGGCGGTGATATGCGTCGCCCCAGGCAGCGTCAGATTAGCGCCAGAACCGCTAACACCCACGCACGCAGCATACGCCTCCCTTAGTGGTATAGTATCTGAACGCATCAATATCTGATCCGATCAGATCTATACTGGCGTCCCTAGCAGTTTAGGGTTCCCGAAAACGCAGTGTTAGCGGGATCAGCCCAGATACCCGCTAGCACCTGCGTTTTGTCCCTCCGCCCAGCCCAGCCCACCCAAGTGCAGTATCGATCGATCACTGTCACTTACAAAACACTAAACGCATAACTGCAGCGTTCGCAGAGTCAGGCCTGATCCCTGCGATCGCTAACAGTTTTCTTGGTAGCGTTTTGGTGAACTGGCAAGCACCAGCCCCAGGCAGCGTCAGGTTAGCGCCAGTACCGCTAACACCCACGCACGCACCGTACACCTCCCTTAGTGGTATAGTATCTGATCGCATCAATATCTGATCCGATCAGATCTATACTAGCGTCCCCAGCAGTTTAGGGTTCCCAAAAACGCAGTGTTAGCGGGATCAGCCCAGATACCTGCTAGCACCTGCGTTTTGCCCCTCCGCCCGGCCCACCCAAGTGCAGTATCGATCGATCACTGTCATTTACAAAACACTAAACGCATAACTGCAGCGTTCGCAGAGTCAGGCCTGATCCCTGCGATCGCTAACAGTTTTTTTGGTAGCGTTTTGGTGAACTGGCAAGCACCAGCGGCGTAGTACACCCCGGTCGTAGTCAAACCAGCACTGCAGTAACACTTGGTGACATGGCGAGTCCCATAAGTGCAGTTCAAGCTGGTGAGGTGGCAAGCACAAGTAGTGTCCCGCTGCCACCAAAAAGACAAACACAGGCCCGTCGTGCCCATAGTGCCCTTCCTGCTGCATTCGCCAATCCTAATTGGGAACCCACCGCTTCTGCAGCGCCCGTACTTCCCCCATTCACATCCCCAACCAAATGCAGTCGGCTGCATGAGAGGCATTTTCTTTATGTCCTCCCGAGTACCCCTACCCAGCGAACGCCCCCAAAAAAGATGTCGTGTCTGCAGCAAGCGCGGATATAGGCGTGACACCCGCTATTATTGTCCCTCCTGTCCGGACAATCCTGGTCTTTGCATTGGTGAATGTTTTGAACGCTACCATGCACTAGTTGACTATTAGCGTAGGGTACAGCATTGCACAGACTAGGCACACTTTCACAGGGTCTCCCAAGATGCCATCGCATTTTGAGAGACCCGAACCTGGAACCGGTTACAGTTATAAAAGTTACAGTTACAAAAAAAAGTGAAAAAAAAAAAAAAACACAAACAAAAATATAAAATAAAAAAAAAATAGTTGGCGTTTTATTGTTCTCTCTCTCTCTATTCTCTCTCTATTGTTCTGCTCTTTTTTACTGTATTCTATTCTGCAATGTTTTATTGTTATTATGTTTTATCATGTTTGCTTTTCAGGTATGCAATTTTTTATACTTTACCGTTTACTGTGCTTTATTGTTAACCATTTTTTTGTCTTCAGGTACGCCATTCACGACTTTGAGTGGTTATACCAGAATGATGCCTGCAGGTTTAGGTATCATCTTGGTATCATTCTTTTCAGCCAGCGGTCAGCTTTCATGTAAAAGCAATCCTAGCGGCTAATTAGCCTCTAGACTGCTTTTACAAGCAGTGGGAGGGAATGCCCCCCCCCCCCAACGTCTTCCGTGTTTTTCTCTGGCTCTCCTGTCTCAACAGGGAACCTGAGAATGCAGCCGGTGATTCAGCCAGCTGACCATAGAGCTGATCAGAGACCAGAGTGGCTCCAAACATCTCTATGGCCTAAGAAACCGGAAGCTACGAGCATTTTATGACTTAGATTTCGCCGGATGTAAACAGCGCAATTGGGAAATTGGGAAAGCATTTTATCACACCGATCTTGGCGTGGTCAGATGCTTTGAGGGCAGAGGAGAAATCTAGGGTCTAATAGACCCCAATTTTTGCAAAAAAGAGTACCTGTCACTACCTATTGCTATGATAGGGGATATTTACATTCCCCGAGATAACAATAAAAATGATTTAAAAAAAAAATGAAAGGAACAGTTTAAAAATAAGATAAAAAAATAATAATAATAATGAAAAAAAAAAAAAAAAAAAAAAAAAAAGCACCCCTGTCCCCCCTGCTCTCGCGCTAAGGCGAACGCAAGCGTCGGTCTGGCGTCAAATGTAAACAGCAATTGCACCATGCATGTGAGGTATCACCGCGAAGGCCAGATCGAGGGCAGTATTTTTAGCAGTAGACCTCCTCTGTAAATCTAAAGTGGTAACCTGTAAAGGCTTTTAAAAGCTTTTAAAAATGTATTTAGTTTGTCGCCACTGCACGTTTGTGCGCAATTTTAAAGCATGTCATGTTTGGTATCCATGTACTCGGCCTAAGATCATCTTTTTTATTTCACCAAACATTTGGGCAATATAGTGTGTTTTAGTGCATTAAAATGTAAAAAAGTGTGTTTTTCCCCAAAAAATGCGTTTGAAAAATCGCTGCGCAAATACTGTGTGAAAAAAAAAAATGAAACACCCACCATTTTAATCTGTAGGGCATTTGCTTTAAAAAAAAAAATAATGTTTGGGGGTTCAAAGTAATTTTCTTGCAAAAAAAAATTATTTTTTTATGTAAACAATAAGTGTCAGAAAGGGCTTTGTCTTCAAGTGGTTAGAAGAGTGGGTGATGTGTGACATAAGCCTCTAGATGTTGTGCATAAAATGCCAGGACAGTTCAAAACCCCCCCAAATGACCCCATTTTGGAAAGTAGACACCCCAAGCTATTTGCTGAGAGGCATGTCGAGTCCATGGAATATTTTATATTGTGACACAAGTTGCGGGAAAGAGACAATTTTTTATTTTTTTTATTTTTTTTTGCGCAAAGTTGTCACTAAATGATATTTTGCTCAAACATGCCATGGGAATATGTGAAATTACACCCCAAAATACATTCTGCTGCTTCTCCTGAGTACGGGGATACCACATGTGTGAGACTTTTTGGGAGCCTAGCCGCGTACGGGACCCCAAAAACCAAGCACCGCCTTCAGGCTTTCTAAGGCCGTAAATTTTTGATTTCACTCTTCACTGCCTATCACAGTTTCGGAGGCCATGGAATGCCCAGGTGGCAAAAAACCCCCCCAAATGACCCCATTTTGGAAAGTAGACACCCCAAGCTATTTGCTGAGTGGTATAGTGAGTATTTTGCAGACCTCAGTTTTTGTCACAAAGTTTTGAAAATTGAAAAAAGAAAAAAAAAAAAATTTTTTCTCGTCTTTCTTTATTTTCAAAAACAAATGAGAGCTGCAAAATACTCACCATGCCTCTCAGCAAATAGCTTGGGGTGTCTACTTTCCAAAATGGGGTCATTTGGGGGGGTTTTGTGCCACCTGGGCATTCCATGGCCTCCGAAACTGTGATAGGCAGTGAGGAGTAAAATCAAAAATGTACGCCCTTAGAAATCCTGAAGGCAGTGATTGGTTTTCGGGGCCCCGTACGCGGCTAGGCTCCCAAAAAGTCTCACACATGTGGTATCCCCATACTCAGGAGAAGCGGCTAAATGTATTTTGGGGTGCAATTCCACATATGCCCATGGCCTGTGTGAGCAATATATCATTTAGTGACAACTTTGTGCAAAAAAAAATTAAAAAAATAAAAATTTGTCACTTTCCCGCAACTTGTGTCAAAATATAAAACATTCCATGGACTCAACATGCCTCAAAGCAAATAGCTTGGGGTGTCTACTTTCCAAAATGGGGTCATTTGGGGGGGTTTTATGCCATCTGGGCATTTTATGGCCTTCAAAACTGTGATAGGTAGTGAGGAGTAAAATCAAAAATGTACGCCCTTAGAAATCCTGAAGGCAGTGATTGGTTTTCGGGGCCCCGTACGTGGCTAGGCTCCCAAAAAGTCCCACACATGTGGTATCCCCATACTCGGGAGAAGCAGCTAAATGTATTTTGGGGTGCAATTCCACATATGCCCATGGCCTGTGTGAGCAATATATCATTTAGTGACAACTTTTTGTAATTTTTTTTTTTTTTTTTTTTTTTTGTCATTATTCAATCACTTGGGACAAAAAAAATGAATATTCAATGGGCTCAACATGCTTCTCAGCGAATTCCTTGGGGTGTCTACTTTCCAAAATGGGGTCATTTGTGGGGGTTTTGTACTGCCCTGCCATTTTAGCACCTCAAGAAACGACATAGGCAGTCATAAATTAAAGGCTGTGTAAATTCCAGAAAATGTACCCTAGTTTGTAGGCGCTATAACTTTTGCGCAAACCAATAAATATACACTTATTGACATTTTTTTTACCAAAGACATGTGGCCGAATACATTTTGGCCTAAATGTATGACTAAAATTGAGTTTATTGGATTTTTTTTAGAACAAAAAGTAGAAAATATCATTTTTTTTCAAAATTTTCGGTCTTTTTCCGTGTATAGCGCAAAAAATAAAAACGGCAGAGGTGATCAAATATCATCAAAAGAAAGCTCTATTTGTGAGAAGAAAAGGACGCAAATTTCGTTTGGGTAGAGCATTGCATGACCGCGCAATTAGCAGTTAAAGCGACGCAGTGCTGAATTGTAAAAAGTGCTCTGGTCAGGAAGGGGGTAAAACCTTCCGGGGCTGAAGTGGTTAATAGTCAGCAGAAACATTTTTTGCATCTTGATGTGCAGCCTTCTTGTTGCTGATACAAAATGATTGCTTTGGTGGAGATGAACCAAGCCATCATCTGGGATGTAATTGTAAAGTGTGGAGCCTGATTTCACTTGGAGCAGCATATGAACATTCATCGATCACAATTAACTCTAAACAGATAACCTGTAAATGCTTTTAAAAGAGATGCCAATGGCAATTTTGGGTACCAAAGTTTGTTGGTGGTTCGTGTGCATGTGTAATTTTAAGGATTGACATGTTGAGTATATTTACTCATTGCAACCTCATCTTTTATATTTTACAAGAAAGCTGAGTAATATTTTGCGTTTGATTGCATTAAAATTAATTTTAGTGTATTTTTAGTAAAAAGTTTGTTGATAAACATGCGCTAATATCATGACAGAAAAAATTTAAACTACAACCATTTTATTGTTAGGGTCTTTGTTTTAAAGAATCTATACTGTTGGGGGTTTAAATAATTTTTCAGGCCTAAAAAGTGCCCTGGTGGACAAGTCGTTAAAGACCTAAAGAGACAGAAGATATCTGCGAATGGTCTAACCTGCCGGTAATTTTGCACAAAAAAAATAAGGGGAAAAAAAAAAAAAAGCAGCTTTGGGCATTACTGCCCCACGTCAGTAAGGGTCCATGCACACTCGCTTAAAAATCACTGCTTTTACAGGTGTTTTACCCATAGAAGCAGCTCAGTGGTATTCTAGGTGTCCATTAGGACATTTAGAGGCATATTTTAAGCTCAGCGTTTAGAGGCAGGAAAAAAAAACCTTCTGGTTTCCGTTTTTGATTGGAGCTTTCTGGCAGAAAAAATTCTAAACTCTCCTAAACTCGCATAAACTGTATAAAAAATGCTCGATATGAGCGTTTTTTTCTGCCAGGGGAACTGGTGCTTTTTTTAAGCCCAGTGTGCATGGAGTCCAATGCTTATTTCATGTCATGCATCTTCATCAGAAATGACTCCAACCACAATTAGCAGAAGTTTATATAACACGCCTGCTTTCATCACAGTTTACTTTTTTCCAGGCTGTACCGATGTATTTCTTCAGAAACAGTTTGTGCACACAGACTTTTTTGTACTATAACAAAAGGAGGAAACAGCCTCTATAAAAAGAGCACAAAAGCTTCTGTAATCACTTTTAAAATGATCTTTTTTTTAATTTGAGTCTAATTTTGCATCCTGGTTTTCTTCCTCCCACTTTATCAGTTATGTCAAAGTTTTACTCTCTCCTGTTTCCAAACTAGTGAACAGCACTACAGGGAAACGTATTATATTTTATAAGTGTGAGCAATTCTTTGCCAAGGTTGGCAATCTTGCCCAATGTGTCAGGACATAATGATGCTTTGAAGAAGTATTTCCTAATACTGGTAAGAACCAGATGTTCTGTGGCCACTAATGTAGAGGGACAAGAAGCCAAAACTAGGTACATTACCAGAACAGGGAAAAAAAAAAAAAAAACGAAGATCCTTAAAGTTTACTTCTAGATGGGTAAAAAAAAGTAATATCTATTGGTTATACGTTCACTAAAAGTAAACCTCCAGACATTTTTTTTAAATTTTGGGTGCAGTGGAGAAGGGTTAGAATGGCTGTCATGTTTTTACTACTCACTGAAGTTTCACCTTTTTTGTGAATTCATAATCATTAATACTGATCTGAAGTTCAACTTTAAGGACCTTCATTTTACTGGTTATTGACTTGCTTAAAGTTTTAACTTTCTATTTATCACAGGAGGCTGAAAAACACAAAAAAACGAAACTGAATAAATGCAAGATACATACTTTTCATCAATAGTTTAATATATAAATGCCACCAGCAGCATTAATTATCAATAGTTGATTGATAATAATAACAGTCTATAATTAGGTCATAATCAACTCTAAATCGTTACATAATTGTTTGTTTCACCCTCGTTTCATTTTTACCTATACAGATATTTAATATCTAGGCTCACACCAATCACACATTACAATGGGTTTCCCTTACTCCCCTTTTTTACTTCGCCTCACAACACATAAGTTAGTACTGTGATCTCTTGCAGGTCACCACGCATATAGGCCCAACCACAGACTGCCTTTCCAGGCTCTGATAGGCAAGAGGACGCTGATGCGATCTATGCATCACTCCGCCCACCGTCTATACCAATGACGGCGTGCGTTCCAATGACCGGAGGAAGCACTTCCGCGATTTGGGTCACACGGCCGTATTGCGCAGCCGCTCACACCTACACCTCTACCTTACTGAAGCACCCATACATGAGCGCTAATGCTGCAGAGCGCAACACGGCTACAGTTCAGCAGGAGACGCCGCACAGCCACAGCATAGGTGGATCGCCTGGAACAGCCCAGCAATGATGTGGACATACAGTCACAGCTCTCAGGCTGCAATACCGGAGTCAACCATTGGGTAGGTCACAACCATGGACGATTTAATTGATTTCTTTTTACTCCTACCAAAGCCTGGAGCTTTTGAAGGCTTCTAACTCTATTAGCATATCTGGTTACTCTATTCAGCCTCCACTCATTATACATGTTACATCTATAGGTCCCCAAGACGAACAACAATAAACAGACAATCCTATCTATATACACCTCTCATACGGTGCGGGTGTAGGTCTGATTTACCTTTACCTTTCTTACATTACCACCACACCTCAGTGCTATGAACTTTTGCAGTCCCTCCTCTGCTCCCCCCCCCCCCCCCCGCAGGCTCTGTGTGCGGTCAGGTATGTGCAAGATGTCAAGTACCTGATGGCCAGCAGTGGCGAGTCGCCCTCTTTATCCGGGGGTCCTCACGCTGCTTTGCTCCTTCCAGTGGCTCCTTGCCAGCTTTCACCTCCCTCCTGCCCAAGCCGCATTGTTCTTGGAGCGGAGAGGAGGTGAAGGAATCGTGGTCCTGGGAGGTCCGGTCGATCGCGGCCGCGCCGTGTTGCTAGGATATGGAGCGACCCCGATCTCTGTAAAGAGCTGTGGCCATGGCTCTTTAACCATGTGATCGGCTGTGTCAAATCACAGCCGGTCACATGTAAACACTGAGATGTTGGTAATCAGCTCTCCTTGCCTCACACTGACATAGTGTGAGGAGAGCCGATCAGCGGCATCTTCTCACAAAGGACATCTAGTGCCCTGATTACAATAAAGTGCCAGCAGTGAGTGCCCACAAGTGCCAGCAGTGAGTGCCCATTGGTGATGCCAGTCAGTGCTGGCTATCACTGCTGCCCATCAGTGCTGCCTGTGCCCAACAGTGCCACATATCAGTGCCCATAAGTGCGGCATATTCATGCTTTATCAGTTCCGCATCATCAGCGCCCATCAGTGAAAAATATAAGAAGACTTTTAATTCTGTTTTTTTTTTTTAGGAAAAGATAAAAAACCAAGCAGTGATTAAACACCACAAGAATACCCACCAAAAGAAAGCTCTATTTGTGTGAAGAAAATGATAACATTTTCACATGGTTACAGTGTAGCATGACCACGCAATTGTCATTCAAATTGTGACAGCGCTGAAAGCTGAAAAATGGCCTGAGCAGGAAGGGGGTGCAAGTGCCCTGTATTGAAGTGGTTAATCATTCTGTAGTCCAACTAGGAGGGCTGTTTAAGATACCAGAGGACCCAGAACAACTTAGTTCATGACAAAATCAACCCATTGTTTGCACTTCTCAAACAGATATAACGTAATGCTTCCAATGATTTGTTTATTAGACCAAAAGAAAACAAATAAGAGACTTTTTCATTGTTAGGGTTTACATAAAAAAATAGCTTTAGAGGTGTGTTTGTGTATATACGTACATTTTCATTCCATATAACAAAACAATGAGAAAATTACTGGTACAGTTCTTTAGTTTCACTCTGAGTTCATAAAAGCTAAAGCAAAATGATGTGGGAACTACAGATCTAAGAAAGAGAAAGACCCAGTACAAAATCTTCTAACAAGTATCTTAACTGAACATGCCACAGACCATCAAATAAAAACATGAAGTGACGTAAATCACACACAAGTATTGTGCTCCTGTGGTTATTTTGAGAAATGGTTAGTACTGTAAGTCAGCTGGTACAGCCCTCTCCCCAGACCTCCTCCCTCCCTTATAAAAAAAGAAAAAAAAGTAAATTCTCAGTGAAATCAACGAAAAAGAGGAAAAAACAAATAAATCTAAATGTCAGTGTGTAATAAAGCTATATTTTCCTGGCTTGGTGCCAAGACTCTAACCCGCCAGATGAATGTGGTACAACAATTAACATTTTATATTACATTAAGTAATCCCTCCAGGGCTTTGAATATGTAGAAGGAGAAAAAGTAAAAAAGTTATGCTGGCCCTGTTAAGAGATATGTTTACTTTACAGACATTCCTATTGAAAATTGCTCAACACATTAACAAGTCATGATCTGTAAAGCGTGATATAAAGCACACATGCACTGTATATGTCCCATGAAAAGCATAATAAAGCTCAACAAATGCTTAAAGAACAATTTTTTTTTTTTTTTTTTTTAAAAGGCTTTTAAAAAAAAAAAAAAAAAATGTATATTGTCTTGTTATGGAATGATGCATTTGTTACACAACTTACATAAGGGGTTGCGTCTGCTTTCTCACCAGAATCCTGAGCTTATATTGCTAAATATGTTAATGAAAAAATGCTCCAAATATAAAGATGTCACATGTATTCTTTGTTACAAAGCTGCACCGCTTCAAAATTAAAGAAATATAGGATAAATAAATCTGCCTAAAAAGGTGGTGGGTGTATATCACACTGTTTTTAAACGACGTACAGCATCTCACAAAAGTGAGACACCCCTCACATTTTTGTAAATATTTTATTATATTTTTTCATGTGACAACACTGAAGAAATGACACTTTGCTACAATGTAAAGTAGTGAGTGTACAGCTTGTATAACAGTGCAAATTTGCTGTCCCCTCAAAATAACTCAACACACAGGTATTAGTGCCAGTGTCTTGCCGAGAAAGTTCCCTCGGCGGATAAGTTCCCCCCCTGTACTGCGCAGGCGCAGCGCCTGCGCAGTACGTACTACTGTCAGCCGCCGGAGATAGCCGAAGCTCAAATGCTTCAATCAGCTGTACACGGTGCCTGCGCCCTACGTCCAGGTTCCCTCCCCACCATCCAAGTGGACCTAGAGGGGGAATTCAAAAGTGCCGAGCGCAGCGAGGCCGTGCCCGAAGCGTGGTGAGCGAAGCGAGCCCGCGAGGGGCCCTCTTACAGGCGCCGTGTACAGCCGATTTTCAGCTGTTCCGCTTCGGCTATTTCCACCGGATCCTACTGCGCAGGCGCAGTAGAGGGGGGGAACTTATCCGCCGAGCGGAACTTTCTCGGCAGAACACCGGTTCACACTAGTGCGCTACATTGTAGCAAAGTGTAATTTCTTTAGTGTCGTCACAAAAGATATAATAAAATATTTACAAAAATGTGATGGGTGTACTCACTTTTGCGAGATACTGTAAATGTATCAAAATCAACATGCCTGAATATATAATGTTGCCAATAAGTTATTACCTATAAGCAAAATTACATATCATGGATCAATTTATATTACTTTCCACCCAGGACCCTTACCTGCCTGCTGCTACTCCCATTATGTAAGTGAAAGGGATGAAAATAAAGTTCATTAATGTATAACTGGTCTGTGAGTTTTAGAGACCTGTAACTACCAGCCTTTAGTGTTTTGCTCGCTAGCACCTACAAAAGCAAGCAAGAAAAGCAAGTTTTCAATGACAAACAAGCATCAATCAATTGGGTTCAAGAAGCCCTCTCCTCTTCTGGGATTGTCTCCTTACTGTCTGTGCTGGCCCAGCTCTTCCACCCTTTCCCTTACCTCCCAACATACCATTCATGTAGCTGCAGGGGAATACTTTAAAGTGTCACTTAAGTGACAGCTCTGAGTCTGAGGGGACTGCTCACATCTAAGATGGTAGCAGCAGTGACTTCTGGTTGCTTACACAGGGGAGGCACATGTAATCTTAGGCTAAGATTTGTGTTGAAATAAATGGTCTGGCTACAGGCAGGCTTTAAGCAAGAATTCTTGCAACTTAACGTTATCCACTAGAGGGGGAACTTCTAAACCTGCAAAGGATATACACAGATGCAAAAATGCAGCCTGCATAGGAAACATGTCCAGCAGGCAAATATTAAAATAGAAAAACCTGACTGAAGGTCATTTTGATATAACAGTTCAAAATTAACTTAAAGCATGTCAGTATCTCTATACAATGCCTGACTTCTTCAAATTAGCATACACATGCACAAAAATAAGACTAAAAGAGGACTTGATATCATTAAGAAAATTCAGCCACAAGAATCTGATTATTTAGCTTCCCCTATTTGATGGTGCCTCCTAAAACGGTTTTAATTATGCTTTATGCTGAAAGTGGCAATATGTCTGGAACATGCCTGTAACAGTAGAAACTGCCATGGGATAGCAGTCATCCAATCTGTTTGTCTATCTCTATTAAAGTTTTATATCTCTGGTTATGGAGTTTTGGTCTCCTAGGTAACAAAACTACATTCCATTTAATATAATCTAGAAACAATGTTATTTGCAGGAATGTGAGGTTACTCTGTCGATGCAAACTGAACTAGATTCTTTAAAAAAAAAATGCATAAAAAAAACCCCCCCAAAAAAACCTGACTAATTCTGCTAACAATTGGTAGGAATGTACAAGGTTTGATATGCCATGACTGTTACACTGTATAATGTGAGAAGAATGTTACAATTCCTGCACTGTGGTCATGCAAAAGCAGTTGAGTAAGACAAACTCCTGCTCTTGAATGCAGCATTTCCTGTAATGAGAACAAAACTATAATTCAGTTTTGCACAGATGTAAGTTTAACCCAGTGACTTCAGGAAAATAAGATACATTTATAAGATCTGAGCTGGTGTGTGGTTGTGAATGCACAGGATTAAGACACATTCTCTTCTTCCTGTTTTATTGATACACTGTAAGATTAAAACCATGAACATGCCATACTCCTTCCTGGAGGGCTGTACCCAGCATAACAATTTGACTTAAAGGGAATTAGAGTGCGTTTAACACCATTTTGATATAGGATTATATAAAAAAAAAAAAAAAAATCATTCATTTTCAATCAGTGGAATTTAAAAAAAGGTTTCAATCTATAAGAAAAAAAAAAATCAATAACTAAATAAGATGATATTACACACAAGTATCCTAGGCTGATGTGAAGGCCAGGGGCTGCATCACCTAAGGCTCGTGCACACTAGTTTTTTTTTCTTCCCAGTAGGTTGAACGAAAAAAAACAAAAAAAAAACTGACAGCTCAGGTCGGAGCCGATGTACTAACAATCCGATGTTAATACAGCAATCCTAAAAGAGCAGGGGTCTTCAAACTATGGCCCTCCAGTTGTTCAGGAACTACAATTCCCATCATGCCTAGTCATGTCTGAATGTCAGAGTTTTACAATGCCTCATGGGATGTGTAGTTCTGCAACAGCTGGAGGGCCATAGTTTGAGGATCCCTGCCATAGAGGCACATAGGTAGCCTCTTCGTGATCCTGCACTAGTGGCAGAATCACCCATCTGACATCAGCCTTAACAAATGTGTAAATTCCAACAATTAAAGTAGGATTAAACATTCAGCATTTTTAGCTTAACACATCGAGCACATTAAAATACACATTCCCCACTAAACTTTTTCTTAAAATTCTTACCCTATCAATTGTAGTTTACAACTTTCAAAGCTGTTGATCCCTGCCCCCCCAGTGCTATATTGATTTGACCCCCACTAATGAGTAGAAAAACAAAAAATTTAACATTCTTACAATGAAAAATGTTAAGCGAATATCTATTAGTTTACACCCAGCCTTCAAAAGGTTATTCCTATGTTTTTATTGTGTTTTCTGGTGTTCCACATAGAGGAAGTGGCACAATGACTTTACCTGCAATTGGCAATTAGACCAGAATAGTCTGACATATTGTTAAATGCATGAAGAAACATATTTGGAAATCATGAAATACATTACATAAATAAGTGGAGTTAAAAATAGTGCTGAAATATACAAGATATTCAATTTAGGTAATGTACGACAAATAGGCAAGAAGGAACATGCAACATCCTCAAAAACAAGTATCTGCAATTTATTTACATTCTACCTCATCGCTAAAATATATTCAATCTTGCACAGCAAGTCTGAACTTCTAATCTGCAGATTTAACAAAGTAAAAGGCTACATTCACACCAGCACTCCTGCGCTTCCCAGATCAAGTTCTCCTGTGTTTAGATTTACCTGCCTTTGCCCGATTTTACTCACATCTACATGTGTTTAGAGGAATTAGAGTATCCCCTGGATGCTAACATTTCTATTTTCTCTAAACGCATATAGTTTTCTGTATGATCCATTGCTTCAGTTTACACCAATACACTAGGTCCGTGTGCACTGACAAAAAAACAGAACATGTCTCATTTTCATGTACTGTGTAAGGATGTGCCATAATGTATTGCAATGTGCTGCCACGCACAGAATTTAAAAGAAGCGAGTACTACAATGTGTTTTAAAAGCACATCACAGCACACATGCGTAATACACATCAGCATGCACACTGTGCATACCTTAAGGTGCACTCACTGGTGTGAAGTGGTTGTAAAGGCTGAAGGTTTTTATAAAACCTTCAGTGTTCAGCTCCCCCCTCATGCCTACCTAAGCCCGATCATGATCCAGCAATATGCATGAGACACAAGGCTCTCCCGGGTCTCTCCCTCCTGATTGGCTAAGATGCAGCAGCAGGAGTCATTGGGGCAGGAGAAAGGGGTGGGGCTGAGCCGAACTCCCTGTGTCTTATGGACGCATAGAGCTGACTCAGAAACGAACACGCATAAGTGCCCCCACAGCAAGGGGGAGGGGCCCACAGCGCCGACAGGGGACCAGAGAAGAGGAGGATCAAGGCCAATCTGTGCAAAACCGCTGCACAGTGCAAGTATGACATGCTTGTTTTTTTTAATAAAAAAAATTTCCTTTACAAATCACTTTAAAAGACAATAAAAAGACTAGAATTTCCATTTACAACTCAACTGAAACTAATGTTAATTTTTTTAATTGTTGCTGAGCAGCTGAATAATCTGCTGACTTATTTTTAGCTCTCAGACAATACAGTAGCAACATATTTTTATTACACTAATTTATAAAGATTTTTTTTCTTTTTAATAGCACCAACAGTTTGTGCAGTGTTTTACAAATAAAGGTGGACAGTACAATTCAATATAAAAATTCTGTTTAGACTGTTGCACTGGCGGCTGAATTCTGAAAAAAAAGCCCCATCAATTGCAGCCACTGTGCCCATCAAATGCAGCCACTGTGCCCATCAAATGCAGCCACTGTGCCCATCAAATGCAGCCACTGTGCCCTCAAATGCAGCCACCGTGCCCATCAAATGCAGCTACTGCACCCATCAAAAGCAGCCACTGTGGCATCGAATGTCACCACTGTAACCCCCCCCCTGCCCGCTCACCGTCTACCCTGTCTTGGTGGGGCAGCGGGTGACAGCGGCAAGCGGTGTCCTCCATTTGTCCCCTCCTCCTGTCCTCTCCTACTAATAGGCATCCAATCACAGGGCCTGTAGTTTCAGCCAATAAGGTGATGGGTAACAGATCCAAGCACCTGATTGGTGGAGAGGTGGTTCAGTGTTAGGAAAGTGAATATTCATTCGCTGTTCTAACACACCTAGGTGAACGCTCGCAGGTCACCTTTTTTGACGCCTATTAGAGCTTATGGCTCTAATCAGTTGCATCAAAAACGCCCCCCGCTGCTGTAATTCAGGCGCCCGGAAAGGGGCTGTGTGCCTGAATAGGGGGTGGCAGCGGCGGCCATGGATAGATTCATGCTATGCATGTTATGCTATGCTATGCATGAATCTATCTATTGGTCATAGAGGGGGTGGCTGAAGAGAAGGGGCGGCGCCCAAGCTCCCTTATGGACGCACCACCACTGGACTGTTGTCTAGATGTTTAAAGCCCAACTTCATTAAAATGAGAAATTACACCCTTGCATGGGGCCTCCTCCACACTGCTATGCCTAGGAGATTACAGAACAGGCTCTATCACTTAAAGCGGACATTCAGTAATTTTTTTTCAACTTTCTATCTATCTTCTGCCCTTGTTGTTTTAACTTTGGATAGTAAAACATTTTTTTTTTCTGCCAATAAATACCTTACACAGCCCACTTCCTCTTTCTTGCCTGGTCATTAGCCTAGGCTTATTACATGCACAGCTCTCTCTCACTCCCGTGAGAGTTTGCCAGGAAGGGAGGGGGATGAGTCATAAGAGGGCCAATGAGAGCTGCAGAGCTGGAGGTGTGCCTCTGTATGTCTGTGTAAATCCAGGAAGTGATCAGGCAGCAGCTTCAGCTGCCCGCATTTAAAATGGTAGCAGCCAGACTCGGTGAAGAAAGATTTCTGCAGCATAATTGGCAAGTACAGAATCACAATATATATAAAATAATATGCAAAATAGTTGGAGGGAAGCTTCAGAATGGCAAAGATGTTTTTATTACAAATTATGTGAGCAGACTGCAGTTCTTCTTTAACACCTTCCACTGTAACCTGCGAAGCTATGGTCTATGGGTGGAGCCTCTACGTCATCAGTTCTAATGCAGGGGCATTACCCCTGTATTGTATGGGAAGGAGGCTGAAGCGAAACCAGAGCCAGCTTCGAAGAACTGTGGAGAACCATTCACAGTGCTGGAGGGAGAGCAAGGCATGAGGCAAGCATTTTCTCCTTAATAATCTCCCCTAGATTAAATGAGCATTTAAACCTTGGCGTGTGGGGCAGGCCCACTGCAAGGGTGGATATTTTCATCGAGTTGGGCTTTAGCGTAAACATTCATTACAAAGCCAAATTAATGTGTCATGTGGTTTCAATGGAATCCCAACATTTGATCAAAAGACCAGACACAAACCATCATGAGGAAATCTCACCATCAGAATTGCCAAGAGATACAAGAAGATGATGGTTGATAAAATATGCCTATAGTGACCGCTCAAACAAATATGTAAGGCAATGCTGTGTTTTATTACAAAAAATCATGCGTCCAGGTTTCTGGTAAACATACGGCAAGACTCCGAAGTAATCAATTGACAAAACAGCATTCAATATATCATATTATATCTACACACAAAGTGTATGTAGAGCCTAAATTGATTTTTTTTTTCAAGTTTGTATTGAGTAGCGTTAAAACGAGTTTTCTGCTCTTGGACAGCTGTCACTGGAAGAGATGTCACTGCCTCTGAGCCTTTCCCTCACCTCTTGGTATAGTGACAACTGTAAAATATTGGTTTCCCACTATTCTATTTCTAGTTGATAAAGGTCACTAATAACAAAGAGGGTGAATTTCCCCAGTGAAGACAGATGGTTCCAAACTGCACCTACTCTACCCAAAGTTAACCTCCCGAAAGGAGGAGAGTCCCGCCCGGCTGTCAATCTGCTATAGGGGGGGGACATCATATGACGTCCTCTCGGTCTCGCTGCTCGTGTGCGCCCCTGGGGGCATGCCGTCTGATGATCGGTGGTGAGCCCTGTCCCTCGGACACAGCGCATCACCGATCACAATAAAAAAAACTATATGATCAGTTGTGTCCAATCACAGTTGGAAAAAAAAAGCTGGTTATCTGCATTTCCTTTCCTCAGCGCTGTCAGGCGCTAGCCGGCTTTTCTGTGACAGGGAACGTTTACACTGATAATCAGTGCCCATCAGTGCAGCCTCATTAGTGCACATCATTTTTATAACAGAAACAAAGAAAAGGGTTTTATTTTTCCAAAATGTTCAGTCTTTTTTCATTTGTTTAGCAAAAACAAAAAAAACCCAGTGGTGATTAAATACCACCAAAAGAAAGCTCTATCGGTCTCCAAAAGATTATAAAAAGTTCATTTGAGTAGTGTGTTGCATGACTGCACAATTGTGATTCAAAGTGTGACAGCACTGAAAGCTGAAAAATGGCCTGGGCAATATTTATATATATATATATATATATATATATATATATATATATATACACATACACACACATATATATATATATATATATATACACATATATACATACACACATATATACATATATATATATATATATATATATATATATATATATATATATATATATATATATATATATACACACATACACACACATATATATATATATATATATATATATATATAATATCTATATATATATATATATACACACATACACACACATATATATATATATATATATATATATATATAATATCTATATATATATATATATACACACACACACATTATATATATATATATATATATATATATATATATATATATATATATATATATATATATATATATATATATATATATATACACACACACACACACACACATACATATATATATATACGGTATATATATATATATATATATATAAATACATATATACATACATATATATACATACACACACACTATAAATCACAGTGTTCACATCTGTGGAGCCAACTAACCAATATTCAAATAACAAATCCCATAGTCTAAAGTATAATAGAGCATTCTTTCCTAATAATATAATGGAAACAACTACAGTTAATGTCTAAATAATATTCAGAACCCGTATTTAGCAATATGCTGAGGAAAGCTTAAGACTCCGTACAGTATAGAGCTAGAGAACATCTTTAGATGCTAAACATGATCCAACCATCTCCAAGAGGAGCCGTTTTGAGTTTTTTTATTCTGAAAGTATGACAATAACACAGCAGATGAATGGTAGTTGATATGTCACATAAATTAACCAATTATAAATCAGGAGTTGGTCCAATGAACCCAAAAGGGTCAATCAATATCATATCTGTGTGAAGAGCTTTACCCTAAATTCATTGAAATGATGAACTTTGATTTTTGACTGGTTGCTATGAGATACGCCACAATGTAGCTTTTTGTAACATCTGCAATGTAATTAAGATTTCTCATAAAAGAAATGATTTGACAGCTTTTGTTTGAGATGGAAAATGGTGCAACAAAGCCATAATAACAAACACTTGGTACACTTCTCTGCCCCACAGCTATTGCACAATATATCATTTACTCTAAAGAGCAAGCCTTGCAAGCCTGCTGAATACAAAAAAAAAAAAAGAGACATGATTATACATGTGAATGCTTTCGTTAGGGATTATATTTTTTCATCATGATTCACCTATAGTATTAAAAAAGTACGTAATGTGTAATATGTACCATAGGCCTTGTAAACATTTCAAGGCTTTGAATGTAACCATGAATTAAGGAAACTATGAGATCAGCAGCTATTGATGTGCAGAGTGTATATTTCCAATTACCGTATATACTCGAGTATAAGTCGAATTTTTCAGCACATTTTTTTGTGCTGAAAGTGCCCCCCTCGACTTATACTCGAGTCAAGCAATTTTATGCAGCAAAAAATTTCATTTTCCAAACCGACTTTGGGGCCCCGTATCTCAGGGCCACTTAGTGCTAGGAACCCCAAATTTGGTATGCAAACCCAGTGGACCCGGTACCACAACATATCCAAAGATGAAGTTCCTAGCACTAAGTGGCCCTGAGATACGGAGCCCCAAAATCAGTTCGGAAAATGTAATTCTCTGCTGCAGAAAAGTGCTTGACATTTTCTGAACCGACTTTGGGGCCCCATATCTCAGGGCCACTTGGTGCTAAGAACTCCAAATTTGGTGTGCAAACCCGGTACCATAACATATCCAAAGCTGAAGTTCCTAGCACCAAGTGGCCCTGAGATACGGGGCCCCAAACCCGGTTCGGAAAATGTCATTCTCTGCTGCAAAAAAATGCTTGACATTTTCTGAACTGATTTTTGGGGCCCTGTATCTCGGGGCCACTTGGTGATAGAAACCCCAGCTTTGGAAATTTTATGGTGCTAGTTCCACTGGGTTTGCACACCAAATTTGGCGTTCTTAGCACTAAGTGGCCCCGAGATACGAGGGCCCCAAATTTGGTCAACTGTGTCCATCTGCAGCAATGTCATTTCGGGACCCTTTGGGTTCAGAGACCCCAAATTTTGGCTGCAGCTAGGGGGCATCTAGGAACCCTTAACTACCGAGTTTGAAGTTCAGGGGACCTATGGCTGCAAATGGGCACAGTGAGGCTGCAAATGGGAACAGTGATGCTGCAAATTGGCATTGTTGACCCTCTTTTCCACTTACAGTAGCTGTGCATTTCTCACCCTCGTCTTATACTCGGGTCAATAAGTTTTTCCCATTTTTTTGTGGTAAATTAGGGCCTCGACTTATACTCGGAACGACTTATACTCGAGTATATACGGTACTTTAAAATCAAGTTTTAAAAATCTACGTTTGGGAATCCTTATATCCCTTACTGCTTGGTACTTTTTGTGCAGAAGTAGGTAGAGGTTAAGATTAGATACATAATTTTTCCTGGTATTACCTTATAAAATCATTTTTTTTTAAATAGACATATATACACACACACACACACACACACACACACACACACCTATACAATCAAACTATTGTATTTTTTTCTTTGCATTACTTTATTAAATTGTACTGTAGTAAAAGTTATGTAGTAATACAATACAAAACCCCTCATTTGACACAATACATAAGCTTGCAGAAGAATTTTAGAAAAAAAAAAAAAAAAAAGTTTATAAAAATAGGTTTACATATGAAGGTCGGAACATAGAGGTGACTGCAAAATAACATTCAAAATTTACATACTGTATTTATTGGCGTATAGCACTCACTTTTTCACCATGGAAATCGGGTGCAAATAGCATGTGCGTGTTATACGCCGATACTTCAATTTTAGCTGCCTCGGAGGGGACAGGGAGGGGGGCGGGTAGAGAGCCGTCAGATTACATACAGTGCGAATCTCCTGTTTACTTGGCAGCCTCTGTAATAGGAAGTCCCGTCTCCTGAGCCGCCATTGGACCACTGTTTTGTCTATTATAGGAAATTCTCACTGTATGTAATCGGTCGGCGCTCATCCTGCCCCCCTCCCTGTCCCCTCTAGGCTGCATATGGGCATTGATCAGGCTGCACCGATGGCAATGGTGAGGCTGCTGCATTGATGGCAATGGTGAGGCTTCAATGAAAACATCAGCGTGTGACGAAACGCGTCTGGGAGGGACGTGCTGACGTCACCACGTTTGCCCTGTGAGGACGGGAGTGTGTCCGAGTGCCGGCCGGCTCCAGCTTTCACTTTGTTTTCTTCATTTTGTAGTAAGTGTTACTCTATTTTTAATAAACCGTAATATACAGTATTACACTATTGGTATTTTCATTTTATATACACCATTGAGCATGGGATTAGAGTGACCAGGACGTGTCCACGCCGTTCCTGTTAGGAGCCTGTGTATGCTCCATTACATCTGCCCACTCTACTTGGATATCTGATAAGCAGGATATCCCCCAGGTTCGCTGCTGCAACTTTCACTTTGCGGTTTTCACGTTTGGTTGTGTGGAAATTTATTCACTGTCATCTGGTAAGCAGTTTGTGCATGCGATGTGTCACACAGAGGATTTTTGTTCCTTTTTTAATATTGTGGTGCAGTTTATCTCCACCCAATTTGTATCACAGATTCGGATTGTTGTTATAATACATTTCTTATATTTTTTTTCTTTAAATTTTACTATTTTTTCACTTTACACTGCATCCTTGCATGATTGCATGACACTCATTTACCATCCTTGGTTGCTATGTTGACATAGGATAATATATGATCACACATGATTAGCTTTATTTGAGTGTTGCACTGTTCACTTTTGGAGTGCTTTATAATATCAGTATCACGCTATGTTTTGGTTATTCATCTTTTTCAAATCTACATGAATTGGGCGCACGGGACGAGTACGATTATCCTGATATTTCTGGATCATCTATCTAAAGGCCCAGGCTGGGTTTAAGCCACCTGCCCCTATTTGGCTTACTTCTGGTAAGCACATTATTTTGGCGATTTTCCAGCTCCAGTGGTGTTTTCATTACTTCATTATCTCGGATGAACTTTTTATGTTATCCACATATTTTTGTAGTTATACTTCTTTCGTTTGTTGTGAACATTCATATGGGACTACACGGACTATACTTAAGATCACATAATTTTTCATATTTACATCAAACTAGCGCGGTTTTTGTTTATTACTATAAATTGTTTTATTATAGCATTTTAGTATAAATATGAGATCTGAAGTCTTTTTGACCCCAGATACCATATTTAATAGGTCCTGTCATGTTTACATACCTTGTAATAGGAATAAAAGTAACCCAATTAATTTTTTTTTAAAAAGAACAGTGTAAAAATCAAAAATAAAAAAGGTAAAATAAATAATAAAAAAAAATTTTAAACGTGCCCCGTCCCGCCAAACTTTTTAACCACTTCCCGCCCGGCCTATAGCAGATTGACGGCCGGGCGGTGGTTCAGTTATTCTGACTGGGTGTCATATGACGTCCAGCAGGATAACATGCCGGCGCGCATCACGACAATTGGTGGAGCGGTGTTGTCAGTCTGACACACCGCTCCACCAATCTTGGTAAAGAGCCTCCGGAGGAGGCTCTTTACCACGTGATCAGCCATGTCCAATCACGGCCGATCATGATGTCAATAGGAAGAGCCGTTGATCGGCTTTTCCTTACTCGCGTCTGACAGACGCGAGTAGAGCCGATCGGCGGCTCTCCTGACAGGGGGGGGTCTGCGCTGATTGTTTATCAGCGCAGCCCCCCCTCAGATGACCACACTGGACCACCAGGGATCGCCACTAGGACCACCAGGGAAGGGGCAACATGTGGATGGCCAGGTATGTACCCCATGGCCATCCACATGTGCCCAATCTGTGCCAATCAGTGCCCAGAAATGGGCACTGATTGGCACCATTATGTTTCAGTTCTGCCCAGCAATGCCACCAGTTTTATCAGTGCCACCAGTGTCATCAGTGCTACCTGTCAGTGCCCATCGGTGCCACCTGTCAGTGCCCATAAGTGCCACCCATAAGTACCAATCAATGCCACCTACGAGTGCTCATCAGTGCCGCCTATGAGTGCTTATCGGTGCCACCTATGAGTGCCCATCAGTGCCGCATACCAGTGCCACCTATCAGTGCCGCCTAGCAGTGCCCGTCAGTGCCACCTCATTGGTGCCACCTCATCGGTGCCAATCAGTGCTGCCGTATCAGTGCCCGTCAGTGCAGCCATATCAGTGCCCGTCATTGAAGAAGAAAACGTACTCATTTACAAAAAATTTTAACAGAAACAAAGAAAAACTTGTTTTTTTTTCCAAATTTTCTGTCTTTTTTTATTTTTTTGCGCAAAAAATAAAAACCGCAGAGGTAATCAAATACCACCAAAAGAAAGCTTTATTTGTGGGAACAAAATAAGAAATATGTTTGGGTACAGTGTAGCATGACCGCGTAATTGTCATTCAAGTTGCGACAGCGGTGAAAATTGGCCTGGGCGGGAAGGTGTCTAAGTGCCTGGTATTGAAGTGGTTAACCATCGCCTATGGAGATTTTCAAGGGTAAAAGATTGTCGCCATTCCAAAAATCACTGCTTCTACCAAAGAAAATGGTTCCACTCCGCATTTTGCTGGCAGGGGGTAGGCTCTATCCTGGCTAAAACTGTTTTATAAATAAAAAAGTGCAAGAGTTTGCACCTCTTGTTTTGATGCACCTGGAATGTGTTTGTGCAGCTGAAATCAGGTAAACTGTTGGCGCTATATAAATCCTGTATAATAATAATAACTGAAAGTTTGTTAGGCTATAAAGTCTGTGTCAGCTTTTCAGGGCAGACCTGTTTGGGATCTCCAAGTCTGTGGGCAGGTGGTTGTAAACAGATGTGCATCCAGGTCCGGAGTCCATCCAGGTCCTGAGGAAAAAAAAAAAATCATCCTTTTCTGTTTTTCCAGACCTAAAGCCCATACACACTATCAGATTTTCTGCTGATTTTTGTCTTCAGATTTACCAAAACCATATATGAGGTCAAACCTAAGGCAGTGTACACACGGGCGGCTTTTCGACCGGACTGGTCCGACGGTCTATCCGACGGACTTTCGATGGACTTTCCGAACAAACGGACTTGCCTACACCTGATCACACCAAAGTCCGACGGATTCGTACGTGATGACGTACGACCGGACTAAAATAAGGAAGTTCATAGCCAGAAACCAATAGCTGCCCTAGCATCTGTTTTCGTCCGTCGGACTAGCATACAGACGAGCGGACTTTTCAATAGGAACTGTGCCGGGAGAGTTCCGCCGTAAAGATTTGAAACATGTTCCAAATCTAAAGTCCATCAGAATTTCGACCGAAAAAGTCCGCTGCAGGTCCGATGAAGCCCACACATGGTCGAATTGTCCGCTGGACTCGGTCCGGGTGAAAAGTCCGCTTGTGTGTACGCGGCATTAGGAGTTTCAATTTGTATGCAATCAGGCAGGCCCTTGCACTACATGGTTTTGGTAAATCTGAAGACAAAAATCAGCAGAAAATTTGATAGTGTGTATGGGGCTTAAGTGTGATGTGACCGGAGATGGTCTAATGTAAATGGACACTTTACAACCAGTTGCCAATAGAGCCATCACGGATCTGCCAACATCCACTGCCAACATGCGAACAAAAAAAATTAATGGACAGGTTTTCCAAAAGTGTCATCTGTCCCATTCAGCTGAACAGAGCAGACATGGCCCATGAAAGAACACTCTTTATTGGACAGTCGAGAGGTAAGTTACAATCAGGACTTTGTGAAGTCTCATTATAAAAAGGAATAAAACTGCATTGGATTAAAAATAGATACAACACCAAGAACAATGCCAATGCCTTTGTTGCATTTTTTATGCAGAATTTTTTTTTTTTTTTTAAATGCAGCCAATATGGGTGCAGCAATCAATATATAAAAAAAAAAAACACACACAGATACAATGCTAATTCACAAGGACTCTCTTTTATTCAAGGTAAAATTAACCAATAAAACTGAATAATACCTTCTGCAGTGTATTATTTGTTCATAGTCTTGGCTGTATGATTACATTGTATTGTTGCTTTACAGGAAAAAAAAAAAACAAACAAGACCTAAACTAACTTGCTAATAAATAGGTATAGTATTAAAAAGGTAAGAAACAACAGAGGTGCATTTATTTGTAACTTAAATGGCGATGAGGGTCTTAATTAAATGGCACTCATATGTCCAAAACTCTGTACTGATCTCTTTCCCAGATAAAGTCTTGAAAAAATGCTTCCTATGAAGGAATATTTTATTATAAACAGCTGTAAGCTACAGTCTAAAATGTACCATGTCTTTTTTTTCTAAATCTCTTTTCTATTTTCAGTGTTCCTTTTGTTAAAGTCATCATGTATTTCACAGAGAGATTCTAGATTTAATCTCCAAGCACCAGGGGATATATAAAAATGTTACTGAATATAAAACCTAAATGGTGTTTGTACTGTGAATCATCAACCTCTGTTGAGTTTTTAGAGTTTGTTTACCATTACTGGGTGTGTATTTCAGCTGCCTTAAAATTTCCAAAAACCATTTATTTATAGCACAGGTTAAATTCATAACTTTAGAGTGCTGTTTCAGGCAAATAACCTGATACACAATAAAATTATTCATTTCTCTTAAAGGTCACACTTGGAACAGCAGGCAATATCGTGCTTCCTTACTAAGTAAGCTCTTATCCCACATCTACTAAAAAACAAGAAAACACTGAGCCAGACATCTTCTATATATTACTCCAGAAGATAAAAGGGATCATTTAAAGAACAATCACTGAGTAATCAATCACACTAAAAAAAAAAAAAATAACTTGATTTTCTAAATTGTTTACACTGGTGAAGTTGGGAATCCACATTGTGCTATTTTGGCTCAATATTTACAGCTTTTGATTAAACACTCTTGGCTCTGAGCCAGGATTTACCCCAGGGGCATAATGATATCAGCAGATTGGTATTTTGTTCATGGAAAAAAGAAAAAAAAAACACGTACAAGTTTGGAAATAATCAGAACTTTCAGAATATGACCGAAGACAGATTTCTGGTAATTGGGATTTATTTAAAGTTAACCTGTTATGAGAGGATTATGAATTCTACCATAGCTGCCCTCTTCTTCTGAAAACATTGGTGTTCAAGATGTCATGCTGAATCTCTTGCTTCAAGATTGCGTTGCTAACTAAATTATGCAAAAAAGGACCTCTGGTTTCTCTTAACAATGCAAACATTTATGGTTCAAAATTTATACAACAAATCCCAGACTGAGAAAATGCATGGGCACTGTGTAAATCCTCAGGCCATTTACACTCTGGCACCAAAAGAGACACTTGCCTTCTGCTCACATGCATTAAGGGGTGTTCTGAGCTAAATTGCTTAGGTTTCTACCCTTGCTGGGCATTATTCCCAAAAGTTTAGGCCAGTCTATTCTATTCACTTTAATAGTTTAGCTTAGTGGCCTTGCAGTTTTTGTACATTCCTCTTAACTACAGTGGTCTGTATATTGGGCTTCATGCACATGAGCCTATGAATTTACGCAGGCTCTTGAAGGTTCTTCATAAAAAGTCGCCCATAGTGCACCTCAACACATACTGGCATAAATGTGTGAATGTCTGTATAAGCTGATATGTTTATACAAAATCATTCTTCAGTCCCAATCCCAGGAATCTCAATGCATCATATCCTCAAAATAAGATATTAAAGACCAGCATAAAAATCTCATTAACTGTGAAAAAGAAAATGACCTAGAAGCACAAATATGCAAAAAGTAAAGTCAGAGAAAAGGTAGACCTCCTTATCTCTACACTTATTACTGATAATCCACTCAAGGCAAATTTGCAGGAGAAGACACCATATTCTCCTGGCATTGCCTGCACATCGCCATCACTTAGAAGTCTATGCAGCTCTAATGTGCAGGTGTGGCATGGAGAATAAGACTTGCAGCACTGGATGCAAACAAACATCAGAGGCCATGGCCATTAGATGGTGGTATGCACGCATCTGTGGAGGGCAAGAATGGGTTGGGTTAGGTCAGGACAAGGGTGAAACAAAACGATAAATGCACCTATCCTTTAAAGGAGTTGTAAAGGCAGAAGATTTTTTTTTTAACTTAATACATTCTATGCATTAAGATAAAAAAGCCTTTGTGCAGCAGCCCCCCTAATACTTACCTGAGCCCAAATTTATCCAGCGATGTTGTAGGAATGTCTCAGCTGCCCGGGACTCCCCTACACATTGGCCAAGACAGCAGCGCAAGGTGATTGGCACCCACTGCTGTCAAAGTCAGCCAGCCAATTAGGGGAGAAAGGGCGGGACCGGCTCACAGCTCCGTGTGTGAATGGACACAGGGAGCCGTGACTCGACTCGGGTGCCCCCATAGCAAGCCGCTTGCTGTGGGGGCACTTAACAGAAGGGAGGGGCCAGGAGCACAAAAGAGGTACCAGGGAGGAGGAGAATCCGGGCCACTGCACAGGGCAGGCAAGTATAACTTGTTTGTTGTTTTAAAAAAATAAAAAAATAAATAAGGACTTTACAATCACTTTAAGGCATTCAGTCTGTGCACAGAACATTTCTAATTTTCTTATTGTAACAACAAATGGTAAATCAGTTCTATTATATATTACACACGTGGCATGAATAACAAGTAAATTATGGTTAAAAATATAAGCTTTTTAATGGAAAGTAACATTTTTATTTTTGTATTAAAATGTACTACTGCCATATAAATAAACTACAAATGTATGAGTGCAATATCATCATACATTCAGAAAGTCACACGGTTCTGCTAAAGAGAGTTTGACGGCAAATGTTTTACCAGTCAACGATTTCAAAACACATCTGCACATGATGATTAGCTCATGTAACCTTTGTTATACATTGACATATGATAAAGAGAATAATGGCTCCTATGGAAAATAAAGTGCTTAACTATTTTAAATATTTTAAAGTAAAAATTATTTTTTAAAGTGTATGCCATCAAAACATTTTAGCCTGCTTTGAATAGAGTGGGGAAGGGTTAAAACCCTGTTGGGTTTTTACTGTTATTTTAAAGTGATACTAAACCCAGGACCCTGCATTCACTATATCTGGTCTCCCACAGTACACAATGCAGCAATAGTTTTAGTAAATATAAACTGCTAAAAACCTTTTCTCATTAGCAGTATTGTGACTTTAATCAGTGTCCAGCCAAGTACTGGTTAAAGCTTGGAGGAGTTTTCTGACTGTGCTATAAGACTGTAAAACCCCTAACCCTCTGTCTGAACAGTGCTGTTTGGCCCTGCATTGATCACATGCATCATTCTAAGAAAAAAAAAAACCCTCTAGCAATAAACACCAAATTGAGCATGTGCAGCCTGACTCCATAGACTCTGTGTTATCAGGCAAATTATTAGGAGTCAGTGGAAGGAGGGGAGGATCAAAAGACAGGATCAAACAGCTTTTTTACACAATGCGGATGATTAACTCCTTAGGTTCCACAGTGAAGATAACAAGCATGCATTACTGCATATATAGACTGATTTTAAGGTTGTGGGTTTAGTAACACTTTAAGCTCTATTAGGGCTTTATTAAAATAAAAAAATCACTGGTGTAGAAATTCAGTTTTATCACTTTTCATGTTAAAGAAAAACATGTCTTTTCCGCTTAGATTGTAAGCTCTAACAAACAGGGCCCTCCGATTCCTCTTGTATTAAATGGTATTGTAACCGTACTGTCTGCATTTTGTAAAGTGCTGCACAAACTGTTGGATATTAATCCTGTTTACTATTATTAAAAGATTATCTATACCTACAGTTTTGAATAGAATGGAGAAAGGCTAGAAACCCTGTTTAGCACTATCCAGGACTCCAGATGTCCCCTAATTTGATCTGTGGACAACTTTTTACCAGACAGAAGTGAGGGAAAGTCTGCACCAGTGAAACAGAAAAATAAAGAGCCGACATGGGTTCCAGGCTTCCGCTACTTTAAGATGAACTATTGGCACATAAACTTCAATTCAAATATATTTACAGCAATAGGTAAAGGATATAAAATCACTTTGTGTGCACCAAATGGCTTTACAAACCAAGGTATCTTGTAAATGTAGCAGAGGTGTGGGAGGGACCCAGCAAGCCCTCTCGCTACAGATTTCCTGCATAAAACCACAGAAGGGGCGGGTACAAGACCAGTCACCCTGCACAAGGAGAAAGAGCAGCAGTGATAGATCCTTATTACAGGAAAAGCTTCAAACTGGATTACTGCACAGATCCAGAAGTAATACACAAAGCACACCAAGATTCAAGAATACATATGACTCTTGCATTTAGACAATATCTGCTTATCCCAGAGTTCAGTTTAAAATGTTAAACTTATGCCGGTATTGCTGTTAGAGAGATTTTCCTTTGCTTCCTGTCCTGGGAATGACCTACCAGTCAGGTATTGAGGGAATCTCTCCAACAGCAGGAGTATCTGACATGAGTTCTACTTTTGCCCCCCAACCTATCCAAACCTATGAAAAAAAAAACAAAAAAAAACGGCTATACACACACTGTATCTGCAAAAACTGAGGGAAATCTTCCAATAGGGCACTTGCTCTGGTGACAACTGTCAAAGATGGATTTCCCTTACAATATATTGAGATTTTCTCCTAATATAAATATATATATATATATATATATATATATATATATATATATATATATACACATACATATACATATATATATACACACACACATATACATATACACATACATACACACACACACACACACACACACACACAGAAAGTGAAAGTAATGCTCCCTAATGGGACAAAGATGGCAACCTTTAAATGTTCCCTACACCTCCCAAAAAAACAAAACAAAAAGGTTTTGGCTTCAGATCTACTTTAAGAGCAAACATCGCAAGATGCCAAAAAATCCCTCATCTGTGTACCTCTTTGAATTACTTATTAGGGGTACACTTCGCCTCAGTTGCAAACAGGGAGATTCTCATGGAGACAGTGAAATGGCAGCTCAGCCCTGAAATCTGAAAACTTAAACCCCATCAAAAAAAAAAAGGGTGCAAAACACTGGAGGGTTTTTTAGCTATGAAAATAATAGCAGCCCTCTAGGTGGAATGTTTATCCTGAAATGGCTAAACCAGTTGACAGGTTCACTTTAAATGGTTATTAGTGGCAATCTCAGTGCTTCTGAAACATTATAAAGCCACTTGGCCCATGGCTACATGGTCAATGAGATCGTGAGGGACCTGTAATATCATTTACAACAGGATTTTAGAATTAAATAGGCCACCCAAAGCTGCCCTTGCACATAAAAGCATGCCGCCACACAATTATACTTATAACTACAACATATAAAACTAAGTAGAGCAATCAAGTGAAACTACAGACACCAGTGCTGACTTAGTATCCTAGGGATTGCCATATACTCAATATAGGCTGCAATGAACTTTGTGCTTCATGAGGATGCAAAGCTCACAGGGGTTCGCAGCCACCCACACGTGTTCGAGCCAAGGATGCTGGCAAATGCGACCGTTTCCAGAATATATATATTATCCTTTTACTAACTACAGAGATACCATATAATTATGCTGTTATTCAGATGAGCTGTCATTCATTATCATCATTGCAGGAGAAATTAGAAGCAAAGACTCAAGAAAATAAAATTTGATTAAACAAATCCACTGTGTTTTTTTTACCCAATTGTATGCCTGTTCAACAAGTGAGAAGGGGGAGGGGGGTCTCAATGTAGCTGTTTATACAAAGTTAATTATAGTTTGTTAAAATAGGCTAAATTTTCAAGTAAAACTTGAATTTCATTGTATAAATATAGATCTCTGTATACATATTAAAATTAAGTTTCAGGAATGTCAAATTGAGGCCTATCATATGCTTTTCTGGATATATAAGAGAGTGCAGTCATTCTGGCACCTGACACTGGAAAGTATAATCATAAAATACCATGTTTTATAAATTAAATAGTGTGGGAAATGTACAAGTGGACTTAAAACAATAACAAATGGTAAGATGGAAATCCTTTGCAGAACACTGAAAAAAAGATATTCACATTTGTGTGTGCAGATGTTGCCAAAAAAGAAACTGGATTAGGTCAGTAGATTGCAAAAACAAATGACAAGTTTAATGTCGGTTACTCAGCTATGCACAAGTTTTATTTTTCTATGTCAAAATAAAATGTATATATTCATGAGAATCTGTTAACGGTAACTTATATGAATGAAGACAATGACAAGTCCTGAAAATACTAGTTGCCAGGCTGTCACATTTATTCAATGGCTTAAAGCTGAACTCCAGGAAAAAAAACTAAATGTTCAAATTGACGTTTGCTGGACTCAAAAGTTACCGCTGATGCTGGTTGTACTATGTCAAGATGCCTTCTGGTGATGTTAAAAAACCTACTTTGACTCATGCAAGATACTACTGTCAGCTTTGGATGAAAAGATTGACGTTTCCAGCTATAGTACAGTGCGGGAATAATTTCATTTAGCTCTTTACCCCACTTCCTCTTCCCTCATGTATTCGCAAAAAGCTACAGTGAGGGGAAAAAAGTATTTGATTTTGTATGTTTGCACACTGACAAAGAAATGATCAGTCTATAATTATAATGGTAGGTTTATTTTTTCAGTGAGAGACAGAACAAAAATATCCAGAAAAATGCATTTCAAAAAAGTTATAAATGGGTTTTCATTTTAAGAGAGTGAAATAAGTATTTGAACCCCTATCATCAAGATTTCTGGCTCCCAGGTATCTTCTATACAGGTAACAAGCTGAGATTAGGAGCACTCTTAAAGTGAGTGCTCCTAATCTCAGCTTGTTACATGTGTAAAAGACATCTGTCCACAGAAGCAATCAGATTTCAATCTCTCCACCAAGTCCATGACCAAAAGGCTGTCCAAGGATGCCAGGGACAAGAGTATAGACCTACACAAGGCTGGAATAGGCTACATTGTAATTTTTTCACTTTTTTTTTTACATATTCACATTTTTATACATTTTTTCAGAATACTATATTTGCAATCATCCCCACACATGTGGAATGTGTTTTGGCAATCAGGCATGCTACGTGGATGGTTTTTTGGCCAGGGCGGGGTTCCTTGCCTTAGCTCCGGAACAGACAACCAGTTTGGGGTTCCATCTTCCTCAATGTTAGCCAAGCACAGTGCTTTAGCATATCCATTTGTATTTACAGTTTATCTCTGTACCCAACTCCTGACGAATGGCATATAGCCATGAAATGCGTTGAGTCACAAAAGGAAGAAACAAAATAACTGTCAATCTCCCTCGGCCTGGTGCTCCATGCAAGTACTCCCCTTGTGGAGTTTCAATAATCGTAAGAACATTGAGCAATCAGCCCAGGACTACACGGGAGAATCTTGTCAATGATCTCAAGGCAGCTGGGACCATAGTCACAAAAAACAATAAAAAAAACAAATTGGCAACACTATGCTGTGAAGGACCGAAATCCTGCAGCAACCGCAAGGTCCCCCTGCTCAAGAAAGCACATGTGCAGGCCCATCTAAAGTTTGCTAATGAATAATTGAGAGGAGAACTGGGTGAAAGTGTTGTGGTCAGATGAGAACAAAATCAAGCTCTTTGGCATCAACTCAACTCATGTTTGGAGGAGGGGAATGCTGCCTATGACCCCAAGAACACCATCCCCATGTCAAACATGGAGGTGGAAACATTATGCTTTGGGGGTGTTTTTCTGCTAAGGGGACGGGACAACTTCACCACATCAAAAAGGGACAATGGACAGGGCCATGTACCATCAAATCTTGGGTAAGAAACTCCTTCCCTCAGCCAGAGCATTGAAAATTGTCATGTGTTTTAGGTCCTTATGCTGTAATGCCCATCCACAATCCAAAGCAACAAAGGAGTGGCTCAAGGAGAAGCAAATTAAGGTCCTGGAGTGGCCAAGCCAGTCTCAAGACCTTAATCCCATAGAAAATATGTGGAGGGAGCTGAAGCTTTGAGTTACAAAATGTCAGTCTTGAAACCTACACGACTTGGAGAGGATCTGCAAAGAGGAGTGGGACAAAATCTTTCCTGAGATGTGTGCAAACCTGGTGACCAACTACAAGAAACGTCTGACCTCTAATTGCCACAAGGGTTTTGCCACCAAGTACTAAGTCATGTTTTTCGAAGGGGTCAAATACTTATTTCACTCATTAAATTGAAAATCAATTTATAACTTTTTTGAAATGCGTTTTTCTGGATATTTGTTTTTATTCTGTCTCTCACTTAAAATAAACCTACCATTAAAACTATAGACTGATCATTTCTTTGTCAGTGGGCAAACGTAGAAAATCAGCAGGGGATCAAATACATTTTTACCTTAGTGTAGGCATTCTTTTCGCAGAATACAAGACACTCTGTAAATGAACAAGGGGCGAGGAGGGAAGAGAAGGGGTGGGTAAACGACAGGATCTCCCCTCTGCCATTCTCAGAATGTTCATGCGCCAACATGAGACATGATAGGAGGAGAGCAGAGAAACAGATGAGCTCATCAGTCTGCTGATTTTCACTGTCCAGTGACAGTGACGGACTGGAGAAGGGACAATGGATTTGATACTCTTTCGTTAGAATCTGTCAAATTTGGAACGCTGCATATAGATATTTTATAGATATAAAAATCCTTGCTGGGTAAGTGGTAGGTATCCGATAATTACTTGAAGGCTTTGAGACCATGAGGATGGAATAAATTCCCAATCTTATGAATGCCCGCTGAGGTCCAGCGCTTCAAATGGAAGGGAATGGAGTTGTAAAGTAATACACAGCATTTGTTTTAGTGCTCGAGTATGAAGTCCTGTGGAGATTTATTGTACGGCCTTCCATGTCGTGATTGTGGCATTAATAGTTGGTAGAAAGAACCGAGGTGGATGATAAGATAACTAGATTGCTGGAAGAAGTAGAGTTGGATCTTGTGAGAGTGCTGCTGCTTCAATCTCAAGTCGGAGTGTTGGGGCGAGCACTCCACCAATGTTTGGCTTGATCCAATGGAGCCACTTTATAGTAAAGCTGGACATTAGGGGCTCCCAGTCCTGCAGAGCTTCTAGGCTCGCTAAGCATGGAGGATTTCAAATGAGGTTTATGGCCTGCCCATATAAAATTGCTAAGGATATGTTGAATTTAGATAAATCTGAACGTGGCATGTAGAAATGTTATATTTACCACTTGGATCCAGCAGGAAAAGAGCTCTATGCACTTTAAAAGGTCCTTCCTTACATTGTGCTTAAAAAAAAAAAAAAAAAAAAAAAGACCTGAATGGCTCAGAGGGACATACCCAACAGGATCTATCCTACAATATCATATTTGCCAATGTTATGAAAATAAATTACTTTACATATATGGATGCGATGTGTGGCATAATTACACCTTTAAACTTTAGCTTGTTGTGGGTGCAACCACTGTACACAGTTATTTCCTTCTGTATAAACATACATAATCATTTTTCCAGGCTAAAACTAAATTGTTCAAATGTTTGCTATGAGTGTAATAAATGAAGGAGCTTTCCCTTTAAAGGCATAGGAGAAAAATGTGTCACAAAGCACAAGAGTCATGAAGGCAGAACACCAATACAAGTTCACACATAAATCGGTGCTATTTCTAGTGCTTGACAATAAACACAACAGAGATTTTGCATGCTTAAATACACCACCCACCACAAAAACACACCTACATTATTTTTTCCAGTGTGTTTCAAGGTAGCCCATCTGTTCTATATCGTATGGTCACATGTGTTTGTTTTGAGCATGTACGCTCCTTAAGGTGCCATTAAATAATTGGGTCGTCCCCCCCCCCCCCCCGCCATAGAGAATACACTATATTTCGCACAAATATGGCCCTAGTGCTACAGTTGCCTGCCGGGGCTGGAGAGATACATTTTTCTAAATGTGCTGCCTTTGTTAATGAAAAATTTTGCCAGGCTCACACTAGAATGCCAAAAATCCAAAACAGCCTTGCTAAAATGTTTGCTATGAGCGTAATAAATGAATGAGCTTTCCCTTTAAAAAGGCAATGGAGAAAAATGTGTCACACAAAGCACAAGAGTCAGAAAGGCAGAATGCCAATACAAGTTCACACATAAATCGGTACCATTTCCATTTCAACATTTGGTGCCTGACAACAAACTAATAAGCAGCAAACAGAACAGCAACGACGCCTCACTGTCAATATATTCATATATCACTGTGAAATGCTCACTCTGGTGACTTAATGTACTGTACTAAAACTTTAGTACCATCTAAAGTCCCCATCCAAAGATGTGCTTAGTGCACTCCACGGCCATTATAAAAAACTAAATATAAATTCACTTGTAATTGTTGTGTCACTAAGGTCATTGAAAGCTAGCTGGGAGTTTGTAAACAGTAATAAATCACAGGTTTCTTTATTTTGGTAACTTCAGAAATAAAAAGATTCCCGTTTCAACTTCCAGCAGAAATTTTATTGGGTTTAACAAAAGCACAAACATTGACCTGGTTTGACCTTTAACTGCCACTTCTAGACAATACTGTGCCTCTAATATAAGAGGAAAGTGGTGTTGTCCATAGCAACCAGACTGTAGCTGACATTTGTGCGGTTTAGTAATATCAGTCATCTAATTTTTCACTACTTTTCTCTACTTCTTCAGCAAATAAAACTCCCATTACTGTATTTAAACCAGTCACCTAATGCATCAACAGCTATTTTGTAGCATTTGGAACTTAATAAAAGCAAGGCTATTAATGGTGTAATTATGTGATAACCTAGTATTGCTACCTACCCTAGGTTGATTTACTAAAGGAAAATAGACTGTTCAGTTTGCAAGGGAACTTTCCCCAGAGCTTAAAGAATGAAGTGAAGCTCTATCATCCAATCATGTAAAGGCAAAAAGGTCATTTGTTTTATCTCTTGCATGTGATTGGGTCTTCTTTCCAAAGTTAAATGTCACTACATATACTAAGCGCTAGGGAAGATTCCCTTACAAAGTGAAACTCCTGGTGTAAAGTGAAAAGCCCAACAATCTCACTACAGCAAACAATTTTGTTTATAAATTATCACCACTTTTAAAGAGGAACTAAACTCAGAAATGTGTGCCCAACAAAATGCAGTCATATGATAATTACTAATATTGCCTGTTGTCTCGCTGCAGCTTATATTTCCCCATTCCTAACATTACCATGCCTTGTTATGCACTGGGTCTCTGTATGGAAGCGGCCATCTTGATAGAGGCAGTAGGACTTTGCTTCCTCATGTCAGAGCCTCTAGCAAGGAGAAGAGTGTGTGGTACAGTAGTGACACCACCATCTTTCATTTTAAAATCTCCCGAGATCAGCAGTCAGACATCTATGAGGCTGCAGACAAGTATTGCTCAGATACACTCACATATCAGGCAGCACTCACCTATTATTCAGGTTCCTTTTTTTGAGGGTACTGCTTAGACACAATTAAAGCGGTTGTAAAAGGTCTATACATATTTTTTTTTTTAACAAACAGGTTCTACATACCAGTTCTGTGCAATACCATTGCAGAGTGGCACCTTCTTTTCAGGGGTCCCCCACTGGAACTCTTCTCAGTTTGCCATAAAGGAAGCCGCTTCCTATGGTTGTGAACCTGCAGGCTCGCTCCCCTGCCGGGCTCTGTGCATCTTTTGACACATACAGCATTGCCCCCCCCCCCCCCACTCCTCATAGGATTTGTTTGACCGAAGCAGGAACCAATGGCTCCTGCTGCTGTCTCTGAGCCTGTGAGAGGGAAGAGGGAGAACCAGTGCTTCTGCAGATGGGCAGAGCACTGGATCCATACAGGACTCAAGTATTAAGGCTACTTTCACACTGAGCCGCTTTACAGGCACTATAATGCTAAAAATAGCTCCTGCAAAGCGCCTCTCCTGTCATTCCAGTGTGAAAGCCAGAGGGCTTTCCACACTGGAGCGGTGCGCTTGCGGGACGTTAAAAAAAAGTCCTGTAACATCTGACCATTTGCTAAATGAGATTTTCCAGTATGCTGGGAATTAACCGCCTTTGTACTCGACCTCTACATAAATTATGTTGACACACCATCGCATTTTTGTATCAAAGTATTAAAAAGGCCTGCACAGACCACTTGCTTTCCATGAACCAACTCAATGCAGAAGCACTTTGGGCTTCCCACTACGCAGGTCTCCTGCAGCTAGAAAGTCATACAATAGCAGCATTTCAATAACCATTGCACCTCTGCTAGTGACAGCTTCAGTAAATAACAAAAATACCAGCTCACAGGAGGCATAAGCATCAAGAAAAATGTCAGACACAGCAATGACTTCATTACAGAATCCATTAATCAAAAGTATTAATTTCTCTGAATTCAGCTGTTCTTCCTAAATCAAATACCTCTTTGTAAAGAACCTGGGTAAATGAAATGGCATTAGTCTTAACAATTGTAGGATTTTCTTTTTTTACTACTATCAATTTCAAGGAAGCCCTGGGAATAATGATTTCCTTGGCATATACAATTAGTTTGTACTGTTTTTGCATATAGGACCAAACTTGGCCAGGCCTAATAAGTTATAAAGCTTATGTATATTACTAATACCTACAGAAAATACAGACTGTGTTACAGCTGTAACAAATTCTAACCACTGAAACAGTGTCGGCTGGTGACGTCTTAAGATGGTGGGGCGTCAGACCCAACCCTTACTTTATGACCCATCCCACTTCTCATAAGCACCACACATTATAGACTCCACCCACTCCATCCCCTGTATTCCACCTTCCACCCATAGTGCACCTGTGTGCAACACCTGCTCTCCCCCCCCCCCCCCCTCGTGTGCAACATCTGCTCTCCACCCATTGTGCAATAAATGCCCCCACCCCTCCCATATACAATAGCTGCTTTCCCATGTGCAATACGTCCCCACACACACACACCCCTAGAATACCTGTTTCCTTCCCATCCTTTGTGCAACAAATGTACTCCCCCATCCTGTGATAGCCAATCGACACCGCCATACAGCCTTAACACCGCCCTAGTCTCCTATGGACAGACTCCATCCAGAAGCTTCCGCCGCCCTTGGGATGGTGTCACTCAGATGTGGGCCGCAACCACTAGCGATGACACAGACAGAACTCAACCTTGGCGACTCCTATCCGGGGGGCTGGACTTGCCGGATCCCCACCCCCCTAGTGCAGGGAGCAAATAGGGAGCTCAATAGGCGGACCAGGTCGGCATATCAGTCCATCCTAATGATCTCAATTGAACACTATAGGGGGCTGCCAAGGCGCCAATAAGCGTAGAGAAACGATTTCTCTATGCTTATTGGCTCGTTTCTAAATTACAGTTCTAATGATTTTTAGGACAGACGGCCTGTTGGTAGGCAGATTAGGAAAAATATTTTTTTTTATAATCTACATAGCAACAGCAGAGAGAGAGAGAATCAAATACAGATATATACAAAGTTAAAAACTACTGCACACAGAAAAAATGGATAGTTTATTTCTATTTCTTACTTTTTTTTCCTGCAAACCGGTGGGGTGGCATTGCCCCAGGAGCCCCTATGGATGAGCCTCCACTGCACAAACTATCCAGAAGGTAGAGCAGCCTATAGGTACAAATCACTTCTTGAAGATGCCCAAGCTGCCAGGTTAGTGTTGGCAATATTAGAGAACATGTGGCTCCAGGGACTGAAAGGGTATTTAACCACTTGCTTACTGGGCACTTGTATCCCCTTCTTGACCAGGCAAATTTCCAGCTTTCAGCACTCTCACACTTTGAATGCCAATTGAGCTTTCATGCAACACTGAAATTTTTTATCTTTTATTCACAAAAATAGAGCTTTCTTTTGGTGGTATTTAATCACCACTGCATTTTTTATTTTTCTTAAAAGACCGAAAAAAAAAAAAAAACGTAATTCTTCTCCATCACTGATGGGCACAGATAGGCTGTACTAATGGGCACTGATGATGCGGCACTGATAGGCGGTGCTGATCAGGAGACTGATGAGGCTGCACTGAAATGCACTGATAGAGGGCACTGATAGGCTGCACTGATAGGTGGCACTGATGGGCCAAACGACTCGGCAATCACAGAGTGTGCCGGGCGCGTGGGCAGTGCGAGAGTGAGAGGACATACATGGATGATCTCCCAGCATTTGAGGTCTGTGCTGTAGCCATCTTTCGGCTATAGCAAGTGGCTAAATGTCCAGCAGGAAAATTTTGCTTGCCTTAAGCTTCGTACACAAAATGAAAATATCAGACGAATGATCGTCGGTTTATGTTGCATGCTAATCTCATATCAAAAATTAAGAGGTTACTAAACTTAAGAAAATTCTCTTATGACAGAATACAACTTCAAAAGTGATGTAATGTATTGTACTGCATTGCATTGTGCTGTACTGTATTCTTTGGTTTCCGAGCACGCTCGGTCTTGCTGTTCAATTTTTTTGGACGAATACTGTACTGATTAAACGTAAATCATACAGTTTGGTATCGTATGAGAAAAATGTATGCGTTTGTCCCTTCAGATAATTTCGGATGAACTGTAGTGATTGGCTCTCGAAAGTTGTGTACCAACGATCAGATCATATGATCGCTTCAAATGCGGTATTTTAAAATCTGATTTTCTGATCGTATGTACTAGGCTTTAATATCGTTGCTTAAGCAATAAAAGAGTAAATTAAGATACCTTGTTACAAAAGAAGCATATGCAAATATATGGGTCTGGCAGTTTAAATGTAGGTGAAGACTAGACAAATTGGAGGCTGGACATATTTTCAATTAATTTTTAATGTCAGAAGGTTTTTATTTTTGCATACAATACATAGAAATATCACACATTTGACAGTACTAATATGACCTTTTTTTGTTCCACTCCAACAACAGATTATCCTTATAAAATGTCAGCTATTATCAACCCCCAAGGCAAAACATAACACTAAAAAAGTTAAAACAATAAAAAGACAACTTTAAACAAATTAGACTTGCCAATAGAATTTTATGACGGCATCTAGATTCATGACTCATTTTAAACCTCACAGTACACATTAAACATTATTAAGTCTAGACACGATTTTTTCGGAGGATGACTTGACACACACACACAAAATATAAAGCCATCGCTTGGGGGATTTAAAACATCATTGTTTTGTAATATAGTCAAGAGCTGTACATTCTAGATGTGAAATGATTACCAAGCCCTAACTGCAATTTATAGACTACAGGCAAACAGGAAATGTTCAGCCTAGCCGTCACTGGTATTATTGTTAAACCATGAAGCATAACAAATGATAAAACTCACTTCATAACTCCTTTTTTGGAAAGGAAAAAAAGCTGCTTTGGTAGGGAAAAGCACTCTTCCTGGCTTTTAAATCACACAAGTTATGTTTTAATGAATTAGACAGCTATTCACATTTCAGAATTCTTGGCAATGCATCTGAAGCTCATAACATTTATATAAATATGTATAGAGGGGAAAAGAAATGAATAGACCAAGTTATCACAGAACTGGCTACTCCTTTGTAGCATAGGAACACATTGTGAAATCACTGCTGATTTGAGCACTTAGATACAAAATGTCATGTATTGTTAAAGCTAAACCAACAATGGGTGTTGCAGGAAGAGATAGAAATATCAAGCAAAAGGCTTGCAAACTGGATATCAGAGAAGGTGATTAACATGTATAGGACTGTTACATCACAGCAAAAATAAGACATCTGATTTTTACGACACTAGACAGATTCATCATAACCCCAAATTTAAATAAATCACCTTCTCCCTGCTCTACGTTACAGTCCTCAAAAAAAACCCCAGCAGCTGGTAGTGTAACACCCCTGGTGTTTGCAGCTCTCAAAATTCTAAAAACCAGCGCTATATTGAAAAAAAAAACAAAAAAACAAAAAAACCTTTTAATCCTCTTATGCCCCGTACACACGATCGGAAATTCGGCCAGCAAAAGACCGATGAGAGCTTTTGGTCGGAAAATGCGACTGTGTGTATGCTCCATCGGACTTTTGCTGGCGGAATTCCAGCCAGCAAAAGATTAAGAGCATGTTCTCAATTTTTCGGTCGGAAAAAGTTCCGATTGGAAATTCTGATCGTCTGTACCAATTCCAACGCACAAAATTCCTATGCATGCTCGGAAACAATTGGTCGCATGCGCTGAAAGCATTGAACTTCATTTTCTCGGCTCGTCGTAGTGTTGTACGTCAACGCGTTCTTGACGGTCAAAAGCGAACTTTTGTGTGACCGTGTGGATGCAAGGCAAGCTTGAACGGAATTCCGTCGGATAAACCATCCAAGATTTTTCCGACGGAAATTCCGCTCGTGTGTACGCGGCATAAGTTATTAAAAAAACTAGGGGATGTGTGTTAAAATATGCTAACCCCAACTACATTCAAATTCAAGTGTCATCTGTGAAAGTCTTGTATTATTGCTTATTCCTAGAGATCTTACACGATCAAATTCACTTGTGTAGTCCACCACCATGTGTTTATATCCCTTTGGCAGGAAAAGGGGGCTTACCAGAACTTATTGACTCCTTATAATGGAGTCATACAACGCTTATTCCAATACAGTCCCAAACTGTCGCAAACTCTCAGGAAGCTCCTCTTATTCAACTGGGAAAATAATTTATCCCTACTCCCCTTTTACTCTGCTCCACCACAATTTGTTGTTTTTACATCACAAAACAAGGCCCCATAGTATAGTACAGCCCTTACATTTTCCACTCACCTATTCACAAAAGCGCCGGGCCAGGAGGTGGGACTATGCGACGGTGAGCTCTGAGAACACTGGGCAATTTAAATGAAAGCTATTACAGTGGGCAATCCCCACTCTCTGATGATCCGGGCGGATCGCCTCTTCCTCCTCACAGGTGAGGTTGCATTGATGGGCACAGGTCAGGCTGCATTGATGGGTACAGGTAAAGTAGTAGTAGTAGTAAATATTTATTTTTGTAACTGAACCACTTCAACCGCGGAAGAATTTACCCCCTTCCTGACCAGAGCCTTTTTAGCGATTCGGCACTGCGTCGCTTTAACTGATTTGCGCGGTCGTGCGTTTTTTATTTTTTGCACTATAAACAGAAAATAGCGACAATTTTGAAAAAAAAAATATTTTGTACTTTTTGCTATAATAAATATCCCCATTTTTTTTTAAAAGCTATTTTTTTCTCGGTTTAGGCCCATATGTATTCTTCTACATATTTTTGGTAAAAAAAAAAAAACACAATAAGCGTTTATTGATTGGTTTGCGCATCCGGTATTTGGTTGCTATCCGGACTCCACGAGCCAACGTACAGCTACGTGGCTTGGCGCAGGGGAAGCGGTTGATTCTGCATAAAACTTTTAAGTGTCACTTTATGAGATAATTTATGAGGGAGTGTTTAGCGGTGGGATTAGGGGCGGGATTAGGGGCAGGGCATGGTAGGGGTTGGGTAACTAGTGGCGAGTAACCCTTAAGGCTTGGCTAGTAGCTCAGGACTTTGAATTTATTGAAGTTGACATACTACACCAGGGCTCAAAATTTAGATTTCTATACAAATTACTCACAAGCATCAATAATTGAAATAAATATATGAACCACTAGTCATGTGCAAGTCCAAAAATGCATTTCATTAAAATTCCTACATTCATTTATAAAATCTTCAATTACATAAGCAGACAGGTAGGACTCTCACCAGACTGATACGACCCACTCAATTTATGTAGGTCAAAAACATATTTCCATACCACTTCCAATTGATCAAGATCCCTACTTTATTCCTTCCTTTTATGCATCCATGATTTGTTTCATCCACTCAATGCTCAGGACCGATATCAGGACTCAAAAACAAAAAAGAAGATTATTGTATATTGCAATATTTGTAATTACACAACAATCCACGTACTGTATACTGTCCCGTTAAAAAGGGTAAGTTCACCTTTTGTAACATGTTACACCAATATTCACGGTGTAACGTGCCACAGCTGCTTTGACAGCGAACAGGGGGAGCGAGAGGTACAGGCAGACAGCTTACACAGAAGGTCTGCAAGAACCCTGCATTGCATCTGCAATCTGCTGATCATGGGTGCAATGACTAGCAGGCTCACAGCAAAAAATTAAATAACAAATGCACATTTTACCTGCAAAAAATGTGCACTTATTTTTTTATACAAAAGGTGAACTTATCCTCCACTTCCCATCTGGGCCAATTCTGGCACTTTTCTACTATATGTAAAAATCGTCACATGGTATTTGCGCAGCGATTTTTCAAACACTTTTTTTTTCTGAAAAAAAAAAAAAAAAGTAAAAAGTTAGCCCAATTTATTTATATGCATGTATGTATGTATGTATGTTTGTATAATGTGAAAGATGTTACACCAAGTAAATATACACCCAGCAAGTCACGCTTTAAAATTGCGCACACTCGTGGAATGGCGTCAAACTTTGGTACTTAAAAATCTCCATAGGTGACACTTTAAAAATTTTTACAGGTTACATGTTTAGAGTTACAGAGTAGGTCTTGGGCTATAATTGTTGCTTTTTCTCTAACACACGCAGCAATACCTCACATGTGTGAGTTGAGCGCTGTTTACATATGCGGGCACGACTTACATATGCGTTTGATTCTGTATGCAAGCACACAGGGATGGGGCGCTTTAAATTTTAATTTTTTTTTTTTTTTTTTATTCTTTATTTTACTTTTATTTTTACACTTTCTCTTTAATTTTTTTTTTTATCACTTTTATTCCTATTACAAAGAATGTAAACATCCCTTGTAACAGGAATAGTGCGCGACAGGTCCTCTTTATGGAGAGATGTACATCTTTCCTCCAGGCTGGAAAGGCTGAGAGCAAAAACAATAAAATAAACCGTCTTGGCCTTTCCAGCCGAGTCCCCGGCATTGTTGACTTCCGCCGGCCCGGACGTGACATCATAACGTTGCGCCCAGGCCTCAGAGGGTCATAGAGATGCTCAACTTGTGGCGGCGACCGATTTGTTCTCTGGCTCACTGATCGTAGGGGTAAGTTGTTAGAAGCACTGGAGGGTGGTGGAAGGGGGGGGGGGGACGTCCCCTCCCGCCAACTGTAAGATTGATCAAGCAGCTGAACTGCCACTATGATTGTTCTTAGAGTGCACAGAATTGCCAGCTGAAAAAGATGATATCTGGATGATGGCTGTAGCTGCAGGCATCATTCAGATATCCCCACTATAAGTCCATTACATCATATGACGTACCTTGGGCGGGAAGTGGTTAATGAATGTGTGGCAGATTAGATTAGAAGGAAATAAAGTGTTTCTAAAACCTTTTTAATAAAGCTTTTGTAGGATCAGGACATAGACCAACTGTTAAACTCACTGCAGTTTCTACTACAAGTGTCTCTATCTCACATTCGCATTTAGTGTTTATTTGCATTCTATACAACTACTAAAAACTGATTTGTAACTGATAGTACATGTACAGTTAGCGCCCAACCAAAAATAAAGTACACCACCAACTGGTCATGCAAGTCTACCAATGTTCTTTAACCTCACTGGAGTACTCACTTGACAATGTTAGTGGCCAAGCCTGAATCATCGAGTCACTGAGAACACAAAACATACAAAATTCAGAGTTGAACCTCTTGATACCCACTGAACGCATTGGCAATTTAATAATAGTTGGTCATACCATATGAATGGTAGTTCATCGGCCCCATTGTGCTTTAAGTATATCCTAACTCAAGAACAAAAGAATATATTGCAGCTTACCAATACCTAAATTTGGTGGCTGAACTAGTTTACTTTTTGCGGTCCAAGTATATTTTTGGCAAAGAAGGAAGAATACCTGTCGACCCTGTCAGAAATCCAATATCCTTATAACATCTTTTATACTAAACTGAAATCTCAGACAATGTCATCAACCTTTCCCAGTTCTCTTCTGTGAGCTACAGAACTCCCCCCCTTTAAGTTCTAGAGAAAAGGAGGTGCTTGTAGTTCAAATCAGAAATGCAGCTTAGGGTGATAATGCTGTTCCACAATAGATACAGTACTGTGAGTAAGCTTGGTCACAAAAAGGTCAGAAAGTGTTTTACTGGCAGGCTCAGTAAATGAAAATAATGGGGGGAAAAAATTAATACAGTCACTAAATCTGAGAACTGGTCAGCTGCAATATTAATTTTTGTTCTTGAGTTAAGATACACATTAAAGTGGTTGTAAAGGCTGAAGATTAAAAAAAAAAAAAAAAAAAAAAAAAACCTATGCCAGAGGATCCCCCCTCCGCTTACCTTGATCCAGCGATGTTCACAAGAGCAGCGTCTCTCTCCATTTTCACTGGGCAGATTGATAGCAGCAGGAGCCATTGGCTTCTACTGCTGTCAATCAAATACTGTGATGAGGGAGTGGGGCATATAGACACAGGTAAGGCTGCTCAGGAGTGAGCCTGGAGTGCCCCCATAGAAAGGGTCTTTCTTTGGGGAAACTCACTGAAGAGTGGGGCAAGGAGTACCAGTGGAGGACCAGAGTAGAGGAGGATCAGGGCTGCTCTGTGAAATACCACTGCACAGAGAATATAAGTAGAACATGTTTATTTTAATAATAATAATAATAATTGAAAAAAAAATACACAAAAAGCTTTAGTATCACTTTAACTTTGTTCAGAATTTTAATCTTTTCTGTGCAGATCCTGGCCAATCAACAGGATCAAAAACCAACCTTAATGAATTTACAGATATATCAAACTCAAAACCTTCCCTTAATAAATTTCCATTACATAATCAACTGCAAAGAGGCCTTCTCCATCTGTAGCTCTGAAGCTTTATGTCAGCTTTCAGGCACCTTAATATATCCCTTACACAAACAATTCACTTTCACAGAATGAATTCTGTAAGCTACGGTATATTAACAAGGGAGAGATTAGGTTGCCTATATGGACAGGCACTAACTTGAAAATAATTAACGTGGTATTACACATTCACATCTGATTCATTCTCATTAAAAATTTTAAGCTGCATGCTGCATGTATTTCAATTTCCAATACTGTTTTCTAAAAGAAGCATTCCATTATGTCACTCCCATGCCTCCCGCACGCAATTAACTAGCTCTATTTGGGAGATGGTTATTATTGCTATTAGCTGGAGAGCATGCAAAATTAAATACATACATACTGTGACAGTTTTTTTTCTCCCAGTTTTCTAATTTCCAAATCAGGGTTTGGAGCTCAGAGACTTCCAAGTGCTTTGGGGGGGAAGGAGTCCCAAATCCTGTGTCCAGGTCTTGCCGGAAACCAGCAGGCTGAGTGTGCAGAAGGTCACAGCCCCTATAACCTAGGACCTGACAACAGTTCAGGGCCCCACTGAAGACAAGGAGGGTCTACATATGGGCCAGGAGGAACCCAATCCTTCTCCAAGATCAAAGAGGCTGCACAGAGCAGCCAGAGCTTGTATGTCTGCACAGTACAGGTGCAGCCAGTGACAGAGCAGCAAGGAGCTTGAAAGGAGCCAAGGTACAGCGTTTGTATGGGAGCACAGAGGGGCTGTGTTAGATGGTCTGGAGGAACAAGGCAAAAGGCCTGAGTGGACATGCTGCTAGAGAGAGCTGCGAGGCTGAACCTCACTTGTGCTCATGTTGATGGTGGTAACCCCTGCGTGGGAAATTTTCTGTCTGCACTTTACCATTTTACCAATAAAAGTGGACCAGCAAGCCCTTAAACAGAAGTTTAAAAACCTCACAAAATAATTGCCAAATAAAAAAAAAATAAAAAAAACACCAAATTCTACCTCCATTCTGCTATAACACATCTAAAATCTAACTATGTGTGACACGCCACACTCACTTTAACAAGCTATGCCATTTGTTGCACCTGAAATTTGGTACTGTTCAATGAAAATTTAAACTCTGGGAACACTTTAGAGTTGCAAAAGGCATTCTCCACAGCTTTTACTATGGAAAACAGGCATTGGATCCAGGTAAGGTCTTCACTTCACCCCTGGGACCCCTTAGACCCCCTACTGTCCAGACTTTTAACAGCAACAATAGAGACCAGGTTCTTCACGTAGCAGAACAAAAAGGGGAATTACAGTATGAAAACATGAAAGTTGTTATCTTTCCAGATGTTTCAACTGAACTACAAAAGCTGCAGGCTTCTTTTAAGGAAGTTAAAATTAAGCTTTTTAACCATCCAATATTCTATGGCTTACCCAATCCCTCTTTACATTTCTCTAAACCACATGAGGCACTGGACTGGCTACAACTCAGACATAAAGGGGTTGATTTACCAAAAGAAATACAGGCTGTTCACTTTCCAAGGGAAAGTTGCAGTTTGTAAGTGAATTTCCCCCAGAGCTTAGTGAAGGTGTTGAAATTTCAATTTGCAAAGATTAACCAATCACGTGCAAGAAAAACTGAAGATTGCAGGTTTGCTTGGACATAATTAAATGATGGCTGTCAGCAAAGCTTCTCCCAGTTCACCAAGCTCTGGAGAAAAATCCCTTGCAAAGAGAACAGTCCATTTGCACTTAGTAACACCAAAGCACCTAAATGAGTTAAAAAGTACTCCTATTACTTGCCCCCATCTGGACACTTGTTTACATGATTTCTACTTCCGTTCACTTCCCTAACGGCTTTATTCTTTGATGTGTTTTACAGGGGGGAAGATCCACATGGTAGCTGTCGGAGCAGGGCCAGTCCTTTCATAACACCCTGAACATGTAACATGTTATAAAAGGTGAACTTATCCTTTAAAGTCCCTGTTCAGGCTCTTCTGTTATATAGTTACAACCTCCTGTCACTCTTTTTTGTCCAAACAAATTAAGCAGCATATATGCCAACAGCCAAATAGAAAGGGTCCAATGATTCAAAGGCCAACAAAGTATACAGTGCTGTGGTAGCTCATTGATTCCTCCCGTTAAAATATTTTGGCTTCCTCGTGCAAGGTATGACCAATCAGATACACTGACAGGTCTGTCGGAGACCTGCATGGCATTAGCGATCTGCTTGATCGCTGGTACAATGCTTTAAAGGCTCCTGCAACAAAAAAGAATAAATGTGCTTTTTTTACCTGCAAAAAAATGTGATTATTTTGTCAAAAGTTGAACTGATCTTTTAAATGGCAGGATCACCAAGTAGGTTAATAAAAGTGCAGATTCAAAAAAAAAAAAAAAATACTGAAAATGATTTTTGAAGTTCCACCGACATTATAAATGTTAAAGTGCCTTGAAAAACTATTTTTATTTTTATTGGGATTTTATGTGATAGACCAACACAAAGTGGCAAATAATAGTGAAGTGGAAGGAAAATAAATAATTTTCAATTTTTTTTACAAATAAATGTGAAAAATGTGGCGTGCATAAAAGGCCAGATTTGTGGAGTGCACGACTAATAGCTGTCCTGTGGACAGATTCTCCCATCTCAGCTGTGGATCTCTGCAGCTCCTCCAGAGTTACCATGGGTCTCTTGGCTGCTTCTCTGATTAATGCTCTCCTTCCCGGCCTGTCAGTTTAGGTGGACGGCCATGTCTTGGTAGGTCTGCAGTTGTGCCATACTCTTTCCATTTTCAAATGATGAATTGAACAGTGCTCCGTGAGATGTTCAAAGCTTGGGATTTTTTATAAACTAACCCTGCTTTAAACATCTCCACAACTTTATCCCCGACCTGTCTGGCGTGTTCCTTGGCCTTCATGACGCTGTTTGTTCACTAAGGTTCTCTAACAAACTTCTGAAGGCTTCACAGAACTGTTGTATTTATACTGAGATTAAATTACACACAGGTGGACTCTGTTTACTAATTAGGTGACTTCTGAAGGCAATTGGTTCCACTAGATTTTAGTTAGGGGTATCAGTGTAAAAGGGGGCTGAATACAAATGCACGTCACACTTCACATATTTGTAAAAAATTTGGAAAACCAATTATAATTTTCCTTCCACTTCACAATTATGTGCCACTTTGTGTTGGTCCATCACATAAAAGCCCAATAAAACACATTTACGTTTTTGTCTGTAATATGGCAAAATGAGTAAATTTCAAGGGGTATGAATACATTTTCAAGGCACTGTAAATGAGATCTATGTGATTGGGTTAGCATATACTTTAAGTGTTAGATGTACTTTAAAGTGGTTGTAAACTCTCCCCCACAACTTTATCACATTTAAATCAGCATAAAACCCCTAATGATCACTGCTTGTAGATGTCTCCTTACTTGCTCAGTGTTTCAAACCGTCCTGTTCTTTATGACGTCACCAGCGCATGCGCATTTCTGATTCATGGCATGCTCTGTGTCCATTCACAGGATGCCGTGTCTGTAAATTTACAGTCCCTGCGGCACAGCACTCAAGTCCCACGACACTGCAGAGCCATTCAAAGCTTCCCCCTACACCACATGTGAATACACATGGAGTGTAAACCTGGGCATTGGTCTGCATACTGCAGTGTTATCAGCCACAGCTGATAACACTGATACAAGCAAACATTACAAGATCGGCACAAGTAAACACTGTGGAGTAAAACAAGTCGGCTATGAGCAGTGAAGCAGGTTTGCAACTTGCCATAGAAACATTGGATCGAGAAGGAAGCTTGGTTAACAGTACAGGAAGGGCTACATGAAAGGGCAGAAATATACTCTACTGTGGACGCAGAAAACAATACCCAAGATGGCGCTGCCTTACCCCTGGAAACACGATTTTTTTAAAGTTTTTAAAAAAAGTATTATGTGATTTGGGCTGAATTACAATGGCTATAGTTTGATAATAACTTAATATAATGGACTAGATAAAAAGAAGCATTGGAGTGGGAATTTACTTCCTCTAAGTGTCAGAGGAAGAAGGTGAATGGTCTAAAGACCGGTGCACAATATGAGGAGGATTTACTAAAACTAGGGCACACAAAATCTGGTGCAACTGTTCGTAGTAACCAATCAGCATCTAACTTCAGCTTGTTCAATTAAGCTTTACCTGGAGACTGATTGGTTACTATAATCAGCTGCACCAGATTCTCTGTGCTCCAGTTTAGTAAATCTCCCCAATATATTTTTGTATGTTAATCATTTTGAATGGATTAGCAGGGCTCCTTATTACATTAAAGAACACACCAGCAGAATTACAATGCACAATAGCATAAGAAAAGGGGAGAGAGGGAAATGGGACTTTGCATGAGGCATGCCAATGTGTAAAATACTAAGTGAATTGATATATCTGTAAATTGATTAGTGTACCAGTCCCACAGGGTAGTCCACGATTTGTAATAAACATAATATCAGTAATAATTATAACAATATAATGCAATCGTAAAAGATTAACATATCAGACATGTAATAATATAAAAACGTATTTAATACGAATATTCAATGGACATAACTGGTACAGTCAATACAAAATGAATAATTGATTCACGTAAAATACAAAGCATATAAATGGAATTCACATGATACATGTACAAATAGTATGTAATATCGATAAAATACATATTTTGGGCGAGCATGTCTCGGCACCCTTGTTTTGAAACAATGCGTTTAATGGCATTATAGCCAATCATCAGGAGTGAGATGCACAGTATATGATAGTCAAAGCCCATAGGCTATACTTAGCCTTTATGATGTAATTAGGCGGTGGGCTGGGATGAACTGTCTCACCTGGGGTTGACCCAGGTGAGACCCCCCCGATAAGAACGAAAAAAGGACCAAGAGGAGGAGCAGCCAAGAAGCAGGCCAGATAATCCACAGCATGATCCCATGTGCTATGTGTGCAACTTAACATGTACCAGAACTGAGTGATATATGTATGACGTGATGGACGTCCTTTCTCGTGATTGTATCATGCATAATAGATGCTTTGTGGTGTGCTGCAGTCCAGGTGTCTAGGCAAGTGGGTTGAAATGCCATTCTGAATAAATGGCACTACTATGCACATCTGTTAATGTGCTTTGCAGAAAAACGCACGTAAAGCAATGCATCAGTGTGAATGGGCCCAAATGGTAGGAATGTACATAAAGGAGAGATAAATGGAGATGCATCCACCTGCACATACAGACTTACAAAAGATGAAGCCCTTAAAAAAATCAATTGCATGAGTGATCCACACAGCGTTAATGTTTTTTTAAACTCTAGATCAAAACAATGTCATTGGAAAAAAAAGAGACCATGAGAACTCAGTCAAGGCAAATATCAATGCCTTCATGTGTCTTACAAGACTCCATTTAGTTAAATGGAGAACTGTAAATATTGATTTTTCCTTGGTGCATCTCATTGATGCCTTCACTGCCTTTCCATAAACACAGTAGAGGAAAGAACAAGGAAGAAAAATCAGCCCTTGATTTTCTTGTTACCTTGAGTCCGGAGGCTCTTAACATATAATATATATATAGAATCAATGAGCAAGAAACTTGGCTAATAAGAAAAAAAGAATCAGTCTTCTAAAAAAAAAAAAAAAAGGAATCCGTTTAGTAGTCTACCGTATAGACAGTGCAGAGAAAACCTCCTTTGAAGTAGTTTGTTTTGTGGCACTTTTATGGATTTCGGTTAATGCTTTTATATTATTAATTTATTTATTTTTTACCATTATCTATTGCAAACCCTCTCCTAGCCACCAGAGCCCACTGCTCACTGAATACTTAAGTATAACCTTGCATTTGGACACATGTAAATTCAAACATGTAATTTTTTTTACAGTCAGGACCAAAATAAAATACCATTTCTTTCAGCCTTCTAAATTAATATTTTATATTATCACAACCACCCAGCAATTATAGGATTCTTTTCAGGTTTTATACATTTTAAATATCCTGTTGTGAAAAGCAGGTTGCTTACAGAGCTCTGTATATAAAGTTTTTGTACAAAAAGTGTCACACAAATTTCTCCCTTACTGGAAGGCATCTAGACATTGATGGTTCTGCCTTAGGTTTCAATGAAAGATAAAGTAACTGAAATGGAAATACTTGCACTGGGCTGTATTGATCATGCTTAAAAAAAGTTAACGTTTAAACCGTTTTCCCGGTTTTGAGTAGGGAAGGGTTAAAATCCAGAACAGGTTATTTTTTTTTATTTTTTTAGCTGTCTGTGTCCTGCTGGTGAGATATCCTTTCACCTCCTATTCCGGAGACACAGCAAGAACTGAGGAGGACATCTCAAGTGAGAATTCCATTCCAAACAGTTGTCACCATTGGAAGAATTCCGCTCTTGCTATCACAGCAACTCAAATTAATTTTTTTTTTTCCATTGTTGTCTATCTTGATGACAAAATGGCATGTAGAAAGGGGTGACAAAATCACAAAAAATTTAATGGAGTCTAACCCATCCCCACTGTATCCACAGCTCACTCCCAGCACAGAGCTTGGGCTCTCACCAAGAGCGCAGGATCCCATACTAATGAACAGTAAATGGGGGGCCCGAGTCCCAAAGACCTGATTGCTGTAATATCCTCCGGTAGACTATTACATGGATCAGTTACTGTACAGCAAGCCCCTGTTTTGTTTTCTTCTCTTGAATGGAGAAAAGGATGCATTGTGTCTTTTTCTCCTTTGCTAGAGGAGAAATATATATACACACACACACACACACACACACACACACACACTAGATCAGGATTTGATCTAGGGCAGGGTTAAGGCCAAAGGTCATGGTCAAAAGTCATGGTCAGAGTAATTTAGGGAGGATTTAAAAACATTTTAAAATTTAGTATCACTGTGTTTTAACCCCTTCCCGCCGACCGTACGCACATATGCGTACTCGGCTTTCCGGGGTTATACCGGGATGATGCCCGCAGCTGCAGGCATCATCCCGGTACCGTTGTTTTCAGCGGGCGATCGGCTACCCGTGTATAACAACCGATGCGGCTAAAAGCCGCTCGGTTGTTATACCGGAGGAGCGGGAGGGGACATCCCCCCCTCCCGCCGCCTCCCGCCGCTGTTACCGGGCCTCCCGTGCAATCGGGAGTCCCGGTGTCGGTTCGGCTGCGATCGGCGGCTGGGGGCGGACTGGAACGAAGCTGTGAGCGGCTTCGTTCCAGCCTTCTTGTTGAAAATGCGGAAGCGACGTCATGACGTCACTTCCCGTTTACTCGGCTGCCAATGGCGCCGAATTTAAAAAAGTACACAGTATTCAGAATCGCCGTTTTCGGCGATCTGAATACTTTGAAGTGTAAAGGAGGGATGGGGGGTCTTTTAGACCCCCGATCTCTCCATAAAGAGTACCTGTCACCACCTATTACTGTCACAAGGGATGTTTACATTGCTTGTGACAGCAATAAAAGTAAAAAAAAAAAAAAAAATTTAAAACACAATTTATAAAAGTACAAAAATAAATAAAATAAATAAAAAAAAAAAAAAAAAAAAATTTTTTAAAGTGCCCCTGTCCCCGCGAGCTCGCGCAGCGAAGGAAACGCATACGGAAGTCGCGCCCGCATATGTAAACGGTGTTCAAACCACACATGTGAGGTATCGCCGCGATCGTCAGAGCGAGAGCAATAATTCTAGCCCTAGACCTCCTCTGTAGCTCAAACCTGATAACCGTAAAAATTTTTTAAAGCGTCGCCTATGGAAATTCATAGGTACCGTAGTTCGTCGCCATTCCACGAGTGCGTGCAATTATAAAGGTTGACATGTTTGGTATCTATTTACTCGGCGTAACATCATCTTTCACATTATACAAAAAAATTGGGGTAACTTTACTGTTTGGATTTTTTAAAATTCATGAAAGTGTCACTTTTCCAAAAATGTGCGTTTAAAACACCGCTGCACTAATACCGTGTGCTAAAAAATATTGCAACAATTGCCATTTTATTCTCTAGATTCTCTTCTAAAAAAATATATATAATGTTTGGGGGTTCTAAGTAATTTTCTAGCAAAAAATACGGATTTTAACTTGTAAACACCAAATTTCAAAAATAGGCTTAGTCATGAAAGGGTTAAGTAGGATTAAAAAGAAAATGTGTACGATTGTTTCTGGGCGATACTATGGATACAAACACATACGCCAATCAGCCATAACATATTCAACACCCACCATAATCAGTTGAGGGCATGGACTCGACTAGACCTCTGAAGGTATGCTCTGGTATCTATCAGGGAGTAGAAGAAAACCAGTGGTGCAGGATGTCCAGAATATATAGGTGCAGTAATACCTTTTTGCACTAAGCTCACAAATCTTTTGGGTTATGAATCAATGTTATTTCACTTTATCTGTCAGTGGTCATAATGTGATGGCTGATCAGTGTATGTTGTATAACTGCAAGCAACAGGATCAGGAGAATTAATTTTGGGTTGTTCTTTAGTGGTAGGTTATGATAATAAATAGGCAGCTACATTTTAAACATTTATATATTTTTTTGTATTATTTTGTGCCAGTTTTCCTTTCATAATAATAATAGTCATAATCACTCCCTAGGACACACTTAACCCCTTGATCGCCCCCTAGTGTTTAACCCCTTTCCTGCCAATGTCAGTTACACCGTTGTAATCAGTGCATTTTTATAGCACTGATCGCTGTATAAATGACAATGGTCTCAAAATCGTGTCTAGTGTCCAATGTGTCCACCATAATGTCGCAGTCACGATAAAAATCGCAGAACGCCGCCATTACTAATAAAAGAATAAAAACGGATTTTTTTTTAACCAAAAATATTTAGAAAAATACATATCGGCCAAAACTGAGGAAAAAAAAAAGAAAAGTTTTTTTTAAATATATTTTTGGGGGATATTTATTATAGCAAAAAGTAAAAAATATTGCTTTTTTTTCAAAATTGTTGCTTTTTTTGTTTATAGCGCAAAAAATAAAAACCGCAGAGGTGATCAAATACCACCAAAAGAAAGCTCTATTTGTGGGGAAAAAAAGGACGTCAATTTTGTTTTGTTGTAACGTTGCACGGCTGCGCAATTGTCAGTTAAAGCGACGCAGTGCCGAATAACAAAAAGTGCTCTGGTCAGGAAGGGGGTAAAATCTTCTGGGGCTGAAGCGGTTAAAGACGAGGGTGAAAATTTAGGTTGTTTTGACCAAATTAATGAATTCCAGTGAAAAAACATTTAGCATGCTGTAAGATATGAAATGCAAATATAAGTATTTGCTTGGTTTGTGTGAAAGCACGATGAGAGATGGCTGATGACAAGGCTATTTACAAGAGGGGTTTTTGTGGGTTTCTGTTGTAATTTGAAAGCAGTTTGTTTGTTAACAGATCACATTATTTTCTTAATTGACATATTTTTTATACTTCTTTATGCAGTAACGCAAAATACATTTTTCTGGCCCATAGGTACTGAGAAAGCATGCTTTCAAGTTTCTCCAACACCAGCCAAAATAACAGATGTCCCCCCCCCCCCCCCCCAATTCAATACAGAATTTGATCACAAACCACAAAAAAGCTACTTTAACACTATTATTTCCCAAAGCACTAGCAGACCAGAATACAGCCCTTGTTAATATTATTTGAATCTCTTGAGCTGATGTCAGCCTCATTATTTCTTGCATTCATGTTGTAATACAAACACACAGCACAAGGAAACTGTCACAACTGTGATTATTCAGGAAGCTTCATTTGCATATGCCAAGTTACTGCAGCACACCTTGTCCTCCTTAAAACTGCTCTGTGCCTTGGTTGTGTGATCTCAGGAATGGTAATCTTGCAAGAACAGCAGTGATTCTAAGGTACAAGATTAATCATTGACAAAAGTAAAGGCTGAAAAAAAAAATATTCAGCCTGCTTTTAAGGTGTTACAAGAAAGGAATGTGATTTTCCTGCCAAGATGTGTATTAAAACTATGCTCAGTGCAGTTAGTGGGAAGGAAAAACAGATCAGGGTTATTAGTATTTACAGTAAGTATTACTTGGAGTTATTGTTTTGTCAAACATGGTAGGCTAGAATATTAAACCCGAAGAGGAGATACAAATCTGGATCAATTATTCAGAATGACTGGGAGCTGGAGACTTCCAAATAAAAAGAACCTTTCTATTACTAACAGCACAATGCTTAAACTGTATTAACAGAAACCTGTACTGGAAGTAAAGTGTACCCTGCCTTAGCTGACCACTTTCTAATTGGTACCTGGTTACCTGGCCATCTATGACCTAATACTTTTAATTCACTGACAACAGGTATAGTTTTCTTTTAAAGTAGACATCCTTCATATTTTATCTTTTATATTTGGTTTTAAAAAAGGTAAGGGATGGTCTGTTAGTTTTTTTACAATTCGAGTCACTATTGGGGATATTTTCCATCGCTTTCTGGTGTGTCACCAGGACAGGAAGTAGAAAATCTTCCCAAGAGGGGGTCGTTGAGATACAAAAAAAATAAGAAAAATGGCTTGGCTGGAGTTTCACTTTAGATATACAGTTAGGTCCATATAGATTTGGCACAATTTTCATACTTTTGGCTCTGTATGCCACTAGGAAAAAAATAAAACAAAACAATCCAAATGAATTTGAAGTGCAGACATTCAGCTTTAATTCAAGGGGTTGAACATAAATATCAAACTACAAATTTAAGGAACTGCAACTATTTTTATACACAGTCCCCCCATTTTCAGGGACTCAAATGTAATTGGACAAATTAGTATAATCATAAAAGAATATATATATATATATTTTGTTGAGAATTCTTTACTAGCAATGACTGCCTGAAGTCTGGAACCCATGATCATTACCAAAGACTGGGTTTGCTCCTTTCTGATACTTTGCCAGGCTCTAACTGCAGCTGTCTTCAGTTCTTTGTGGGTCTTTCTGCCATTAGTTTTGCCTTCAGCAAGTGAAATGCATGCTCAATTGGGTTGAGATCAGGTGATTGACTTGGCCATTGCAGGATATTCCACTTTTCTTTCAAAAGCTCCTGGGTTGCTTTTGCAGTGTGTTTTGGATCACTGTCCATCTGTACTTTGAAGAGCCGTCCAATCAACTTTGCTAAATTTGGCTGAATCTGGACTGACAGCATATCTCTAAACACTGCAGAATTCATCCGGCTGCTTCTGTCTTATCAATAAACACCAATGACCCAGTGCCACTGGAAGCGAGTATTTTTAATTATGACTTTTCTAATACATATTTTTCACTTGTAGCAAGCAGTTGGTGCTACACTATGGACACCTTCATGGTAGCCCTCTGAAAAGTGATCAATTTTAGAGATGGAGTTTTATGGGATGTGTGGAGAGGGCTTTGTGTTCCTTCCTTGCTGCCTGTATTAACCCCGTAAATCATGCATGCCCATGTCATTACACTGCCTCCACCATGTTTTACAGATGACTGTGTGCTTTGGATCATGGGCGGTTTCAAGCCTTCTTCACACTTTTTTCTTCCCATCATTCTAGTACAGATTAATCTTAGTTTTATTTGTCCAAAGAATGCTTTTCCAGAATTGGTCTGGCTGGATTTTCTATTCTTCAGGCTTATGAATGGTTTGCACCTTCTGGTGAACTTCTGGTGTATTTGCTCTTGTGAAGTCTTAATGATACACCTACCTCCTGGAGAGTGTCCTTTACTTGTCTGGATGTTGTGAATGAGTTTTTCTTTATCAGAGAGGATCCTGCTAACATCCATCACTGATGTCTTCCATGGACTTTCAGGTCTTTTTATGTTGCTGAGCTCACCATTCTTCTTTCCTCAGAATGTACCAAACTGTTGATTTGGCCACTCCTAATGTTGCCGCTATCTCTCTGATGGATTGGTTTCATTTTTGAAGCCTTACAATGGCCGGTTTTACTTGCATGGACAGCTCCTTTGAGCACATGATGTAGGTTCACAGCAATACATTCCAAATGCAATTACCACACTTAGAATCAACTCCAGATCTTTTACTGGCTTAATTGATGAGGAAATAATGAAGGAGTAGCCCACACCTAGCCATAAAACAGCTTTTGATTCATATGTCCAATTACTTATGGTTCCTTAAAAAAAGAGGGGGGGGGGGGGTGGCCATTAAGAACTGTAATACCTAAACCCTTCCTCCGATTTGGATGTACATACCCTCAAACTAAACCTGAGAGTGTGCACTTTCAGCCCATATCCATTATGTAACTATAGCTTGAATATGTTTTGGTAAGTACCTGAAAAAAACTAAAATTGTGCCTGTGTCCAAATATAGATGGACCCAACTGTAGACTTCTGTCTAAACAAAAGGATTTGCTCGCTCCTAGATTGTAAGCTCCAACGAGCAGGGCCCTCTGATTCCTCCTGTATTAAAGTGTATTGTAACTGTACTGTCTGCCCTAACATAGTAAAGCACTGTGCAAACTGTTGGGGCTACATAAATCTTGTATAATAATAATTGAGGAAATAACCAGCATACCTGGATCTAATTTTTACCCTGATCTTCATTTTTGGTATATGGCTGCCCCACTATAACGCCCGATTCTAGATTCCTTATCTTTTGAATAGCTTGGCATATGAAACTACAAAATTGCAAGCCAGAGGTGTCCTGGTCCCTCCACCTCTTGTTATTCTAGGGCTACAGAGCACTGAATGATGTGATCCTACTCAAAAGTGCTGTGAAAAGCTAGCAGAATCTGCCTATTTTTTAAAAGAAAATCAAATTTAAAAAAAAGGTACAGGTGTTATTAGCCAATTGTCTGTCAACCCCATGGATCAGACAGCTGCAAAAAAACAGGCTCCTATGGGTTTCCCATGCAATGATGGCATCTCTTTCAAAGCCTGCTCCTAGTTATTTCCACACTTCCCACTATTCAGAATAATAATTGAGGGGGATTAGCACAGGTAGGAGTGAGAGCTCACCATGGACTGCAACGCTGGATCTCTACAGCTGGCAGAAGTTACACTGAAAAGTAAACTGACCAATAACAGCTACAATGTCTTGCTACAGCAGTAAAAAAAAACCCTGTCAGCTTCCTGGTTCTAGTGATACACAGTGCCCTCTGCAGCCCTGTTAGATAATGGCAAAGAACTTTGTTATCTGGAGCTTGGCGCCTTGACCCTACATTTTGCCAACTGCTCCATCCCTCTACAGGACTCTATTCTGGACCCCCTGATGCCATGCTCTGGGAACACAAACAATGTGCACGTAATCTTATGAATCAGTGACATCCTTGTAAAATCATACCTTGAATTATCACCCCTAGTAATAAATATGACCATGTTAATTACATGCCAATAAGCAGGTAGACAGAAGACTACAGTTAGGTCATGTTATAGCTTTACATAATGAGGGGGCACTGATAAAAGAATATATATATATATTTATATTTGTATTTTACATATTATACACACACATTATTTGTGTGATGGCTCCAAGCCCTGAAATAAGAAAAAAAAAATACTTGGCAAATACTTTGTTCATTATATACAGTGTCCCCAATTTGGAAATTAAAAGCATATCTATGGCTATTTTATATTTCACCTTTTTGACTGAGCTGCATATCAACAAAAGGATGTTGTGGAATTAATTTAGAACACTGAGCGCTATGTATATATGTATTTCTATAACTTTTTATATAAGGACTACTTATTATAATATAAAATGGTTGTTGAGCTGATTGCTGCTCATTGCACATTTTGCCATCAGGCATAATGGCCTTAAGTTATATCAGAGCACAACATAATAGCAGTTAAAGCAATAATGAACACAAGCTCATAGAGCATTTAAAGTTGAACATGTTGTCTTCACTCTTGCACAGTTGTACAGACTCTTCTATTGTACTGAAATTGCGTATACTGATTTTACTGCACATTGTGAGCTTCTTGCTGTATGCATTAGAAGCTGCAGTAAATCAGACCCAGCTCACCTCCGAGCTGGAGAACTTACAGTATTATCTAGAGCTTTCCTCCCCAGCCTTACTGTCCCTGGTCCACTCTACTCATTCATTGGACATCTGTTCTTTTAGTCATGAAGGATCAGCATCACGTGTGGGCATTACATAGTAGACTGCATGCAAGTACAGTCTGCTTAAAACTGCCTACTCTTCCAGACTGACATTTACTTATCAAAGCATTTTCATATTTCCAAAACTCCTCCCAAAAGCTAGCTCACCGCTTGCGCTGGGAGCCAAAAACTGCCTGTCTTGCCAAGAGAGGCATGGAGACCCAGTGATAACAGCACTGGATTATATAAGGTAAGTAATGAAAACACATTTTTAGTGCATCATTTTATTAGCATGTTGATTTGGGGAGGGGGGGGGGGGGGGGGCAGGAGAGTCTGGGAAGGCAAAATATAAGAATGAACGAACTTCAGCTATAATGATGCTGTCTATTCAATGATTTAACTTCATTATGATCAGTATTTCTAAGAGTCACGTCTCTAACTGGCAAAACAATGTTTTATCTTTTCCCTTCTACAACAAAAGAGAATGGAGCTCCGGCAAACTATATATGGCCTTTGCTGCATTGATTGAGTAATAATGCTTAGCGAGCAAATCCAAACCCATTTACTCAAACCACACACAATGCAATGTTCTCATATAGATAACAACAAACACCAGTGTACAACAGTTCCGATAGATAGATAGATAGATAGATAGATAGATAGATAGATAGATAGATAGATAGATAGATAGATAGATAGATAGATAGATAGATAGACTTTGTTCCTTTATGAAATGATGTAAAAATCCTGCCACTAAACCATCTGTCAAGCAACAAGCTTTTGGGAATTCATTATTTGTTCTTCAGATAGTGATATCTTTGATGCTAATTTGTTCTAACAAATGGATTGACAAAAAGCCTTCTAGTATGGGTGTTATGTTTCATTAAAAGGAAATTCTATGAATTACTACAGCCAATATGAAATCACTAATTCCAAACAGACTATGTTTCCAAATAATACAATTTTTCTTTTCTCTCGTGCTGTCTCCAAAGCTTTTTATTTATTATGTCTGTAATTATGGAGCAGAGGTTCTACATTCACCATGGTAACCTTGTCTTAAGATAAGCACTAGTGTTCTTGTTAGTGTTTTAACAAATGTATTCTTAAAGTGAACCTGGGAGGATAGGAACATCATGGTTGCTGCCACTGCCAACTTGTTTTGAAAGATGCAAGGTCTGGGGTTAGGTTATCCTGATATAGGCTTTGTTACTCAGTGAATCCCTGATCTGGCACAAAGCATGTAGCCAGTAAAAATCTAAAAAGAATTAACTTCTTGTGCACACTGGGGTAGATTTGGTGGAATCAGAATCTGGTGCAGCTGTGCATGGTAGCCAATCTGCTTCTAACCCCAGTTTGTTCAATTAAACTTTTACAAAAAAAAAAATGGAAGCTGGTTTCTATGCTGGTTTTTATGCAGGAATGAGCCCGATTTTGAACATTAGCAAATAAACCCCACTGTGTTAGATGCCTAAAAAATATCCAGCTCAATGTGTTTGGATAGCATTCAACTTGCAAATGGACGGCTCTCCTGACTGAGGGTAGAGGTGGCACCAGGAGAAGCTGAAAAAAAATTACTAATAGCGATTTACCGAAAGTACCGATCCTTTAATCAATGATTTCATCACTAGCCTGTTGTGGAGTCAAACTCTTTATGTTGCATTCTTGATACCCATTGATAATAAAATTGCAACAAGGAGAACCATGCTTGGAATGGTCAGCTCAAAAGGGCAGTCCCAGAAGCACATAAGAAAATGTCTCTGCCTTGGAACACAAAGAAAAAAAAGACACTTGAGTTAAGCTGGCCATACACTGATTGAAATTAAGAAAGTTCAGCAGGGATCTGAACTTTAGTGCTCAAAAGAAGTCTAGGGCCAGCCTTACAAATACAACTTCCAGCCATCTAACCAAAACCATTATACATTTTGGTTGCACTTATTTTAGACTTCAAAATCTTAAACTTGTAAAAATTTGTAACCGGCTCATGCATTTAATATTTTAAGAAAAACAGAATATGTATAGTTGAACATAGTAAGCTGGAACAAAGAATATATATATATATATATATATATATATATATATATATATATACATATATACATACATACATACATACATACATACATACATACATATATACACATATATAAAATTCAGGCTTGAGTTTCTTTTTAACCACTAGTACTGCAAAAGACAGCTGGGAGTTGATGGGACATATACACTATCCTTCCCTACAGCCTTTTATTTTATCGGGATTCTAGGTCCAATGTATACAAGGCACAATGCATCTTTCAAATATTTGTGAGTTCTTTAAGAACTGAAGACACCACTTTAAATGAGAAGACCTTAATGGATTTCTGCAAAGAAAAACTGTGCCATTATAATTGACAGTCCGTCGACTTTCAGAATAAAACTACTGTTTTAACAACCTTAACCTAGAACATATTCTGCTCAATGCCTCTAAGGCTTTCAATAAAATAGTCAACCTGCAAAGCATATTTTCTAGGCTTAAATAACAATCCAAAGAATATAAATGTAGTCTGACTGGAATGACATATTTATAGGGCAATAAAGCCTACTCTGCTGCTTTTATGCTACACTTAACGGGTCATTGTAAAAAATAAAAGAGAAAATGAATAGAATTTGCTTAAAACTTATACCAGAAAAACAACAATTAGTCTAGGCCAAATTTATAAGTTTTCTTCTTTTGTAATTTGCTCATCTAAAATGACATACAAAGCAGACTTGTTTTGCAAATTGCATCTAAAAAAAAAAAAAAAAAAAAAAAAAAAAAAAAAATCAACATCCCTGGAGACAATAGCAATAACAAAAATAACAGTGCTAATAATGGCAACACAAATAAATTGCAATCACCATCATAAGATATATTCTTACATACAAACATGTTTCTTTTTACCAGGGTTTTTGTCCCACCCTTCCCCCCCACACACACACACACTTTTTATGATTTTTTTTTTTTTTTTTACTATTTTGCATGTCTTGTGATCACAGATGCTACCTAGTTCTATATAAAACATGCATACACAGACATTTCTGGTAAGCAAACGCATTAATCAGGCTGACACACATTATGCTACTGTTTCAGCTTCTGGTAAAAAGAAAAATAGCAGATTTAAGAGATTGCATTTCTGACACTAAACTAAAAACAAGCAGCTATATACATATATTGGAACAAAGGTATTACAAGTCTGTGAAACTACTCTTGTAATCCAGGATCCCCAGACCATACCTAGTGATTGCAGCGAGCAAAACACCACTATTAGAAAGGATTTGCTGCACATCTGTATTGGGTGGAAGGTGGGTTCTGATCAATGTGGACAGTAGTGTAAGGTAACTCGCATTAATAAGTGTGCTGCCTAAATCAGCCGCAGAAGGTGGGTTGGTTCCACTTCCCCTACAAACAAAAGTTTGTTGGGGAGATGTGGAGCCATCCCTCCCTGTGCTGGCGAATCGCGATACCTTCTGTGGCATGTGAGATAACTATGTTGACCTCTTGTAGCTGATTTAGGTGGTACACCTTTTAAGACCAGTTATCTTACACTATTGTCCACATTGATGTAGTGTGGTCGATTTTAATCTTACAAGGGTATTTACCCCTATTTCACAATTGCCAGAATTATTAATAGGTACAATAGACCCCACTGATCCTTACATTCACTCTTATGGCTTGAGTGAACCCTTTGAGACAAGGCTATGCTCTGACTGGAGGGATAAGTTCCACTAGCATTTATGTCCTCTGCAGCCATCATCCTTTGGAAGACGTTCAGACCTTCCATTGCCAAGTTGTATCATGAACTTCTAAATTCCTATTCCATCTGATGAAGCAAACTACGTCTGTGAAACGCGTAACCTAACAGCCACTTTGCAACGTGATCCTTGATATAACCTGCCGAACTAAATCTATTTATGCCTGGATAGAGTACTAATACTAGGTTGCACTGGTAAATGCCATTTGAATGAGAGTGATGTATGGTGGTTTATTTGATAAATGGTACTTATTTGTAATGAATGTACTTTTATGACGTATAACTATAACTATTTGTAAAATACATTTTTTTTTAATAAAAATACAGGTGTATGAATACAGCAAAGGAGGTAACACCTTGAAAGTCCCAGTTTTATTTTTAACTTAATGTTATGCTAACAATTTATGAACTGTTTTTTAAAGTAAAATACATACTTTCACTTGAGCTTTACCGTTTTGTTATGTTATACACTAAGTCACGCTAATTAGATATAGTTTTTCTCAGCAGACTTTGATGATTATAATTTGTGGTAAATATATGGGGGTGTGAAAATTACATAAGCCACTGTATTGAGAATAATTACAAAAAAATAAATTTTTTCTGACTCTATTTTTTATTCTCAATAAAAATCAAGGATATAAAATATACGTATTCAAACTTACTACCAAGTGAAAGCCGAATGTGTTACAAAATGAAAAATGTATAATACAGGCTAGGGTAATCTACAAAAAGAAGTATAATGTGAGAAACTGAGGAATCGACAAAACAGAACATGTGCTCTGGGACGCCATTGGATTTGGGGAAAAAAGGCCCAGGGGCCCAGTGCTTAAGAAGATGGAAAATCACAAAGATCCTACATATACATACCAATACAGAAGTCTTAATAAACCACAACAGAACTTCCATTTTAGAGTTTTGGTAGGTGTCTTGCTTGCTATGTGTTTACGATTTTTTTCTAATTTACAGTCAAAATTGTTATTTCCATACACCTCTCACACTTGTTCTAACAAATAGGAGTTGTTGACTGTAAATTCCAAAAACTTTCATACAGCTATACTATACAGTGATATTAAGACATCTAACCAAGGTATTTAAAATCCAGGCAAAACATTTAAAAGATTTAATGTAGTTATGCAAACATTCTACAATCATTAAATATATTTTCAAAAGGCAACTATAGTGAGATCACTGGCAGGGAACCACCAAGACAAGACACTATCACGAAGAAGCTCTTGCTTAGAAGATAAAAATATATTCGAATATGACTCCTTGTCGACACTGCAGATACTATCCCTTTACATTTAAAAGTTTATCCTATGCTATCACCAAGCAACATTTTGTCAGGAATCACAGTAACGTTTGAATAGAAGGATGTGGCTATTGCCAGTAAATACTTACCCAGTTCAGCCTTTTCTTTGAACACATCTTTGAAGTTAAGTCCACTATTTAATATGGATTGTCTGTACTTCAAGGTACATTCCTTCTGGCCATTTTTCCCCAGTTCCTTGAGCTTTATAGGTAATGCACGCAGGCCACATTTCCATTTGGAGAAATCCAAGTGTGCCCATTTTACTAAGTCTTCAAGCTTGACTATGACTTTTTCTGAAACTGCAATTACCTCATCCTGAAGAAAAAAAAAATAATGGCAATTATGAGATTACCAAAAATTCATCTATACACAGAGTTAACTAAATTAGCTGTAATGTTGTTTAGTGGTCACAGGCTTGCCATGCAATAAAAAAAAAAAAAAGACAGCTCAGGTTTAACATCACTTTTAATAGAAGATAAAAACAGACTTTAGAAAAACACTTGGTAATGGAATGGCATAGAAATAAATAGAAAACACATTTTTCTTTTGCACACAAAATAAAAACACATAGGTCTTTCAAGATGAATTCTGACCATTAGCAGAGGCTTTGCAGTGCTACATGAAAAACCTCTAGTGCACAGGATATTGTTCAGCAGTCTGCCATTCACCTGAAGGGGTTGAGTTTAAAAATAAAATATTCTTTTTTTTTGTGAACAAAGAAAACATACACAATTGCAGCAGACTCATGGTCACTCTGCTGACTTATTCGAGCTAGATGGAAAATCCAGGCGATAAAGAATTCAAAGGGGCATTATAGAAGGATATTTGTTGATGCAGTGATAAAAAATATAGTGGATAAAATATAAAATTTTAAGGAAGCCGAACAATATCCATACGTGGAAATCCTTCCCAAAATAGGATAAGGATTACCACAAGCTCAGAAAACTATCAGTTAGAGCTCCTAGCTAAAATGGAATTATACCACTCACTGGGGTGCTCTTCAAATGAAAAAAATATTAGCGTGAGTGTCAACACTACTGTTTCAATATAGGCATATCATCACATAGATGTATATTTATATAGTCTTTATGGAGAATAGTTCAGGTAGGGCAAACTGCATTGAGCCTCAGAACAGATGCACTGAAATGTGGTCAAGCCAGGTAGCATCCTACCCCATGTCACAAAACAGTAATCATCCAACAAAAAAATGATATGTATTTTTAGATATGTAATATTTGTATGTATCAACTCAGAAATCTGCTCTTGGCTCCCTCCTCTATGACTAAGCCCCCAGTGGGTTGGGTTGGGAGTGCAGCATTCCCCATGTTTATAAACTCAGAAATCCAAGTTACTTTTTAAATCCAAGTCTCTGATCCACTAAATTAAGTGCATAGTCAAAACCTTTTTGTAGTTTTGGACAGAGACTGGATAGGTTTACATCCCTGCTGTTCATTGCTGTGTCTGCTTGGGCAATTTCCTTTCACTTCCTGTTCCAGAGATGCAACAGGAAGAGATTTAAACACCTGTCACTGGAATAGATGTCTCCATTGGATGACTTACTCTCACCTATTGGTTTAGGGACAACTAATTTTTTTAACTTTCCATCACTGTCTGAGATCAGAAGTAACTCAGAAGCAAATCACAAATGCATTGATGTAAAAGAATGCTGCATATGTCTTTTTACAAAAGCATGTAGCGTCATCTGCTTCCCTAAATAACCCTAAGGACTTTACCTGAACTTAGATGTATACCATTTGCACACAGGAGCAATTCTGGTCACGGAATGCTGGTAAGCCTCTGAAATATGTTTATACATGGAGATATACCGCATACACAGTCACTCCTTCCCCCTTTAAGATTTTATCTACCAATTTTGGTAACATTCCCTGTTCTCATTAAACCGCAAGCTGTAACAAGCAGGGTCCTACCATACCTTTTGATTTTTTGTTGTGTTGTGTATAGCTGTGCATTGTTAACAATGTGTGTATGTAGTATATATATATATATATATATATATATATATATATATATATATATATATATATATATATATATATATATATATATATATATATATATATACATATACATATACATATATATATATATATACACACACACACACACACACACACACATTTACAGACAGATATATACATATTTAGAGACGAATAGCCAGAGTGTCTACAGCAGAAATGTCTTTGAAGTAAAAAATACACATCAATGAAAAAATAGAACTCCTCAGTGTAACAGTTCAGCTATTTCACATCACTGCCAAAAAAGGGCAGCATAGTAAATGAAGACTTTTAGGTCCATTTAGAAGCAAATGTAAATTGTCATGCTGTGATGAATAATGGTTTGCTGATCTTTACAGAAAGTAAGTTAATATAACATTCTTGAAACTTTGACAAAAGAACAGGCTTTTGTTTTGCATGTGTTTTCTCAAGCTTTGGATACAATATACTGATTCAATTTTTTTACTGAAAAAAAAGGCATTGGAATCATCATTTAATGGAAGTCATCAGCTGATACACATTTTTAAGTTGGAAAAACACAGCAGTGAAGTGAAGCAAAGAGCAGCTTATTCTGCAATAGATGTCGAAATAGATATAAAAAGATAGCAGCACATTTTCTATGGAAGGTCCCATGTAAACTAAATAAATTTTTGTCTTAAATAGGTGCATTTGTGGTGCTGTATTTTGGGACTTAAAGGCTCATCCAGAAGCATCATGTAAATATGGCATATGCTATATGCATTCTGGAGTAAATAATATTTAAAGTACACAACTAAGACCATGTTTCCCTTTATTCTCTATTGCTGCAGAATCTTTGTATTCTACTGGCCTCTAATGTAAAACCATACCAGGTGCTTGTATACTGCTTGAAACTCTATGAGAATGAATTACTTCACAATAAAAACAGCTAGAGAGGACAGAGGTGGCTTGTTTTAAAACTCTTGTTTTAAAGCTTTTTTACTGCTTGTTAAGAATACACAATTAAAGTCTCAGCACAGGTGCACTTTAAAGCTGAAATCTAGGGAAAAAAATTAGTTATTAAAACATGCTTTTTAATAAGTTAGGTCTAACGAGTATACAAGGTGTGGACGGCTGCTGGTTACTGTAAAAATAAAACCTTTAAAGCCAGATACTAGTAAGAGCACTATACTTCCAGTGCTATGGGGATGAAGAGCCGTGGCTGGCTAAGACAGTGAAGGATGAGAAGGATCCTGTGGCTCGCCCTCCAATTCCTCTCACCTCGTCTATTTACAAATAGCCTTGGATTCTTTTCATGGAATGCAAAATGTCCCTTAAATAGACAAGGGTAGAGAAGGGGTGGATGAATGAAAAGGTCTCCCCTAGTTCATTCACAGAACCTTGCATTCTATGAAGAGATGAACATCTGCTGTAAGTCTGCAAAAGACCAAAACATTCTATTCTCTGGCAGCAGAATATGCATACTTACATCTCTCTGGCTTTTTATAGTTGGTTTCATTTTTTGATCACAGTCACCTAAATGTCATAACATTGCAAGTGCTCTTTGTTTACCTTAACTTCTAGCACCTCTCATTATTACCAAGTTTACCATTTATAGTAGATTTCCCAAGTTTTTTCTCAGTAAAGGCTTTCATTAACAATAAAACACTGAGACCAATCCATGTTAGGTTTGTTTTGCCATTCAGGCGGGAGATTTGTTTTCATTTCCTGCCCCATAGACACATCAGGGAGTGAAAGGAAAAAGCTCAAAAAGGTGGATGTGGGAAATCTCCTCTTGGGCTGCTGAGAGAAATCCCCTCCAGACAGTTGTTACCGGAATGTGTATCCATATTGGAAGATTTTCCTAATGTTTAGTCATGTTGAAAATGGTCATCAGTGCATACACAGAAGGTACATAGGCAAAAATACAGACAGAATGGTAAGGGGATAGAAAACCTGCATAAAAAAAAAAAAAAAAAAAAAAAAACTACTTGTGCACACAACCTTAAAAATAGACGCCAATATCAACTAAATTAATGCTGCCCAGCACAATGAAGTGTTTAGCACTGTTAACATATAAAATAAATAAAAAAAAATGTGCAGAGCTACTTTCTGTAAACGAATTAAGTGAATGAACCACATAAAAAAAAGTAACCATCATCAAAATACATAAATTCTACGTTACTGAAATATTCCCATAAAAATTCAGTCAAAATCATAAAATACACTAGTGCAGTCCAAAGGTCCAGAAAGTGCCCAGGTCAATCAAAAATATATGCTACGTGCTCAAATCTTTTGGCTACCTTTTAATAAATACAGAGCACTATTTTTTGGCATCTTGTCTATTACATGTAATCGGGGAGCTATATGAAAATTTCTCTTCTTCACTCTTGATGTGCTGATGTAATACGACTCCTGCATATGAAGATCGGATATTGCCAGGGACCTCAGTAATGCGCTGTAATGCCCTGTACACACGGTCGGATTTTCCAACAGAAAATGTGTGATAGGACCTTGTTTTTGGAAATTCCGACCGCGTGTGGGCTCCACACATTTTCCATCGGAATTTCTGACACACAAAGTTTGAGAGCTTGCTATAAAATTTTCCGACAACAAAATCCGTTGTCGGAAATTCCGATCGTGTGTACACAAATCCGCCGCACAAAGTGCCATGCATGCTCAGAATAAATTAAGAGACAAAAGCTATTGGCTACTGCCCCGTTTATAGTCCCGGCGTACGTGTTTTACGCCACAGCGTTTAGTACGATCAGATTTTCCGACAAATTTGTGGGACCGTGTGTATGCAAGACAAGTTTGAGCCAACATCTGTTGAAAAAAATGCATGGATTTTGATGTCGGAATGTCCAATCAATGTCCGACCGTGTGTACAGGGCATTAGACTTCCTAAAACATTAAGAGGTCTACAGAGGGGGTGAGCGTTTGGGCTGGAACTTGGTGGAGGATTTAGCATGTTTGCTTTAAGCACATAGCATGTATTTTTGACTGGCGACGCAGGTTCACCTGGGCACTTTCTGAACTCTGGACTGCACCAGTGTATTAGGTTATGATTTGGACTTACAATTTTTTATGGGAATAGTTTAGTAACTATGGATTTATGTATTTTGATGATAGTAACTTTATGTGGATAATCCACTTAACCACTTAAGGATCGAGCCTCTTCTTGACACTTGTTTACAAGTGAAAATCATTTTTTTTGCTAGAAAATTACTTGGAACCCCCAAAAATTATATTATATATATTTTTTTTCACCCTAGATAATAAAATGGCGGTCATTGCAATACTTTATGTCATAACATATTTGTCTTACAAGCGCAACATTTTTGGAAAAAATACACTGAGTTTAAAAATAACACAACAGTAAAGTTAGCCCATTTTTTTTCTAGATTGTGAAAGATAATGTTATGCTAAGTAAATTGATACCCAACATGTCACGCTTCAAAGTTGCACCCGCTCATGGAATGGCAACAAACTTTGGCACTTAAAAATCTCCATTGGCGACATTTAAAAATTTCTACAGGTTACCAGTTTTGAATTACAGGAAGAGGGCTAGAGATTGAACACTGTTTTCAACTGAGAGCGCGACTTACGTATGCGTTCGCTTCTGCGCACGAGCTTGGTGGGACAGGGCGCTTTAAAATTTATTTAACTTTTATTTTATTACACTGTCCTTTTTAAAAAAAAAAAATGGGTCACTTTTATTCCTATTACAAGGAATGTAAACATCCCTTGTAATAGAAAAAAGGCATGCCAGGACCTCTTTAATGTGAGATCTGGGGTATAAAAAAAAAAAAAAAAAAACACCTCAAATTTACACTAAAATGCATTAAAAAAAAAAAACAAAAAAATTAAATCACATAAAAAAAAAAAAATAATAATTCCCCTTTAAGAGCATTGGGCCAAAGTGACATTTGACATTGCTTCTGTCCTCCAATGCTATGGGGGCCATCTTTCCCTCACTCAGCATCCAGGCAGTGAGCGGAGACAATGCAATCATCTCCACCGCTACTGACTGCTCCGGTAAGCGGCGGAGGCGACCAAAGCGTGGCAGGGAGGGGGGCCCCTCTCCTGCCACCGATAAAAGTGATCTTGCGGCAAATCGGCCGCAGAGACCACTGTTATCCTAAAGCGAAACACAGGCCATTCCTGAAAATACCAGGGTTATGGCAGCTAGCTGCTGTCATAATGGTATTTAGCGTCAAAGTAGTGACGTACGGGAACAGCGATTTGCGTTAAGTGGTTAGTTTACACAAAGTAACGCTGCACTTTTTTTTTTGGTTTATTTTAAATGGTAAGGGGATAGAATATATCTATCTAAAGGGAACAAAAAAATGCCTTTAGATATACTTCCAAATTCACAAACAAGAACTAAAAACTTGAATGCTGGTCTATAACTCAAATCACAGATACATAATTAAGCACCAGTTGCCCAATTCTCAATTTCCAAAACTTACAATGAGCCAGTGTTACCAGAATTGGACATAGTTTTGTCAACATATGGTCAACACAAGTCAAAACATGTATAGATGGGGCTTAACACTGTACAGATTCTTTAATGGGAATTTAACCAAATTAGAGATTAACAATTTGCTTGTGAATGCAGCAGAAACATGCCTTCTGTCATAAATTCTATGCTGTATAATATAGCTACATAAAACTGTTAACACATTATCAACTTTATAATTAGTGCTAATATCCTGTAGCTTGAATAAAGGTTACTGGACCTGCAGAATGCAAATCCAAAATAAGTTTCAAGAAAAGGAGCAGTAAATGCTGGCATCTGGTATTAATCATCAGCACACAAAAATCTACTACATCAGTATGTTTTGTTGAAATTTCTAAAGTGAATCTTTGCAGATAACATCATAAACGTAAAAGGTCAGTTTCACCACAAAGAAAATATGTGCTTTCAAAAGCGAATATGTTTCTTTTAAAGCCAAAGTTCAATTCAGAATTATTCAACTGCAAATAATAAAGTATGATATATTAAATACATAGAAAAAAGTCATAAACAGGAAATGTCTATAAACTTTTTCTCTCCTGCCACCTGTTGTAGTTAACACAGTACCCTTAGACATACATAATGAATTATAATCCTGCTTTCTCACACTAGAAATTCACCTTTTTCTATGTCGCTCCCTCTCTACCCATACCTTCAAAATGTCAACCTGCCACTGATCCCTAATTATCAATCAAGGTGCACTGCACCATTTCAGCCAGCAAGAGAGCAATGTCCATAAGGAAAAATGGCATTGCATTTCTGTGATTCTGCTAAGCATCAGAATTACCGGGTTTAACATGGCCCTTTTAGTTCATAACAGGTAGCTCAAAAGGTGCCTACTGATCATTTCACATTGTTTGTACCCCTACAATGGGGGGTTCCAATGACCTTTAATGTTTTTTGACTTTGACCTAGCCGTTCCCTCTTCTTGCACCTTCTCAGTATTGGTAAGATGGCTGCCTATTACAGAGGTGGGCAAATAATGATGCATAGGAGGTAGAAGAGCCAGAAGGTGGTAGGCCAGTAAAAGCAATTACAAAGGCTGACTGCTTTTATTTTGTCCGGTAATAATTGGCTTGATTCATATTTTATACCTTTTTACCTATAAACTATAATCTTAATAAATAATGTCAATAAAGATGCCTGCATAAAGATGGCAGTAACCTAATAGGCCCAAAGAAACTTGCACAGCTATGCAATATTCAAACAGCCTCTATCTCTGACAACATCCCACAAATGAAAAGCATTAAGATTGGGAGACAGTAATCCATCTAGCATGTGTGTGGATATGATCATCTCCTCAAAAAACCAAAAAACAAACAAACAACTAATATAACAACTAAGGCATACATGGGGGGGGGACATTTTAAAGAGACTCTGTGACCTTCTAATCACTAGCAATCCAAGATTGGGACCTCTAATTCTTAGATTCGACCTTTAGATAGTACCTCGTTACCCAAAAACAAGTGGTGCTTCATAAAAGAAAACATGGCTTGTCCCTTGCTGTTCTTTCAATTGCCTAACTGCAGAGCATGAAAATCAGTTTTACTGGCCAATAAGCTGAAAAGCAGGCTGGGAACAGTTGGGGCATAGTGCAACCACAAGATTTGTTGTGCCAGTGATAATCATTTTTGGGATGCTATTTAAATACAGTAAGTGTGTGTGGGGGCAGTGAAAATAGGGTATAGGCAGAAAGATCAACAGAATTACACTTCAAAAGAAAGCAATGCTTATTGTAGTGTAGCACAAGCTCTTTTTATAGCCCCTTAATAATGCTGCCCCAAGGGACAGCCTTCTTAGTTATTTACATTTAATGAAGTGTTCATAAATTTCATCTGACTTTAATAATGTTCTGTGGCTTCTTGATTACTACCCTGAATACTCTTCTGTGTTTACTACTTTGATGAACCCATAAGAAATGTAATGCATGCACATTAGACTATTGGTCTGCATGATGTGCACTAAAATACATACTGCTAATTCTGAACAATACAGCCGAACAAAAGTTGCAAATGAGCTAGCTATAAATCGTTAGTCATATGAATAAATGCAGATTTTTATTTGCATTTAGCAATTAAAGCATGTTAAAAAGTATCATATAGAACAGAGTTAAAGGACTGGGGCAATAAAAGAACAGTACCCTTCCTGGGCACTTCTTCCTGGGCACTTCCAAATTAGTAATAAGACATATGCAGTAAGGGAAAGCATTAAAAGACTAAAACGTTCTTTTTCAAGCTTGGGATTAAGTGGGGGAGGCTTAAAACCCCTATCAGGTTTTACTGCTTTTCGGACCTTTGTTAGAGAGTTTTCCCTTCACTTCCTGTTTTGGGGATGCCAGGTCAGACAGAAAGTGAAACTGAAACAGGGAAGACAATAAAAAGTTGACAGAGGTCCTATCATCCCCTTTCTTACCCTTTAACACAGGCAGGGCTTCTTTTCAGCGGGAACACGGGGGAACGCAGTTCCGGCACCTCCAGCACTGAATGCATGTAGTGGTAAGGGATGCTGGAGGGTCTATGATGCTGGCTGCTGGGCGATCTATTGCAACTGGAGGGGATCTAGTTTTGCATGGGGGGTCTTGTTGCATGGGGGCATCTTATGTTGCTGAGGGGTCAATTGTTGCTGGGAGGGATTTACTGTTGTGGGAGAGGTCTATAGTTGCTTGCTGCTGGAAGATCTGTTGTTGCTGCTGGGGGTCTATTGTTGCTGGGTGAATCTATTGTTGCTGAGGTGGTATTTTGTAACAGCTGGCCCTTTGTTGCTGGGCGGCTATAATGTTGTGTAAGGGGTCTATTGTTGCTGGGGGATCTATTATTGCTGGGGTATATATTATTGCTGTAGAATCCATTGTTTCTGGGGTGGGGTCTATTGTTGCTGGCTGGAGGGGATCTATTTTATTGTTTGTTTTCATTAACAAATAGCATACAAAATTACTTAACGCCATAAAATAATAGATACTATATTCTCTAAAAGGAAGGGGGCGGGACCAAGGGAGGATACTCAGGGGTAGGGGGGGAGACAAGGGATATTACTTAGGAGTGGGTAGGGGGTGGAACCAAGGGATGGTACTCAGGGGAGGGAAGAGGCAGGACCAAGGGATGGTACTCAGGGGTGGGGAGGGGGCGGAACCAAGGGATGGTACTCAGGGGTGGGGAGGGGGCGGAGACAAGGGATGACCCAAAAAGGGGGGGGGGGGGAGTTCCTGCACCTATTCTCTGAGAAAAAAAAGCCCTAAACACAGGTAACACTGTGTTACTATTGGAAAATTTTCCTGTGTCACCAGAACAAGGAGTAAGGCAAAATCTTCACTTTAAGTAAAGACTGAATCCCCATTACCAAAAAACTGTTTGCTCCCTCCAGTTCTCAGAAATTTCTATAAGACTGCCTTCCCAGAAAAAAGAAAACTGACATTTCTTTACAAAGGAGGGAACAACCGATGATTTCCTGCTACTTTGCTAGCAATCAGACTTAAAGCAACTCTAGGCAAATAGCTGAATACTCAGATGAAAGACACACTGTGCATGGGAGCTGTGTTACCTGCTAAAGGATTAGTATTTCTTCCCATACAGTGCTAAAATTTAAACAGCTCTGTTGCACAGGACTGCCCTGTCTGGCCAGGCGGGAAACTTGATGACCTCCCCCTGTAAAAGTGTTGCTTAAAGGTCCTGTCCCTCCCCCAATGTGTGAGCAGTCACATGGAGAAGCAGCAAACTAAGGCTGCATTCACTATACAGTAGCAAGTGAATGCACAAAAAATTCACAAAAAGCCCCAAAAACTTGTATCATGCTTGCAGCAAGACATGCATTTTTACATTCAAAAAATGCTTTTCTTTGTTTTTTAATGTGCATAGGGTAGACCAATAAAATGAATGGGCTGACCCTAGGCATAAAGTGCGACAACAGTCCAAAAATGTGCAAACAGTATGCACAATGCCTGAAATCGAACATGGTATGAATGGGAGCTAATGAGCTTCTCTCTGTCACTTTGCACTCTCCTTATCCTTGTTAGCACATGAGCAATGCAGTATGACTGGCTTTTAGATATCTGCCTGGATTTCAGGTTTAACTCTTCACTGACAGATGCCACTGACATTTTTCTTTAGGAAAATTTTAATAGTGCTAAAAAGATACTAGCAATTATCCTACAATTTACAGTAAACACAAGAAAGCAGTTAGTTTCTATAGGGTTATGGAGCCAGAAAAATAATGAAATGATTATGTCTCCTAGTTGTAAGGGAAACATTTTGTAATCCTCCAGTACCAGACGAGGACTAAAAATAACCATTATACATGATACTATTTTGTCTTGTATATAGTTTATATATTCAGTAGGAGATAATGGTATATTCTCCAACACACGCAATGAATCAGAAAGGTTCAAAATGTACTGAAGCGCAAGTTATATCTAGTGACAAATATGTACGCTATCAAATATTGCTAAACACTTAGAACAAAAAAACATGTTCCACTGACGTTTATCAAATGTCATTCTTATGAAATATACATGCCAAATATTTTAGTATAATGGCAAGCAAGTTTATACTTGATGAGTATCTTTTTAGAGAGGATATTTTAAATATCAATCCTAAAGATATTGCAACACCAAGGCAAACAACTATAACTATGTCAGGATTATTGTTAATTCTGATTCAGTTCTAGTTCTTGCTAAACAATTCCCTAGCATAATATTCTTTCTCAACGTCCTAAATAATCTATGATGTAGTACAACAGAATAGTAGGCTTAGCATGTACTGGTGGAGAGCTGGACCCTGTCAGAGTGGATGAAAATCAGTGGTCTAAAACTAAACTTTTTAGAGGCAGTTCTCTGTCAAATGAAGTATCACAAAAGGGTCCTTGAAGTAGGCTGCAGAGCAATAGAAGTTTAAGAGCACCAAAAAGCCAAGATAAATTCAGTAAGGCCCCTTTCACATTGGTGCACTTTTGCCATGCTTTTACAGGTCAACAAAAGTGCATGAAAACTATTCCCCATTAAGTCCAGGTTCAGACTGCTGCGGGATTGAAATCATGCAAGTTCAGCTGAACTCGCATGATTTCATTCCTGCATGTCAGTCCGACGATTTCAGAGACATCTGTGCATTTTCCCGCACAGATGTCTATTGAAATCGCACCTGAAATTGCCAAAAGTAGTACAGAAACTGTAGTACAGAATTCAAACGGTTCTATTGTGGACAATAGCCGTCGATCTGGCATGAGATTTGACATGTCACATCGCACCAATGTGGACCAGGGCTAAATCCTATGTAACGGTTTACACTGCAGGTGCGCTGCGCTTTAAAAAAAATGTCCTGCATGCTGCATCTTTGGTTCAAAAGCACAACAAAAAGGCACCTTCCATTATAAGTCAAAAGTGATTTTGACTTTCTTGTATTGAGAGGTATGGACTCTAGAGAGAGAGATATAATTTTGCCCCTGTTCAAATCATTAGTAAGACCTCATCTGCAATATGTAGTTCAGTTTTAGGTATCAGTTCTCAAAAAGGATATTGGGGAACTGGAGAAAGTGCAGAGAAGGGCAACCAAACTGATAAGAGGCATGGAGGAGCTCAGCTATGAGGAAAGATTAGAGGAACTGAATTTATTCACTCTTGAGAAGAGGAGAATAGGGGGGGATATGATCAACATGTTCAAATATATAAGGGGTCCATATAGTGAACTTGGTGTTGAGTTATTCTCTTTACGCTCAACCCAGAGGACACGGGGGCACTCTTTACGTCTAGAGGAAAAGAGATGTCATCTCCAAATACGCAAAGGTTTCTTCACAGTAAGAGCTGTGAAAATGTGGAATAGACTCCCGCCAGAGGTGGTTCTGGCCAGCTCAGTAGATTGCTTTAAGAAAGGCCTGGATACTTTCCTAAATGTACATAATATATCTGGGTACTAACATTTATAGGTAAAGTTGATCCAGGGAAAATCCGATTGCCTCTTGGGGGATCAGGAAGGAATTTTTTCCTCTGCTGTAGCAAATTGGAGCATGCTCTGCTGGGGTTTTTTGCCTTCCTCTGGATCAACTGAGGGTATAAAATTGGGTATATTGGATTGTACAATATTTTTTATTTTATTTATTGTTTTTAAGGTTGAACTGGATGGACTTGTGTCTTTTTTCAACCTGACTAAATATGTAACTATGATTCAGTGTGAAAGGGCCTGAATAGTTTTGTAAAAATGGGAGAGACAGATCGACCAAGATTTCTCGGGAAATGGGAGGAGGAATTAGGAAATAAGATCAGTAACAACGAGGCGAGGAGAATTCTGAGTAGAGTAAATGGCATGTCAGTAAACTATAAGATAGCGGAAATGAACTATAGAGTAATGGCCAGAATGTATATCACCCCGGACTTAGCACACAAAATGCAGGATGAGACCTCGCAGTTCTGCTGGAGGGGGTGTGGGGAAGTTGGGACAGCTGCGCATATCTGGTGGTCGTGCCCAGAAATAAGAAAATTCTGGGAGGAGGTGCGAGGGATCATATATTTGATAACCAACAAGAAAATCCCGGACGACCCCTGGGTATGCCTACACCATGGTAGCAATATACCATCTAAAAACTACCGGAAAAGCCTAACACCACACCTCCTCAATGCGGCCAAGAGTCTCATCCCTAGATACTGGCGAGGCAGTATGAGACCCTCAAAGCGGAAGTGGCTCGACAAAATAGATGAAATCTATTATATGGAATATCTGAGGTATAGCGAAGGATTGGAGATGGGAGAGTATGAGGAGATATGGAGAGACTGGGTTAAATTTAAGGCCTCCAGCTATGCAGCTGAGGCGTGGGAGGACAAAGCAGAAAACTCACTCTAAATGAAGCATCCAATGCAAGATCGAAACTATCTTACTTCAACATGCTATAGAAATACTAGAAATAGTAGGAAGGGACTATCATCAGTTCGAGGTTGCGTTGGGGCTCTCTCTCTCTCTCTCAAATGGGGAGGGATCTGGGAAGGGGGGAGGGTATATAGAAATAAGATACGGAATAATGAAGGCAAAAGGCAATTATACGCATAGAGTATACATGGGATATCAAGAGTACTTGCAATTAGAAAATAGCCACAAGGATGTGAAAGTATTGAGGGATAAGTTTGACTGAAAAGTTGAAATAATATATCCTCATGAAAAGTACTTAGCTGATGTGGCGAAAAAAAAAAGTAAAAAAAAAAAAAAAGGAAGGAATTTTTTCCTCTGCTGTAGCAAATTGGAGCATGCTTTGCTGGGGTTTTTTGCCTTCCTCTGGATCAACTGAGGGTATAAAATTGGGTATATTGGATTGTACAATATTTTTTATTTTATTTATGGTTTTTAAGGTTGAACTGGATGGACTTGTGTCTTTTTTCAACCTGACTAAATATGTAACTATGATTCAGTGTGAAAAGGCCTGAATAGTTTTGTCATGATACAAAACCAGAAATCCATCATGTTTCAGGGGCTCAAAACTCCCTCCTCCTCTGGGCTGAGAAAGAAGATAACACAAAATAGAATACTGTACACTGGGTCATTACTCCATATGTAATTGTAGTCAACATTAGTAGCAGTAAAAAAGGGCATATGGTACAAACTAAAAACATAAATACAGTTTGTCCGATCCGGCCCGCAAAGAAACAGACAGATGATGGTCCTATTTTCCATCCGTCCAGCAGATGGACACGGATAGGCAATCTGTTTCCATCTTATTTCCCCATAGAGAAGAGCGGGAATGTCTGCTCTGTATAGCGGAGTGGATACAGACCTGTCATCCTCCTCCTCAGCGGGGATCAGTGGAGCAATCCCTCGCTGAGCAAGAGGAATCCGCTACATAGAGGCGCACGTGTGAAAGGGGCATAAAAAGGTCAATATGTACCATCTATATTGTCCCATTATGCTTGTACAAAGCTTTTTCAGTATCCAGTTGTACATTTTGGGATATGTACAAACTGACTTGGGGGAGAATGTAAAGGGAGACAGCTGTGCCCACAAAATAAAAAAAAATAAAAAAATCAGCATAGCAAAAGGAAAACGTGTACATTTTGTGAACTGCCTGTAGGCATAAAGAAGCAACACAGGTATTGAATACTATTTACAAATTAAGCAATTTCACTCCCATAACTTACAATATTAAAACTATAAAAAAAAAAAAAAAAGTTAAAAAAAAGGAAAAAGGATTGCATCAGGCTGCAATTTTGATTCAAATTTTCTTTTTTTTTTGTCTCGGTCATTACTATATGGTAGAATTACCATGTTTGCGTTTTGTGAGATGTCTTCCAAGACCAAAAAAGATCCAACAAGCTGGGAGATTCAAATTGAGCATACGAGTTAGCAAACTAAAGAGGACATAAAATATTTACATTTTCTTTAATAATTTACTCTTGCAGGTGTTTTGAGAAAATTATAATCTCAGTGGTGGAGAACATATACAGATGATTCAACGCATGCTAAATTATTTACAACCCCCATATCTAGGAGCAGGAGAAAAAAAACGATTTTGCGCCTGTGGAATTTGGAAATAAGTGAATTATGCTAATGTTTATGTTAAAAAAAAACAAAAAAAACACCTTTATTGTTTTAAAATAATTACACTTAGGAAGTTTCAAACTTGGTAATATACAGGCCAAAAATCCTTAAAACTATACAAAACTCTCTTGAAAAAAATAAAAAATAATGGCTGTGAACTTTCTCGTTTAGATGCTGCCAAATCTAGATTCAAAGGAAAAATTGCTGTCATTATAAAATATATTTCCCAAAACCTGAAAAATGGAAATAGTATGGGAACTTTTACTTTTGTCATTTTTAAAAGTCTACATGAGGTATATAGTGATCAGTCTTGGCATGTTGTGAATCCCAATTACTGACACATTTTATAACATTTTTCAATCGGACATCTTACTTTACAAATGTGAGAAATTCTTTAGATATTTGACATTTATTTATGTAATCAAGTGTAGTGCCATAGTTGTCAGAGCAACTACAAAAATGTGCCTTTGGCAACCTACACCAACTGTACTATTCATAGAAGTTTATAAATTCATCTCAAATCTCGACGGTACAAATAATATTTAATCTTAGGATTTCCTAACACAGTTATGTAGGCCAGAATTACCAATTTTACTTGTGATCTGACAAACAAGGTGTGTGTAATATGAAACAATGAGTGAATGTCAAATTTACAGGGTAAAAACAGAAAATCACCATTTACTTGTGTAGGCTGCACTATACCAACTGCCCCTCAAAGGAACCAAACAGAAAAAGCAAAGCAAAGTAACCCTGGAATAGTGGTTGCTTCCCAGACATCAATAGCTGGGTCTTCCCGCTTTTCTCCTGTGGTTTTCTGTATAATTGCCAACAGCATAGCTGGCACCATATAATCTTATAGTAACAGTTAGGCACTGTTTTTAGGCCCCAGTCACACCTGAGCGATTTTATGATTGAAGCTTGCAGCTCTAAAAATGCTCAAGAAGCCAAATCCCATTCATTTCAATTGCCCCTGTTCACATCTGAGCGTTTTGTCGCTGAAGCATAAGGCAGGAAGCTTCTTTTTTTTAGCAGATTAAAGTGTTTTTGACCCCATAGACTTCAATAGAAAAACCAGACTTAAGCATTTTACAAGCGTTTTACTAGCATTTTCTGTTCAACTAGCAGCTCTTCACTCCGAATCTCCTCTCCCTCTCCTTCCCTTCCCCTAGTGTTATCTATTGACTAAAAAAAAACAAAAAAACGCCTGAAGCTGTAAAAAGTTTGTAATCCGCTTCTAAAACGCTTAAAAAAGCTTGTAAAAAGCTTAAAAAAAAGCTGCAAAAAAATGCCAGTAAATCAATACGCTCAGATGTGAATGGAGCCTTAAGCATAGAGACCCCTCCCTATAAAACAGTTTTTAAATATCCCAGGAAAAAAAACCTTTACCAATTCTCTAGTTATACAGTTATTGTAAAGAAATAGAATTCCTTCTGATGCTGCAATGTATTTCAGAGCGCTTTCTGACCTAGCCTATGTTAGACAAGCACAATGTCAATGAACTGAATCAAGAAGCCCATCATTCTGGCATCATTATGTTGTTAGATAAAGAAACCAACAGATAATAGCTGCAGCTCTGAAAATGATTAGCTGACCAATAACCCTGCCACCTACAGATGTAGTCTTAATTGCTTTAGCATTTAATACAATACGCACACCAATTTAAAATGAGTCATGTTTTTGAGAGTCACAATGAAGTTTGAACCAGTGAAAAGGTGTGAAACAAAAGGTTTTGAAAAGGGAGGACAAAACATGGATTACTAAGATTTAAAAAGATATTTTTTTTCCATTCCCTTCCAATCTGAATATTAAAAAGAGAAACAATTGATAGTTACATCACTTAGTAATAACACATATATTAATTACAAATTTTATAAGATGTTACTGCTACACAGAGCATCTCATGTAGTGACCCTAATGGGACAATAGCACCATTTTATTTGTGTTGCAAATGGCTGGCAGTGGCATCATCATCTTCCTATCACTAAGGAGCTAGTAGTTTTTACCTCCTTGATTTCAGTAACAAACTTTTTTTTTTTTCACAGCTTAAAGCTGACCTTCACCCTTAAATAAATGTCTTGTTCCCCTGCCTCTTCCCCTTCCCTCACAACTGGATATACATGTAGGCAAGAATGACATTTGTTATCCCAACCCCCCACCACCCCTCTTCTGCATACACAGATGTGCCACAGTGCTTTGCATCAAGTGACCCCTGCAGCACATCTGTGCATGTACAGGATTGCCCGAACATCCCTGTGCATGCACAAAGATGGCAAATATGAAAGTCGCAAACCTTTGCCATCTTTGAGCATGCACGTGCGCAGATGTACCGAAGAGCTCTGCACCATAATGGCTGTGCCAGTGTGGTGGAGGCAATAAAAAGGGGACTGAAGTTCTTCTTTAATTCCACTAGCAAAGCAGTGTGATGTCAAATGTATGTCCTATTGTGTAGGTAATCTGATTTCAGAAGAAATGTTAATAAGCATGTGAACATAAGGCAGGCCATACAGTATACATTTTTTTTATTCAACCAGAGGGTTGAACGAAAAAAAAAAAGAGCCGGTTCCCCCCATCCACACATTCAAGGTGGATGTGGACAATCACTTCCACGGTGCTGTGTTCCCACGGAGGGGAGCCTTCCCCGCTGTCAGAAAACAATCAGTGGTGCTGGATATAGCAGCGGCACTGATCATTCGAGGAAAACCCAACAGGGTGCTTGTACAGATGTCAATTGGTAGATCGACTTCTGTACAACCAGAGTGCCCACACATGGATCGAATTTCAGACAGTCTCTGTTGAATCGACCAAATTTTGATCTATGTATGGTCGGCATAAGATAAAAGGTTACATTTTCTTTTAGTGAGAAGTCTATTTAACTTGTTATAAAAAGGGACAATTCAAGTCAATAACCACTTCATTTTTATATCTGCTGGCTAAACTGCATTTTCGCTGTTTACTGATCTGTCATTTGTAGTAATGTTTAGAATGCTGCACCATTGCTACAAATATGCATTATAATGAACAGGGAGAAACATGCAACAATTCACTAATTACACAGTCATATATTGAAAACATGTAGATTTGCTTTGGGCACGGTCATCTTTTAGGAAAACTGTACGGAGTTTCTATGCAGATTTTTGTACAGGTGTCGTAAATAAATAAAAAAAAAAAAAAAAAAAAAAGACACCAAGAAAGATAATTTTTCACTGTAAACTTCTCTCAGCACCGACAGCAAGAATGTGAAAAGCAAGCGCTACTTCTGCAGAATGGCAGTCTGCCCTAGAACACAGTAATTATACTGCATCACCTTGCTTACAGAAAGCAGACAGAGGTTAGCAGTGTTTTTTTGTTTTGTGTTTTATTTTTTATTTTTTTTAGAGAAGAACCTCAAGGATGACATTAGAGCTACTTTGAATGAGTACAACTCTACACTAGACTGCAGCAAAGCAAAGGATGACATTCGGCAACATGACCAATACTAAACTATATTAACAATAGAATTTTGTTCATACTTGGTCATGGGCATCCGCAGAATTTTTTGTCTGGGGGGGGGCGTCATTTTAAAGGTCACCCATGCTCCGCCCCTTTTTGACAATTTAATGAAGGGGAGGGGCTTAGTCTATCACATAAAGCGTACTAACCCTCCCCCTTCCACTGCCACATTTGGCACTTTTTTTTTGGGGGGGGGGGGGGGGGTACCTGGTTTTGCTATGGCAATCTGAGCCACATACAAAGCCATGACAAAAAAACTGCAACCACAGCAAGTGAAGGTATAAATCGATCAACTACAAAAAAACCTACACCTGCATTATGCAGCATTGGCTTAAGCCAGTGGAGATCTTAAATTCTATATGGGCACAACATTTTTATGCTATGTTGCTGTGCTTAACCACTTGCCTACCGGGCACTTTCACCCCCGTCCTGCCCTGGCCAATTTTCAGCTTTCAGCGTTGTCGCACTTTGAATGACAATTGCGCGGTCATGCAACACTGTACCCAAATTCTTTTGGTGGTATTTAATCACCACTGGCATTATTTTTTGCTAAACAAACAAAAAAGATGGACAATTAAAAAAAAAAAGTTTTGCTTAGCTTCTAATAAATTTTGCAAATAAGTAGTTTTTCTTCTTTACTGATGGTGACTGATAGGCAGCACTGATGGTCACTGATCGGGGGTATTAATAGGTGGCACTGATTGGCAGAACTGATAGAACTGGTTAAACAACATGTTGCTTTTAATGGGTGGTGCTGTGAGAAAGAATAAATGTAGTTCAATGTAGCCACCGTATGGCAATTATTGGGTAAATCAGGTGGCGAGGAGGCAACATATTGTCTCCTCATCACCTCTGAAAAGTGATCCAAGCATGTATCTTTGCAGAGGAGCAACAGTCACTTCCACACATGTGGAAGCCCTAAGAGTGGCCAAGCAAAAGTATGCAGGGGAGTAAAGTGTTAAATCTCTTCACGTGATAACAGAAGGGTCAGCCTGATGTCCAACCGTAATGACAGTGTAAGGAGATAGAGTCTATGATTCTATGCTGACAGGTCCTGCAATTGGAGACACATTTCACAAGTAGTTTGCTGATACCTTATTATTATATATCATATCATTATATGTCAAGAGCGATGGGGCAGCCTGTGACAGCAGGGAAGGAGATACAGGTGTCAGCCCGACAATAAATATGGCTGAGCTCCGGTGAAGTGAACATTCTCTTATGTTTGACTTTACTTTCCTCCCTAGTGTGCAGACACCTTACTGATTCTGGGAGGGGGGGCACTTGATCCCCCTTGCCCCCTCCGCAGACGCCCATGTACTTGGTTCAGTTTTAGGAAAAGAATTGGAATTAGACTTTGCTGGATGATGTTGCTCTCCTAGAATTAGAGAGTCCAGTTACTATAATAAACCTCTACTCATACAGGCGTTATAATTCCCAGTATACGATGTAGGAGCTTTTGCTGTCTTTGAACCCCAAAATTGGATTTTCCAAATTTTACACATGCTTAGTAAACTATAGGAAGACAAAGCAAGCAACCACATAAATTATAGGCATGGACCACCGTTTACTGCGCATGTCTCAATTGTGGGTAGATACAATTTTCCATTTTGCCATCATTCACCCATTTTTTTGGCTATATGAGATCCAGAAAAAACAGATCTATGTTGGTATGGTCTTGATTTTGCTAGAGAGATAGGTTTGTTTCTTAGAGGCTGCTATCACCAGCACATTGATGGCCCTTAAACGATCGGGATCCATGCTATATATGACCACACTGAAGACATTTTCCCTCACTTCTTGTCCTTTGACACCCATGAAAGAAATTACTGTAAGGGAATTGGTTGGCACTGGGAGAGGATGTCACAGACAGCAATAAAAAAAACATTGCTAGAAGTTGTAACCTATTCCTAGACAACATCATGTTTTTCATTGCATTCCATTCACTTCCATTGAAGAGATTACCCATCATTTCTTGAAAGCACATGATAAATCTGTTTGATAGGGACAATGACTGTAATAAACATCTGACAGGCTCCAACATGTCCCACTCTATGCCAAAAAATACTTTTTGGCTGAAGGGGGATTTAACTACTGGTGGATGAAGTCATAAACATATACATACACACAGAAGTAGACTAATTTGTTAGTACCCTTACACGAAAATATAAGAAATAACTTGAAACTAATCAAAGTAATAATTGGAATCCATCATAGTTTATTCCATATTTAATACAAATCTGGCTTTTGATTAAACAGAATATCCTGAATAACAAAACAAATAAAACAAATGAAAATAGCATGGACAAAAAGATGGGTCCCTTAACACAAGCTTTTGTTGCACAACCTTTAGAGGCAACCACTGTAAACTAGTGATTTCTGTAGAGACTGAGACTAGCGTTGCTGCAACAGGGTAATAGAGACAGCACACCACACATGCATGGCCTTTTGAACAAGGGAAAGCACTGTGATGCTAGGGGCAACCGCCCAATGCCTGTAGCATCCTAGCAACTAGGCAGAATGGGGAAATGCTAACTATAGAAGTTTTTTCGACCCAGCCTGGACTGGAGGGGGGCACAAATGTCCTACAGAATTTTTCAAAGCTGCACAGTTTTTTTTTTTTTAACCTGTTGGAGCCCCTTCACTGAATAGGTAATTTTCTAGAAAAGGTGAACTTTATCATACTTGATAATAATTGCAACTGTAGTCAAAATATCATCAAGCTGCTTGGAGATGGTATCATAGCCTTTAGCTTCAACCTGCAGGTCTATACATTTTCCATTCCGATTCCCTCAACTGACACTCTCAGACTACTTTTGTTCTTTGTGTGATACGAAGTACAAAAAAAATATAAATATAACTGTGACCCATTTATAATCTTTCCTAGGGGTAAAACATCTGTCCAGGCCATTTTGGAGTATCTTTGTAAGATAAGCAAAAATCTATTTTCATACGTTGTCTTTGTCCTACACTTTTACATATCAAAAAGGCACACAGGTATGCATGAGGCAATTCTTTAAATTATAAGTTCACCTTTGGGAACACGTTCCACCCGATTTCCCAGTGCTGCAGCACTGTTCCACATGTTCTTAGTGCAGCAGCCACCGCCCGACTACAAGCCCCTCCCCGTGGCAGCAGCATGAGAAGTTCCCATATTAGCTGTCAGCGGTGCTCTCCCCACATGACCGCGTCATTCATACACAGAGCTTAGTGTATGAACGAACTACAAGTTCCGACAGCCTTATCGGCTTGTAGTTCTCAATGAACTACCAACGCGCTGTGGTAGTCCATTGAGTCTTGCTGTCAGGGAGTATTGGCTTACCCATACGGGATGTATAGGTAAGCAGATACACAAACAGTGTGGAGGGACCCTGCCTGGCATCAGCGATCTACTGATCACTGGTGCAATGCTTTACAGGTTCCTAATACAAAAATAAATGCATTTTTTTTACCTGCAAAAATAAGTGCATTTATTATATTTTGTAGAAAGGTGAACTTATCCTTTCATCAGTGCAGGAGGAATGAGGCATTGAGCTATAAGGGTACCAAACAAATGAGATATATATATATATATATATATATATATATATCTATATCTATATCTATACACACACACACACATATACATACACACACAATATATATATATATATATATATATATATATATATATATATATATATATATATATATATATATATATATATATATATATATATATATACACACATACACACACATATACATATATATACATACACACACACACACACACACACACACACTTCGCCATGTGTTATTGTCAATAAGTAACATGTTTTACTTTATAAAACAAGTTCTTCGGTGAAAAATATTGTAGTCGTGTGCCAGCTGTATAATCATTTCTTGTAAACCTTAGAAATGTTCTCAGTTGCATGTACTTATTCACCATACGGTTACAATGTTTTATTAGTAAGAACATGGTCAAGGCTTAGCAGCTGGCTCAGTGAATGGAATAATTTCTTATAAAGTTTTGTCACTTGGCAACCAAGTTACTAGTTTGGTTTCTCCCATACTGGAAACTACAGGCAGGATTAGAATATCTCTATTTTTATTGGCATCCTTTTCCCATTTCCACAATAATAAATAATAAAGCTATATTGTTCCCTAACCCTTTCACACAATCGTATCTTAACACATCTAAGGATTCACTTAAAAGCTAAAGGGTTATAGGATATCGGACGAACAAATAAAACATCTATTCTCTAGCACAGGCTGCTAGTGTGAAAATTGCTGAATGTCTACCACAAAATACTCTATTATACATACAGAGTGGAAGGTTCAACTAATAAAAAGACCATGACAGCCAACTGTGTCACATAGATTATGCAACTTGAAAAACAAGCTTATAGAAAGAGGTCATTGATGAAATATGAAACTGTGTTTACCATGAAAGAAAACTGGAGTTCCTTCAAAGTGATCATATTAAGAGGCATGGGGTAATGCATATATACCCAAGAACATGTAATGTGTTCTAATAGTGGATAGATGTGAAAACTCCTATCCATGGTGAGACTTTAACACCTGGTCAGACATTACAATAAAAGGCAGTGACTAAAAGGCGTAAAGCAATCTTTTTAGATCATATGCAAATACACCATCTACAGCCCACTGATTTATTACATAGAATGCAAAAACCTGCTGCCTTCGAAACTGCCTAATGCAAAGGCTTAACGTGCATTTCCACATTTGCAGCCAAATTGGGAAAATATCTCTTTAGGTTGGTTACACGTCCCGGTTAGCATAGTAGCAGCCGCTAGCAATAATCGCAAAAGAATCCGGCAGGCTGGTTGTACCCAAGTTGATCAGTCAACTTGGTACATTCAGCCTGCCCACTAAAGCTGAGATTCAAACCATGTATGGCCGGCCTAAGACTCTCTAGAAATGCTTAGAATCATTAAGGATACCTTTTTAGAGAAGGTAACATTTTTTTTTTTTTTTTTTTTTTTTTTAGGTATGTTGTGTGAATGGAACACATAGCAAACATATGGTGTTTCTTTTTTCTCAAATTTGAATGCAAACGTGAAAATGCCTTTCAAGATTACAGCAAATTCTGGAACTTCAAGTTCCAGACTAAATGAATGCAACAAACCTTTGTTAAAGAAACTAGACTGCAGGAAGCCAAGAGTTATTATGAGCATTTTCATTGCCCCTCCCCTTGGAAAAGAGGAGTACTGAAACTGTAAAAACTGAAAATTCTCGTGGAGTTGTAAATAATGAAGGAACATGTGTGTATGTTGGTAGGGAGTACAGTAAATACTTGTCAGACTTAATGTTTATTATTAAATTTTACTTTGCATCAGGTGAATGGGAACAAGGTTCATGGGACTGCTTTAGCAATTTACTAGAAGCAGGGGTAGTAGAGAAGCATACCATATACAAGTATCAAAATCTCGACAGACCAGAGGGAATCGGCTGAATTTCAGCAAGTGTGTACCCCCCTCTGTTGAATGGTCCTGCTGGAAAACCAATATTTGATCAGCTCATGCAGCACTAATTAGTGTAATCTGATGGGTGGAGGTGGGGGAGGGGTGGATTGGTGGAGTCCCCGCTGTCAGAAAATAATAACGCGGAGAGATTCCAGCATCCACATCACATGTGTGGATGCAGGAATATGTTAGTTCTTTTTTTATTCAACTTGCTAGTTGAACAGAAAAAACTGTCTGTGCTTTACGTACCTGCCCCATTTACATCCAAATCTGCACATCTGAAGATTTTAAAAATGTGTTTAGTTTCAAATTCATTTGTGAAGTTAATCATTTTGTTACATCATATTTGTTATGTTAGAATAAATTTGTTTTCAGAATTGAGTTCATAAAAGAACCCCCACCTGCTGTCACGGGGGGGAAGAACGGCTGGAGCATGTTACACACGTTACACCCTATATATAGGTGTAATGTGTAACATGCTTCTAAAGGTGAACTTATCCTTTAAGAAAATTAACACTATTTGAAAAAAAAAAACACAACTATTCTAGTTAACTAGAACAAAAAACACACACAACAAAGAATTAGAACAATAAAATATTTCAATTACATTACCCATTTTTGGCCAATAAAGGCACAACCCATAAATTGTGTAAAATGCTGCAACAAAAAGCAACTCAGTGCTTGGTTGTCAACCAAACAATGAAAAGAATGCACAACTAGATCATATCTACCAGCATAAGAGTGTCCCCAATTGTTTCGTAATGGAAAAAAATATGCATGCTCTCCTAAGAACAGAGGAGGAAATCGTTAAAAAGCATACTTCAATATAATTTACTAAATTATTCCATAATACCAAAAGCCATTACAAACTATAATATACAAGTGCAAAAAATGTCTTAACCAAGGTAGGTTTATTTGCAAATAAGGATAATAATGTTCTGGCACATGTAAACAGAAAATAACTTAATAAGGCCAAGTATAAATGCAGAATATGGTTTAAATTGTGTAACTTTGTAGCTGGTTGCTCTGACAACCATATTTTGACATTTATACCAGAATAGGATTATTCTCATAAACCAGCATATTGCCAACTTTTAAAAGTGGAAGAACATCATACAAAATGACAAACATGGTTATTCTTCCCTACCTGATATTTTGGTTCACTAAGGAATAAAAAGAAAATGTTTAATCATGCCTTCTCAATGCATCCCTGGGTGCAGAAAAGAGATGGAATTAACAATTGTCATAGCATACAAGACTGATGAACACAGCTCATAGAAGCTCTCCACACCAAACAACTGGATTTTACAAACCACAGTCAAACATCATGGTGTATGTATATGGACTCATTCAGGGTTCAACAGACTAGACAAAAGTGAAAGTTAAAATGTTAAAAGTTGTAAATGTTATGCTGCTTTAATGGTGACGCTTTTTCACGTTGCCACAGGCAAGAGTCCACAAATGCTTTACTGTACAAATCCACTTCCAAGCACCATTTAGAATACACAACATAAAAGATTTGGCCACAACCAGATGAATACATGAACTCCAAACACTGAATAGTTATTTGGGAAATAACCTAGTAATTACAATTATGGTTCAATTAAGGGAGAAGCGGTAAGCTGCCATTACCATTTGCTCTTTATGGAGAACTTGAAGAACAAAAAGAGGTCTTCATGTATGAAAGCTTAAAGCAGAGTTGAACCTTTTTTCTCCCCGCTTTGGTCGGAGGACCTTTGACCTTCTAAACTCTAAGCTTTAGATGAACCTTCCAGTGATCCCTGAACCGGCCTTATTGGGTATACATGATGATGATGATCAGAGGCCACATCATACAAAATTACCAATTTCTTTTCTATGATATTATGCCAAGAAATAAATATTGTGAAAATGGTCCTCAGCTTCCTCTCCCGCTTTGACGTCCTGGGAGTCCATGGTAGATGCTGCCTTACCAATGTATAAGTTGTCCAGTAGATGGTTTCCTTTACTCGAACAGCTGTTTCCAGAGGTCATATTCCTCCCCTTCCTTTTCATCCTTCAGTCCACCAATCCCTGAGCCTGCTTTAGTTTCCAGCCCCCGGCCACTACCTGGGTCCCCGGAAATTTCTCATATAGTGACTATTTTACATTGAAAAACGTATGCCGGTTTATGAGTTTATAATGCTCAATTCCATGCTGATATTTTTTCAATTCACTTAAGCAAGAGAAATTCAAAAGCTGTATTTCCCGTTGTGCAACTGCATTACAACTGCACATAATCATGTGTTACAGGTAGTTTTGTATATTTACTTTTCTTTTTATTAGGCTTGCTTAACACACCTAAAGTGCAAATTTAGGCAAAAATAAAAACTTGGCATCCAAACAAAATGATTTATTAAAATAAACCTGCACACATTTTAATACATACTACTTCACTAATCATGTAATAAATATCTGCTGATCTGGGCAGTGAACAGTCTTCTTCTGACAGAATGAAAAAAAGAAATGCCCTCCTGTAAAATCACCACAGCATTGTCATCTTGTGGAGCAGCTGCATGCTTACATACACAGAGGAGGAGTGTTATCATGGTTAATAAACCTCCTCAAAGTACAGCTGCAGACAAAACCAATTATTTTTAATTTTGGCTAGAGTTAAGGGAAGGTTACAGCCTGTCAGTTTTCTTCCCATCCGTGTTCCTTTGGGGGGATTTAATGTCACTTCCTGTCCCACAACCAAAACAGGAAGTGAGGAAAGCCCTGCAAATTAAAGTATCTGTGAAGCCTTGCCTTATAAGACAACCCATTCAATTTCAAAATGAAATAAAAGTAAACGTGTGTATACATACAGAATAAAACTATAAATACATTCTTCCCTCTTTTTAGAAGTGATCACACACCCTAAGTTCTTAGCTGCATAAGGAGCTTAAAAAGCTAGGGGAGGAGAAGCAGCAGTACACTGGTCTTCCATGTGAATGGCTGTGCAAGTGAGGGGGGGGGGGTGTCAGCAAGAAACTAACAACTGGAGGAGAGCAAGCACAGCCAGGAAAAGTGCTTTTTTAATAGTAAAGCAGAGGGACTGGTGGGAACACCAGGTGTTTCACACAAAGTAAGCAATACAAACAAAACAGGATACTTTTTCATACAAGTACATGGTACAGCAGGCACATATCAAGAATATGAAATGTTGGGTTTACATATCGTTTAAAGGGAATCCCTTGGCCAACACCCCCCAGGTCACCAGAACTAGTGTCCCCATTGGAAGATTTCCCCTCTATTGCTTTTCTGGGGACAAACCAAAATGTGGGATTTTCTTTTACTTTCACTTGATAACATTAAACAAGACAAATAGAAAGAGCGAATCCCCATAATAGGTGCAGAAGTAGCAATTAAAAAAAAAAAAAAAAAAAAAAATGTATATAGCTATACAAAAAACATTATAAATACCTTTTTTATAAGTGATCACATTCCCTCTGTTCTCAGCTGCATGAAATTTGGGGGAGGAGAAGCAACATAACACTGGTTTTCTCAGTGAAAAGGTTGTGCAGGTAAGGGGCTGTTTCAGGACAAGTCTGATGATTGGAGTAGAGCAGGCCGAGTTTCTAGCTCTGCTAGGATCCCGCTACCTGTGTCTGCCGCTAAAAAGGAGTTCTTCATCCCCTGCCTATACTGTAGTTTTACATTAAAGATTATGTTAACCCAACATTTCACATAGCTGATGTGTCTGTTCTATCATGTACTTGTGTTAAAAAGCATCCTGTTCTCCATGTATTTCTTCCTTCATGTGAAATACCTGGTGTCCCTGCCAGTCACCCTTCTTGCTTTCCTATTTCAAACTGACCATGCTATGCATGGGAGCAGATCCATCCCAGTGTGGTCAGTATTCTGGCTGTGCTGGGAGAACAGCCTGTCTGTCCTCCAATGACCAGACTTGTGCTAACACACCTTTCTGCACAGCCAATTACTAGGAAGATCACTGTACTGCGGTTTCTCCACCCCTGGCTCTCTAAGCTCCTTATGCAGCTGAGAACAGACATTATGTGATTGAGGACCAAAAAAAAACAAAACATATTTATAAAATGTTTTTGTTTTACACACACATTTTGCCTTTAATAACAATTTTAAACTGAATGTATTGTTTTGCAAGATAATAGACTCGCATATATTTTAAAATAAAAATTCCACCAGACCCATTTTCAAAAACACAAAAGAGCTGCAGCACATAGATGTGAAGTAGCCATGTAAAAATGAATTGGATATCTATGTGAAGAGCGACTTTACGCAGTTAAATGTATGTGCTTTTAATACAGGAAAACAGGCCAGGTATATTACTTTGTTGATAAACAATTGTTTTCTCAAACATGTTAACAAAATAACTAATCACAGACCTATAAATCGCCGCAATAACAGAAATCACGGAGCTCATTATAGTCTGCCTACTTGCAAATGCAAAAATACATTTTCTTTCTTGAGTGCACATTTAATTTATAATGTGTTTTATAAAGAAAAAAAAAACCATAGAATGCATAATATGAAAATCTTGCTAATCGCCATTCTCTTTTCATCAAGCAGCAGAAATACACATGCTTTTCAATCAGACTTCATAAGATATGCTCACACCTATCACTTAGGATATAACAGTTGCACACAAAGCTTGGTAGGAGGAATGCAATCAGTTCTCATTTGCATAATGCATATATTCCTCAGGATCAAGGAGAAAAAAAAAAAAAATTTTAATAACCCATATTCATATTTGTCTGTGGCTGGCTAATGGTGTAGGTGATTCATCTTATGCTAAATGCTGTACAAAAAATAAAAAATTATTTTATGCAAACTTCACCTACTTGCAAACATATCATTTAAATACTTTGCCACTGCACACACACTCTCTTTCTTTCTATAACCTTGCTTACAGCAATTTGTATAATTATCCATGTGTCTGTAATCCTCAACAAGATGATTTTTTTAAATATTTTCCAAATGACACCATGCTGACTCGAAAACAAAAAAAAACAAAACCTTTGTGCGCAAACTTCTATTAAGAGTTAAGCAGCATATGCCTTGGTTGTGTAATATATTATTCATAGGCACTATATTTAACATCTTAAAATGTCACAATAAATTATATGAAAGCGCATTGCCTAGTATGAATAGTGGCTTGTTCTAATTAGCCTGCATAAATTTAAAGAAAATTCTGGAAAAAGTACTTTGGAAAAATAAACATTTTGAAATATACATAAATGGTGTCAAATGATAACAGCTTTAACTGCAAAGTATTGGGCAATATCCATATTTCAGGTCAGAAAATAAAAGTCCAAATGTTACAAATAATAGTAGTTTAGGGCAGGGATCTCTAAACTACGGCCCTCCAGCTGTTGCGGAACTACACGTTCCATGAGGCATTGTAAAACTCTGACATTCAAATATATGACCAGGCATAATGGGAATTGTAGTTCCTGAACAAATGGAGGGCCATAGTTTGGAGACCCCTGGTTTAGAGCAAGGGTCTCCAAACTTTCTAAAGAAGGTGTCAGTTTACTCTTGTTGGGCACAGTCTTTCCCCCTAAAGTCAGAAGGACAGTAAACAATGCCTGATCTTTGGTATCTTAAGAAGTTGCCAGAAGTGTTATATTGGTTTACTGTTACCTCTGAGCAGCAAGAAAAAAACATTACACTAAGGCCAGCCATAGATGGATCAAAATTTGGCAGGTTCAACAGGAATTGGCTGAATTTAGATCTGTTTATGGGCAGGCTGGTTGTACTGAAGTCAATCCATCAATTCACTTTAGTGCAACTACCAGCCTGTCTGTTTTTTTTTTTGTACAATCACTGCCCATGGCTATACCTGCCGGCAGTAATCATTGTGTTTTGTCTGCTGGGAAGCCTCCTGTTGCCAGAAACCAATAGTGCAGCGAGAAGGATTCCCTCATCAACACTGACTGTGTTGATGGGGGGAATTGGTCATTTTTCTTGCTTAAGGCTATCCACACCTGCTTTGATTTCTCATTTAGTCTCCATCCGTTCCTCCATCTAGGCTAAACAGCATGGATGGGCAGATCTCTACTGATGGCTGCCTATGTAACTATATATTCTGACAGCTGCTGACTGTCAGAATACACAAACAGTGACTGCATCTGCAAGTATGGAATGACTGTTTAGTTGAAAATTTTCCACCAAGCTCCTTCGAGTTTTCAATCAATGTTTGTGGAGCTGGGAAGTGTCGATGGGGCCACCAACGGATCAAATTTTTGCAAATTCAACATTTAATTCAAGATGTGGATGTCTAGCATAAGATCGCAAAATAAAAACAAACATATAACGCTGGCTCCATTCTGCACTGTCAGTATATGCACATTGATTATTACCTTTGTTTTAGCCAATTACAAATGTGTTAGAGCTAAAAAGAAAATAGTCTCTTTGGCTGTAATAGTCCTCCATTGTCAGGACACCTCCAGAATACCACCCACTGCCTTACAAATGAAGTCTAGATCCAGTATTTGGCATGACTGCCTCTTTCCTAGTTTCACTACAAACATTTAAACCAGCAGTGTTATCACCAATTAAATTCTAACAAGATTAATGACTCTCATAAAAGCAGTTACTTTTAGCGGTCAGCGATAAACTGTTAAGAACAGCAATATGAAGAAGTGTATATAAGCAACTAGTTTTACTCTGGCACAGGCTGTGTACAGGGGAGTCGCCAAATTACAGTTGCATTGATGTTTACCTAAAGCTCATGAACATGCAATAAAAATCACATTTGCAGAGCTGAAACAAAGTTCTTAGCATGGCTGGTCATAAAAACAAGGATGCCTCAAAGCAGAAAATGCCATAATTCAATCCAGAAAGTGATAAAATAGAGATTCTTGGTGAATTGCTTCCAATCCTGTCTGCTGTTTACTTACAGTAATTAACTACAAGTTCTTTACTTAAATGTACACTCCAGTCAAACGTGAAAACCTGTCATGTAATCTGACTTTATGAACACAGTCTACCTGCTAATTAGCTCTAATTTTTACCCTGCCATTTACCTTGTTCACCAAGCTGCCCTGCTTGTTTTCTCAACAACTCTGAATCTAAACCAGCTAAAATGTAAAAGAGTCAGTCACCGGATTTAGTTCAATATCCTCCCCGAACTTACTGCAGCCTCACTCACACACCTTGGAGCATTGAGAGGTAAGTTACATGTACAAAATCATATTCCCATTGGAGAAACCTGCTATATTTGGCAGCATTATTTTATTTTTTTTAATTTAATCTTAAAGTGACTTAAAGCTGAACTCTAGGTATGATATTTTCTGCATGGTTACATTGGTCCAGCTTGTTGGTGCTACTACAGTGATAGCAGCGATCTTCTGGACCCTGTGCCAAGCAGGTTCCTGTCTGCACAGTAACCACAAGGATTCATTTCCTGGGCACCATGGCTTGTTTTAAGGTTCTTTAATCTTAGTTCAAAATGTTTTCAGCAGTTTAATGCAGACACACAGATTAAGGCCTTATGCACACTGAATGTTTTTGAACATTTTTACAGCTGCTGTTTTTTGGCTTCAGATGTTTTTTTCTACAGTCAAACTCTCCAGCATGTTATCCTATGTGTTCATGCACACATAGGCTGTTATCAACAGTTTTTTGGCTGGGGCATTTTTTGGCTGTAAAAAAAAAAAAAACAAACACACACGTAGGATTCCGAGAGGAGTTTTTCAGCTGTAAAAATGCTCGAACGTCAAAAAACGCAGATAAATGCTCAGAAGCGTGGCTCATCAGCATCTTAATGTTTTCTATCCCAATGAAAAAATAAAAATAACGCTGAAAAACAATAAAAAAAAGCTCTATTGCAAAAACGCTGAAAAACGTTGAAAAACTCACTGCAAAGCTACTCGTGTTTTTTTTAACGTTATTATAACATCCAGTTTGCATGAGGCCTTAAAATGGCTTCTAGGAGGCTGCCACTGATTCAAAAAACAAAAGGAAAAAAAAACACCCACTTAACCAGTGGTTCTCAACCTTTCTAGTGCTGTGACCCCTTGATAAAATTTCCCAAGTTGTGGGGACAACTAACAGTAAAATTATTTTCGTAGCGTAGGTTGTCAGCACCCAAGGCAAGACAAGTAATTTGCACCCCTAACCCATGGACAATTAGTGCTCCCTGAGTCCCTTCCAGTCGTACAGTATTAAAACCCCTTTATAATACATTTAAGGATGTACTACTCTCTTTGTTCTCCTTTCTTTCCCTTTTATCTTTCTCTATCCTAATTTATTGTTTTTTTTCCCCCATTCCTCTCTCTAGTCTCCTTTCTTGTTCTCTTATTCTTTCTCTCCCTTTTTCTTTGTTCCTCCCCATCTTTTCCTCTTCCTTCCATGTATTCTCTATTTTTATTCCTTCTCTTACTCCTTGGTGGGGGAGTGGGGGGAATGGGTTGAGTGGTGGGGAGTTGGGATGAGTGGCAGTGATGGTGGGGGGGTGGGATCAGTGGCAGTGCTGGGGGAAGTTCTGATCAACCAACTTAGGTGCTCTTGATCAAGGTCATCTGCTGATCTGAAAACTGTAGTGGGGACTTTTAATGGCAACTCTAAATCACAGGTAGTGTTACTCACTGTGACTCCAGCTTCACTGTGTCTCTAGCTCTGTCGTGTCTTCTAGCAGTGACACCTATGCCGAAATAAGGAGATAGGGTCTCCTCCAGCCCCTCCCACTTTACATTTCTCACCAGTCAGCTGACCTCTAGTCTCTGCCCCCCCACCCATGCTGTGAACTGAATGGGCGGCCGTGGGCTCCAGGGACAGCCCTGCTGGGTGGCCGTGAAAAGGCTGGGAGAGCAGATGTGAGCTTCAGGAACAGCCCAGGATTTGGTGACCCCTGGCAAATCGTCATTCGACCCCCAGGTTGAGAACCACTGCACTAAACCCTTTAATGTGTAATGTCAGTTTCCACCCACATGCACAAATGTTGGGAGTGAGAGAAGAAACAGCCTCAGTTTGGATATACCGTTAAAAATTAATTAAGTATGTAGTTCTGGCCTTCTGCAAGTTTGACAAGATTCATTACTTCACAAATTAAAGTGGAAGTTAACATCCAAGCATGACTTTAACCTATAGGTAAGCCTATAATAAGGCTTACCTATAGATAATGCAAATAAATGTGCATCGTTTAGGAGATATTTAGTGTACATGCAGCCAGTGACATCACTGGCGCATACGCTCTGAAGGAACGCCCACCCGTGCTGTTTCTTCAGAGCCCCGTGCCATGACCAGCATGCATGGGAGTGATGTCATCGCAGCTCCAGCCAGTCACAGAGCCGAAGTCCTCGAACCCAGAAGCAAGACAGGTGAAGATGGAAGCAGCCTTCAGACCTGACTTCTCAGTGAGGGAGGGCTTCGTTTAAGGCAAGTTTAATATAATGTGCCAGTATGCAACGCATTCTAGCATATTATGCCTTTACCTTGCAGGGTAAAAAATAAAAATAAAACACACACACACACACACACACACACACACACACACACACCAGTTTACAACCGCTTTATATACCAAGCAAAAGCTTAATGAAACATAGAAACAATGAAAGTTACAAGCGAGGACAGTCCGTGACGGGTTTATACAGCCGACCTGCACGCCGTGGCGTGGTTTACATGCTTTAATTCAGGGCTTGACAAATTTGCTTGGAATCTAGGAGCCAGCTAAAAAAGTTAGGAGCCAGGTTTTTTTTTTTTTTTTTTTAAACGACCGACAAAGCTTAATTTTCAATATAAAAATTAACCAATCTTAAATTTACACAGAGACGACTAGAACTAATGTGACTGCTTTTATTTCCTGCCATGCAGGGACACAAGACCGCCATATTCCCGCTAAGGATCCAATCAGGTCCGCCTGAAAAACTGACAGGTGAACCTGATCAGACGGCCCGTGTGAAAGGGGCCAAGCAGGGAGGTGACAAATAATAAATTCATTTTAATTAACCACTTCCTTCCCGCAGGACGACTATATACGTCCTGTCTTTGAAGAGAAATACCGTAGTTATGGTAGCAGCTAGCTACCATAACCCCGGTATCTTCTTCAAGAGCCGGCGGTTCTCTTTCAGATAAAAGTGGTCTCTGCAGCAGATTAGCAGCGAGATCACTTTTATCGGCGGCAGGAGAGGGCCCCCCTATCGCCACGATCGTTAGAGCGAGAGCAATAATTCTAGTCCTAGACCTCCTCTGTAACTCAAAACATGTGACCTGTAGAATTTTTTAAACAACGCCTATGGAGATTTTAAAGGGTAAAAGTTTGTCGCCATTCCACGAGTGGATGAAATTTTGAAGCGTGACATGTTGGGAATCAATTTACTCGGCGTAACATTATCTTTCACAATATAAAAAAAAATTGGGCTAACTTTACTGTTTTCTTATTTTTTAATTAAAAAAAGTATTTTTTCCCAAAAAAGTCCGCTGCGCAAATACGGTGTGACAGAGAGTATTGCAATGACCGCCATTTTATTCTCTAGGGTGTTAGAATAAAAAATATATATAATGTTTGGGGGTTCTAAGTAAAGGGAAGGAGATGAGCAGGCAGTGAATACAGGTAGGGAAAGCTCCATTAGCATTGGTGGATGTCTTGTCATACCAACGGCCACCACCAGAGGGCGCCCGATTGCAGAAGGAACCAGGAACCATAGGACTGCAGTAGGCCGCAAAGCCGGGGCCTCAATTACCGGCGCGGCCCAGCGCGATCGCGGCGGGAGGGGGGGGGGTGTCGAACGAACACAGGATACCCCAGCTGTGCTGCCCCAGGCGCCAGGTCGCTAATTCTAGTCGCAAATGCGACCTGGCGCCCGGGTTTTGTCGAGCCCTGCTTTAATTATCTATATCAAGAGCAAGTGCAATTGCGGTTTCATATAATAAAACAATATCATGCTATGGAGATTTCTCCCATACTTTCCTACATGATACATACGCTGACTTGGGTTTACACTGCAGGAGTGGAGGAGTAAAGGGGAGATCACATACCCACATTCAACACCTGTTTGATTGAGAAAGCCATGCACAGCCATGCTTCCTGTAGGTAAGATTGCGGTCACAGCGAGACACTACAAGTGTACTGTGAAGACACTTACAGTATTGAGAAGCTTTTTGGTGTGCTTTTTAGCACATACTGTACAGTACTGTACATCCCTATGCACACTTGCTGTAAAGCTTTTTTGTGTGCTTTTTATCACATACTGTACAGTACCGGACATCCAGTATGGCTCCAAAGAAAATTCAGAGCAAGCATGGTGACAAGATAAAGCGCGGAGCAGTAATGAAGGTGACAAGAATGTGCAGAGCGGTAATGCAGGTGACAAGAATGTGCAGAGCAGTAATGAAAGTAATGACAAGAAATATGCAGAACTGAGCCTGCGGCTATGAGACAAAGAAGAGAGGAAACCCCTGAAGGAGATCTCCCCAATGTTCTTATGGAGGGGGACTCTCCCTATGAACAATAACCGCCTCCCACCCGCCTTCCTCCACGCCAGAAGTCATCTCAAGCAAAGTTAGTATCAGTGTTCTCTCTCTTAATACTGTACTGTACTTTGTTTAATATTTTTGTGGTTCAAAAACAAAAAAATAAAAAAGTTCAGAACGGATTAACTCGATTTACATTGAACCCTTTGGGAAATTTTTTCCCTCATCCTGTGACTAATTCGGTTCGCGATCTTAGTCATGGAACAAATTAAGTTTGTGAACCGAGGTATCACTGTATTGCTGCCTGGAGACTGTACTAAAAGAAGTGGAGAAGTCAGCCTGGGTTCACACGTGTGCGATGCGGGAACCAGCGCTATTCCAGTGCGGGTTGCCTCATCGCATGTTACTCTAAGGCAATTCACACTGCCCTAAGCAAACCGCTGCGGGTGTCAATGTAAAGTTAATGAAACCCCCAGATTGGTTCACAGATCGCAGCTCGAACTGTGAAATGGTACAGGAATCAGATCGCATGGGTGTGAACACCCATGCGATCCGATTCGAGTGTGGACTAAATAAAGGGTCCTGTACCATTTTGGTCCGAATGTGACGCAAATTCAGCCATGCAAACTGTATGGTTAAATTTGTATTGCATGTGATCTGCACAGCAATGCAATGTCTCGCACCAGTGGGTTTGCACCAGTGTGAACCCAGCCTAAAGGAGAGACCATATATTGTTACACTCAGTGCCTGTTTACATCCATTGTGAATAGGGGAATGAAGGAGAGGAGCACGTCATTGTGACACCTCACTGGAACAAGATTCACCAATATACTGTATATAAAACACTTTATTTTATTAAGCACTTTATATCTTTTGAGCACCAATGATACTTATAGACCATGTGAATTGTATTTATACTGTAGAATTGCTTTATATGAGTTTATAAGAGTGGCTTATTATCATGTTTTATGAATTACAACACAGGGGCAGCGCTGTAGTTTTTTTGAATTCAGATCACAGGGTATACTAAACCTACACATATAGAAACAGGAGGGTACCATCCAAAGTATCACTTAAATGAGCCTCGGGGATGTAGCGACAAATAAAGTAAAAAAAGAAGCAAAATGAAAACATTAAAAAATGTATTAATCACAAAATTGTACAAAAAATACTAATAAATTTCCACCTTCCACATCTAAAAAGACAACATTGTCTATACCAAAAAACTAAGTCCAGACACCACTCACACCGCCATGCAAACTAGATAATATAAATAAAGAATTTACAGAAAAAAAAAAACCTAACCAATTCATAATTTTGAGACTGATTTTGAGACGGCTAGGCCATATCAAAGTCACCTGACAAGTCGCTGCCCATCTTTTTCAATAGCACCCGTTCAAATCATAGTGGCTCTGAAAAGGTACCTGCACTACTTGGTGCGACTTTTGATGCGACTTTGGTCCAGAGAATGAAAGTTGGATCAAAGTCGCAACGGAAGTCGTCTGACTTTGGAGACGCGCCAATGTGAATGGAGCCCAATGGTATCCAGGTATGCTGGTCATAGCTAACATGTGATATCAGCAATCACTCTCATCCTAACCCTGGCTGCACACAGAGCTTCAAGTGTCACAAGAGACTGCATGGGCAGTGAGGAACAATGAAACCAGGAAGCATATTCCACCTACGTATACTGTCGATAATAACTGAATATGGCAGCTAGAGAACACACTGTATGCAAAAAGAGTAGAACATGTTTGCACTAGATAAAAGCACTAGCAACTATGTACGTAGGTATATTTCATTTGAGATAATTAAAATGTCAAATTTAAAAGTACTAAATAATGTTACTGCATGTAATACTAACACAAAAAAGTGTTATATCTGTAAAAATGATATCAGTTAACATTTTTATTTACTCTGTCAAGAATCATATGCAATAACCATTATTAGCGCACATTAATAAAAAATAGGAGAAAAATAATAAAATAAACAATGTATGAACATAGCACACCCATATGGCTCGTTGGGGCAGACCCAGATGAAACATTTTGTATGCTATACTAAAGATCAACAGGTTAAACAGATCATCTTCGGGAAAGAGAAATAAGCAAAATCTGTTAAAACATTTTCTTCTTATCCATGAAAAAGCCTTTGTTTATTTCATTGTTCAAGTCTGTGCACCTAATATGGACTTGCAAGTTTACAAAGTGAAGTGCTGTGAAAGAAGTCAAAAATCAGTCAACCATCAGTAAACTGATACCAGCACTGCACATTGCAGATAATTTAAATCTTGTAATGTTTTATGTTGAATGTGTTTACTTTCAGCTGCCCAGATGCTTTGATTAACCAGATAAATATGCTTTTATAAAGGTTAAGGTTTCACTGATTTCCAGCAGACTTGTAGGACATTAAAATTAGGTTTGCTGCATACATTTAGGTGGATGAAACTAGACTCCCATCATGAGATTTAAAATATATGCATTTGAAGAGCCCCAATGCCATTAAGAACTATTCCAAAATAAAAAAAACACTACATATTGATGTAATTAATCCACAAAGTGAAGCAATCAAAAAACTAGGGTGAAAACTTAAAAAAAAAAAAAAAGTGTATCTTGCAAAAAATTCAGCAATTAAAGGGTAACCATTTTCACACGAATAATTAAGATCAGTGAACCCCTGAAAAACAAGCCTACGAAACGAGACAGTGTAAAGACTGGTTCTACCTATGTGCTGGTCTACAAAAATGTCAGACACAGAGCAAAGAGTTGCAGTGGCACATCTGTCCTTTTGTGTGTATGTGAGTTTTGCTTAGGAAAATTAAGTAAGCTGTGGGCAAAGATTGGGACATTTATTTTCACGTTCCAAAGGGTGGCTGCACAACAAGTAAGAAAATAGTTTAAAGTTGGCAAAACTTTTTTTTTTATTTTATTTATTTTGGATAGAGTAAGTGAAGTTTATAACCCCTATCAGTTATTGGGGTTTTTTTGCCATCTGTGTCACATTAGGGAGATTAAAACTTTGCTTCCTGTCCCATAGCAAAAACAGGAAGTGAGAGCAAATTCCTCCAAAGTCATAGGAAATCCCCACAAATTAAGGGAACCCCTTGGGCCCCCTCCCTCTATGTAACCAAAACTAGTGTCTCCATTGGAAGATTGTCACAATTTTTCTGGGGACAACCCAAAATTTGGGATTCTCTCTTTTTTTGACTTTCAATGATAATAACTGGGACAAATGGGGTGAATTTCCCTAACGGGACAGAGGTAGCAATAAAAACCTGACAGGTGCATTTAGTTATACTTTATGATCAGGCAGATGTCATCTACCATTCCAACATTAGAAATAATCTGTAGGAAACATAAGACATAGGAGCTACCTATTGCTGACTTGTTTTTAAGGTCGTTGCTCCAGGATAAACATCATTCTCCTGGCTTCAGCACTTAGAATGTCAAGGATCCAAAACAAGCAAATACTTCTTAAATGTCCTTTTATGGACATGCTTATTCTAGGTCAGTGGTTAAGGGAAGCCATGGTCAAGATAATCACTGGCGCACACACCTTCAAAAACAAGTCAACAAACGCAACGCCAACAGTTACAGTATCTCACAAAAGTGAGTACACCCCTCCCATTTTTGTAAATATTTTAATAGATCTTTTCATGTGACAACACTGAAGAAATTACACTTTGCTACAATGTAAAGTAGTGAGTGTACCGCTTATATAACATGTAAATTTGCTGTCCCCTCAAAATAACTCCATACACAGCCATTAAATGTCTAAACCGCTGGCAACAAATGTGAGTACACCTCTAAGTGAAAATGTCCAAATTGGGCCCAAAGTGTCAATATTTTGTGTGGCCACCATTATTTTCCAGCACTGCCTTAACCCTCTTGGGCATGGAGTTCACCAGAGCTTCACAGGTTCCCACTGGAGTCCTCCTCTACTCCTTCATGACGACATCACGGAGCTGGTGGATGTTAGAGACCTTGCGCTTCTCCACCTTCCATTTGAGAATGCCCCACAGATGCCTATAGGGTTTAGGTCTGGAGACATGCTTGGCCAGTCCATTACCTTTAACCTCAGCTTCTTTAGCAAGACAGTGGTCATCTTGGGAGGTGTGTTTGGGGTCGTTCTGTTGGAATACTGCCCTGCGGCCCAGTCTCCGAAGGGAGATCATGTTCAGCCTCAGTATGTCACAGTACATATTGGCATTCATGGTTCCCTCAATGAACTGTAGTTTCCCAGTGCCAGCATCACTCATGCAGCCCCAGACCATGACACTCCCACCACTATGCTTGACTGTAGGCAAGACACACTTGTCTTTGTACTCCTCACCTGGTTGCTGCCACACACGTTTGACACCATCTGAACCAAATAAGTTTATCTTGGTCTCTTCAAACCACAGGACATGGTTCCAGTAATCCATGTCCTTAGTCTGCTTGTCTTCAGAAAACTGTTTGTAGGCTTTCTTGTGCATCATCTTTACGGCATATGGTCTGAGCACTGGCAGGCTGACCCCCCACCCCTTCAACCTCGGCAGCAATGCTGGCAGCACTCATACGTCTATTTCCCAAAGATAACCTCTGGATATTACGCTGAGCACGTGCACTCAACTTCTTTGGTCGACCATGGCGAGGCCTCTTCTGAGTGGAACCCGTCCTGTTAAACCGCTGTATGGTCTTGGCCACCGTGCTGCAGCTCAGTTTCAGGGCCTTGCCAATCTTCTTATAGCCTAGGCCATCTTTATGTAGAGCAATGATTCTTTTTTTACGATCCTCGGAGAGTTCTTTGCCATGAGGTGTTATGTTGAACTTCCAGTGACCAGTATGAGAGCGTGAGAGTGATAATACCACATTTAACACACCTGCTCCCCAATCACACCTGAGACCTTGTAACACTAATGAGTCACATGACACCGGGGAGGGAAAATGGCTTATTGGGCCCAATATGGACATTTTCACTTAGGGGTCTACTCACTTTTCTTGCCAGTGGTTTAGACATGGCTGTGCGTAGACTTATTTTGAGGGGCCAGCAAATTTACACTGTTATACAAGCTGTACACTCACTGCTTTACATTGTAGAAACGTGTCATTTCTTCAGTGTTGTCACATAAAAAGGTATAATAAAATATTTACAAAAATGTGAGGGGAGTACTCACTTTTGTGAGATACTGTATATATCCATACAGGTTGCTTTTTATGTATTCCTATAGAACAGGGTTTCTCAACTCCAGTCCTCAAGGCGCCCCAACAGGTCATGTTTACCTCAGATGAAAGGGCTGTGATAATTACGAAGGCAATGAAACTGATCAAATCACCTGTGAAAAATGGAAAGCCTGAAAACATGACCTGTGGGGCACCTTGAGGACTAGAGTTGAGAAAAACTGCTATAGAACATGGGCCACTTTTTTGAATAGAAGACTGGGTAACAGGGACCGATGGTGAGCTGTGCTTTGCAGGGATTGCATTGTGGGGGTTAAAGTTAATGCTTTAAAGGCCAATTCCAAGATTTTTAAACTAATACTTCAACTGTAAATGCAAAAAAGCCATTCCAAGTGCAAAACTTACTGTTCTGCAATACAGTCCTCTTCTGGGTTCAATGACAACCAGCTCTTCCATAGCAAAGCAGAGTACATGAGCTCACACAGATCATAAGACATTCACAGCTACATCAGCCCTTGTGGATAATTCCAAATTGATTGCCCAGATCTTGTTACCTACTGAATATATAGTAAATATAAACAGCTTAGTTAAGTAGATAGAATTCCGAGTTGGAAAACGCCTACTTTGCTAGCAGTACTTGTAGGCACATTCGTAGTAATGTAAAAATGAGGTCTTGACCTTCAGAAAAATATTGCATATTTCACTTCAGAATACATAGCTCTGATTTTCTTCCACTCTTAGCCCAATGACCTTACTGAGTTAGGAAACAAAGTCAGGATGAAGGATGATCACTGTCAACCTATTGCCAATTAGATAAAGAGACAGTCAGTAGGAGACTGGCAGGTAAGGACAAGTAACGCAGAACAAACATAAGGACTAGCAACGGGTAAGAAAAGGTTCATGGATACCATGAATCAATTACACATCTATATATTATAATAAGGTTATAATGTTAAAACAGTAATAAGCAAATATATAAAACAAAGACAGATGTGTGTTTTATACTGTATGTATTTCTTGCACAAAACAGCCAATTATACTTATTTGAAAAAACACGCATCACAAGCCGACACATTAACTCTGATGCACAGCCGTACAGTTCCTTGTCTCTGTATGACCTCTCTCCACATCCAAGAAAATATCATTGTTCTTGTCCACGTTTACATTGTATTTAGTGGCAGAAATCAAAGTCCACTAAATATTTTGAGACACTAGTACATGATAGGATTGCTAGAAGAGAAACTTAGTTAATGGTGAAATAGTTTTATGCAGCTCAGAATCACTGTCCGTTTTTTTTTTTTTGTATATACTGAAACATGGGAAAATTACAGTTTATTATGAAAAATGTGTGCAAGTTATTCCCCAAAAAATTGAGAGATTGGGAGGAAAAAAAACGGTTTCCAGTCAAAACAGAATCGACTTTAAAGTGGAACTTTAGTCTCTCAAACCTCAAACACCATTGACTATTGTTAATCTGTATGCTGCTAGCATTAGTAAATAGATAGGAAAGTATATTGTATTTACTTGTTTTAAACTTTTTTTTTTACATTTCTTCAGTTACTTCCTGGTTTCCACACCTAGGAAAATGATGTCATACATCCCAAGAGTCTTTAGCAGGGGTTTTCTCAGCTAAGCACACCCTCCTGCCTTCATGCATGAGCTAAGGGCAGATGAATTCCAGGAGGCAAATGCTACATAAATCATTTGCCCTTACTCAAGATGGTCATGGCTAGAAATGCTAGTGGGTGTTTTCCAAAGTGATTTCTAGCAAAAGAAAACATGGAGCCAAACACTGATGGATGAGTTTGCTTTGAATATTAAAAATTAATTAAATAGCGTTTTTGGTTTATAAGTTTGGACTCATGGTAAGGCTCTCTGCATGTTAGTCTCAATTAAGATATGTAAATTTAAAACATGCATGGGATATCCTCAAACAAAAACTTCAAACAAATCTTTAGAAAGGCAGACTCAAACAGACCTCCTAGGCTTTTCTGATATCACGCTATGTTAGAGTATGAAATTCACAAACTACATTAAGACATCACTAGGAAGATCCATCTGCAGTAACATTTTTGGTGAATGTCACATTCTTTACTTTATAAATATTCACCCTGCTGTTGGTGGGAGGCAAAGAATGCCTTCCCATTTACAGAATATGTGTGTGCAGTTTGCAAGTTCAGAATAAAGAACTAGAATGTAACGTGTCATGTTGGAATGTCCCATAGCCAAAACAGACAATGGGCAAAACACAAGAGATACATTCACTTAACAATCACAGTTATTTCCTTAAAAAAAGGTAACTGTGACATTATCAGAAAGCAGATTTGTGGGAGGGGCCTACCAGATCCACTCGTTATAGGCAGCCTGCAGAAAACTACAGGATGGGGTGGATACAAGACCAGTCACCAGTAGGGGAGAGCAGCATTGACTGGTCTTTAGCACAGGAAGCTCTTGCACAGAAACAAAGTTCATTCTGTATTACTACCCAGCTCTGAAAAACAAAAGGGCAGCGAGAGTCAAGACAAAATACACATTCCTCTTCTATAGACAATTCTGTTTAACCAATATTCCAACTTTAGCCACGTGCTTTTGTACGTCAGTAATAACATACACTTCAAAATCATTGGACTATGAAAAACTGCCAAGGTCCTCTCTGTGTTCTTCTCATCCTGTAAGCTATCTTATCACATCCTACTTCAGCCTCTAGGGCCTGAAAATATGCAAGACTGACAGCATTACAATAGAGCTTGAATGAATGACTGGATCATGGTAAATCATTTTACCACTGTCGGTCTAATCTCTGCCATGTGAGAAGATAATAAAAAAGACAGATAGCAGGCAATTGTACTACCAGTATTTTAAAATATAAAATTCATTATGTTATTAAATGAGTGATTGAATTAAATATTGTTTTGGTTTGCCAAAAATCCTGCTTTAATTTCATTTTATATTGTGTGGTTGTTTTCAATATCATTTACGGAAAACAAATATATCAAAATGTACAGCCAAAACTATAGGGGAGGGGTCAAAACCTCTGCAAGTTTTTTTTTGTTTTTTTTTTATTGAGAATTACATTCACTTCTTGTCACATGGACATAACAGGAAGCAAGAAAAAAAATATCTCCAAAATAAAGGGTCATGTGACCCCATTGGAGGATTTCCAAACTATTCTTCTTTCAATGACAACAACAGAATTTTGTATTTTCCCCTCACTTTCATTCCTGAAATTGAGGGGAAATACTGCTGGAGAGTCTGATTTAGCTGGACACTGCATCCGCAATCTGCTGATCACAGATGCAATGCTCTGCAGGCTCTTTAGAAAAAAAACGAAATCATAAATGCAAATGTTTTTACCCGAAAAAAAAGGTGAATTAAATTAGTCGTTAGGGGGCATTAAAAATGTGCTGTTGAGCTGTGTTTTTAGCTCCCCCAACCATCCCTCTTTAAGCTGCAGACAGTAGTCGTGGGTGTATGCATGCTATGGTTTCAATGCTTTACGTTAAAAGCTATTGCTTTTTGACAGACAGGACCACTGACAAAAAGCAACCCATTCAAGTGAATAGGCAAGTGCTGCAAGCGCTTTGTATCTGCGTGCAATGCACACGGTTGCCGAGTATTGGTGCAGCATGGCATAGAAAAAAAATTCCGCCTTTATTGTAATATTCTTCATAAAAGCAACTCCACAGTACAAAAATTAAGGAAACAGCATAACCAGCGAACGGGTTTCATGCTAAATCAGTGCTTAATCATAATTCACAAAATTATGTCGGACACATAAAATATAAATATATATATATATATATATACCTGAGCGAGACAAGTAGCACACAAGCACCAATCATTAGGCAATGAATAGTTGCTTATGTCGTACTGAGGCAAAAAAAAAAAAAAAAGGGAAATATTTATATTATTTATTTCTTGTTGTACATTAAAAGCTATATCTAAACGTGCTGCACCTTTTTTCCAAACCGGCATGCAGAAATGACTGCAATGCAAACCACATATAAAAAACACCTTTTAGAAACAAAATAATAACAAGAGACAATGAAGCAGAAAAACAAATAGTGAAGGTACAGAAGTTGTAAAATGTTTGAACCGTTTTCACACACAAGGTGTGGCACTGTAAAAATGTCCTGCGGCAAAATAGCTGCAATTTAGTTAAGGCAATACAAAATACCTGCCTTAAGAAAGCTTATAGAAATATAATGTTGTAAGTGCGGAGATGGACCTGTCAAAGCTCCGCTGTCCTCTATGGAGATCGGACGAAAACGGACAGCCGCTCCATAGAGGTGCATGATGCGTCTGATCAGGTCCGCCTACAAAAATTGACAGGCGAACCTGATCGGAAAGCCCGTACGAAAAAGGAGCCTTAGGTGTATAAATCACTTTTTGCAGATTTTATTTTCCTCATCTATAAAAGTTTCCTTTTTGCTAAATAAAGAGAAACAAATGAGGACAGAGTGGGTGTTAAAGATTGAAACACTTGTCTTGTCTAAAGTATACCTGACAGAGGAAAAAAAATAAATAAAAAGAAATCAATTCTAAATAAAAAGTTTATTAATGCAACGATTTTGCTCAACAGCCATACAGCTTAACTGTATACCACTGCTCTTTTCTATAGGGTCTTATAAAAGGCCCATAGTTAAACTGTATGAGGAAAGCTGTAAAAAAAATAAATAAATAAATTTGACTGTGTAAAATTTCTCCAAAAGGCATTTTTTTTGTTTAGGACAGAGTGGGGAGGAGTTACAACCTCTGTCAGATGTTTATACCTGGTCCATGTCCCTGCTGGGGAGATTCACACTATTTGTCTTAGTGACCATTTGGAGAGAAAATCCCAAATTTTGAGTTGTGATCATAAGAGAAATAGAGAGGTCCATCTTCCAATGCATACAATTGCTCTACTGTCAACTGTCTAAGACCCCAATCACACCTGAGCATTTTGTTGTCAGTTCCAGAAGTGTGACAACGTCTTAAGATGAAGAATCTCATTATTATGAATGGGCCCATTTACAATTGCGCACTCATGGAGTGGCGCCAAACTTCGGTACTTAAAAATCTCCATAGGCGACGCTTTGAAAATTTTTACAGGTTACCAGTTTAGAGTTACAGAGGAGGTCTAGTGCTAGAATTGTTGCACATACTTTAACGCACATGGCGATACCTCACATGTGTGGTTTGAACGGCATTTACATGTGTGGGCAGGACTTGCATGGGCGTTCACTTCTGAGCGCGAGCTACCGGGGCGCTTATTTTTTTTAATTTTTTTTTATATTTTAATTTTTTTTTATTTTTACACTTTTTTTTACATTTTTTTTAATCACTTTTATTCCTGTTACAAGGAATGTAAACATCCCTTCTAATAGGAATCTACTGTGACAGGTGCTCTTTATGGAGAGATGCAGGGTCAATAAGACCCCACATCTCTCCTCCAGGCTGGAAAGCATGAGAGCGAGAAAAAAAATTCACCAATCTCATGCTGACAGCCGCGATCGTGGCTTTGTTTACTTCCAGGAACCCGGGCCTAGAGATGACTGGTGACCATTTGAAATCTCTATAGTCGTCATCCAGCGCCGCCAGATTCTTTCTCTGGGCCCCCGATGGCATGGGAGAGCCCAGAGAAGCACCGGATGGCGGTGGGGGTGTCCCCTCCCATCGCCTATAAGAACGATCAAGCGGTGGAATTGCCGCTATGATCGTTCTTATCGTGCACAGAATCGCTGGCTGGAAAGAATGATATCTGAATAATGCCTGTAGCTGCAGGCAACATTCAGATATTCCCTCACAAAGTCAAGGACGTCATATGACGTCCTAAGGTATTGAAGTCGTTAAGAGTGCCTGAAAAGGCTTGAAAAACATGTACTTATGCACATATTTCAGATGTTCCCATTTAATAGTCGGAGGCCAAAAACACACAATTCTGCTCATGTCTCACATACAAGCAAAAAAAGACCTCTAAATTGCCTGGCTATGGAGGTTTTACGTCCCTTAGGAGAAGACAGAAATCTCTCAAAAAGGGAAATATCCATCTAAAAAAAAACAAAAAAAACAAAAAAAAAACTTTGGATATATATATATATATATATATATATATATATATATATATATATATATATATATATATATATATATATATATATATATATATATATATATATATATATATATATCTATATATCTATATCTATATCTATAACACATTAAAAAAGCTCCAAGACAATGTTTTATTATCTGGTTGCTACAACCAAACAATATGATACACAAAAATATCATGTTTTCTATAAATAAATAACCATATTTATTAACAATTTATAGAGTACAAAGCTGTGTGTAGAAATATAAACCACCATTCCTCACCATTAACACGACTAAAATATCAACCATCAAGGCCCATCCCCCCCAGATCAGATCTGTACCCACTATTAATATACCACAAAGTGAGACAAATTGTAGAAGCCAGCTTTAGATCATCACTGCTCTGATCAGGACATTGGCAGTTTTGAATTATGTCTATATTGCATTTAATTTGTAAGTTATTGCATTTAAAACACAATTCCAGAATAAACGTCCCCAAATGTGACTTTATTTTAAGAATAGCGTCAAAATCTCAGACAATTTGTACTGTATTTTAAATAAATGAATAGCCATATGAAAAATTAACAGTTGACAACAATGGCCACAGAAGATGTCATTAGTACCCATCATAACAAGTATATATATACTTGTTATGATGGGTACTAATGACATCTTCTGTGGCCAGTGTTCTATATTTTATATATATATATATATATATATATATATATATATATATATATATATATATATATATATATATATATATATATATATATATATATATATATATATATATATATATATATATATATATATATATATTTATTACACACACACATACATACACATATATATACACATACATACACATACACCTACTGTATGATGAAATACACACGTGTAGTCTCCATTAGAAGCCAGTGTGGCAAACTCAATTATTTTGTTTCATCTACTTTAAGGGCTCATTCACATTGAGAAAGCTGTACACCAGGGAAAAGGCACCCATCTCTGCACCTGGGAATGAGAGGTTTTTGCATGCAGCCAACTGTACAAATCAATGAAAAACTGTGGTTGTACACTAGCCTCACACCCTACTGACTGCTTACATACAGGGGCACACATCTGTCTCAGTACAGTAAAAGTAAATGTGCAGATGTGTGGCTACAGCCGCAGCCTGTCATTGATTTGTACAGGCGGCTTGTATGCAAACACCAGTTCTTCCTGGGCACAGGGATACGCTGGTTTTTCAAGGTGTACAGCTCTCTGTGCCCATGTGAATGAGCCCTTAGTTGTAATAACAAGCTTTTATTGCCATCAAGGAATTGCGTCAATAGGCTATGTATAAATATAGTATACAGTTGAGGGTTTGCTTGTTCATTATAACTTATCTGTTAGATACTAGCCTGGGAATTACAGTTCAGCAATTTGTGAATGAGAGCGACTTTTCTTTAGCTTTAGATCATTTGCAGTTGCTGGCCAATGGAGTAACATGGGGCGGTATTAGCCAGATACAGTTCCAAGACTGAAAACAAATAACATCCCTCATTATAGCCTAAATGAACAAAATACTCACAGTACTTTGTATCAAACAATATTGAGTTCAGATTCACTAAATCAATTCCTCTTTTTATTAAAATTTCATAGCAGAATGAGGAAGACACATTGTGTAGGAACAATACAAAAGTGCACGCCATTTTTAACAAATGTGAATATAAACACAGACATTAGTTGAAGTAACACAAGCGTTGTCAGATATCTTTGTATGACACTCTAAATAGCTCAACTATGGTATGCGACTTCCTGACAGCTTACAACTAAGGAGGACTCAATCTACAAATAGATGTTTGTTTTATGCGTGCTCACTTGCTGATGTGTACCAGTGAATTATATTAAAACTTGTACAGCTAGGATTACCAACTCTCAGTTTACACATTATTTACTTTAAATATAAAACATAGGCCAACAGATGGACAGCACAGGCTCACCTTTTTATGCTCTTGTTCTATAGTGTATGTGTGATATTATATGTGTACAACACAGCCCACCTATCTATGAAGATAAAAGTTGCACTGAAAACAAATTTGACTTTTATTTTGTGGTTCCTCCCATTTCTGTATGATGTGCCATGTTAGGTAAGTCGTGGCACTGAAATGACAGTTGTCAGTTATCAGTTATCCTCTATTAGATCACTAGGCACCAGCAGACTGTTTGAAAAAAAATATTCACATACCACTGTCATGGTAAAAATCTTCAACATCTTCTTTTAGCCTCGGTTCACACCAGAGGCGGCACGACTTGCAGGTCGCCTCACCGAGGCGACCTGCACACGACTGCCCAGGCGACTTGCAAAACGACTTCTGTATAGAAGTCTATGCAAGTCGCCCCAAGTCGCCCCCAAAGTCGTACAGGAACCTTTTTCTAAGTCCGAGCGACTTGCGTCGCTCCGATTAGAACGGTTCCATTGTACTGAACGGGACGCTACTTGTCAGGCGACCTAGGTCGCCTGACAAGTCGTCCTAGTGTGAACCGAGCCTTAGGGTAACACGCTAAAACGTTTCTATTTTCATGCTTACATATTTAGGCCTCAGTATCACAGGCACATTGGGACCCAAACACTAGGCCATTTGAATAGGCCATTTGTCTATGGAACTGACAGATGCTGCACACAAGCAGCCATGTAAGTCTATAGCAGGGGTCTCAAACTGGTGGCCCTCCAGCTGTTGCAAAACTACAAGTCCCATGGGGCATTGCAAGGCTGACAGTTACAAGCATGACTCCCACAGGCAGAGGCATGATGGGATTTGTAGTTTCCCAACAGTTGGAGGGCCGCCAGTTTGAGACCCCTGGTCTATAGGGATGCAGCGCTTGGGGCAGCTCACCCACATCTGCATGCCTGTCAAATTAGGATATGCAGACTTTGGAGTTGATTTACCAAAGGCAAATAGATTGTGCACTATGAAAGTGCAGTTGCACTCATTTTTCCAGAGCTTAGTGAATTCGGTGAAATTCTGACGTTTTCCATCATCCAATTATGTGCAAGCAAAAATGCATTTTTTTTTTATTTCCCTTGCACCTGATTAGGTATTCTTTACAAAGTAAATCATTACCACAATTACTAAGCTCTGGGGTAAATGAGTGCAACTGCACAGTCTATTTGACTTTCGTAAATCAATCCTATTGGGTCTCTATAGATGTATATAGGCTGCCTGCATGCAGTACCTGGCGGCTCCCGTGCATTAACAAATGGTCAATTCATGGTGTACGTGCCTCAGCAACAATGTGTATGAGGACTTATGTTGACAGGTATTCTAGTCAAAACACAGTGTTCTACATCAAAGGCATGCAGCTGCGTTTTAAATGGAAAATGCAGCATTTCACAAGAGAGCGTGTGGCCTGCTTTGCATGCAGTTCAAATGCACCTGGATAGGAAATGTTGCACCCAAAGAAAAGCAGTGCAATGCAAAAACAGGTCAAACAAAGTTGCTGATCTGTTAAACCCAATGGGATTTTGCTGACATGAGTTTGAGGTGCGGTTCAAAAGCACATTGAACGTAGGAAAACACCACCCATCAAAATGAGCCCTAAAAGTGGATCACCAGGCCCATATAAAAGACAAGTTAATGCAGTTATTTATTCATATTTATGCATGTTCCTGAATACCAGACTTGAAGAGGAAGGGGTAGGTCTGGGAGCCAATGAGGTATGCTGCATGAAAATCTGCTGACGACATCTTAAAAAGGGGAAGAAAGCTGAATGAGCAGTGAGATCACCTCGCTAGTCTCCTGCTCCTACTTCAATAGCTAATCAGCAGGCTGGGGTTGGAGAGCACCACTGTAGCTGTATTACTGTTTAAAAAAAAAGGAGAAAAGTGGTGTCATCTGCCTGGCTGAACTGTGTGGCAGGGCTCTGTAAATCTCAGAACTGGATTTACAGAAATACAAATTTTTTTTGTCAGGTAAAAAAAGCTCCTAAATATGTATTCCTTCTGTGTTTTTGGCAGTCTGCCGGCCTGAATCTCTTGCTTTAATTAAAACCAAGTTTGCTCAAAGGTTCTTAGCATGTCTAGTGACACTTCACACAAACTGGAGTTTTAGTAGCAATGCAAAAGACCCGGACAGCTGATTTAGGCGAGCACAAGACATTTCACCAGCAAAGAATAAATAATTTAAATACTGATAATGGAAAAAACAAACAAAAAACACAACATTCTGCCTGGGTTAGAGGATAGGGTCAGGGAGGGAAGTTGGAGGTGTGTCTTGTGATGGGCTTGAAGTAAAATCTGACTGGGTGCTATGGATAACTAAACATCTCAGTGGCTCATTACACGTCCATACCAAATAATCTCACTTCTCTATAAATAGATAATTATATGAACTACCATATACATCACACCTAGTATGTCAATTTGAATCTACTTTCTGCCTGAAAAAAAATGCATTTAATATATTTCCTTTCTGCAATACCACTCTACAAGGAGCAGGATTCTAAATTTAGAATAAAAATCAACTTTGCTGTAGGCAGTAATCTGCCCTATTTCATTCAATAAAAAATACACACATTTAAATGAAGTGAAAATTTTGCTTCTATTAGTAGTAAGACTCTTCTGTACCGTTACATTTCAATCAGCCCATATTCCTTGTTCCTGATCCATTAAATTCATTTTATTAATACATTTGGAAATTACCTATAAGTTTTAGAAATCTGAAATAAAAAGCACTCAAGAGCCTAATTGTAGTCTGAGCAACCACAAAACTAAGTAAAGAAAACCGTATACTTGCTGTCGAAGCAAAAGACTGTAATGATTTAATGCTACAGACAGACAAGCAATTTCAAAGAGCACCTGTCACCTATCTGCTGGACTGGTGGGGTTGTTCTATGCCTAGGCTGATATTATATAAAAAAAAAAAATGTATTTGTTTTTTATTAACTTTTTTTTTTTTAACGCGTGTGCAGAGTGCTCCATTCTGTAGAGAACCCTATACTGCAATGTGCTTATTAATGGTCTGCATACATTTCTTCTCTTTTTAATTTTATTTAAAATAAAAACAAATATTTTGGAAAAGCAGGGTAAATTAACCCATATCTGCTCAAGACAGACTGGTAAATTCTTGGCACACCATAATTAACAGTCATCTATATAAAGTTAAAACAAGCCGATATGTAAAATGCCTTAAAAAATAAATACACGTTTAAACAAATAATAACAAGCTTTCACAAAGTATAGTCTTGGAAAGCTCGGAGAATGTGTCACAATAAGAATATTTCCACTACACTGCTTTCTGGGGTCATGTGAAGAATGTTTAGGGTCAGGATCAAAATGTGTACACCTGCTTCTCGCTTTACAAAATTACTGATACAGTAATAATAAACATATGGCCTTGAAAAATAAAAATGTATCTATAATGCTAAAGAGCAAAACAATACAACTGGTTATAGCTGTCGTAAGAACTACTGTATTGTGCAACAGAAAGAAAAGGCAAGTACACACAAGACATTTATCTTGTTTTTACATGGAACCACTGCTCTATTCTGCAGAAATGTCTCGTTTGGTCAGATTACAATCAATTACTGTCTTGTCATATAACATGGTAAATATTTTACTTATGTTATTGTATGTGGGGAAAATGTATAATTGCTTATTGTTAAACATTCACAAAGCTCTTTTTTATTGTAAATAATTCAGGTTATGTACTTTTACCTTTCATCCCTGTAAGAGTAAATATTCCCTTTTATTCAGAAATGACACACACACACACACACACGCACACACACACACAGACACACACCCTTGTCATATTACGACCAAAAACGTAAATGTATTTTATTTGATAGACCAACGCAAAGTGACACATAAAATTGTGAAGTGGAAACAAAACGATAAATGGTATAAATGGTTTTCAATTTTTTTTTTTACAAATAAAAAATCTGAAAAGCGAGGCATGCATTTGCATTCAGCCCCCTTTACTCTGATACCCTTAAAATCTAGTGGAACCAATTTTCCTTCAGAAGTCACCTAATTAGTAAAGAGTGTTAACCTGTGTGTAATTTAATCTCACTATAAATACAGCTGTTCTGTGAAGCCCTCAGAGGTTTGTTAGAAAACCTTAGCGAGCAAACAGTATCATTAAGGCCAAGGAACAAACCAGAAAGGTCACAGATAAAAGTTGTGGAGAAGCTTGAAGCAGGGTTAGGTTATAAAATATCCCAAGCATTGAACATCTCACGGAGCACTGTTCAATCCATCATCCGAAAATGGAAAGAGTATGGCACAACTGCAAACCTACCAAGACATGAACATCCACGTAAACAGACAGGCCAGGCAAGAAGAGCATTAATCTGAGAAGCAGCCAAGAGGCCCATGGTAACTCTGGAGGAGATGCAGAGATCCACAGCTCAGGTGGGAGAATCTGTCCACAGGATAACTATTAGTTGTGCACTCCACATATCTGTCCTTTATGGAAGAGTGACAAGAAGAAAGATATTGTTGAAAGAAAGCTTTAAGAAGTCCCATTTGCAGTTTGCAAGAAACCATGTGGGGGACACAGCAAACAAGTGGAAGAAGGTGCTCTGGTCAGATGAGACCAAAATTGAACTCTTTGGCCTAAAGGCAAAATGCTATTTGTGGCGGAAAACTAACACTGCACATCACCCTGAACACACCATCCCCACTGTAAAACATGGTGCTGGCAGCAGCATGTTGTGGGGATGCTTTTCTTCAGCAGGGACAGGAAAGCTGGTCTGAGTTGATTGGAAGATAAATGGAGCCAAATCTTAGAAGAAAATTTAGAGTCTGCAAAAGACTTGAGACTGGGGCAGAGGTTCACCTTTCAACAGGACAACAACCCTAAACATATAGCCAGAGCTACAATGGAAGGATTTAGATCAATACATATTCATGTGTTAGAATGGCCCAAAGTCCAGACCTATATCCAGTTGAGAATCTGCGGCAAGCAAGGTGGATATAAAAAAACAAAAAAACAAAACAAACACACACGATTTGATTTAAATTAGATTTTTATCAAATTTAAATAAAATAATAAAATGCTTTGGGAGTAAATACAAAAAAAAAAAAATCATGTATCTAAAAAGATAGTTTTCCCATTTAAGATACATTAATAATTTAGTTCATTCAGCATGAAATGGAGCTTAGTTATGTAGCATGAGGCTGTATATTGTGCAGCATTTACATTTTTTGTAAACTCATTCAATGAATCCAAGCTCTGCAAGCTAAAATAACATGCACTGCATTGATGCATTCACACAATTTCACGGTTAACCATGAGATAAAACAAAGTTAAGAAATATTCCTTTATCCCATTGTTTTGCAAATCTATGTACACTACAAACTGTATGATTGTTTGAAGAGAAATTAATCTGTACCAGGCTCTAAGCGTGAGACAGAAGGGCAAGCAGTAAAAATTAAAATAAAACCTTCGAAGCAGCCTAAAAACCTTGCGATCTTTCTGCACATAGCATGAAGTGTTTTATTCCTCCCTTGAGGAGTAAAATGGCAGCAGGCCGTAAAAGAGACCCAGTCTGAGAATATTTTAATGAAGTTCCTCTACCTATGCATAAAGCAGGTATGCGTACAAAATGCAAGCAATGCAACAAACAGATGCAAGGCCTATTGGCCCGAATTTAACGGAGAAGACGTGCTGTGATGAAAAGGACTGTGTTTGAACTTTTTTTCATGTGGACCCAGCTGATACAGGTATATTCAGTTTAAAGTGTTACTAAACCTAAAAATGTTTAGCTTAATGCATTGCATGCATTAAGGTAAAAAAAGTTGTGTGTCCTTGTGCCCCCACCCCTTTCCTGTGTGATGGGGAAGAGAGGGGAGATGAAATCAGCGCTGTGCAGGGCTGCATCCTTTCTCCCCTTGCTTTCTCTTTACACTGCATTCGAGCAGCACAGCAGCAGGAGCCACTGGCTCTTGCTGCTGTCAAAGGAAGTCAGGGGTGGCACCAAGTCCCGCTGTGTAAGTCTATGGAGCGTGGCTCCGTAGACACACAGCTCAGGAGCGTGGGGACTACCTCTCCCCATAACCAGAAGAGGAGGAGCGAAGATCACCGCCCGGGACCCCAGAAGAGGATAGGGGCCGCTTTGAGCAATACCACTGCATAGAGCAGGTAAGTAGAACATGTTTGTTATTTTAATTTAAAAAGAAAAAACACTTTGTGTTTAGTAACACTTCTAACAGTTCCTCTGTTTTTTCAAAGAGATTTTGTTTATGCACTAAAACATTGATGTCTAAAGTGATTGTAAAGTCTAGTTTTTCTTCTATAAAAATAACAAACATGTTATACTTACCTGCTCTGTTGCAGTGGATTTCCACAGAGCAGCCTGGATCCTCCTCTTCTTGGGTCCCTCTTCTGTGCTCCTGGCCCTTCCCTCCTGTTGAGTGCCCCCACAGCAAGCAGCTTGCTATGGGGCACCCAAGCCGAGTCACAGCTCTATGTTTCTATTCAGACACAGAGCTGCAGTTCAGCCCTGCCCCCTCCCTCTGATTGGCTGACTGATTGACAGCAGTGGGAGCCAATGGCACCGCTGCTGTGCCTCAGATAATCAGGAAGGAGAGTCCTCGAAGGCTGAGACACTCGTGGACAACGCAAGACAGAGATGGGTTTCCGGTAAGTATTAGGGGGGCTGCTGAACACAGAAGGCTTTTATGCATTAAAATAAAGAACCTTCTGACTTTACAACCCCTTTAAGCAAATACAAGAATATGTAATATAATGTTATTGTTTTAATTAAATAAAAGAATTTGAGTAGTTCAACTATGTAAGATTAACCTAAAATCGGTTCCGATATCGCCATTTTACTAACCTGACAGCTTATTATTCTAAGTAGGAAACCTTCATTTTGTTTGCAAATATTAAAGATTCTAACTACCAGAAAGAAGAAGTCCTTACATTTAAAGAGCACCGGTCATGTCAGATCCATCACGGCAGCACCTATTGGTGGGCATCCACTCACCTGCTTCCGCAGCGTCCCTCACTTTGTTGTGTCACTGCCGCATCACCAGCCTTCCCATTAAAGTGAATGGGACTGTCGGTGAGTCAACAGCGGGTCAGAAGAGGAGCCACTGAGAGACAGAGATGACAGTTACTCTTTAAAAATGATGATGTAATTCAAGTTGATTTAAATCAAGATTTTTTACTAGCGATTTAAATCGACTTGATTTAAATCAAATCCACCCTGGTGGCAGGACTTGAAAATTGCTGTTCACAGATGCTCTCTGTACAATCTGACAAAGCTTAAGCTATTTTGCAAAGAAGAATGCGCAAAAATTTCACTCTCTAGATGTGCAAATCTGGTAGAGACATCCCCAAAAAGACTTGCAGCTGTAATTGCAGTGAAAGGTGGTTCTACAAAGTATTGACTGGGGGGGGGGGGGGCTGAATACAAATGCACCCCACACTTTTCACAGATTTGTAAAAAAAAAAGTTTGAAAACCATTTATAATTTTCCTTCCACAATTATGTGCCATTTTCCTACAGAGGGTATTAGACTGGAATAAGGAGGGGGGGGGGGGGGGCATCCCACTATAACATAAGTCACAAAATAATTAAATGTGTCACCACCCACTGCAATCTGGTGGCTATGGGTTGCTCCATGCACATACATTCTACACACTGGTAACTACTAATATATTATCCATACATTGCACATTTTATTAAAATAGAAGATAATATCTGAAAGAACACCATAGATCCCATACAGCATCCAGTCAAAATGAGCTTGCATTTTTTAATCCTTCATTGGAGAAGGGACAACTAGAATCTTATTGGTTTATAGGTATATACAGCCATATATCCAACAGTCTGGTTAAAAAAAAAAAAATGTTATTCATATCCATGATTTATAACCTGTGCCCCCATTCAACTTTTCCCAGCCCATTATCATGCACTCACTTTCTATAAAATCTGTAACTATACTGCCCACGGTTTAGCTAGTAGTTCCATCTCTGCTGACACAGATCAAATGGAAAAAGTTTTAAATAATAAAAGCACAATCTATTTACTCTGCATTGCTGAGAACAGTTTTGGCAGATTTCCAAAGCCTTTTGTGGCCCTCAACTTCCAAACATGTTTTCATGGCCTCTAGCCAGGAAAAATGTATCCACAACAGCTAAAATATCCTTTTTGTGAAATAGAAAAAAAAAAAAAAAATGCAGCCCTCATTAAGATGTCAAAAACACATTTGAGGGATTTTCACCAATCATGTTGAAGCCTGCAAATATACCATTAGTATTGTCTAAATGGGTTCATGCCTATGAATATCAGCTTTTTCAACCATGAAGATTCCTGTGTTTGATTTTTGTCTCTCTCGGCTGTGCATCACAAGCTTTTTTTCACACATTATCAACAATGCAACAGTCATAAGATCAGACCATGAAGAATGATTCAGCCAGAAGGTTTTCCCCATCAGATATCTTAAAAATAGTGCAGATGTCAGTAGCCAATATTACTTGTGTCAAGCATAGATGCAATTTTCTAGGATATACCAATCGAAGTCAGTTTGCACGCTTCAACTCCATACCGTGATTACTTTTTCAATAGCGTATACATATTTATAGCCTTTTAAATAATGTATATGGGATTTTTGCTAGGTTTCTTTCTATATCCTTGCATATATCTCTCTATACTTAGCATTGCAAGACCTCAAAAATGATTCACTTTCACAGATAGCATAATAGCTGGAATATACATTTGCTCAAATGGACCATGATTAAAGTCTACGCCCAGACAAAACCTAAATCCTCCCCGTCTAGAGCATCTCTCAGCATATATTTTCTTTTAATTCAACTTGCTCCTATAGCAAACAACTGTTTTTATTACACCTTGTAACGAGGGATGAGCCAAAGATTCAACTGTTTGGGCATTTGAACGAACGCCCAAACCTTTGCAAAAATCATATATAGAAGGGTTGCTAACTAGGCTTCTGAGGGGACCCAAATGGCCTACAGGTAAAACAATAAAAATATTAAATCATTTTACAAAGCTATTACCTACTGGGGCCCTTGATTGCATAGGCTTGTTTTGGCAGATTTTCTGGAGAAGGTAAAAATTAGCCTTAGGTGAATCCTTGAAATCACCGCTACTGGCTAAATTTTTTTTTATATTATTATTTATCTATTTATTTGAATTGGTACATGATCTTCAGAGCAGTGCTCAAATGCGCATGCTATTTATGGCACCACAATGCCTATTAGCCAAACAAATTGACAATTTTAATTTGGACAGCACAGTAGCTAAGTGATTAGCACCTCCATCTAGCAGCATTTGAGTCGCCAGTTCAAATCCCAACCATGGCACCACCTGCCTGGAGCTTAAATGTTCTCCCTGTGCCTGTGTGGGTTTCCTCTGGGTACTCCAGTTTCCTCCCACTCTCCAAAGACATGCTGGTAGATTAATTAGCTCATCTAAATTGGCCCTAGTATGTGTATGTACGAATGTGAGTTGAGAAACTAATGTAAATGTAAAATATATCTGAAGCGCTGCGTAAATTGACAGAGCTATACAAGTACCTGTAATAAATAAATCTGACAGACCACATTGATTTCAGCTGGCTTTGAGTTTGGTAACCAAAATTTTAAAACGCTTGCCGATCAGCTCACGCCGATATACGTTGACAGAAGGGCACGTACAGGCATATTAACGTACCTGTGCATTGCCCTTTAAGAAGGGGTTTGCGGGCGCGCGTGCCGCGAACTCCATGAGCGTTATCGCGGGTCCCGTGGACTCGATGTCCACGGGGATACCTGCGATCATGTCACGGAGAGGAAGAACGGGGAAATGCTGATGTAAACAAGCATTTCCCAGTTCTGTCTAGTGACACTGATCACAGCTCCATGTAATCTGGAACGGTGATCAGTTTCGTGTCACACATAGCCCCTCCCCCCCACAGTTAAAATCACTCCCTAGGACACACTTAACCCCTACAGCATCCCCTAGTGGTTAACCCCTTCACTGCCAGTCACATTTACACAGTAATCAATGCATTTTTAATCGCACCGATCGCTGTATAAATGTGAATGGTCCCAAAATAGCGCCAAAAAAGTGTCCGATCTGTAGGTCATAATGTTGCTGTCACGCTATTACTAGTAAAAAAAAAAAATTATTAATAAAAATGCCATAAAACTAGCCCCTATTTTGTAGACACTATAACTTTTGCGCAAACCAAACACTTATTGCAATTTTTTTTTTTACCAAAAATATGTAGAAGAATACATATCAGCCTAAACTGTGGCAAAATCTTTTTTTATAATTATATATTTATTTATTTATTTATTGGGGGGGGGGATATTATAGCAAAAAGTAAAAAATGCGGTTTTTTCAAAATTGTCGCTATTTTGTTTATTAGCGCAAAAAATAAAAACCGCAGAAGTGATCAAAATACCAACAAAAGAAAGCTCCATTTGTGGGAAAAAAAAAACAAAAAACACATCAATTTTGTTTGGGAGCCACGTCACACGACTGCACAATTGTCAGTTAAAGCGATGCAGTGCCGAATCGCAAAAAAAGTGCTCTGGTCTTTTGCCAGTCAAATGGTCCGGGGCTGAAGTGGTTAAAGTGTTACTAAACCCGGGACCCTGCATTTACTATACCTGGTCTCCCACAGTACACAGAACATGGAAATGCAATTATTTTAAGAACTATAAATTGCTAAATACCTTCTCTCATCAGCAGTATATAGCAGTCTTGTGACTATTAATGTCCAGCCGAGCACTGGTTAAAGCTTGTAGGAGTTTTCATTCCCCTCTGACTGTCCTATAAGGTTGCATGATCCCTGACTGTCTGGACAGTGCTGATTGGCCCTGTGCTGATCACATGCACCCTCCAAAAGAAAAAAAAAAAAAAATAACGCTCTAGCAATACACACCAGGTTGATTGAGCATGTGCAGAGTTCCTATTAGGGCTTTGTACTATCAGCAGAGGGATTGGGGACAATACAAGGGGAGGACCAAAGAAGACTTAAACAACCTTTTTACACAATGCAGAGGATTAACCCCCTCAGGTTTCAAAGTGAGTATATCAAGCATGCTTTACTGTACAGACTGATTTTACTGCTGTGGGTTTAGTAACACTAAGTTGACTGAACCCAGGGCAGTGCTTGTGACATCATCACCAGGCTTTTAAAGTGGAGTTCCACCCACTTTTACAACTCTTCAGCATCCCTCACTAAACTGTGCACTGTAAACAAATTGGATATTTTTTTATTTTTTTTCTCAGCACCTACTGTATATCTGCTGTATTTACTTTTCACTTCCTCCTCCCTGGCCGTGGCCCATCGCATCATTTCCCATTTATAATGCCTTCTGGGAAGGGGCGGCAACTTCCTCTGACACTGCCGTTGCTATAGAAACCAGACCTGAAACCTATTACACTGCTTGTGCTGCACTGAGCATGTGCGAGATCTGCAAGGATGAGATCCAGGAAGAAATACAGTCTGGCTTCAGATGCCCACACTTAAGATGGCCACGGCCTGCTGTAAGTTTGTTATTTTATAAACTACTGCTATAAACTAACAAAAAAGACCTTAGTTTACAGACTATCTTTACTAGAATACATTAAGCTTGTGTATTATAGGGGTATTTTTGTTTAAAAAGTATAATTTTGGCCGCAACACCACTTTAAAATTCTTCTAGGGGTAGCTGCTGGTAGGTCAGTTCCTACTAAAGTAGGCACATGCCCCAGAATCACAAATCCTCCCTTGGGCCCATTCTGTACACACAATGAATAGGTGGGTTCTGGGGAGTTAAGGCAGCATTGTTTTTCTGAGAAACAAATGAATGTATGCAGGTGGAGTAGCACAGATAGAGATGAGGGATAGGTGGAATTTTGTAGTCCAGCAGGCAGGGCTTGCGGTACAGCAAAGGCACTCTGTTGTTGGCCTAAAGGAGTAAAGGAGCACAATGAATTCCCGGCACATCATCAGGTATTTTTCTGTACATTTAAAAAGGAATGAAACATGGGGAAATGTTCACAAATTAGAGATGTAATTAATGGGTTTTTTCCCCCCCGATATACAAAAGATTCCACAAATGAAATAAGGGAAGGGATACAACCATGGTCTCCCAAAGGATGACTTCATCAGACAGGACACCAAAATAGTCTTGGATTTTGTAAGTGGTACACCTATAAAACGCATCTTTTCCCTTATGTTAGTAGGGCTTTTTAATGGAAGGCTGTGGGTTTAATGGTTTTCTGAAGACAGATACAGGCAACATCAGATTTCTACAGGTGGTTTTATTCCCCTTTTCCAGCAGCATGTAGTATCTGAACATTTCTCATTTGGCACACACTGTGGATACATTAAAGCCTGTATTGGCAACATGGGATGTGAGCTGAGGACTTCATTGTGCCGATTTACAATATCAAGTTTGTCAAGCAGGTGGGGAATATGCTCTAAATCCAACAACCTATTTCTAAAATTTGCAAAAAAATCTGCTATTTGAAAGCCTCAAATATTATGGGAATGAAAACAAATGTTCATATTATCTACTACTCTGGCACCTCTGAGCAGAAACATGGATATCTGCCAAACATTAAGGTCACTGGAATGCCGCCACATAAAATCATTGCTTTCCTGACCTTCTGACAACATTTTAGTTCAAAAATACAGAGTGCTATTAAAAGCCGAATTCTTCAAGAAAAAAATCTTTCAGTAAAGTTTGTTCGGCTGAAAAAGGCAGCAGCTACAAACTCATACCAAGCAGAGTACAACGTAATTCAACCGATCATGTGGGAAACTGAGAAGCAAAAGTGCTCGTGACTCATACTACACCGAGGAGGAAGTGACACAGGTAATAACTAACTTTGAAGTATGTGTGTGTGCGCGCTTGTTTTGCATATGTAGTTTTGTTTTGAATAAAGGCTGTAGTTTTATTGCTCCAGGGAACATTGGTAGTTTAACATTTCCTATATGCACTGAAAGCAGCTAGTTTGTACACTAAAACCAATTCTGTGAAGTAGGTACAGAAAAGTGTTGACTTCACTAAATCTTTGTGACATAACAGATTCTACTTCTTGAATGGGCTACTTACACCCTTCCTAAATTTTCTTCTTCTTAAATATATTTGTGGTACCTTCTTTGTGCCTGCATACATGTTAGAAAAGTATATTCATTAGCTCACAATACTGATGAGTGTTGTGTTTGTCCAACTGCACAGTTAGGAATTTAAATTTCGATCCTGTCCACTACTGGTACTACTACCTATAACTGATGATATATACAACTGGAGGTCCAGACAAAAATAAACATTTTTCTATTAATTATATGTAAAAATATCTTTATCTTTGGCATTATTCATTTTCTGTATAGCCCATTGCCAAGAGAGAGAGAGAGCGAGCGAGACAGAGAGAGCGAGACAGAGAGACAGAGAGAGAGAGAGAGCGCGAGACAGAGAGAGAGAGCAGGAGAGAGAGAGCGAGAGAGCGAGCGAGAGAGAGCGCGAGAGAGAGAGCGCAAGAGAGAGCGCAAGAGAGAGAGCGCAAGAGAGAGAGCGCAAGAGAGAGAGCGCAAGAGAGAGAGCGCAAGAGAGAGAGCGCAAGAGAGAGAGCGCAAGAGAGAGAGCGCAAGAGAGAGAGCGCAAGAGAGAGAGCGCAAGAGAGAGAGCGCAAGAGAGAGAGCGCAAGAGAGAGAGCGCAAGAGAGAGAGCGCAAGAGAGAGAGCGCAAGAGAGAGAGCGCAAGAGAGAGCGAGAGAGGCAGGCTTTGGAAGTCGGTTCTGTTGGTTAGAAACGGTAAGATAGGTTACAATGCAACATGATGCAGAGGGAGCTACATGTGAGTAATGAGTGTAAGGCTCCATTTCCACTAGTGCAACTTGTCATGCGACTTTGGACACAGTCGCATGACAAGTCACAGCCCATTGATTTCTACGGCAAACGTTTCCATCTATGCGACTTTGAAAAAGGTGCCGGCACTACTTTGTTGCAACTTTTGATGCGACTTTGATCCAGAGCGTAAAGTTGGATCAAAGCTGCACTCAAAGTCGCACAGCTTTGGAGTCGCACTAGTGGAAACGTAGCCCAAGGCTAGAGTGCGACTTTGGAGTGTGACTTTGAGTGCAGCTTTGATCCAACTTTACACTCTGGATCAAAGTCGCATCAAAAGTCGCATCAAAGCATTGCAGGTACTTTTCAAAGTCGCTGATTTTCAGTCACATAGATTGCAACAGGTGCCATTGAATTCATTGGGCTGTGACTTGTCATGCGACTGTGTCCAAAGTCACATGACAAGTCATACTAGTAGAAGCGGAGCCTTAGTCTACATTTCCACTATTGCAACCCCAAAATTGCACATTTTAGAGTGTGACTTTCATGCGACTGAGTGCAGCTTTGATCCAACTTTACACTCTCTAGATCAAAGTTGCAACAAAACATTTCAGGTACCTTTTCAAAGTCGCATAGATGGAAACGGGTGCCATTAAAATCAATGGGCAGTGATTTGTCATGCGACTTTGTGTCCAAAGTCGCATGACAAGTTGCACTAGCGGAAACAGAGCCTTAGTGTGGTTGCCTGTACTATGATCATTGTAGACTGAGCTGAGACCCCAGAGCACTTTCACAGAGCTACACTGACAGTTTAATTATGTGCCAGTAATTGCCACAGGTCAACTGTAAGATAGTGCTACAGTCACAGCAGAGTGGGCAAGGTATGTCACTTTATCCAACGGGACATGCAAGTAGAAAAAAAATAAACACTGTACATAAACGCAAAACGTTATCAGGAAATTTATTATTAGCAGGTCAAATCAATAAATGTTGCAGACTAGAGTGGAAATAGCATTTATCAGCCATTAAAGAATTTTGTGCAAACAAACTGTCCCCCAACAAGTGATCAGATATGTCAATGTGCCCTTGCCATGGTGTTTCCTGTTCAGAGTCACAAACTCACAGATAACCTGCAGCATACGGTGTCAACACTAAACTGCAGCCACTGTAGAACTAGCATATGTATAATTACCACCCACCAACACAAGATGAAATGCTTTCCTGGTGATTAGCTAGAATTGTTCCTCCAACATTTCCTATTGATAGTCCATCCAGAGCAGGAAAATGAAGGAAGGAGCACCCGCGACGAAGAGCAACATGGTCATTTTAACACCCCCCGCTCTCCTCTATGTCACACAATTCCTCCCCTGACCAGCACTATTACTATATCTATGAATATGGCCAACATGGCAGGGGCAAAAACTTCAGGAGAGTTTACAGTACATGAAGGTACTAAATGAACATGTGCTTACAGTGTTGACATACAAGACTGCTCCAGCTGAGTTTGATGCTTACTCCATAGGGCAACATTTCATCTTTAAGTTCCCCTGTGATTGTTCCCTGTTCTTTACCATTGTCTACTGCAGGAGTCTCAAACCAGCGGCCCTCCAGCTGTTGCAAAACTACAAGTCCCATGAGGCATTGCAAGGCTGACAGTTACAAGCATGACTCCCACAGGCATAGGCATGATGAGACTTGAAGTTTCGCAACAGCTGGAAGGCCGCCAGTTTGAGACCCCTGGTCTACTGAATCATTCTCTCCAGCTGCCAGTGGATATGAAACCATGCAATGCATATCTGCCCTAGGTACACGGTGGCACAGTGGAAGAGGAAACCTGCTTAAGTCCTCACATGTGGTTCTTCCTATACCTCCTTGAGGTCCCTCCTTTATGTTATAGGTCCCTGGGCAGCAACACAGATCTCATAGGCCAGCCCATACCACTTTAAGCATATTCTGGGTGTACCATAAAGATTAAGTCTACCAGAAAAACTGATAGACTAGTGTGGGATGCACATCTGCTTGAGGGTATGTATTTAATGCTGGGTCTCCAGGTGAAAATTATATTGGTGAAGGACATGGCCCAATACCATTATGTTCAGTGCGGGAAAAAAAAAATCAAAAATAAACCTGTCCTACACAGGACTTGACAGGTTAAGTGGAGGTGGCAGAGGTACATGTACTGTCTTAACCACTTTGACCAAAAGCTGAATGTGGTGTATTGCATGCTTATGATGGTATGCAGGGGTTGGGATGGTGATGGAGAGGGACCTAACTTGTACATGCTTTAGCATACCATTGTAGCTCCAGCTCTCAGATATTGGCAATAGGTGGGTGTTTATCTAATCAGAAAAGGTGTTTTGTGGAAAAGAGAATACAAAAAATAAACTGTTTCAAATTAAATTTGCAGCATAAATAAAACTCAACAGCTTTACTTTTCATACAGTATATGTCACCCAACTTGACCAAATGCGAGTTATTACAAAGGCACAATGCACAGACGCTTCAATTAGTGACATTCGGCACTGCAAAATCATGATGTACTTCTTTAAGTGTGAGCATCATTGAAATAAGGTACAATCTACATATTCATTCTCTAAAGCAATATAGTCATTATGATTAGGGGGCTTGCAGCATAAAAGAGCCAATTTATCTCACATGAACTGAGGAATACTACTTTGTAACTAAGCAACTGAATGGCAAAATATGCTCTCATTATTCAATCTATGCTTATTTAAAAGACACAATTAGAACATTTTTAGTTCCCAGTCTGCATAACACAGGTTTAGATTACAATATTTATTCAAAAAGACTAGTTAAGCATCACAGCCTATTTTAGTTACAGTAAGTGGTGGGGGACTTTCCGCAGCACATTCTGCTCAAAATGGGGACATATAAAACATCCTCAAACGTCAATTGTTAGTAAGCACTGAACTAGTCTGTCAACCACATACAATCCAAGTGCACTTCATAATACAATTACAAGCAAAGATAAAGTGACAGAGCCATAAACCTGGGAAAAACTCAGATAATCAGCTCAGTGGTTTGGTTTTGTGGTCTATACTAGTCAATGTGCAAGGGGCAGTAACCTTCGGAATTTATTAGAAAAAAAAAAAAAAAAACCAAACAAAAAACACAAACAAACACACACCACACAACAAAGAAAAAAAGAACATAATGTATCCTATTTATTTGTCAGCATAATTACAGACGTTAAAGCAGACCCAGTATCTTTTTTTTCCCCATGCCAAATGCATGCATACTAAGCAACATGAAGGGGCCCATCCACACAAGTGCTGCCAACGCACCAAAACACACATAGAAATACATTTCAATTTTCAATGCAGTGCACCACAGCGCAAACATGGTTTTGCTTTCATACATTGTGGTGCACTACACCCCCCCAACAATGCCTTTATCTGACTTTCTGCCATGAAGGACAGCACCGTCTTTATTCAGGTATAATCCAGGGTCAGCATTACGTTTTCAGACAAAGATTCTGGCTCAGATGCCAAAATCATGCAAATCTTAGTACCTCTGCACTTCTTGGCTGTGTCACAAATGTCCAACACAGATCAGCCCCTATCACCTTGCTACAGTTACATCTATATATTGTGATCACTAGGGAAAGAAGACTGAAAAAATGCTTCCTCCTACCTGCAGAAGACTGATAGCATAATTTCATCCTAGGCAAAAATTGCTTTCCTAGAGCTCAATGACTGATCGTTAAGATGAACTTTAGGCTTCATGTACACTGGCAGCTCCTAAGCTTGAGTTTAGGAGCTTTTGCTGTTTTTTTGACAAAACTTCTAAACTCAACTCCATAAAAGCTTATGTGTCCATGCCGCGTTTTGTGTTTTCACATGGGCACAGTCAGGGTAGGCTTGTGTACATGCAGCCTAAAGCCTGGTACACACGGTTCGATTGTTGTACGACCAAGCTTCTGATTTTGTCGTAGTGACGTACTATGACAGTATAAGGAGGAAGTTCATTTCTCAAGCGGCACCCTTTGGGCCCCTTCTGCTAATTTTGTGTTAGTAGAAGTTTGGGGAGCGTTGATTCGTGATTTTCAGATCGTACAAAAACAAATACTTTTTTAAAATACATTTGGCATAACTACATCAGTATCACCAGCAAAGCAGCTTCATTATTATCCTATAAAGAAGAGGAGAATGTGCACTGCATTTCGACATTTCATCAATTGCTGCGTCATGAATGTTAATTCTAGATTACGAACGCTAGTTTACAAGACCGAACCCTTCCCAGACGTTCCTTGATTCCGAGCATGCGTGTTTGTACTTTCGACTTTTGTGTGACCATTTCTGTACTGACCATCCGAAAATCAGATGCTGAGTTCACATCCGACAAAAATGTTATAGCCTGCACATCCAGTTTTTGTCTGACGAAAAAGTCAAATCGGCTGTCAAAAGCACCGTACTAACGAACTGAAAATCCGCAGACAGCTCTTCTTACGAATTTTCCACTTATGATTTTCGTATCGTGTGTATGAGGCCTTAAAGTGTTTCTGAAAAATGATAATTACCAATATACTGTATGTTGTGTCATATCAGAAATGTCTTTATGCAGACTTGTAAAGTTTGGGCTTGTACACACCATGCTGGGGCTATGCAAAATGCCATGATTCCTATGCTGTCAGTTCACTCCCCAGCATTGCTGTGGTGAACGCAAAAAAAAAAAAAAAAATACAGCATTTATCAGCACAGTTAGTTGTGGTGAATAAAACCCATTTTAACTTTTCAATAAAGATCTATGAAAAAAAAAGTAAACTGAATCGGTGCATCGGCACCGTCTCCCAGTACACCAGCAGCTATGCAATCAGCACAACTTGCTGGTGTGAATCAACCCTTGCTGAAAAAGCCACTTTAACAGGAAGCACAAAAGTCATGAAATTGTTTTTAACTGGCTTTCTTACAGAGCATAAAATATTTGTGCTTCAAATTACTAAAGTGGAACCCAGAATGAACAGGTTGCATGAAATCTCTTTAGTTGCTCACTGCTGGCTGGTGCCTTTATGCACCATTTTCTTTTCTTAGACCATTATTATAATATATTTACCTGCCAGCTGCAAAGCTACAGTGCTTTGCAAAAGTATTCACCCCTTTGGCAGTTTTGCAAGATGGAATGGGCAAAAATCCCAGTGGTAAGATGTGGCAAGCTCATAGAGACTTATCCAAAGTGACTTGGAGCTGTGATAGCCCCAAAAGGTGGCTCTACAAGGTGTTGACTTTAGTGGGGTGAATAGTTATGCACATTGACGTTTTCTGTTGTTTTGTGCTATTTGTTGTTTGCTTCACAATAATAAAAAAAACCAAAAAAAACAAAAAAAAACAAAACACACACAGACAAAACACACATCTTCAAAGTCGTTGGCATGTTCTGTAAATTAAATGCTGCAAATCCTCAAACAATCCATGTTAATTCCAGGTTGTGAGTCAACACCACCCAAAAAATGCCAAGGGGGTGAATACTTTTGCAAGGCACTGTAAATGGATGCAAACTCAGGGATTGAAAGGCATGGGAATCTGTGTAAGCAATGTACACTGACATGCAGTTAGAGGCATTTAGAGATATGTAGATATTATAGAGCTTTAATGCACACAACATTTACAATTCTATAATGCAAAAAAAAAAAAAAAAAAAAATCAGACTCAGAATTAACTTTTTTTCTGATATCAAACAAAGAATAGATACATTATAAGACTTAATGTCTTTTTACTACTAATTGAATGGATTATACGTAAAGAAAATAAAAGTGGTATATTAAAGACGAATTCGTCTAACACCCATTTACTAGGTGACAAAGTATAACATGAACTGTACTTATAGGTAGAATTATAATAAACATAATTATGTCAAAATACAGCTCTTAGTGTAAATTTAAATTCACTTCAACTCCTGTTACCTATAAAACTGCAAACCAAAAACAGAACAGGCTTATGAATGAGAAGTCCTTTTTTTTTCCTGCACATTACACAATGCTTTGTAGGTTTTAGAAAGCAGTGAGCTCATAGATCACTCATGCTGATGGCTTATGAGGTAATTATTGTTCCCAAGGCAACATATACTGCCAAATGAAATTTCAAACTGATAGAAGGCCAAGTATAAACACTTATAATGTCAGTGAGTAGAAACAGAAATTGGCAGGCTAGTGTAACATATGCCAGGTTACTTATTAATATTTAATTACACTTAAAATTAAACAATGTATACCACATATCAACAGTAACTTATGTAAAGCTTGTAGGCTTGTGATGATCTAAATAGCTTTATAAACTAGGAAACAGATACAAGATGATTTTTTGTAACACATGAACTACCTTACAGCTGTCCACAGTCGCTGTTTGTACAGCAAAGTCAATAAGCTGTAATGAATAACAAGCAAACTGTAGTATCCTATAGCAACCAAGATCAATTAAAACCTTAAAGTGACCCTGACACCAGACTATTCATTTCAACAGCAATCTTCCCATGAGATTCTATGTGAATTTAACAAGTTTTTTGCATGTTATATACCTGTAAATGATGGCCCCTTTTGTAAAGATCTAAAAGCCCCGAGACTGCTGCCAGATGGCTCCATGGATGCAAGCAATAGGGATGAGTTCAGTGTGTTCTGATCCCCCCTGAGTGATCCTGCCAGGAAGCTGTCACTGTCATTGGACAATCAATGGCAACCAAAGCATTCCCCGCCTCTCACCCACATGTATATAAGGGGCGCGCATCTCTCAGGTGTGTTCAGAAGAGGATCTGAAAAAACATGAATTCATCCCTAGTCAGCAACCCCCAGCAGACTGACAGGCTCCATTCACACTGTGAGCATAGGCAGGCAATTCTTTTTTGCGCATCTTGTAGTAAAGCGGCAGAATTGCATGTTTTTGGCACCATAGACTTTTAAATAAGGGAGCCTAAAAAACATTGGTATGTAATTGCTGATCGCACACTGTAACTTGCTTATATTGTTTATATGAATGTATTCCTGTGTGTAATCTTAATAAACTTTATCTTGGAAAAAAAAAAAAAAAACATAGGTAAAACACATATTTCATGCGTTACCATTAGAGTGGATTCACACTGGTGCGCTGTGGTTTGGGTATCCGGGTTTTACATGCGGTTGCCATTGACTTTTGGACAACTGTGCGGATTCTAAGAGCTACATAAAGGCTTATATAGGGAAAGTGAATAGGTGGGAGGATTGAGGAGCTGGGTCAGCACAGATAGTAATTACACACGCCCAAAAGAGGAGTAAAAAGCAAGATGGGGGGGGGGGGGAGACTATGCTAGTAAATAGACCCTTCCTGCAGTAGTCAAATTTTCTAGTAAGGTAAAAGGCACATTGCAAGTGAACAAAAGTCATTCATAATTATTTACGGAAAAGAAAAAAACACTGCAAGTAAGCTACTTGGATTTTTTTGTTGACGACAGGGTCTCTTTAGGCTCGATTCACATCTATGCATGTTGGCTTTGAGCGTTTCTGCATTGCTTGCCGCGCTTTTGAACATGCGTTTTTGCCGCGTATTGTTTTTTTTTTCTTACAGTTTTATTTTACACTGTGGTTGCTTAGCAACCAGCTATATACGGTGTAAAAAAAAAAAAAAAACAAAAAAAAAAAAAAAAAACGCTAAACCCAAATCACGGCAAAAACGTGCTAAAAACGCGGTACTTGCGTTTTGGATGTGGGTCCATTGATTTCTATTACATGCAAAATGCTGCATTTTGCATGAAAGAAAGTCCCCGACCCTTTCCAAAAACGCAGAGGCACAAAAACGCATTGATGTAAACATGTTCCATAAGAACCCATGTTAAAAAAATTCCCCTGCATTTCTGCAAAATGCACCAAAAAACGCATTAGTGTGAATCAAGCCTTAAGCTGCAGCAACCAAAGCAGTAACCCAGAGTGACAGTAACAACCTGAGTCATAACCGATAGCAACCAAATGTCAGGTTACTTTAGACTACACTAAATTGCTTAGAGATAATAAAGTGGTTTCTTAGGCTTTCAGCTGTAGAGTACTACAAACCACAACTTGTTGCAGATCTTCAGTTAATATATTAAAATAGCCTGCTTACACTACTCCTCCTTGCACAACACACATTTATTGTGTAATCAGTTTGATAACCTATTTCACCAACAGTACACAAACACCAAGAAGTAACGGCTCCTACCACCAAGCAATTAATTTTCAAGGGCGTTTAAACGACAAAACCTAAAATTAGCACAGGCACCATAAAGATAAACTACAGAGACCCCATTATCAAAGCAAACATGACCCTCCATCCCCATTCTTGGGATTAGCAGTTATTAAAACACAAAGAGCAAAGATTAGTACAATGAAGTCAATATTTATGTTTTTGCCTGCAACTAGTTAGGGGAGTATGGAAAAACCTGCAGAATGATGCAAATCAATAATAAATGGATGCTGCTGTATATAAACAAGTTAATGGGGCAAGTGAAAACAAATTGTATTTGAACATGGGAGTGTAATGTTGCCCTCTCTAGGCTCTGGCTCTCACTGCTCGTTTCTGTAGGCTCGCTGCCAATGAAGTCACACTGAATTCTGTTGCTTCTGCTATCCTGATAATGAATGACTAACCGAGGCCAGAGGGAAAATGACATCACCGGGGTGTAAAGCACAACTGCATTAGGAAACTTTCTACCTGTTTCAATTATTTATCAATATTATTCAGCACAACATAAGCAGACCTTCGTATCATTGCTCAAAATGCCACTGCTAGACCGGAAAGCCATTTAGACCAGTTGATTTGAATCATTCAAGCTTTAGTCATTAAAAAAAAAAAAAATAATATCTTGAATTGAACAGCCTGATTTCACAGCCAGGAGCGATATACAAACAGGCTCATTCAATGGTGGTGCAAAGTTCAGCGATTTATAGCAACCACGCATCAATATATTGTCCTCAGATCAAGTAATACAAAATCAGTTCTGATTGGTTGCTATGGGTAACAACACTTACTTTGTATTGACTGTGATGGGTAAAAGCACTTTTATTACTTCCATGTTACTCTACAGCTGTATACTACTGGACCAAACAAGCAAAAATGCATAGTAACCCATGGCAACACATTATTGGTTTGTCTTGATTGCAGAAGAAAGGATCACCGATTTGTTGCTATGGGTTAAAAAAATTTGACATTCTCTGGTTGCTATGAGTTATAACACTTTACATCCTTATTATTCCTCCAACTGCTTTAGTAAATAAAAAAAAAAAAGCCAGAAAGTGTAATAACCTGGGGCAACCATGTACATTTTTTTAATTAAAAAAAAAAGGATTTGTTGCTATGGGTTACAGCACTTTATATATACTCAGAACTCTTTCCACTGATTTACCAAGCAAGCCAAAAAGTGTTGTAACACATGGTAACCAGCTATCAGTTTGTCTTAGGAGTTAAGAGAGAAAGGATTTCTGATTGATTGCAACACTTCAATTCCTTGTTACTTTTCCCACTGCTTTAACAAGCGAGCCAGGAAGTGTAGAAACCCATGGCAACCAGTTATCAGCTTATCTTAGATAAAAAAAGAAAGGAAGCCTGATTGGTTGCTATGGGTTACAGCACTTCACTTCCTCATTACACTTTTTGATTGCTTTACCAAGCAAGATAGAAAGTGTAGAAAGCCATGGAAGCAAGGTATCCGTTTAACTTACTTGAAGAAAGGAAAGAATTTTAATTGGTTGCTCTGGGTTACAACCCACGGCAATCAGGTATCAATTTATCTTAGATTGAAAAAGAAAGAATTTCTAATTGGTTGCCATTGGTTACAGCACTCCTCCACTTCTTCATTACTCACTGCACTGCTTTATAGAACAAGCCAGAAGTGTAGTAATCCATGGCGACCAGATATAAGTTCATCTAAGATTAAAAATAAAGAATTCCTGATAGGTTGCTACGGGTTACAGCACTGTTTACTTCCTAATTACTCATTCCCCAGCTTTACCGACCAAGCCAGAAAGCATAGTAACCCATGGCAACCAGGTATCAGTTTACTTTATATGAGGTAAGAAATGATTTCTGATAGGTTGCTATGAGTTACAGCACTTCCCACTTCCTCAATGCTTTACTAAAGAAACCTGAAAGTGTGGTAACCTATAGCAACCATTCATATTAGCTTCTGCTGATCTGACTTCTGTACAGTGATTGTCTGCTAGAGATTACTGGACACCCTTGTTTATACTGCTTTGATAAAAAGTCCAAATGTGTTTAGAGTAATAAAATTATTTAACTGCCTAAAGGTATGAAATGGAAACTAAATAGAAAAAAAAATGATATGGTAATTAAAGATTAGAAAAAAAAAAAACAACACATATGTCAACGCCCAGTAGCCTGAAAACACGATCAGCATCTATTTATGGCAGACAATTGTTCAACTATTAAAACGAGATCTCAACGCTGCATTGTGTCAAACTGTTGTTCAGCTTGTTATTGATGCTTCTCAGGCATTAATAAAAAGGCTGAGTCATTTCCTTTAAGTGGCAGGAGAACATGGATGATATTCATACTGGTTTCTTGATATTTAATCCTTCCCTTTTTCCAGATCACAAGCCATGTTGAAGTAATAAATTTGAAAAGCAAATAATAAGTACTAGAAGAGGAGGGGGGGGTGGCAGATGAGGGGGGTAGACAGCTGCACAGGAAAGTTAGACAGGGGGAGGGGACATGATCAGATCTTGGCAGAAGTAAGGTCAACCTGCTAATGTTTTTTTTTTTTTCCCCTTAAAACAACCTTTTTTTTTTTTTTCCTCCTAAGCAATATAATGTCAACTTGATATTGTTGACAGAAGCAAAGACACACAAAAACAACTTGAGTAATGAGAAACAAAGCAACCAGACGTTAAAATGTGAGCATAGGGGGGCAGCCAAGCACAGCTCAGAATACTGAAGCCATTTAAAACATGTAATATTAATCTGTAATGTAACACTAGCTCTAAATGCAGCCAAATACAAAACTGTAATTAAGCCCATTAGGCGATAGGTTGACTTAAGCAAACAGCAGTCTTAAAAATAGGATGACTTTGCCTCTGGACAAGAGATCGAAAATCTGATATAGGCTGAGTGCCTTGGAACAATGCTGTTTATATGATTTAGCATGCAATCTATTCTCTTATAAATAGAGTGCTGTACTGGCTCACTGTAAAAATAGTTCAGCAGTAACCTATTGCAGCCATTGGAGTACAATAAACCAGCAATAATTGCAGAGCTACTTGAAATTACAGATCTGGAAAAATACACTGTAAACCGATCATGCTTTGATGATCTGGGCTATTATCTGAAAAATGCCAACTGTAGATCAAACATTTTCTCTCTGCTGTTAGAAGAAGAAGGGGGGGGGGGGGAGGGCTTTCAATGCCCATATTATATATATAAAAAAATAGCTGCATTGTGCAGTTGACAGCACTCAAGGAGTTAAATGATGACATAGTGGCAATTAGTTATAAATACCATCCAATGAAACAATCATCTCAATAAACAATCTAAAGACATCAGATTCGTTGTTAGGGATTATGCAGTTAATGCTTAACGTGTTGGTTATTAACTGAGATTTATATATATATATATATATATATATATATATATATAATTTTTTTTTTTTTTTCTGTTCAACGCACCTAAGACAATCTACAAGTTATTCTGCATGTATTTATTTTAGGTACCTGTCATTTATCACTTTATTCAACACATCTTTGCCAGCAAAAAAAAAAAGGGGGGAGCTTTTGATCTCACTCAGCCTCCATTTCGTAATTTCCTCCCTTTTAGAACATATCAAACAACAGTACTGAGATGGGAACAATATCATCATGCTCTGCAATAATAAAGCAGTGGGGCTGTAATGGATGCAATCAGCAATAAAACACACAGGGGCTGATAAACCAAAGCCCTAATGTGAAATCCTTTAAAACAGTGCACAAATCACACGAGCATAGGCTATTAATAGGGCTGTCAATCAAGTGAAGCAGCACTAGAAGCCAAGTACAGCAAAAAAAAAAAAAAAATTAAAAAAAAAGACAGAACACATGATTCAACGATCTATTGATATATGTCTCGTGCAATCACCCCGGGGGGTTGTTTGAGCTTTGCAAGACAATCAGCAGCAATTGTAAAGATTCATGTTTATCCAGGTTGTGGTATAGAGAGTAGTAGTTAGTCACATTCAACTGGACTTGTTCTGTAATGTTGAAGACCTTCACCCAAGTAGCATCCTTAGTCTTAATGAGTGTTAGGAACCTACCCTAGCATGAAGTAGGTTCTTGGCATTTAGAGCTGCGAAGGCTGGGTTAAGTTCTTGATGCTCAGAGATATTGCACCAGAGATAAGCTGAGGAAGGTTCCTGGCACCCAAAACTTAGGTAGGTCCCTGGCACTCAAAAGCAGAGGAAGCTGGGGTAGATTCCTGGAACCCAAAGCTTAGGTCCCTAGCACTTAAAGCTGGGGTAGATTCCTGGCACCCAAAGCTTAGGTAGGTCCCTGGCACCCAAAGCAGAGGAAGCTGGGGTAGATTCCTGGCACCCAAAGCTTAGGTAGGTCCCTGGCACCCAAAGCAGAGGAAGCTGGGGTAGATTCCTGGCACCCAAAGCTTAGGTAGGTCCCTGGCACCCAAAGCAGAGGAAGCTGGGGTAGACTCCTGGAACCCAAAGCTTAGGTCCCTAGCACTTAAAGCTGAGGAAGCTGGGGTAGATTCCTGGCACCCAAAGCTTAGTTCAGTCCCTGACACTCAAGGCTGGGGAAGCTGGAGTAGGTTCCTGGCACCCAAAGCTTGGGTAAGTCCCTGGCACTCAAAGCTAAAGAATCTTGGGTAGGTTCCTGGCACTTAAAGCTGAGGAAGCTACTTGAATGAGCGTCCAACCGTTGCCAACATTACATCCAAATTACCTACCACTAGTGATCAGCAGCAATTGTGATCCCACCAAACAGCTGGAAGCCCCATCAGATTAGCAGAACTCTTTAGAAAACATACAATGCTGCAGCTTCCCTGACAGTGTGCATCTCTCCCATGCAAGCGTACGATCGAAGAAGCAGCAGCCCAGAAGTAGAGCGGAGAAAAGGGGGGGGGGGATTGTAGTAACAATATAGAAATAAGGGATTAGAAGACGGTGATCACCTCGCCGTGGTCGTTATTCCTACCCAGGGGAGTATCTTCTGGAAGGAAATAAAGTTTGGAGCTGGATAAAAGTTGCCGGCTGATCCTCTCTTCCCACAGCAGCTGGAGCTCGGCTATGCAAATAGGTTCCTCTGGCTTACATCGGACTAGGAAAAAGTCACCCAGGGAGAGGATCCTTGGTCTGTCTTCAAGATGGAACTGAAAAGCCTTGTAGAAGATATAAGGTCCATGAAGACCGCAGGGTGAGCCGACCCACTGCAGGAGGAAAAAAAAAAAAACACAAGGATATGATAAATAAATACAATAAATGAATGGCTGTAAATGACATGAAGGACACAGCTTTCTCTGAGGAGATCCAGCAAGCCTACAATTCATAACACACACACACATAGCACTGCAGGAATGTGACAATAAAACAAATGGCATTCTCATTTCACAGGCTTAGAAAAGTTTTGTGTGAAAGTTGTCAGGCTGGTGTGGTGAGGGGTGAAGGGGGTGCCAGGCTGGCCCCCTCTCCCAGGAGCACGCCATACAGGAGCACATAATAATACCTTGAGTGAGTTGGGCTCCATCTCGACGTTCTGAATTGATTGAACTCAACATTCTCTCCAAACTTGTTGGCTTCAATGGATTGCATCAGGTCCTGGCAGGGCCGAGCCGCGGCGCCGCGTCCTCTCAATATAAAACGGGCGACCCGCGGAACCCGGGCGCCGAAAATAACAACCGACGGCTCCTAATATTTCCCAGCATCCCCAATTTTACCGCAGCGGACGAAAAACCCCCCCACGGGCACCGGGGGCTCCGCGGGAAAAAAGAAGAACGCTGCGCTCGGCTGTGGAGAGAAGGAAGCGAGTGGGCAGCTGCCTTTTAAAATCGATTTAAAAATCGGGAAAGTGGATGGAGGGGACGGCTGGTCGGGGAGACGGGGACAGGCGAGGTTCGCGGTCAGAAAAAGCGGCTGGGGGATTTTTAATCGGCCGGTGAACGGCGGTTGTGTTGTAGCGCTCAGCCAGGACCTGCGTGTATATGTATAATATAAAGAACATTTCCTGCAGAGATTCAGGGGCGCTCTTCTTTCTAATGCTCTTTAGCAGATCGCTTTTATTAGACATGCAGATTCGTTTGATCGTTAAATTACACTCCTTCACTGCCACATTCCGCCCAGTCCCCCTCGCTTTTTTTTACATTCTTTCTTCCAATCTAATAAATTAACGATCGCCGCTTGTGTGTACAGGAGAGGAGGAGGGAGGGGAGGCGTTATTATATAAACACAACAATATTAATACATTGAGAGAAATAATAAGAGCAAAGATCGGGCAATGTACACCCAGGACCAGGATCATATGGGGGACATACGATCAGCCATGGAGGGGGGCATTGTTCTATTAAAAGTTATTTACAAAGGAATGCTGACTGTCTGTCTGTACACTGCACTGGGAGGGGACGATCATCACTATTATTATATCTATGGTGCAACATTACAAAGTACAAAAAATATACATCCGCCCCTATACCACTTTATACACTTCTGTCTATTTATATACATCATGTATACAGACATGACAGACAGTACTCACAGGTTATACATATAGACTGACGGACACAATACTGATGTACTCTCTCTCTCTCTCTCTCTCTCTCTCTCTCTCTCTCTCTCTCTCTCTCTCTCTCTCTCTCTCTCTCTCTCTCTCTCTCTCTCTCTCTCTCTCTCTCTCTCTCTCTCTCTCTCTCTCTCTCTCTCTCTCTCTCTCTCCCCCCCCCCCCTCTAAAAACACACAATGAGACGTACCTATAGGTTATATGAGATAGAAACCCATATATAACTCATGCCTTTATATATCTATATATAGAGATGTATATATCTATATATAGAGAGAGAGTGAGTTTTATGTAAGCACACATGGGGGTTATTTACAAAAGGCAAATCCACTTTGCACTGCAGGTGCACTTGGAAGTGCAGTCACTGTAAATATGAGGGGTAGATCTGAAATGAGTGGAAGCTCTGCTGATTTTATCGTCCAATCATATACAAGCTAAAATGCTCTTTTTTTATTTTCCTTGCATGTCCCCCTCGGATCTACAGCGACTTTACTTCCAAGTGCACTTGCAGTGCAAAGTGGATTTGCCTTTCGTAAATATCCCCCTATGGGGGAGACACACCTATACGATACCTATAGGTTATATATACAGTGATATAGACACCTCTATAAAACTCACACCATACAGAGTTGTATGTAAACACACAAATATAATACAAAATTATATATATATATATATATATATATATATATATATATATATATATATATATATATATATATATATATATATATATATATAGTTTGTGTGTACATAGAACACTGAAGAACTGTATATTTAAATGTATATATATATAGATATAGATATATAAATCTATATCTATCTATCTATCTATATATATATATATATATATATATATATATATATATATACATATATAAAATAAAATACACACATATATACAGTATGTCATGTGTAGACACACAAATATATATATATATATATATATATATATATATATATATATATATATATATATATATAATGGTGTGTGTGTTTTATATATGTATACTTACACACATATTATGTATATATTACATATACAGTATTATATGTAAACATACATAAGTCATATACACAGTACGTATACATTATATGCACAGTTATAAACACATACACTTTTACACTCTTTTTTCAGAATTATTGGTAAACACACTTATATGTAGGAACAAACATATATAGTACTTATAGTACTTATATAGGAAAATATTCATATATACAGTATATAAAAGCACTACACAGTATGTTACAGTGTTATGGAAACATAGAGGCACCTATATAAAACTCATACCTTATAAACACATATAGTGAGACACATCTATACAGCACTTATAGGTTATATATACAGTGGTGTAGACACCTATATAAAATTCATACCTTATACCTGTATATGCTGAGTTATATATAAACACACATAGTGAGACACACCTATACAGCACCTACAGGTTATATACAGTGGTATAGACACCTCTATAAAACTAATCTCATATATATATATATATATATATATATATATATATATATATATATATATATATAAAAATATTAGAAGGTCAGTGCGGTGGCCTAAATTTATGGGAGGAGCCTGGTGGGTATTTAAGCTGGCCCTCGCCCTTGCTCTCTGTATTTTCCAGTTCACGATTTGTTACGTCAACAGGCCAACTCTTCAGCTCACTGCGTGTTCGTGAGTCTGTAGTTCCAAATACAGTACGTTGCGGTTGCTTATTCGTGGTTTGTCGTTCAAAGTCTTGCTCGCTGCCACAGGTAGGATTCGTTATCACGTTCAACCAGCTTGTTTCTCGTTTTGTTCCCCATTCCTTGTTCGGTTCTGCCGTGGAGCTTACGAATCGTTCGTAGGCCTCCAGTACGCAATAGTCACAGGCCCTTGCCAGTTTCTTCCCTGATTCACAACGGATGCATGGCACACTTACCACAGACCGATTCGTACCTAGTCGCATCAGCAGCACTATGGTTCGCATCGGACACATCCCGCACGATTCATACCGTTCACCCCCATACCCTAGTAACGTTTCATTGTCTCACTCACCGGTCCATATCGCTTCATGCCATACGCATCACACCAATTCGAGCCTAAGTCACCTTGGCAGCACAAAACGCTTCACTTCACTCGCATCCCACGCACCGATCATAGTGGTTTGTAACATACCCTCCCTTCGTTATTTATATCATTGTGCTGACCGATTCGGATCGTGTCAGCAGCTACATGCTTCATACTACAAACCGAACCTAGTCGCACCAGCGGCACAACAGTTCGCATCACTCGCATCCCATGCACCGATTCGTAGGGGTTCATACCGTACCCGCTGATTCGTTATTCATGTCATTGTTCTGACCGATTTAGATCGTGTCAGCAGTTACATGCATCACACTCCTAACCAAACCTAGTCGCACCAGCGGCACAACAGTTCGCATCACTTGCATCCCACACACTGATTCGCAGCGGTTCGTACCATACCCTACGATTCGTTATTTATGTCATTGTTCTGACCGATTCAGATTGTGTCAGCAGTTACATGCATCACACTCCTAACCAAACCTAGACTAATTCTGATCGTGTCAGCAGCTACATGCATCACACTCCAAACCGAACCTAGTCGCATTGGAGGCACAACGCTTCACATCATGAGTATTCCACACTCAACTCCTTACACTCCCTATCTTAAATATGATATGATACAACTTCAAGCAAGGTGGGTGCTCCTTCAGCCATTGCCTCACGTCTGTACTTTATGCCACAACGTTCACCCAAAGTCCACTCGTCATCTGAAGCAGCTTAACAAATCCTGACTAAGCCGGGTGGATGTCCTGTGGCTGAGCTTTTACCTCTCCACACACCCTACCCTTTCACTGGCGGTATTCCTGCTACACAGCTTCACAACAGGATTCCACACCGGCTTCATCACCTTACCCCTCTCCACTCACGAGTGCAAGAACCTACAGTCAGCGGCCATCGATGCTCAGGCCATAGACACCCCCTTACAGACGGAGTTAGATAAAAGGTTCATCATCGGCCCCTTCTCAAAGTTACCTTTCCAGATTTGGAGAGTCAGCCCTATTGGGCTTATCAAGGGCAAGTTCACAAATAAACTCTGCTTTATTTACGACTTGTCTGTGCCTCATTTCTCACATATCCCTAGTTTGAACTCCGTGATCCCTTCCGAGGTATACATCAGTCGACATGGCCATCCAGGCCATCATTAATATAGGCACCGGCGCCTGGCTATCCAAAGTGGATATTGCAGATGCCTTCAAGCTCCTGCCTATTGAACCATCCCTCTGGCGGTGGCACGGCATGAAGTGGAGGGATTCTTACTATTTTGCCACCAAGCTGAACATTTGCTCTGAATGCAGCCCGTGGCTGTTTGACGTTTTTGCCCAGTCCCTCACTTGGATCCTATCACACCAGGCTCAGTGCCACAAGGTTATCCATTATCTTGATGACTTTCTGCTCATTGAACGGCCAGACATACCCCTGGTAGATCTAGATAGGCTAAAGCCTTGCACACACGATCAGATTTTTCGCAGACAAAGCCTCGGACTTTTGTCCGAAGGGCATTGACCAAAAACTTGTCTTACAAACGGCATACAATTGTTGTCCAACAAACGTGAACGTAGTGACGTACTATGAACCCATAAAGAGGAAGTTCAATTGTCATGCGCCACTCTTTGAGCTCCTTCTGCTAATTTCATGTTAGTAGAAGTTTGGTGAGTGTTGATTCGTGCTTTTCATTTTGTGCTTTTCAGTTAGTTTCTGAATGGCCGTTCGTCAACCAGACAAGTTACAGAATCTGAGGAGATAACATGTTATTTATTATTGGGCTTGGAGTTATTGCTTTGACTTAAGTCCAGTCCAGGAACAGGAGGAGGAGGATTTCTTGGACCAAAAATTGGTTGTTTTATTAATCATGAACAATTATGTTATATGCCTTTGCTGCGGGAGCTTCAGGAGAATAATCCGGATGATTTTTGGAATTATCTCCAGATGATGGACCCCTGCTTTCACGAACAATTGGAATTGTTGACCCCCTACATTAAGAAGCAGGACACATGCATGAGGCTTTTATTTTATTTTTTGGTTGAATAATGATTTGATTTGGTATATTTTATATATAAATATAAAATATATAAATATTATTATCCCATTAAAGAAGAAGAGAATGTCCGCTGTATTTCGACACTTCATAATTTGCCGCGTCACGAATGTTAATTCTCCATTATGGACGCTAGTTTACAAGACCAACCGCTTCTGGCTCGTCCTTGCTTTCGAACATGCGTGTTTGTACTTTGGACTTTTGTCTGATGGACTTGTGTACACACAATGGGAAAATCCGACAACAGACAAAATTTTAAAGCTTGCCATCCAACATTTGTCCACGGAAAATCCGACAGCAATTGTCTGATGGAGCGCACAAATGGTCAGATTTTCCGCCAACAGCCTGTCATCACACAATTCCTGTCGGAAAATCCGATCGTGTGTACGAGGCTTATGAATGGTCTTCAACAATCTCAATGTGCCTATAGTCGAACACAAAGTGGAAGGCCCAGCACATTCCATCACCTTCTTGAGCATCATCCTGGAGACGCAGGATATGCAGGTTAGCCGGCCTGCTGACAAACTAGCCTGTGTTAGGTCAGTCATTCATGATTTTACATGGTCACAGGGCTGTACTAAAAGACAGCTACAGTCCTTGGTAGGCATGCTCAATTTTGCGATGAGGATTAGGATCAGGGGCAGTCGTTCATCTCACGGCTCTTGGTCTTTCTCGCCCGAGTACAGGACCCAGGTCCTCAGGGGTGTTTCAACATCCAGAGCACGGTGACTATGAAAAAATATACATATATACATATCATATACATATCTGAAAGAGATGGAATAAATTCTAATGCCCCATACACACGACGGAAAATGTGTGATAGGACCTTGTTGTCGGAAATTCCGACCGTGTGTAGGCTCCATCACACATTTTCCATCAGATTTTCCAACACACAAAGTTTGAGAGCAGGCTATAAAATTTTCCGACAACAAAATCCATTGTCGGAATTTCCGATCGTGTGTACACAAATCCGACGCACAAAGTGCCACGTATGCTCAGAATAAATAAAGATGAAAGCTATTGGCTACTGCCCCGTTTATAGTCCCGACGTACGTGTTTTACGTCACCGCGTTCAGAATGATCGGATTTTCCGACAACTTTGTGTGACCGTGTGTATGCAAGACAAGTTTGAGCCAACATCCGTCGGAAAAAATCCTAGGATTATTGTCGGAATGTCTGATCAATGTCCGACCGTGTGTACGGGGCATAATAGTATGGCAATATAGCAAATTAATGCTCAAATATGTTCTAAATAAGGATATAAAATATCCAAAACAGACTCCATAGGAAAATACATACCAGTGGAGACAACATATCACAAATGTCACCGAACGAACGGAGGCACATCCAGTGTGTATGAACCAGCTGAGAGGATATACAGCTCAGGCAGTCTACCTGTAGTGGTGCATATAAATGTACAAAATGAGCATATATTTGGCCGACTAAAGGGCCGGATAGTGTGGATCCATAGATACAGAGATAATATAGGCTTTCCTTACACTGGATGTGATGGCGTATGGCATGCTTGTGATCAGAGCCGCTGCAGCTGTGTTTGTATGCTGTGAACGGCTCTGATAAATATCCCTGTGGCATCTGCACATGCGTGACAGCGTGGTGATGTAGTGACACATGCTTGGTGGCACATAGAGGCCACAGAGCATGCGCACTACCCGTGATGTACGGGCCAACTGTCCCTCAAGCGCAGGACGCCGCCCCAAAAGGGCGTGGCGGAGTCCTGCGCTCAGGGGACACCGACGCAGCACCAGAGAAGAGGGACAGCAACCAGAGCTGGGGCCACACATGGACAAGTCAGACAGTACTCTTCACCACAGACAACCAGGCTACGGCTGATATCATTAATAATGGTAGATCCAAGTCGCTCCCCGTCATGTCCTTCCTGCGCAGGCTGGTGGAATTATCATTACATCACCAATTTAATATTTACTGAGAGCATATCTCTGACAAGTGCACTGCCGCAGCAGATGCACTGTCTCACTTCAATTTTGTCTCATTCTTCCAGCAGGTATGCGGAGCTGACCTATCATCCACTCCTATCCCACCTTGGTCTCAATTAACAATGGATTGAAGCCACATCTTGCCAATGCAACCCGGCTCATCAACCACTCGCTGTCTAGCAACACACTTAAGGCTTACCACACAGCCTGGAACACCTATTGCAGGTTCCTAACTGCTTGTCCCGGAACCACAGCAGATGACGTCACTCACATCCTAGCCCTCATATCATATTATAATACACAGCTGGCTCTCGTTCATAACACTATCAGGCTGTACCTAGCCAGTATTCAGCATTTCCTATCCTTACAGAATCCCAGACAGCCATCTGTGTTCACAGCCCATACAGTGAACGCCCTGCTGCGTGGAATTCAATGGCAAATGCTTACCCATCACAAGCGCCATCTTCAGGGGCATGTCCAAAATCCTCACATGTTCCCCCTTTGGGCTCTTGCCCAGCCTGGTCATCCTGGCGGCCATCTACCTGGCTCTCTACGGCTTCTTATGACCTACTGAGTTCACCTCTGGTAGTACCAATAGTCAGGTACTGTACAGACACCTGCTGACTCGCTTCCATTATGTCCTTCACCTAACGGTCTCCAAAACGCAACAAACCGGACCCGGAGTAGATATCAACATCTTCAGCACCAGCAACGCCTGGTGCCTGGTAGCCATCCTTGACCGTCTGCTCTCTCACCTACCCAGCCAGCCAGTCTCCAGCTCGATACTGCCTCACATGTTCCCCCTTTGGGCTCTTGCCCAGCCTGGTCATCCTGGCGGCCATCTACCTGGCTCTCTACGGCTTCTTATGACCTACTGAGTTCACCTCTGGTAGTACCAATAGTCAGGTACTGTACAGATACCTGCTGACTCGCTTCCATTATGTCCTTCACCTAACGGTCTCCAAAACGCAACAAACCGGACCCGGAGTAGATATCAACATCTTCAGCACCAGCAACGCCTGGTGCCCGGTAGCCATCCTTGACCGTCTGCTCTCTCACCTACCCAGCCAGCCAGTCTCCAGCTCGATACTGCTTTTTCCGGTCAACCACCTGACTTTCAGTCAGTTTAACAAACATGTTAGGGTCCTACTGCTCAACTTAGACCTAGACCACGGGTGGTATTCTGGACATTCCTTGCGGATCGGTGCAGCCTCAGCCGCATCTCAGCACGGAGTACCAAACCATGTGATCAAGAAGTTATGCAAATGGAAGTCCGCCTGCTTCTCCAGATATATTCTGTACCCTCAAGTGTAGATGGCTCTAGCCTTCTCCAAGCTTGCTCAATGAGCTTAGAACCAATAAAGATATATCCCCATACCTGCTTATTTTTGGCCCCTTTTCTTGGCTTACCTACCAGACGACCAAAAGCCACACCTCAGGTCTATTTATGTTGTAAGTCTTGTCGCGTGTTTATGTGATCCACATTTGTCTCAATCTTAGGGCCACGGCCATAAATTAGAATTCCAGTATGGTGGCCTGAATTTATGGGAGGAGCCCGGTGAGTTTTTAAGCTGGCCGCTCGCCCTTGCTCTCTGTTGCTTCCAGTGCGCAATACCCTCCCTCCCATTCCCCTTTTTACAACATTTCACAGCACACTTTCCTCCACAATTATTCATTACTTATCTTGGGTATGGCCCCTTTTCGTGGCTTACCTACCAGGTGACCAAAAGCCACACCTCAGGTCTATTTATGTTGTAAGTCTTGTCACATGTTTATGTGATCCACATCTGTCCCGGTCTTAGGGCCACGACCATAAATATATATATATACAGAATTATATGTAAACACACATAGTGAGACACACCTATACAGTACCTATAGGTTATATATTCAGTGGTGTAGACACCTACATAAAACTCATTTTATATATATATATATATATATACACACACACACACACACACATATACACAGTGTTACATATAAACATACTTACATATACACACAAAGTACTTATAACACTATATATAATGAATGAGTCATTTTTGTGTATATGTTCTGTATGCATTTAAAATTATTATATTTATATATGTGCACACACGTATATAGATACACACAGTATACGTATTAATTACAATATATACAGTGTTTATAGGTGATTGATACAGTGTTATATGTATGCACACATAAACGTAGAGTAAGAGATATACAAAGTACTTATAAGTAACATAGACAGTGTTTTATGTAAACACAGAGAGAGATAGACAAACCTAGAGAGTACTTATAAGTAATATAATATATACAGTGGTATACTGTAAGTATACACACAGAAAGATTAATATACTTATAAGTTTTATATACAGTGCTACATGTATACCCACATGTAGAAAAAGACATAGGAACACACAGTATTTCTAAATGATATATACAGTGTTATATGTGAATACACACATATATACATATACAGTTTTATATTGAAACACATATACATATACAGTTTTATATGAAAACACACATATAAAGATGTCAGACAAATTACACTGCAGCCCCGCTTATGACCACCCTTCTCTAAAGTTTTATCCAGTGCAGGATTGATCACAGAGATCATATACAATATTTGCTAATTCCCACTAGTGTTCACTAGAGTTTTTTCATGACATCTGTTGTTAGAAAGACATATGTATTTCCTATGCTCCTCAGCTCTATTTAGTGGTTATAATGCAGTATTTTACTACTGCTTTTAAAGGCTAAGTTCACCTTTGGAGCATGTTACATGTTCCACCAATTTTTAGGGTGGAGCATATACCATATTCTAGCATCTGCAGCCCCCCCCTCCCTATGACAGCAGGCAGGGGATCCTCTCCCCGCACTCGCTGTCACAATTTGAAAACAGTGCAGCCATGCAGGGCTCCACCCACATGGTCATGTCATTCATTCACAGTTTCCTGTGAATGAATGCCTACAAGTACCACCATCCATTGCGGCAGATGGCTTGTAGTTCTGGTGAGCGTCCTCATAGTCCATTGATTTTCCTGCTCTCGTGTAACTGCCTGCCTGTGCAGTAGGCACAAGCAGACAGATATGCCGCGTACACACGATCACAAATTCTGACAACAAACTCCATGCTTTTTTTCCGACGGATGTTGGCTCAAACTTGTCTTGCATACACACGGTCACACAAAGTTGGACGGAAATTCCGAACGTCAAGAACGCGGTGACGTACAACACGTACGACGAGCCGAGAAAAATGAAGTTCAATAGCCAGTGCTGCTCTTCTACTTGATTCTGAGCATGCGTGGAACTCTGTGTGTCGGAATTGTGTACACATGATCGGAATTTCCGAGAACAAAATCTGTTGTCGGAAACCAGTTCCCAAATTTTGTGTGACGGAAATTCCAATGGAAAATGTCCGATGGAGCCTACACAGGGTCGGAATTTCCATCAAAAAGCTCCCATAGAACATTTTCCGTCGGAAAATCCAACCGTGTTTATGGGGCATTATGTTCAGAGTCTGCAGGAGCCTGAAATTGCACCCACGATATGCTGATCGTGGGTGCAATGCTCTGCAGGATCCTTAAGAAAACATACAATACATGCACATTTTTTTTTACCTGCAAAACATTTGCATTTATTTATTTTTTTAAAGGTGAACTTATCCTTTAAAAAAGGAACATTCGTTTAGAAGAGAAAATACACTAAACCATATTTGTTTTTGCCCACTTTGTACAGAATGTATAAATATGCTGATTCAATGGACCAATGGCTATGCAAATTTATTATAAATAGTTCCCTAGGTGCAAGATGGCTAATAACCTGTGAAACTGGGTACAGTAGATGTGTCCAGTTGTGTGCCAGGTCTCCTAAGTAGGTAACACCTGGTGTATTAGTGGTTAGCACTTCTGACTTGTAGCACTGTGGTCCCTAGTTTGAATCAGAGTCAGGACATTATCTGCATGCAGTTTGCACCTTCTTCCTGTTCTTGCATGGATTTCCCGCAGGTGCTTCAGTTTTTTCCCACCCTCCAAAGACATGCTGGTAGGTAAATTTGCCCTTGTATGTGTTACATGTATGTAAGACAGACCTAAGATTATAGGCTCCTTTAAGGCAGGGACTGATGAGAATGTACAATATATTTAAAGTCTTACGTAAATGGTCGGTGCTATAAAAATACCTGTAAAAAATAAAGTACTAGTGATATTACTGGCAATATGAACCAGCAATAGAAACACGTCTTCATTGTAAATTAGCCACTCATTAGCATTTTTTGTGGACTCTGGTCATTTCTTGCCATTCTTTATGGCTTTAACTTCCTTTGAAACATTCTGTTGATTGTAATAATGTACTGTTTATTATATGAGTAATTTATTAATAATAAAGAAAGGCTAGATAAGCCATACAAAAGGCATTTTTTAAAAAGTTATGGGGGTGGGTGGATTAAAAAGGTAATAGTTATGCATTGCAGTTATTGTACTACTTTCAGTGCGAGTCATTCTCTTAAGTATCAGCTTTTAGTTTCAGTCTAGTGAGGCAGATGCATTTAAGTCAAAGTATTTGAAAAGAAATGATACAATCTGTGGAAATCTTAAAAAAAAACAACAAAAAAACAAAAAACAAATTATGCTATCAACCCAAACAGCTTTTCTTTTTTTTCTTTTGTTAAACTGGAGACATTTACTTTAGCTTACAAGGAAGGTATACAAGGGCATAGAGGGCAGTCCTTGATCACATTTTTTTTTTAATAGCCAAGGGCTAAACCCCCAGGAGTTGTCATGACAGCTGTGTATAGTCACTGTGTAAAAATGCTTAAATAGCAATCAAATTGCTATTGCATACCACTCTTGCCGATTCCTCCTTCCTAAGCCAGAAGCCATCCACTTGTAAGATGTACACTGAGCCTGTAATCTAAAATCATTAGAATTATTGGCAGCCCACAGCTGTGTGTGTATGGTAGGTTTCTGTAAATTTTGTAGCCCAAAGCAATCAGAATACACTCTTAAATCAGAGTACATGTTTTTGATTAGCCGCTATGGGTTACTGTACTTAAGAATTACCACTTAACACTAAATCTGTATTGAATAAGGCACAGAGGATTTTACATATTTCAGGTATATGGGTAATCACCAATTAACCAATTATGAAAGCATCATACTCTGTGTTAAAAAAAACAATCGTATTGTCACCCTTTCTGCCCCAGCACACAACCAGTGTATAGTGCACCAATTGTATGAATGCATTCTGCAATCTTATGTCTGCACTCCCATAAAAGAATAGTGGAGAATTCACCAGAAAGTCCCACCACATCATCTTCGAGTATGTTTGTTTTGTGTAACCTCAAATTGCATCATAAGTATGTGATTATTATATGAGAAGCCAAACAGCTAGAATGCTCAGTAAAGTGGAGCAGGAAGCCACCCCATGTAGCACATTCATGAGGGTAAGTGAGATGACATAAGAATAAATGTTTAATTCAAGGCAAGTCTGTAATAAAAATCTCCACTACCTGGTGCTTCAATTATGAAGCAAGGAAATTTAAGGGAGCCCCATCATGAGAGTAATATAGTTACTACCATTGCTGACCCTATCCTAAAAAAATGTATGCCTAACGCTAAAGCTGGATACACACTATATCATTTTCTGTAGATTTTTTCCTTCAGATTTACCAAAACAATATAATATGAGGTCAAAATTTAAGAGTTTCAATGTGTATGCAATCAAGCAGGCCCTTGCACTACATGGTTTTGGTAAATCTAAAGGAAATCAGACAACAAAAGTTGTATAGTGTGTATGGGGTCTAACTCACTGGCTTAATTTCTGTTTAAATTGCTGACCTGGAACAAGTAAGCAGATGAGAAAATCCTTATCTGCATTCTTTTTCCAGACCAATCATTCAGATTATTGATACAGGAGGGTCATCAAGACAGTCAGTCAAATAGCATTTTCAGAAATAGAAGATGAGAACTGGAAGGTGGCCATAGATGGTTCAAAATTTGGTTGGTACAGCAGGGACCAGCTGGACTTCCATCCATGTGTGGCCCCTGCAGTTAAAAAGGAGTTGCTCTACCGATCAACTTCTGTTGAACGGTCCTATCACGTAAAGCTGCTTGATCAGTGGCTGAGGCGCTAATCTGTGTATTCTGACAGCATAAGAATCTCCCTGGTGTCAGAATACAATAGTGCAACAGGGAGGATTCCCCCATCCACTTAGAAATTGTGATAGGTGAATTGGTTCCTTTTTTTAGTTCAAACCACTAGCTGAACGAAAACACTCACCCATGTATGGCCAGCTTGAACAGAACTATACCCAAAACAACTTGATAAAAAATAATGGGGTTTATTTACTAAAACTGGAGAGTGCAAAATTTGGTGCAACTCTGCAGAGAAATCAATCAGCTTCCAGGGTTTTTGGTCAAAGCCTAATTGAATAAGCTGTAGTTAGAAGCCAATTGGCTACTATGCGCAGCTGCACCAGATTTTCACACTCTCCAGTTTTAGTAAATCAATCCCAATGTTCTTTAGCAAGGAACATACATTCCACATTATTAATTATGCTACCAAAATTAGTGTGTGCTGCAATATCCAGCATTCCTCCAGTTTCCTCTTGCCAGAGTCTGATATTTTTCTGAAGCCCAGAGCCCCTGAGCAGCAGTAAATCTTTAGGCTGTCAGCAGATCAGCCTCTAATGGCTCTGATTTTCGGAACAATGCCAAAAGTGGAGAGCAATTGAGCACGTCCAAAGCAAGGTTAAAGGGGAGTTGATTTACTAAACCTGGAAAGTGCAAAATCTGTTACAGCTGTGCATGGTAGCGAATCAGCTTGGTAAGTTAAGCTTTGACAAAGAAAACCTGGAAGCCGCTTGGTTTCTATGTAGTGCTGCACCAGATTTTGCACTCTTTAGTTTTAGTAAACCAACCCCAGTGTATTACTGGATATTAAAAAGTTGCCGACCGCCGCGTGATGATGCATGTCGACAGAATGGCATGTGTAGGCATATGGGCGTACCTGTACGTCCCTGCCTCCCAGTGGGAGGGGGCCCAACCGGGCCCCCCCTTGGTGCCTGCGGCGGTCGGCTTCGTTCCAGGAGCGATCCGTGCTGAGGGGGAGGACACTGATTCATGGCCACCCCCTCACGATCGCTCCTGACGAATGAGAAGCTTCCTCTGCTTCTGAAATGTAAACAGAAGCAGAGGAAGGAAGTGATGTCATCTCTCCTCGTGTTGGTCTTTTCGTCCAGAGTCCGAGGAGAGAAGACATCACTGTGAGTTTGCACCAGCAGCACACTAACACCAGTACACGTAGGCACACAAAGCACTCCCCGATCACCCCCCCTGCACACCCTGTCACCCCCTGTCACAGTGACACCAATAGCAGTTTTCATTTTTTTACTGATCACTGCATTGGTGTCATTTGTGACTGTTATAAGTGTTAGGGCTGTTAGTGGTAGGTCCCTTTAGGTCTAGGGTACCCCCCTAACTCCCCCTAATAAAGGTTTAACCCCTTGATCGCCCCAGTTAACCCTTTCAGGCACTGTCACCAGTGTCACTAATTGATAATTTTTCTGATCGCCGTATAAGTGTCACGGGTGACGCTAGTTAGCCAGTTAGTTATTTAGGTTCACCGTCAGCTTTTTATAGCGTCAGGTACCCCCATATACTACCTAATAAAGGTTTTAACCCCCTGATTGCCCCCTAGTTAACCCTTTCACCTGTGATCACCGTATAAGTGTTATGGGTGACACTGGTTAGTTAGTTTGTTTTTTATACCCGCCATTTATTACCCAATAAAGGTTTAACCCCCTGATCACCCGGCGGGTGATATCAGTTAGGTTTTAGTGTCAGATAGGGTCTGCGTCGCCCCAGGCAGCGTCAGATTAGTGCCAGTATCGCTAAGATCCACGCATGCAGCATACACTTCCCTTAGTGGTATAGTATCTGAACGGATCAATATCTGATCCGATCAGATCTATACTAGCGTCCCCAGCAGTTTAGGATTCCCAAAAATGCAGTGTTAGCGGGATCAGCCCAGATACCTGCTAGCACCTGCGTTTTGCCCCTCCGCCCAGCCCACCCAAGTGCAGTATCGATCGATCACTGTCACTTACAAAACACTAAACACATAACTGCAGCGTTCGCAGAGTCAGGCCTAATCCCTGCGATCGCTATCTGTTTTTTGGTAGCGTTTGATACAGTTGCTGACAGCCTAGGAGCTTTTTTACCTGTGAGTCTCACTAGTGTACCAGTAAATTTAGAGCCCAAAATGGCAAATCGAAGGTACACTAGTCAAGAGGCCTACACGTTTCTGAGCTCGACAGATAGTGAAGAGGAAGTCACTCATCTGTCAAATTCAGGCTCAAAATACGATCCTGTATACGGTAGCGGCTCCTTGACAGATAGCTCTGATGACGGAGTTGTGGTCCCTGCCAAGGTCAGGCGTACCAGACCCCAATCTTCTTCTGCTGTTGTTGAGGTGCAAGAACCCCAGGGCTCTCGTATGGAGCAAAGAGCCAGTACTAGTGCCGCTCATCCTTCTGGTGAACTGGCAAGCATTAGCGGCCTAGTACACCTTGGTCGTACATCCAGCACTGCAGTATCACGTGGTGACGTGGCGAGTCCCAAAAGTGCAGTTCAAGCTAGCGAGGTGGCAAGAACAAGTAGTGTCCCGCTACCACCAAGAAGACAAAGACAGGCTGTCGTGCCCATAGTGTCCTTCCTGCAGAATTCGCCAATCCTGATAGGGAGCCCACCACTTCTGCAGCACCTGTACTTCCCCCATTCACTGGCCAACCCGGCATTCAGGTGGAAACAGTTGATTTTACGTCACTTGATTTTTATTCGCTGTTATTCACGGAAGATCTCTATAGATCTATTGTGGACCAAAGCAATTTGTATGCTGGTCAATTCATCGCTACTAATCCCCAGTCCCCCCTTGCCAGAGATTGGAAACCAATTACGGTTTCTGAATTTAAGACCTTTCTGCGCCTATCCATCGACATGGGCAAAACTAAAAAGAGTGAGTTGCGGTCATATTGGTCCACTGACCCAATTCACCATATGCCTGTGTTCTCTGCCTCCATGGCCAGGGCACGATACGAACAGATTTTGCGGTTCATGCACTTCAACAACAATGAACTCGTGGAGACCCTGGATACAATTGGCTCTACAAAATTCGGCCCCTCGTAAACCACTTCAACGAACATTTTGCAGCCTTGTTTACTCCCCATCAAGTTGTCTGCATTGATGAGTCCCTGATTTAGTTTTCTGGCCGCTTGTTTTTCAAACAGTATCTTCCCAGCAAGCGTGCCAAATACGGGGTCAAGATGTTTAAGCTCTGTGACAGGACCACAGGCTATACATATAGTTTTATGGTTTACGAGGGAAGAGATAGTCACGTAGAGTCGAAGAACTGCCCAGATTACATAGGGAGTGCTGGCAAGATTGTGTGGGACTTGGTGTCACCCTTTTTCGGAAAGGGGTACCATTTGTATGTGGACAATTATTACACGAACGTGCCACTTTTTAGTCACTTGTTTGATCATCAGATTGGCGCATGTGGCACCGTGCGACCTAATCGCCGAGGCTTACCCCAGAGGCTTGTAGATTGCCATCTTAGGCTAGGGGAGAGAGCCTGCTTCAAGTGTAATAATTTGCTCGCTGTGAAGTGGAGGGATAATAAGAATGTTTTAGTTCCTTCCTCCCTTCATGCAGACACGATGGTCCAAATTCCTACGGCGATTGGTGTTGTGGAGAAACCCCTCTGTGTTCACGAATATAACATTAATATGGGAGGGGTGGACCTCAACGACCAGTTGTTGGCGCCGTACCTAATTGCCCTTAAGGCCAGATGCTGGTACAAAAAAGGGTCTGTACACTTATTTCAATTGGTTTTGCTGAACGCTCATGTGCTATACAGAGCTTCAGGATGGACTGAATCCTTCCTTAAATTCCAGGAAGAGATCGTCAGAGCCCTTCTGTTTCCAGATGGTGCTCCACCTTACCTTCCCAATCCAAATGCAGTAAGCCGGCTGCATGAGAGGCATTTTCCGTATGTCCTCCCGAGTACCCCTACCCAATGAGCACCCCAAAGAAAATGTTGTGTCTGTAGAAAGAGCGGATATAGGCGTGACACCCGCTATTTTTGTCCCTCCTGTCCTGACAATCCCGGTCTTTGTATTGGTGAATGTTTTGAACACTACCATACACTAGTGGAGTATTAGCGTAGGGTACAGCACTGCACAGACTAGGACACACTTTCACAGGGTCTCCCAAGATGCCATCGCATTTTGAGAGAGCCGAACCTGGAACCGGACCGTTACAGTTACAGTTACAAATAAAAGTGTAAAAAAAAAAAAAAGTAAAAAATAAAAAAAAAACAAAAAAAATATAAGATAAAAAAAACAAAAATAGTTGTCATTTTATTATTCTCTCTCTATTGTTCTGCTCTTTTTTACTGTACATAAAGCCGTGACTCCAGCGCTGTAGGAGGTGATTTCACCACCACAGTTAAAAAAAAGAGCATATATGCCAAAGCATGGGGCAGCAGGGGTGGAGGAGCGATTTACTCCTAACTTTTGAGGCGGATGCCCCCATGCTTCGGCATATATATATTTTAGGCACAGGTTGCATTAAAAAAAAATTTATTTTTTACTATGTTTTCTCTGTATTTACTTTGCAGGTATGGTATGTCTTACTGTTATGCTGTAATGTTACTTTGTTTTATTGTTAACCATCATTTGCTTAGCAGGTATGCCATTTAGCTGCAGTATGGATTTATTTACCTTGACAGCAACAGCGTTTGCTCCCACGATACATAAAGCCGTGACTCCAGCACTGTAGGAGGTGATTTCACCACCACAGTTAAAAACAAAATGGTGCATGTATGCCTATCATTAGAAGTGGGTGGATGAAGGGAGGTATTCTAATGGTGGGCATACCCACTGATCAATCTTTTTTTTTCGTTCAGGGCACAGGCTGCATGATAAAAAAGGATTACAATATATGCCCAACAAGGACCAGCAACCTACTGTTATGTCCCTGGATTTTGAGTGGGTATACCAGAATGATGCCTACGGGTTTAGGTATCATCTTGGTATAATTCTTTTCAGCCAGCGGTCATCTTTCATGTAAAAGCAATCCTAGCAGCTAATTAGCCTTTAGACAAGCAGTGGGAGGGAATGCCCCCCCACTGTCTTCCATGGTTTTCTCTGGCTCTCCTGTCCCAACAGGGAACCTGAGAATGCAGCCGGTGGTTCCGCCAGCTGACCATAGAGCTGATCAGAGACCAGAATGGCTGGTCTCAGCAAATAGCTTGGGTGTCTACTTTTGAAAATGGGGTCATTTGGGGGAGTTGTGCCATCTGGGCATTCCATGGCCTCTGAAACTGTGATAGGCAGTGAGGAGTGAAATCAAGTGCAAAAAAAAAAAAAGAAAAAAAAAAGTTTGTAATTTTCCAAGAAACTTGTGGCAAAATATTCCAGGGATGCAACATGCCTCTCAGCAAATAGCTTGGGGTGTTTACTTTCCAAAATGTGGTCATTTGGGGGGGGGGGGGGGTTGTGCCATTTTGGCATTTTATGGCCTTAACTGTGATAGGTAGTGAGGATTGAAATAAAAAATTTACGCCCTTATAAATCCTGAAGGCGGTGCTTGGTTTTCGGGGCCCCGTACGTGGCTAGGCTCCCCAAAAGTCCCACACATGTGGTATCCCCTTACTCAGGATAAGCAGCAGAATGTATTTTGATGTGTAATTCCACATATGACCATGGCATGTGTGAGCAATATATCATTTAGTGACAACTTTGTGCAAAAAAAAAAGTTTGTCATTTTCCCGCAACTTGTGGCAAAATATAAAATATTCCATGGACTTAACATGCCTCTCAGCAAATAGCTTGGGGTGTCTACTTTCTAAAATGGGGTCATTTGGGGGGGTTTGTGCCATTTTTGCATTTTATGGCCTTTCAAACTGTGATAGGTAGTGAGTAGTGAAATAAAAAATGTATGCCCTTAGAAACCCTGAAGGCGGTGCTTGGTTTTCAGGGCCCCGTACTCGGCTAGGCTCCCAAAAAGTCCCACACATGTGGTAGCCCTGTACTCAGGAGAAGCAGTAAAATGTATTTTGGGGTACAATTCTACATATAACCATGGCATGTGTGAGCAATATATCATTTAGTGACAACTTTTGTAAATTTTTTTTTTTTTTGTCATTATTCAATCACTTGGGACAAAAAAATTAAATATTCAATGGGCTCAACATGCCTCTCAGAAATTTCCTTGGGGTGTCTACTTTCCAAAATGGGGTCATTTGGGGGGTTTTGTACTGCACTGCCATTATAACACCTCAAGAAATGAGATAGACAGTCAAACTAAAAGCTGAGTAAATTCCATACCAATACCATACCAATAAATATACGCTTTTTAACATTTTTTTTACCAAAGACATGTGGCTGAATACATTTTGGCCTAAATTTATGAATAAAATTGAGTTTATTGGATTTTTCTTATAGCAAAAAGTAGAAAATATAATTGTTTTCAAAAGCTCTATTTATGGGAAAAAAAGGATGCAAATTTAGTTCGGGTACAACATTGCATGACCGTGTAATTACCAGTTAAAGCAGCGCAGTGCCAAATTGTAAAAAGTCCTCTGGTCTTTAGGCAGCCAAATGGTCTGGGGCTGAAGTGGTTAAACTGTATAGGCAATTATTTTTCATGTTTTACATCGCTATACCAGCAAAAGGCGCCAACTTGAAGCGATCTAGAAGGACATTTCTGACTAAAGTACCACTTTAGGCCTCTCATGCCTTTATGGAGTCCCCTAGTGTGTACAAATCATATACACTTGGAATTATTAAAGTGTAACTAAAAGGCAAAACTTTTTGTTTTTGTTTTGTAAAGAGTAGAGAAGGGTTATAACACATACCAGTTTTGATTGCCGTCTGTACCCCTGCTGGGGAGATTCCTCCACTCTATTTAACCTGTTTACCAACTTTGAATGTGAAAGTAAAAAAAAAAAATACAATTTTGGGTTGACACCAGAACAGTAATAGCATGGAAATAGTTTCCAATAGTTCTAGTAATCCTTGTGACATCCTGGGATTCCCTCACTTTGCAAGGATTTCCTCTCACTTCCTGTTTTGGCTATGGGAGGAAGTAAACAAAACCTCCCCTATGGGACACAGTTGGTGAAAAAAAAGAAAACAGACAGGGGCTATAACCATTCCTTAATCTATCCCAAATGAAAACAAAAAGTTTTGTCTTTAGTTGTACTTTAAAATAGATCTAAAACGAATCATTAAATATACCTATAAGCTTGAACATATTCATGTAATACCAAAATACATTTTTAAATCTGTAGCTTAAATTGGAATAATACCTGATGGTCCTTCCATGAAGTTCCTTGTTCAGGAACTTTGAATATCACCCTGCTATGCTCTACCCTATGCTCCTGTTGTGGGCTAAAAGAGGGCATATTGTCACCATCAGGACCAGAGCAGTGATGTTATAGTAAGTGTCTGTAGACAGGAAATAGTGGCAGTAAAAGGCAGGAGGAGGTCACCAGCACTGAAACAAAAAATCAAAAAGACAAATAAAGGATCAAAATAGAATGTTATAAAAAAAAATAGAAACACATGGCAATTGTTAAAACTTATGGAAAGGCAAACAGAAAAATAGATATGCAGTACACCTATTCAGTACATGCCCATTTCCCTGCAAAGACAGAAAAATACCCACCGATCTGCCAGAAATGCACAGAGATCCTAATTTCTTCTTATGGAATGACCCCGCATAGCATTTTTTGGACTGAAATTGCAAGATATGGGGGGGTGATCAACCAAAACGGGAGTGTGCAAAATCTGGTGCAGCTCTGCATGGAAACCAATCAGCTTCCATTTTTGTTTTTATTTGTCAAAGCTTAAAGTGTTTGTAAAAAACAACACATTCAGTTTAAAATAGAAGTGAAAGGCAAAACATTTGTGTATAGATGTAAAAAATAATATAAATATATTTTCCCCCTTTTTTAAGAGTGATTACATTCCCTCTGTTCTCAGCTGCTGGGGGAGGAGAAGCAACAGCAAACTGAGCTTTCCAGTAAGAGGCGAATTTCACACAAAGGAAGCAATACAAGGATACTTTTTCATACAAGTACATGGTACAGCAGGCACATATCCAAAATATGAAATATTGGGGTAACAAACACTTTAATTGAACACGTTGATGGTAAAAGCTGATTATCTACAATGCACAGCTGCACCAGATTTTGCACTCTCCAGTTTTAGTAAATCAACCTCTGGGTGTCAGCCCTGCACAGTTGTCTCTTGGTAAGCTACTGAATCTATCCAACTCCCATAATCTCCACAGCCTGGGGACTAATTTTTCTGTAGTGCAAGATATGAACTGAGAGGTCTCCTTGAGATAACGCAGGAAGTGTGCACAGCACAACAAGCAGCTCTGAATATCTGATATGATAAATCGTTTTTTTTTGTACTTATAAAACAGGTATAATTGTAAAGAACAGATAGATTTTATTGAAATGTCTGCTGTTGATGGAAATGTACAGATAGATGGAAGAGCGAAATGCACTACACTTTTATTACAGAGTTTGAATAGATTCTTTATTAGCCAGTATCCAGGGATATGTGTCTCAAAGGCACACAGACCTCACGTAGTTTACTTGCTGGTGTCTAGTGTATGACTGATCTATAAATTGCATGGTTTATGCAGAGCTCTGGTGATTATGGGTAGAAGATGTACGAGAAAGCATGAGTTCTCAAACCTGTTTTGCCAACATCCTTATATAAACTAGGAAACGGTCTTAGAAAAAGGAAATGTTTATGTATCTATTCTCGGTTATTTATACACCACACATATAAAATGAAAATGAATTGTTGCAGAATTAGAGCAAGCAACAGTTGAATGTGATATAACATTGTTGGCTGTAGTCAAACTTGCAGGGATGTCCCAGTTCTCTGCCTGGCTTCTTTACCTAACCACTAAATCAATGTCTGGATAGACCCCATGATAGTGTAGGTAAATCAGTAACTCTTATGAACTGTGATGTTTTCATCACATGGTAGATGTATTATAGAAAAGAAGCATATATTGTACAAGAGGCAGTCAGCAGCTGCAAGGTATAGTATACCTGTAGGTGTCAAAGTGTATAAATATGTATAAAATGGATTTGAAAAGAGGCATGATAGCAGCTCCAACGGTCGAAAAATATAATGCAAGGACATCTGATTTAGTAAATTGCAGTAGTGCTATAATAATCTTCATGTCGAATATTTTGCAGTTTGGAATTTTTCAAGGGTACAATCAAATGCACGAGGGAAAACTTAAGAAGAAATTAAGAACAATATTAATGAGATGTATATACAGTTTGAAAAGCAAGGTCTTCCATGTAAAATTTTCAAACAGCCAAAAAAAGAAAAAAAAAAACAGATTTCAACATTCATCATGATATAAATGCTGTCACAATCACAAAGAGGAATAATGGTAAAAATATTAAAAAAATGAGGAATGTATTTTCAGTCCTAGATCAGAGTTGAGCCATGAATAGAAACCTACCCTTCTGTCAGCTACCACACCAAAATTTGTTGACATGTTTGCATTTTATGTTCCTCTAGTACTATACTAAAGTTCCCATAGACAATTCAAAGGACCCCAAACCCTGCCTCTCCCATTTGTGTTGTAAACCAAGAGAGAAAATAAAAGTGTTAAACTTTTGAACAAAAAGTCCTAAAATCTATGACGCAAGGTGGCATTCATTTGCCATTTATTGACCACACTTGTTTATACAAGCAGATAGAACCCTAGCTAGTTTGATCATTGTAAAACGGCAGACTCTACAAATATGTAGGTTTTTGTTATCTCCATTAATTAAAGACAAAAAAGTCACGCTAGTCAAAGTGAGAATCAAAATTAAATACACGATGAAAGAAATAGTCTATTACCTATCCTTGAAAAATGAAAAAAAAGGCAATCAAGTGGGATAACAAAGATCATAAAATCAAGTAGGATAACAAAGATCATAAAAAAAAAAAAAAAAAACTCCAACAAGATAATTTTTTCAGAAGGGTTCCACCACCAAAAAACATGCAGATCCTCCTGTGACACCAATCACCCTGTTAGTGGGAACTCTTACCAGATGATGTGGACCTCCTATTGCTAGCAAGGTCACATATGCATGCGGGTAAACCTCTGCAGGGTAAGGTGATCCACCAAGCCTCTGGAGCTGGCTGAAGATTGGGAAGATTCCTCCAGGATATCCAACTCAAATCTGGGAGTCTCGATCAACCAAAAACCACAGAGCATGTATATAAAAAGAAGGCTCCAATAGTGTAATATAGTCTAAAACCTAAGTGTTGTTATAACCTCCCTGGCGGTATGATTATTTCAGATTTTTGCGACTCAAAGCGGTACAGTTATTTTGCATGGAAATTTGGCGTTTTGTAGGCCTGTAATTCTTAGTAATAACACACTTAAATCTGTCCACCAAGAGTCTAGTAGATATCCCGGGTATGATGAAGTTTGAAACACAAAATCATAAATTATAATATAATAAATAAATATAAATAATTATAAAAAATAATAATATAATACATTTCCCCACGATTCACTATCGCTCAAGTCTGCAAGTGTTCTAATTTACTATCGCTGTTTTCTAGCTGGTCTAAAACCACTTTTGACGTAAAGGACACTTTTTGGTTGTTATGGACAATCTCCAGTTTTCAGGCAGAAAGAACAGTATATATCATATAAAACTGCATGCAGGGCATTGGACAAAGCATTGGGGACAAAAGGGATGTGAAATGATTTCATACAATAATGTAATCTGTAAGATTACAGTGTACTGTATGTGTTATGAATTTTCACTTTTTTGAATTTGCCGCTAGGCTCTGCCCCGTCCGTCGCTACGCTCGCAGGGTACAGAGCCCGGCACAGAGGGGCTTTGGGAGGAGGACAGAGCCCGCAGACACAGCGGGGGGACATCGCAGGATCCTGGGGACAAGGTAAGTATACCGCACAGGATCCTGAGATGTAATCCCGGGGTTACCGCTAATGGTGCTGAAATTTAACCCAGAGCCACACTCGAGAAAACCGCCAGGGAGGCTACATTAGTTTGCCTGCAAACAAGGAACAAAGTGACCCGCACTTACGGGGTCATGTAGGGCGGAGCTATGCGCTGACGGCATTACTCCCCGCGTGACCGCAGAAGTGCGGGTGACTTTGATCCTTGTTTGCCGCAAACAAATTTAATACAATGCTTGTGATATTTTAATGTTTGTGAGTACCTTCATTTATACGTACTTTTCAGAATTTGTATCAATATTTATTTTTATGATCTTTGTTATCCCACTTGATTGCCTTTGGTGCATTTTTCATGGATACGTAATACACTATTTTTTTCATTGCGTATTTAATTTTGCTTCTCACTTTGACTAGCGTGACTTTTTTGTTTTTAATCTATGTTTACTATGGTTATATCACATGGTCTGTCGGTGCTCTTCTTTATTTAATTTTTACTTTTTTCTAGCGCGGTATACCACTTTGCATTGTTATCTCCATTGGCACTTCTTCCAATCATGTTGGTCATATTCAGAGTTTCTTTTCCCTCTGTGGGAACCTTACTATACCTAACTATACTATACATCTAAATAGGAGACTTTACATATTGTGAACTAGTACATTAGATATAGCGCTTCTACACAGACATTATGACAGTCTACTAATCCATTAGCTTTTAACCATATTGGGCAATGATCTGATGTGGCACCTTGCAGATTCCACTGGCCACAGCTTATTTGGAAATAGAATTTGAACAGGTTAAAAAACCTTGGTCAGTTGCTACTTTTTCCTGATAAGCTGGCTGTGCAGCTGTTTGGCAAAAACCCATTGAGGAATAGCAATTAGAAAGGTTAAAAAATGTTTAGTTGCTACTGTCTTCTTTCTGATAAGCTGGCTCTTCAGGTTTCTGGCCACAGTTCATTCAGAAATAACAATTGGACAGGTTAAAAACCTTGTTCAACTGCTACTTTCTTCCCTCTATTAAGCTGGCTCAGCATGTGTCTGCAAATCCTACCTCTCTCTACTACTAAACATAAATAAATGGTTGTAAACTAGGATCATGCAGATTTGGGAAAACATTGGCCGGGTCAGATACCCGAGCATGGTCAGATACTGCCTGCATATCTGACTACCCTCTTCTATCTATGGCCAGTTTTAGTCTATTTAACTTATCATCTAGTCCCCGTCCTCATCAACTCTTCTCTACCTTCACCTCTCTACTTCGTTCTCCACTGCCTCCACCCACTACTTCATTCACTGCCCAGTTGATCACCAATCACTTCAAAAGGAGGATTGACACAATTTGTGATGAGATCTCTGCTGTACAGATATCTCCACACTTAGCACTCAGTGTTCAGAGGTACACTCATTACTTCCCTCATTCAACCTCGCTATTTTAAAAGAGGTTGATAAACTTTTATCTAATGCCCACCTATCTACCTGTCCTCCAGACCTTGTTCCCTCACAAATGCTATGGTTACCCTCTAGCTCTCTCTAACTCACATCTTCAATCTCTCCCACTCTTCTGGCATGTTCCCCAACTCTCTAAAACATGCACTAGTCACCCCCATACTTTCGAAGCCCTCATTGAACCCACCAATCTTAACAACCTACGTCCGATCTTCTTGCTCCTCTTTTCCTCCAAACTCCTTGAACATCTAGTCTCCAACTGACTATAAGACCATCTCACTGAAAATATCCTTCTTGATCCCCTTCAGTCTGGATTTTGCCCTCAACACTCCACAAAAACTGCTCTCCCTAAACTCACAAACAATCTTCAAATGGCTGAAACAAAAGGACACTATTCTGTACTCCTATTCCTGGACCTCTCTGCTGCTTTTGACACAGTGGACCACCCCCTCTCCTCAAAAAACTCCCCTCCTTTGGTCTCCGTGACTGTACTCTTCACAGATTCTCCTCCTTCTTTTCCCTCCGCACCTTCAGCATCACTTACAATTTTACTTCCTCCTCTCCTCTTTCTTACTCTGTAGGGGGGCCCCAAAGTTTTGTTCTTGGACCTCTCCTCTTCTTAATCTACACCTCCTCCCTAGGTCAGTTGATAGCCTCCCATGGCTTCCAATATAATTTCCTTGCTGATGACACCCAAATCTATCTCTCTACCTCACAGCTCACTCCATCAGTCTCCATGTGTATCATTAAATTACAAATTAACTAATAGACATATTAACCTGGATGTCACACCACTTCCTCAAACTCAATTTATCCAAAACCAAACATAATATTACCAAATCATAATATTACCTCCTACATGTGCCTCTTCCCCTGACTCCTCTGTCAAGATTGATGGCACAACTATCATCCCGTCTCCACATGCCAAGGTGCTAGGTATAATCCTGAACCCTAAACTATCCTTTTGGGCCCACATCCAATCACTGTCCAAAGCTTGCTGCCTCAACCCCTGCAACATCTCCACAATACGCTCCTTCCTAACCAAGGACACTGCAAAGCTCTTAATTCACTCCCTGGTCATCTCTCACCTCAACTACTACAATTCCCTTCTCAAGGGCTTATCTTTACATAGGTTATCCCCTCTTCAGTCCATCATGAAGGCTGCTGCCCGACTCATTAACTTTACCAACCGTTCAGTGTCTGCTACTCCTCTCTTTCAATCCCTCCACTGGCCTCCGCTCACCCAACAAATTAAATTCAAAGCAATAACAACAATTTACAAACAGTGGCGTCCCCAGCTTTCATATTTAGGGGGGGCACATGGGGGGACAGGGACAAAAATAGGGGGGCAATATAAAATGCAAATATATAGATAGATAGATAGATAGATAGATAGATAGATAGATAGATAGATAGATAGATAGATAGATAGATAGATGGATAGATAGGTTTCCTTGCTGTCCTGCCCCTGATATTGACAGCGCTGGTCTGGCATTTCTTGGAATTTACAGGCTGGTTCTCCTGTCCTAAGGACGGGAGAAATCAGTCTGTTTTTTCAGTAACTGAGAGTCCCGGTGGAGTCCTTCCTGCAACTCGCTCTTCTCCCTGTCAATGAGGATGCAGGAGAAGGAGCCGATTGGGCGGCCGTGGTGGTGTGAGCGCTCGCATTATGCAGTGTCAGCAAGCAGAGGGAGGGGGGTGGAATCTCCCCGCAGGAGCTGACTGGGGATGCTCTCCCTCTCAATAGAGACTGTGTTACTCCAGCGGTGGCCCGAGTAATATCCGATATGAATCCGATATGAATGCAAACAAAAAGAGACATTGCCTTTTTGTAAAAAAAAAATATATTTTTTTTGGGGGGGGCACATGGTGGGGCCCAGCATAATGTTGGGGGGGGTTAGGGCCCCCTCTGGCCCCCCTAGGGACTCCATTGTTTACAAAGCCATCACCAACCTTTTTTTCGTTCTCTGTTCCTCACAAAATCTCTAGCTCCATTGCCACCTCCTCCCATGCTCGCCTCAGGACTTTTCCCAAGACTCTCTCATTGTATAGAACTCCCCACCATAATCTGTCCAACTATCTCCTATTCTGTCTACTCTTAGATGGTCCATGAAAATCTCTCTCTTTTGCAGTGAAGCCTATCCTGCCCCTACATAACTGTACTTTTATTTTCTCCATCAGCTCATGTCCCACAATTATTACTTTTTGCAACACTTTTCCCTCCCTCTTAGATTATAATCTCTAACAAGCAGGGTCCTCTGATTCCTCTTGTTTTGAATTGTATTGTAACTGTACTGTCTGTCCTCACGTTGTAAAGCGCTGCCCAAACTGTTGGCGCTATATAAATCCAGTATAATAATAATTTATTGATAGTTGACAATTGTTAATGTCAGACCCTGTGTCACTTTTTGTCAGCATCCCAAAACAAGCAATCATTGATTAAAAAGGCAGAAATACTATAACTGCTCTTAGATACTTCTGGAAGTAAATAAGAAAGTGGCGCAACGTAAAAGAGTTCATTTTAACAACAGCGGTGCTAAAGGCTATATGGGTAATTCAACTGTAATGAAGCCAAACATTATCTGGAAGATCAAATTTGCTCTAGGCTTCACCGAATGAAAGAAATCTTTTCTCACTACAATTTCATAGATCATAGTGACTTCTGATACCAAAGTATTTAAGAGAGGGGGAGCGTAGTTTCCAATTTTTTTAGTGCGACTAAGTGGTTCAATTGGCAAAAATAATGAGACTCTGTAATCTAATCCAAAATCTGCATTTATTATCCTCTAGGCCTGCTGAATGTCCTTAAATAGGGGATTACTCTTAATATTTTCTGTTAATAATTTGGTTGTCATTTATAAAGCCTAAAGGGTCCTAATCCTATCGTCAAAAGAACATTTACAATCTAAAAAAATGTATTGTATTCTGGCATGTTGCCCATACCAGCATGGGTATCATCAGTACCACCAAATTAAGCATTTTAATCAGACAGTGACATCCCCTTTTCAGATGTCTATGCATTAATTTGGTGATCAAGATTTTGGAACTGCCAATTAAAAAGAAGTTCTGATGAAATGCTTTTTGAAGGAAAATAAACAAAGAAATATTCAAAAGAAATACCCAAGTTAAAAAAATAAATAATTGTAATGAGTTCTTCTAAACTTAGTCATTTATTTAGTATGTTTACAATTTTCTAGTAGTGACTGCAAAGTTAAAGCAGAACTCTAGCCAAACCTTTTCATTGCTTTATGTGAGTTCCCCTCCCATCAAAACATTGTCACACCCAAACACACTGGACATCTTTAACAGGAGTTAAAAGGAAATCTCCTGACTCATGACACAATCAGAAATAGGAAGAGTGTTTCATGTAATTCATGATGGCTACTACAAAATATTCTAATGGCAATTTAAATAACTGGGCATGCGACAGTCCTGAAATGTACTGTACTTTTGCTAATAAGGGTCTATTCATAGATTATTCTAAAGAGCCTTAGAAAAACAATTCCTTTAAATGGCCCTAGTAAGGTTTATAACTCACCCATGGAATCCAAGGATTTTTTGGAAAAGGCTTTAAGTATTCCCAACATACTGTATGACTTCAAATACATTTTCCAACACCAGAAAAGTGTCTTGCATTTGGAGTCCTTTAGCCTGAAATTGTATGAACTATTTTGAAAAATCAGCTTTGTTCTTCAGACAGAAACTTTTGTAATAAAATGCTTAAGTATTTATTCTCAATTAAAAGAGTAGGAGCAATCCCTATTTGGTTTCAGAATGAGTGCAGTAAAAGAATATTTATTTTAAGTTAAGGCATTATCAGTTTCTAGAATATTGAATATTGAATGCATCGGTAAGCATCAGTGAAGTATAATTTTCAGTCTTCGGTGGCAACTGTTTTTAGCATGTTTTCCTTTAATGAGTGAAGCCCACCTGGTCTTATATTCACTTGCTTCCTCAATCCAGTGAGCTGCACCGCCTTGCTTCAAAAACGTCTTTACTGGGTCCCCTTCAGTCTGTGCATGAACATTGCAGCCCAATTCATTCCTTTGGGTAGCCATACACCTGGGGGGGCTGCAGAGGTCCTGTAGAGCATGGTCCATGCTGGGACAAGGACTTTTAGCTGCCACTGTAAGTGTCCTTACAAGCATAGGTTGCAGATCTTCTTTTTGCACTGACCTCCTTCTGAAGTGCCCAAGGTGGCCAACTCTTCTGTTTATTCATTAGCATGGCCCTGAGTACAGCTCTCCCCATAGGAACAAATGAGGCCTCGTTCTTCATGCGCAGGCTGAAGTGGACCCAGCGAGGACACTTTGTGAGTCAAAGCTGTGCATCTACCAACTGTGCCTACAGTGAAAACCACTGGAACAAGTATGAAGGTCAGTATAAAAGACCCTTTAGCTGAACCCAGTGAGGGAGCTGCAATAATTAAAGAACAACTTGTGCTAAAGTTACAGTTTTCCTATAAATTTTCTGGGAATGTACTTGTTAAAGTATGTGACCATGGGTAAAGTAGGATTAGTCAAGAAGGCAAGTTATTATAACAAATGTTATTTTAACCTAAAGTATAAATCTCTTATTATTAAACTGTTCAGATAGAAGCATTCTACAAACTGCTTTGTACGAACACTTCATGTCTCAATTTATTAACGTCAAATGGCAGCTGTGATTGGACAGGACCATCTCCACTCCACTGTTCCCATAAAAAAAAAAAAAAAAGGTAAAACATTTTAAGGACATTTACAATTTTAAGAAATAGTAATGTTTTTATTACAAGTCAGGTGGTAGCTATATTTTGTAAGTGCATTGAGAAATTGATTGCTGCTGTATGCCTGGTGATTAAGAGAACTAGACAATATGATTTTGTTTTCTGATGTTTCATAAATAAGCCACCTATAGGTTTATCCCATCAGGCAAAAGGCAATATACAATATTTAAGAACCCATAAAAAAGATACTATATAATGTTTGCACCACTAGGAGCTGGAAATTATTTAGATTTAATGAATTCTGAGTTATCAACATGATAAAGGATGGGCGTGTAAGGACATCAAGGTTATAGCAGGTACCCTATGTATGAATGTATGGGGGCTTCATATATATTTTCTTTATTATGGTCAGGACTAAAAAGTATTTTTTTTTTAGTCCAGAAATAATAATTTATTGTAAATTAATATTTCGTTTTTTTCATATGCAGTCAACAGATGGATTTCTTAATTCATTTTCACATTTTTCAGACTGCTTACAGAGTTGAGTAGCTGAAATTTAAAATGTATACACAAAATGGATTGCATCAGAGTGGAAAAGCATTCCTCCCTTTCACATAGGCTGTTCACTTTGCAAGGGAATCTTCCCCAGGGGTTAGTGAATGCACTTTGCAAAGAATATCCAATCATATGCAAGGAAACTAAAAAAAATGAATTTTTGCTTTTTTACAAAGCTTTGGGGAAAATTTCTTTGCAAAGTTCAACTTCCACTTTCAAAGTACAACTTTGCCTTTAGTAAATTAATTTCCGAGTGCCTAAAAGAAATCTATTTTCTGCTGTGCTGTTGAGATCCTGTATCATGGATAAACAACAGTTTAAACAAACAAAAAAAATTACCCCAAACCAGTAAAAATTCTATTTAAGTAGGATTTATAAAATGTTTTTTATTGGCGTATGGGTTTACTTTCATCTACTCGATGATCAGGAATTCTTTGACTCAGTATTATCTTTTTATTCATCTTATATACAAATGTGTGTAGTCAGGGCTGTCTTAATAGCATCATAGTAATGCCCTGGGGCCCCTACAATAGAGATAGCGCAGGTAAACAGACATTAAGTAGGTAGGAGGCAGACAAGCGGAGCTTCCCCTTTTGGGTGGAGCTCCGCATTAACTACATGAACAATCATTCTGTACTTCAAGGAAACAGTGGGAAAATACTACATACATAAAGTAACAGAGCTGTCCTGTGCATATAAGATATATAACAAAGCTGTCCTGTGCATATAACATATATAATATAGGCATCAATCTAGCAGATATAACATATCTGCTAGATTGATGCCTCCCTAGCACTATGGCCCCTCTACACCCTAGATATCCTCCCAGGACTCTGACCCCTCTACACCCTAGATATCCCCCCAGCACTCTGACCCCTCTACACCCCAGATATCCCCCCAGCACTCTGACCCCTCTACATCCCAGAAATCCCCCTAGCACTCTGACCCCTCTAGACTCCAGATATCCCCTCAGCACTCTGACTCCTCTACACCCCAGATATCCCCCTGGCAATCTGACAATTCTACACCCCAGATATCACCCGGCACTCTGACCCCTCTACACCCCGCATCCCTGATACCTTTAGCACTATAGCCACCCAAGCTACCCCAAGCATTGCTACCCCCTATACACCCCAGATCCCCCTCAGCGTTGTTTTCTCCCATATACCCTTGATATCCCCCAGCACCATTATTCCACCCATGTAGTACCCCCTTTTTCCAGTGGAGCAGTGGCGTAGCGTGAGGGGTGCGGGGGGTGCCGTGGCCCCGGGCGCAACATTTAGGGGGCGCAAGTTCGTGCCAGTAGTGTCACTACTGGCTGCCTCCTCCTAATTTAATTTCCTGTGTCCCCCGCGCTCCGCCACTATGTCCAGTGTTTGGCGCCCTGTGATTGGGCATATGGGGGTCATGTGTGGCGTGGGGCTGGCCTATCCGCGAGCACGGTTGCTCCTAAAGTCCTGCCTCCGCACATGACCCCCATACGCCCAATCACAGTGCGCCGGGAAACAATGAACATGCTGGCCGGAGACGAGCACTGGAGAGTGTGAGCGCCGGGGCAGCTGTCTTCTCCTCCTCCTCCTCCTCCTATCCTCCAGACTGATGCAAGACAAGAAGTTGAGGAATGGATAAACACGGGGGGGGGGGAGAGAAGAGACAGGCGCCATATATGTAGTGTCAGTATAGGAAGACTAGGCAAGACAGTATAGTGTACAGTGTTGTATAGTGGTCAGTATAGCATAGTGGACAGTGTAGTATTGTGGTCAGTATAGTGTAGTGGTCAGTATAGTGCAGTGGACAGTGTAGTATTGTGGTCAGTATAGTGTAGTGGTCAGTGTAGTGTAGTGGACAGTGTAGTGTAGTGGACAGTGTAGTGTAGTGGTCAGTGAAGTGTAGTGGACAGTGTAGTATAGTGGACAGTGTAGTGTAGTGGACAGTGTAGTATTGTGGTCAGTGTAGTGTAGTGGTCAGTATAGTGTAGTGGACAGTGTAGTATTGTGGTCAGTATAGTGTAATGGACAGTGTAGTGTAGTGGACAGTGTAGTGGTCAGTATAGTGTAGTAGACAGTGTAGTGTAGTGGTCAGTGTAGTATTGTGGTCAGTATACCGCTACAAAGCAAAGGGAGAACGAAGATTCGCAGTCCAAGGACCTCGACTATGGAACGCTCTTCCTACCAACATCCGCATGGAAGAAAACCACCAGGCCTTCAGAAAAAAACTAAAGACCTTCCTTTTCTGAGAAGCTGACATCAGAGAATGCATCCAGCGCCTTGAGGCGATTCAGTTCGCATTTGCAGCGCTTTATAAATCATTCATTCATTCATTCATAGTGTAGTGGTCAGTAGGGGTGCAACGGATCGTCCATGATCCGTGATCCGTACGGATCAACCTCCGCGGATCGGGACACCCGCGATCCACGGAGCGCTCTGTGGCCTCGGCCATAGGAAAGGCCGCGGCTTCAGCCTAGATCCGGAGCGGCGGCCATCTTGATACACCCGGCGGCCGGAGCAATCACTTGTAACAAACCGGCGTCATGTCATGACGTCGGTTTCTCTCTCCCCCCTGCCAATACTCTGCAATGCCCTGCCAATACTCTGCAATGCCCTGACAAAACTCTGCAATGCCCTGACAAAACTCTGCAATGCCCTGCCAATACTCTGGAATGCCCTGCAATGCCCTCACAATACTCTGCAATGCCCTCACAATACTCTGCAATGCCCTCACAATACTCTGCAATACTCTGCCATACCCTGCCAATACCCTGCCAATACTCTGCCAATACCCTGCCAATATACCTGCCAATACCCTGCAATACCCTGCTAATATATTATTACAGTGGGGGAGATTGTGGATATTACAGTGGGGGAGATTTGTTTTTTTGTTGATCCGAAAATGATCCGAACCGTGACTCCTGATCCGAGGAACGATCCGAACCGTGAGTTTTTTTGCACCCCTAGTGGTCAGTGTCGTGTAGTGGACAGCGTAGTGTAGTGGACAGTGTAGTGTAGTGGTCAGTTTAGTGTAGTGGTCAGTGAAGTGTAGTGGACAATGTAGTATTGTGGTCAGCATATGGTAGAGTTGTCAGTATAGTATAGTGGTCAGTGTAGTATAGTGGACAGTGTAGTGTAGTGGACAGTGTAGTATTGTGGTCAGTATAGTGGTCAGTGTAGTGTAGGGTAGTGGACAGTGTAGTATAGTGGTCAGTGTAGTGTAGTGGACAGTATAGTGGTCAGTGTAGTGTAGTTCTCAGTGTAGTGGTCAGTATAGTGGACAGTATAGTGTAGTGGTCAGTATAGTGGACAGTATAGTGGTTAGTGTAGTGGTCAGTATAGTGTAGTGGACAGTGTAGTGGAGTGTATAGTATAGTGGTCAGTGTAGTATAGTGGTCAGTGTAGTGTAGTGGACAGTGTAATGGTCACTGTAGTGTAGTTCTCAGTGTCGTATAGTGGTCAGTATAGTATAGTGTAGTGGACAGTGTAGTTCTCAGCGTAGTGGTAAGTATAGTGGTCAGTGTAGTGGACAGTATAGTGGTCAGTGTAGTGTAGTGGACAGTATAGTATAGTGGTCAGTGTAGTGGACAGTATAGTGGTCAGTGTAGTGTAGTGGACAGTATAGTGGTCAGTGTAGTTCTTAGTGTAGTGGACAGTATAGTATAGTGGTCAGTGTAGTGTGTAATGGTCAGTAAAGGAATCAGGTTGGTCAGTGTTTAAATCAAGTAGGTTAGTGTAGTGGTCAGTATAGGAATCAGGTAGGTCAGTACTATTGTATTTGAAGGGACTCGGGGAGTGATAAAAGTCTGCAGGTTAGGGGGGGGGGGGCGCAAATTACTTGCCTTGCCCCGGGTGCTGACAACCCACGCTACGCCACTGCAGTGGAGATACAGTGCATGTAAACTTTTGGCTATGTGTCTACCTCCAGCACTGGACTCACCTATACCAATCAAGCAGGCAGAAGGAGGGGCAGAGGAGGGAACATCCCTCCGGGCATTCCAAGCCCTTCGGTGCAAACAGTGCTTAACAGCTGGGCTCACCATGACACCATCCACAATGCTACTTCCGCAGGTGGACTCTCAGTGCTGCCGACTCAGGAGCTCCTACTCCAGCTCCTACCCAGTAGCCTTCGAGTTCCAAGCATTCAAGATGCATGTGGCGGGGTCAGAGCAATACTGGCACTCCAGCCCTGCCCCTCCCTGCTGACTGTGAAATAATAGGTATTGTTCTGCACAGCATGGTGTACCGCTGCCAGCCTGCCTCCCCAGTGTATCCATCACTCTCAGTGCCATCATGGGGCCTTCAATTTCAGGGCAGCGTAGGCTCAAGGACCAGCTGCTTTGGGTAAAGTGCAGGGGCCCCCATGCAGCTGGGGCCCCTGGGCAGTGCCCAGGTGTGTCCACTCATTAAGACAGCCCTGTGTGTAGTACAAATGAAAGGAGAACTCTAGAGCCTGAGATTCATTTTCCTCTGCAACTGAACAAATTGGGAGCTCAATGAAAAAATTCCAAACTGGAAATAAGAAAAAGTGCTTGTGATTAGGGATGGGCAAATGGTTCGGCCTGAGCATAAGTTCGGGCTGAACTTTCGTTGTTCGGTCATTCAGCGAATAGCCAAACAAACGGTTTGTTCGACCGTTTGTTCGGCCCCCGAACCGACCACAATGCATTGCGGCACTGAACAGTGCATTGCAATCTTTGATTGGCTGAAGCTGTAAAAGCTTCAGCCAATCAGGGCACAGAGCACTGTCAGAGTCATGATTGGACACTGTCATCATGACTTTATCCAATCATGGCTCATTCCCGCCCCACAGTATAAAATTATTCTTTCAATGGCAGCCATTTTCAGTGTGATTTTGGCGTGGAGAGAGATAGAACAGGGCTCTGTTCAGTGCTATTAGTTAGTTAGTGTGCTATACTGTGCTCTTTTGCTTCAATTGTCAGTGTAGAATATTCGTTTAGTGCCAGTCTAGGGATAGTGTGAGTGTAGTGAGGAAGACCATCATTCAGCTTTGCATAGTGTGCAGCTAGAGTAGGGACAGCTCAGATAGTTTCACTGTAGTGTAGTGAGACCGTGTCATTCATACATACATTAGTGTAAAGTAGGGACAGCTCATATAGTTTCACTGTAGTGTAGTGAGACCGTGTCATTCATACATACATTAGTGTAGAGTAGGGACAGCTCATATAGTTTCAGTGTAGTGTAGTGAGACCATGTCAGTAATCTTTACATTAGTGTATAGCTAGAGTAGGGACAGTTCAGATAGCGTCAGTGTAGTGACGGTTGAACACCATCTATTTGATTGCGCTACTGCCAGTTTAATGTCATTTACTTCTGTGGGCCTTACTGCCAGTTTAATGCCATTTACTTCTGGGTGCGTTACTGCCAGTTTAACGCCATATCTTTTCGCATGTTACTGCCAGTTTAACGCCATATCTTTTGCATGGTTTACTGCCAGTTTAACGCCATGTAATTTTGCGTGCGTTGCTGCCAGTTTAACACCATAAAGTTTTGTGTGCGTCACTGACAGTTTAATGTGTTACTTTGTGCGTTACTGTCAGTTTAACGCCATTTACTTCTGTGTGCATTACTGCCAGTTTACCGCCATATAGCTTTGTGTGTGTTACTGGCAGTTTAACGCCATATAGTTATGAGCGTCACTGTACGTTTGGTGCATTATATTGCAGTATATTATAGTGTATCCATCGAGTGTGTCTGTGTAGTGTGAGTACTCAAATAAATTAAAGTGCACCAAACACCTCTTTACTTTGATTAAAGTGCATCTACGTACAGATTTCAACTTCTTCTTTACATTTGCTTATAAGCACCGCCCCCTCCCTCCCAATAATGTCTGGGAGGACAACAAGGAGAGGCAGACATTTCCTTGGCACTGTAAGGGGGCCAGCAACAAATGTGTCTACAGGCAAAGGTGGACGTGGTGGTTAGTCCTCAGGCAGGGCATCATTCCTCTGTTTAGTGAGTTTACCTGTACTTTCCAGCCACAGCATGCATGAGGAGATGGTGGACTGGCTTACTAAACCTTCCTCATGCCCCTCCTACTCTGTCATGCAAGCAGAGACAAGTGTACAGTCCCCTGCAGTTGTCAGAGTGGATAAACCTGCCTCCTTGTCCACATCTATTCCTGGCATAGCCCCAACATCAGCCATTGAGGAGTCAGCTGAGTTATTTGACCACAGCATCAGCCACTTGCACTTTGATGATGCCCAGCCATTACTGGATTCAGATGTTGGTCCTGAGGTTGAGGATGACAGGAACATGAGCCTAGAGAGAGGGAGGAACACTGGTAGACAAATTGGCATTCATGTTCTCCAAGCCGCAGCATATTGCCAAGTTGTCCTCAGTGGTAATGATGAAGATGGAGGAGATGGAGATGATGATGATGATGAGGTGCCAGATAGAGCAGAGGAGGAAACTGAAGGTAAGGCGACACAACCCCAAGGAGGCCGACATCAAGAAAGAGTAGAAAGCAGCCACCCTATTCCATCACATTCTGCAGCTGTTATCTCCCGGCTCACTCCCCAAAGCTCAGCTGTCTGGGCCTTTTTCAGCACATCTGCAGCAGATCGCACTGTTGCTATCTGCCAACTGTGTCTCAGGCACATCAAACGTGGCAAAAACACCAACCATTTGGGTACCACATGCTTAACCACTTGACCACTGGGCACTTAAACCCCCTTAATAACCAGACCAATTTTCAGCTTTCGGTGCTCTCACACTTTGAATGACAATTACTCAGTCATGCAACACTGTACCCAAATGAAATTTTTGTCCTTTTTTTCACACAAATAGAGCTTTCTTTTGGTGGTATTTATTCACCGCTGGGTTCTTTATTTTTTGCGCTATAAAAGAAAAAGACCGAAAATTCTGTAAAAAAATGCATTTTTCTTCGTTTCTGTTATAAAATTTTGCAAATGAGTAATTTTTTCTTCATATATTTTGGCCAAAATTTATACCGCTACATATCTTTGGTAAAAATAACCCAAATCGGTGTATATTATTTGATCTTTGTGAAAGCTATAGAGTCCACAAACTATGGTGCCAATCTCTGAAAATTGATCACACCTGAAGTACTGACGGCCTATCTCATTTCTTGAGACCCTAACATGCCAGAAAAGTACAAATACCCCCCAAATGACCCCTTTTTGGAAAGAAGACATTCCAAGGTATTTAGAAAGATGCATGATGAGTTTTTTGAAGTTGTCATTTTTTCCCACAATTCTTTGCAAAATCAAGATTAGCATTACTGTAAGGTAACAACATGTAAATATATCTTTGATATGGAACCGTTGTATGTCCCCCGGGACGTTTACCAGGTTTCATGGGCACAATTAACACCCAAAGACCATTTTTTCTGCACCTGTTTGACAGGTGCATATCATTGCAATTTTTTACAGCAAGGTCAATTCTTGCTTTCATCAAGAGTACCTCTATAGGGTTACGATGGGAAGGTGCCACCGACACCCAAAGACCAATTTTTCTGCACCTATTTGACAGGTGCATATCATTGCAATTTTTTACAGCAAGGCCAATTCTTGCTTTCATCAAGAGTACCTCTATAGGGTTACGGTGGAAAGGCACCCCTGACACCCGAAGAGTAATTTTTTTTAATGCATCTGTTTGACAGGTGCATATCATTGCAATTTTTTACAGCAAGGCCAATTCCTGCTTTCATCAAGAGTATCTCTATAGGGTTACGGTGGGAAGGTGCCCCCGACACCCAAAGAGTAATTTTTATGCACCTGTTTGACATATCATTGCAATTTTTTACAGCAAGGCCAATTCTTGCTTTCATTAAGAGTACCTCTATAGGGTTACGGTGCAAAGGCGCCCCTGACACCCAAAGAGTTTCTTTTTTTAATGCACCTGTTTGACAGGTGCATATCATTGCAATTTTTTACAGCAAGGCCAATTCCTGCTTTCATCAAGAGTACCTCTATAGGGTTATGGTGGAAAGGCGCCCCTGACACCCAAAGAAAATTTTTTTTTAATGCACCTGTTTGACAGGTGGATATCATTGCAATTTTTTACAGCAAGGAAAATTCTTGCTTTCATCAAGAGTACCTCTATAGGGATATGGTGGGAAGGCACCACAGACACCCAAAGACCAATTTTTCTGCACCGTTTGACAGGTGCATATCATTGCAATTTTTTACAGCAAGGCCAATTCTTGCTTTCATCAAGATTACCTCTATAGGGTTATAGTGGGAAGGCACCCCTGACACCCAAAGACCAATTTTTACACACCCGTTACTTCTATCCAAAGTCAAAGTGACACCAGAATGTATCCAAAAAATCTTGACTCTTGTTCCCAGTGCACTACTTTCTGGGCTCGTCATACCCACTGGCTCCCCAGCTGTTGCTGAGCAAAATAAAGGCAGCTTGCAGGGAAAATTTCATTTGTTTGGCTTTATAAATGCAATTATTGCTGCAGCAGATTCTAGACATGGTACAGATCTGCCACTTTACAGGAAGACTAAGGGGACCCCCCAGGCACTATTGGAAGGAATTTTTCATTTTTATGCTTTCACTTTAAAAATCGAAAAATCACTGCTCATTTAAAAATTACGTTTTTCACAATTTTTTTTATTGATAAATGTCCCCCAGGGCAGGACCCGGACCCCTATAACCATTGTATGCCCAATTACTTGCATATAAGCCTTCAAAATGGGCACTTTTGATTTTTGACATTCGGGTCCCATTGACTTAATTGGGTTCGTTATTCGGGTCCAAACTTTCGCTGTGTTCGAAAGTTCTGGTGTGAACCGAACAGGGGTCTGTTCAGCCCATCCCTATTTCTGATGTCCAAACACCTCATGTTTCCTTTATATGTTGGGAAACAGACATCATTTGCATATTGCTTCCATCCAGAAAAACTGAGAGTTTATTCTTTAAAGACTAATGGTTAGAGCCATGCATGCCATTCCTTTAAGACCCTGTGGCCAACTGTGCCTTCAGAACTGCTGATTTACACCACAGATATATGCTTACATTTAGAGACATTATGCGGCTTGCATACAACTGTTTTTGGGTGGTTGATCCTTATGTAAGATATAGACATTAAAGTCCCTTACACACAATCAAAATATTGTACAAAAAATAGCGCTTTTGAAGCGCTCGTACGATAATCTGATCATTAGTACATAGCTGTTGTACGAAATTTTTCAAAGGGAATAACATGAAACATTTTCTCGTACCATACCAGATTATATGATTTTCATTTAATCAGTACAGTTTTTGCCTGAAACTACAATACAAATAAACACATTACATCACTTCCAAATTTTTATACTGTCATATGAGAACTTTCATACTTTAGTAACCTATTCGTTTTCCATATGGAGATTAGCATCCAAAAAAAAGATAGACGATCATTCTTCTGATAATCTCATTGTATGTACTAGGCTTTAGTCTTCCATGAATTACTGCTTGGGGAGCTAAGAGACAACATAACCAGCCATATTATGGTGAAGTTGGCTAAAGCATAAATACCACAAAGTCAAACAATGGCAGAATGTTTTTACATTTCATAATTTCTATCAAGTTACAAAATGTGATTTATCGCTTATTTACTATTGTGGATGGAATGATGAGCTAAGAAGTGAAAGCTAATACCTACTGGTTCTAGGCAGCAGCAATATTACCATTGTGCTCCAGTTTGCATACATCAGCCTCCCTTGTTAGATGGAATCCCACATTTCTTCTGAACAATTCTAGGATTATGATGATATGCTAATAGGAGGGAATGAGTTTAGGAGGTTTTTAAAAAGAACGCAATCTTAATAATAGTTCAAACAGAAAATCCATTCTTGAAAGTAGTTAAACCCTGAAATGAAGCTGTTGAAAAGCAGGGGCATGAACCGTGAGACAATAAAAAAGCTTTTAAATGTGTATATTTATTGTTGCTGAGCCCTGGAGCATTGAGGGGTTTGCATGAAGCAGGCTTATTATGCAAACACTAGGAAACCTGAGAACATTAGGACATCTGAAATGAACAACAAAGCCATGAAAAGGCAGATCAGAGAGATTTTTTTTCTGAATCATACTGATCATTTAACAGTTTTTTTGCACAATTGAATCTTCTCCAGATTAATTTTTCAGGTAAATTTCAAAAGTAAGTACCGTATATACTCGAGTATAGGTCGATCCGAGTATAAGTCGAGGCCCCTAATTTACCACAAAAAACTGGGAAAAACTTATTGACCCAAGTATAAGACGAGGGTGAGAAATGCAGCAGCTACTGTAAGTGGAAAAGAGAGTCAACAATGCCCATCTGCAGATGCATGCCTCCCTGTGTCCTGTGCATGTGTCTCTGTGTCCTGTGCATTTGTCCCTGTGTATGTGTGCATCCTACCTGGGTCCTGTGCATGCCTCTGTGTGTATGTGTGCATCCTACCTGGGTCCTGTGCATGCCTCCTCTGCACAGATCAGCGTGTGATAATACCATTCGGCGGCCATTCTACTGTTCAAAAGCCATGCCTCCTCCTCGTCTGTGATAGGCAGAACACTCCATTTCCCAGCAGTCAGTGGTCAGCCTATCACGGACATTCTCTCATCCTCATACCACGGACGAGGATGAGAGAATGTCCGTGATAGGCTGTACACTGACTGCTGGGAAATGGAGTTTTCTGCCTATCACAGACAAGGAGGAGGCGCGGCTTTTGAACAGTGGAATGGCCGCTGAATGGTAATATCACACCGTCTGTCTGCATGACACGCTGATCATGTAGGTAGACGGCGGTGACTCAAGTATAAGTCGAGGGGGACACTTTCAGCCTAAAAAAAAGGGCTGAAAATCTCTACTTATATTCAAGTATATATGGTATTATCTTATAAGGATATAAGATGTTGATCAGAGTTAATAGAAGCTTGTGGGGTATGCCAGCTGAAACGGAATTATAGGATCTCAAAATTATTCCTCACAAATAGACATAAGTTAATTGGTTTATTGTTATCAAGATTTAAACAAGATTGGACTGATCCGCTCGAGAGGGCTATTGCCAAAAATTTGGCAGTTGGGATTTAAAATTAAGGAAACTTTTAAAGACATTTTCTAAAGTTTCTCTACTCATTTTAGCACCTCCCCCTCCTCCTTCTGACTGAGCTGATTTACCATCCCCATCCTCAAAAGCACACTTACCTAGTTCAAGTACCCAGTCCAGCCAAGTAGCACTGTTATGTTTACAGCGAACTGAGTTTTCCTGTTAAAAGAAGTTTTGTGGCCATTCCTCTCTTGTGGGTCACACAAGTGCATTTACTTTTGCTCTCCTGTGATCCAGAACTAACCGTCAGCTGTAATCACAAAGCCACTCCAGGCTACGGAAGGATGTAACCATATTGTCCGGATCCACCCAGCTGCCTGATAGACAGCTGGCTCTCAGTGCACAGCTGAGAGCTGAAACCAGCTGTGCCGCCCGATGCTCCAGTGAGTGCCGGAGGGGCAGAGCAGAGAACGATGACGGACAATCACTGCCTCACTCTGAGAAGACCAAAAGCTGAGTGATCAGTGGTCATGTGATCACTCAGTTCTCAATCTTAGATTCGACATAGGACAGCTGCAGCCTCACACTGATGCTGCAGCATTGAGGTGAATACGTATGTTTTTTTGTTTTTGTTTTTTTTAAATTCTACAGTATTAACCCCATAGATCTCTTTTAATCATTGAAATGTCATGGCGTTAGTAGGCACAGTGCTGTTGTTTGTAAGGATAGTGGGTTCTGCACAGCTGCTTATTTGCATAGTAGCAGTTTCATGTTGCAGGAAGAATAGGTGAAAGTGTTAATTGGTTGTATTTTGTTATTTTAGTCAATCATTGTTTTAAAACAACATCCTTCAATTTAATTAGGCTGAGTTTCTCCTTTCAGTGAAAATGTATAATCTTGTGACTAATGTTTTTTCCAGAGCGTTAAGGACAATGGTGTTTAAAACAAATGGACTCTTTGGAAGAGGATTCTATAATAGAATACATTTTAGAACTATATTTTTTATGTGAATAAAACAAATACACTGCTATATTTTATATCTCAGAAATACAAACATTCAGTTTAGTTGTAATGGGACTGCAAACACTTGACACCTGAACAGTATTTCTCAATGAGAAGCAAACGAGATCTAGCTTGTTTCTCCCAACATGAAAAGATAATCAAAGGAAAAATGACAGAGCTTCAAATTACTGAAAAGAATTGTTCTCTTAGAAGGAAATAAATCCTCCCTTACCTGCTCACTGCCATTATAATAATTGAAGTTTTGGAGTGCAAGTATACAGTTAGCTGGAAGTAACACAGATGTGCTCTATCTACCTTTGATCATTTTGATTAAAACATTAGCAGCACAATGACTAAACTTTAAAAGAAACCACATTTTATTTATATGTGAAGTGTATGCACTAACTAAACAAAGATGAGTTGTAAGACTTCCTGTAACTCAAATAGCACAAAGCTTTCTCCTCCTGCCCTGTAAGCTCCCGATTTGTGAATCTCAATTTATCGTGGAAATGCTGCAGGATAGGGGATAGTTTCCTCCAAAAACATACTGTAGATTTATTTATTTTGCAATAGTAGCACCTGTGCAAAAAGATGTCACCATTAATGCTTTTCTAGGGCAGCACCCAATCCTAATGTTGCCCTGATTATACCGCATATGATGAAAACCTAAAGTTAGAGAATAATTTGTAAGATGCTAAACAGTCATTTAGGAACACTTAAGGACATTTTATTTCGTTTTAGTCCAATATAGTATACACACACACACACGTCTTTAAAAAAAAATAAAATAATAAAAGTCAGCAGCTAAAAATACTGTAACGGCTGACTAAAAAAAAAAAAGGATACTCACCTGTTCAGGGGTCCAGCGCCAAGCTCACCCAAACTGCTTCTGCTCCAGTCTTCGAGTCTTGGTGCCTGCATATCTACTGTGGGCAGCTGGTTGTGATTCCTTGTGGCTTCACATTCAGCTGTCCATTGCCCATGCACGAGCCACGCTGCGCTTTGTGAATGGTCCAGCAGCTTTCTGGGACTGGTTACATGTCTCAGAAGGTTGAGGGGAGGTTAAGAACTTCTGGTGGATCACTGCAGCGATCCACCTGGAAGTGGAGAGAGGTACCAGTCAAAACCAGGTATCTTCACCTCCCCCCTCCAAAAAGTGGCAAAAACAGAAGAGAAGGGGGGTAGGAGGGCAAGATTTTATTTTTAACTGTGACACCATTATGAAGATTTTCCCTCACTTTCTGTCCTTGTGAACCGTGTACAATAAATAAAGAGTATTGGCCTTACGGAGACAAAAAGGCATGAATAGCAGTAACCCTTCCCCTTCCCCTCTTTATCAAACAGTTTTCGGTTTTTGCATGCCTTTTGGGGAGATTATGCATTGCTTTTTGGCAATCCTCACAGTAGTGGTACAGACAGAAAAAATAAATAAAAATTAATAAAAAAACAAAGAAACTGACAGAGGCCAAAACCTTCCCCAAATGCCTGTTACACTTCTGTTTAACATATATGAATGTATAAGATATTCTATTTTATAAAAAAGTTGGATCATAATATTATTGCTTGTTAAACTCATACACTACAATACAAGCCCAGCCCCTAAAATGTTATATATTGGTATAATACATAATTCTACTTTTTTGCTCTATTACAAAGCACTAACAGTACCAATCATCATTAGCAATCATGATTGTGGTCTCTTTAATTTAATTTGTCAACCAAAAGCTATATTGAACTGATGGAATTGAAATGTTTAACACTGTTATTTCTGTGGACTTTACCTACAGTAAATTTTGAATTACATATTGTATTACATTTTAATGTTAAAACCCCAAAATATAACCATTACCATAATGTTCCAGCTGCCAATGATGAGGAGGGGGTGGATGATGAGGTGTCAGGTCCTTCATGGGTGCCCTCGACTAGAGAGGAGGAAAATTCAGAGGGAGAGGCAAAACAGCAGCAAGGAAGGATTTTTTCCAGGGTTGGGAATCGTGTGGAGGACTGGAGAGAGCAACTGTCCTAATCCATCTGGTGACATTGCCCCACATGCACAAGTCACTGCTGTTCCCACTGCCAGTCCATAGGCTTCTGCAGTGTGGGGCTTTTTTTTTTAACATATCTGCTACTGACAGCCATGTTGTAGGCCGCAGCCTTTGCCTGCAGTGGGGCAGTTGTGGTAAAAATACCATTTATTTGGGAACCATATGCATGAGGAAACTTGGTAGGGGCAGTAGCTTAATAAGACAAGTTGCCAGGAAAAGGCTCACACTACTCGTCTTTGTTCCTCACTTTCCACATGTTCCTTCCTATTCGGGATTCTCCTGCTGCATACACCACAACATCTTTGGCCTCTAGTGACTGGGAAGGAAGTCACACAAGGGGTTTCAGAGGCTTAAAATATGCAATGTTAAAAGGGGAAGAAGGTTATTGGATCACACCAAGTATAGTCAAGGAAATTGAGTCTCTTAGGTTTAAATGCTTGTGTCAAAGGATTCAGGGCATCAAACAGAGGAATCGCTATTGGTTGGCCCACCTATTGGATCCCTGATGGCTGATCTACTGTCACCATCCTAAAGAGCATTCAAAATGGGGCAGATCAAGGGGGTTGCATAAGATCTTTTTGCAACATTTACTGATGATGGCAGAATTTTCCTCCAATCCTCTGATCTCCAAAAGGAGAAGCACTGGTAGCAGCGACTTTAAATCACAGAAGCCAGGCCCAGCTGCAGGTAGCACTCACAGGTAGTGCCTAAATCAAATGATTGCTGACTACATTAGGTACCGGACTGAAGAAGACCTTCTTGGAGGGAAGAACCCTGTGAGTTGTGTTCAATCAGGACTACTGGCTGGTGCTTGCAGAGTATGTAATGGAGCTTCTAGCATGTCCTGCAGTCAGTGAAATGTCTGAGAGGACCTTCAACAGGAGGGGAAGAGAGGGAAATTCATCTTTTCCCTGACAGCATGGGACATCTTACTCTCAGTAAAATTAACTAGTCCTGGTTTACTAATGACTACAAAACCCCTGCTGCTAAATCTACAAATTAAATTTTTAAGTGTCACCCGGCCCAGAAAAAAAATATGATACCTGCTGCCTCTCCTGGCTTATTCTGGTGCTTTAAAAGGTGCCACATAATACAGATGAACCTCACCTGCCAAATTTCTAATGCTTGCTGCAGGGTAAATCCAACTTTGAGCTTCAACGTTTGTGCCCTATTCCAGTAGTCTGTAACTTTAAAGATGCCACACAATTTTTCCACAGCTGGACCTCAGTTGCCAAAGTTCTAATGTTTGATGCATGGTAAAATCTATGCCACATGTTCACGTTTGTGACTTATTCTAGTGCTGCAACACTGTAAATGTGGCAAGCAATGTTTCTTCAGCTGGCTCTCAGCTGCCAAATTTATAAATGTTTGCTGCAGAGTAAGGCCTCATGCAAACAGCAACTCATTTAAATGCCTTTTTCCTGGCAGGAGAATGCAGTGTTATAAATGCGCTAAAGGCCACATTTTTTTCGCATTTAGGCAAATTTAGACACATTCAGGTGTGTCAAGCATTTTGCCATTCATTCATTTCATTGGCCAGCATATCCATTCAATTCATTTTGTTCATTGAAATGAATGGATACCTGCGGCGTTTGGGCATGTCAGGATTTTATTTTAGGCATGTCAGGATTTTATTTTTCCAGGAAAACACTACTCTTCTGAATGCACTGACTCTGTTTTTTTCCTCTGCCTGTAAACACCTATGTGTACATAGACACATAGGCTAGCATAGAGAGGCTTTTGGAGGCAGAAAAAAAGTCAGACACCCTTTAAAGCTGCATTTTTGATCACTAGTGTGCATGAGGCCTTAATCCTGCTTTGTGACTCAAGTTTGCAGCCTGTTTCAGCAAAATTTGTGGGTATTGTCCCTCAAATAATACACTTTAATGGTTATTTCAAGTTAAAACCTGCCTTTTCACTCCCCTTTTTACTACAACCTTATCAAGCTGCTTATATACTGTCACGTATCTGGTCAAGGCCAAGTTGATGAGAGGGCTTACCTTACTACTCTTGTTCTTTTTCCCCTGGTTCAGATGATAGGGTATAATGAGGCACAGAGTGGCTTGGGTGCCTGTAGGAGATCTGGGCCAGGAGACACTGGCGTAGGTGCAGAATTGAAGACATTGCAGCAGGCAAGCTGCTAGCTGACAGCTGACATGGAGGATTTTGGATGCATCAGGCAGGCACAATTGGGCAACAACCAGGTGGCAGAAGTATAGAATCAGGAACCAGATGCAGATCGAGGCCAAGGTTGGTATCAAGGTTGGTATCAGACAAGTAGAGGAAATACCAGAACAGCAGACAGGGGGCAACCTGGAATCAGCAACAGGGTTTCAGGAGCAAGCGGAGTCAAACAAGCTGGGTCAGAACACAGGAGTAAGCATGGAGGTCAGGAGTTGAATACCACTCAGCAATGTTCTCAAGCCTTGCAGAGCTTTAAACAGGCCACCGGGCACCAAAGTCAGTTTACAAGTGCATGCTCATTCTCCTGAACACGTGCATGGAAACAGGCAGATGCATGCACAGCCCTGATTCTTTGGATAGTGCCAAACATGCACAGTTCTTTGAACATGGGCACAAACTTGGTTCTCCTGACGCATACTGTCCAGTTACTGAGCAATATTTGTACATCAAATATTACACCCCGATTTCTATTTTTAAGATAAGACCTGCCTAGTCTCTACCTGTTATATTACAGCCTAACTAAGCTACTGACATACTGGCCAGTCACTGAGCAAAATGTGTGACTATTGTCTCTCTAATAACTCACACTAATGTTTATTTCAAGATAGCACCAATAACCAATGTTTGTGGCTATTGTTTCTCAGATAATAGCCTTGTCTCTTTCTATTTGCTGCCTGTTCAAGTTCTATAGCCCTGGCCAATATCCACCAAACACATATCTGAAGTCCTCTAGACTGAATTACTTACAGTGCCTTGCAAAAGTATTCACCCCCTTGGCTTTTTACCTATTTTGTTACATTACAGCATTTAGTTCAATTATTTTTTTAATCTGAATTATATGTGGTGGATCAGAACACAATAGTCTAAGTTGGTGAAGTAAAATTAGAAAAATATATACATAAAACTATTTTTCAGAAATAAAAAACTGATAATTGGCATGTGTGTATGTATTCACCCCTTTCTTATGAAGCCCATAAAAAGCTCTGGTGTAACCAATTACCTTTAGAAGTCACATAATTAGTGAAATGATGTCCACCTATGTGCAATCTAAGTGTCACATAATCTGCCATTACATGTACATACCTTTTTGAAAGGCCCCAGAGGTTGCAACACCTAAGCAAGAGGCACCACTAACCAAACACTACCATAAAGACCAAGGAACTCTCCAAACAAGTAAGGGACACTGTTGTTGAGAAGTACAAGTCAGGGTTAGGTTATGAAAAAAATATCCAAATCTTTGATGATCCCTAGGAGTACCATCAAATCTATTATAACCAAATGAAAAGAACATGGCACAACATCAAACCTGCCAAGAGACGGTCACACACCAAAACTCACGGACCGGGCAAGGAGGGCATTATTCAGAGAGGCAGCACAGAGACCTAAGGTAACCCTGGAGGAGCTGCAGAGTTCCACAGCAGAGACTGGAGGATCTGTACATAGAACGACAAGAAGCCGTACGCTCCATAGAGTTGGGCTTTATGGCAGAGTGGCCAGAAGAAAGCCATTACTTTCAGCAAAAAACAAAATGGCACGTTTTGCGTTTGCGGAAAGGCATGTGGGAAACTCCCAAAATATATGGCCAAAGGTGCTCTGGTCTGATGAGACTAAAATTAAACTTTTTGGCCATCAAAGAAAACGCTATGTCTGATGCAAACCTAACACATCACATCACCCAAAGAACACCATTCCCACAGTGAAACATGGTGGTGGCAGTATTATGCTGTGGGGATGTTTTTCAGCAGTCGGGACTGGGAAACTCATCAAAGTATTGACTTTAGGGGGTGAATAGTTATGCACATTGACTTTTTCTGTTATTTTGTCCTATTTGTTGTTTGCTTCACAATAAAAAAACCTCTTCAAAGTTGTGGTCATGTTCTGTAAATTAAATTATGCAAATCCTCAAACAATCCATGTTAATTCCAGGTTGTGAGGCAACAAAACACAAAAAAATGCCTAAGGGTGTGAATACTTTTGCAAGGCACTGTAGCTGTTCACTTTGCATGCCAATTTTCATTCTGCAAGAGAATTTTCCTTTAGCTTAGTAAATGAGGTGAAGCTCTGGTGACTTCCATCATCCAATCATGTGGTAGCAAAAATACATTCTCATCACATTCTAAAGGACAATTATCTTGCAAAGTGATAATTCTTTTACAAAGTATGCAGCATATTTGCTTTTACTACAGCAACCCCTATATTTTTCTGGAATAATTGCGGACACAAGGGGTTTAGCAAATGTGGGGTCCTGGTTTTGAAAGGTTTTTGTGCCCTTTGGTTTTACATTTTATTAAACTTTATTAACCTAAGACGAGAAAAAAAAAATCACACAAACTGTATTACTATATTGTAGTGCCGCTTGCCACTTTGTGTGATCTTGAGTGCTTTTCTAATCAAGTACATTTTTTTTTTTTTATGTAAGCTTATAGATCTGTTGTGGCTGCAACATTCCGTGTTCAATTCAGGCCAATTACCAATAGATAAAAAAAAACAGCTGTCAAAGGCAAACATACCTAAAAAAGACTTTATTTCTTTATGAAATAAATCATATCAGGGCACTGATGTATTTAAGCCAAGCTTAAAATAGATTAATGCATCCAAAATAAGTGATGCCAGTATACTGTGTTGCCGATGCTGTCTGTGAAAATTGTCCTGTTCCATAATATCACATACATCTTAAGGGTATCCTTCAAGCATGCCTTTTAAAGTATTGGTGTTTTTCCTGTGTCACCCCTCGTTCTATCCTTCTCAAGAGCAATCACAGCCGCAGGCCACACGCATTGGCTCCTACGTCACACGGCGGGCGCGTGCCCCCTATACTCCTTAAAGCACTTGCTGTACAGCTATTGCGGTTTGCGCAGGAGTGCCATACTGCCCCCGTCAAATCACGGCACGCAGTCGGCAAGTGGTTACAAGGTTTAAATTAAAAACACACAATTCCTTTAAATAACATGCTTTATAAATGCCTTAAACCTGCATGTGAAGTGGTGCATCAGTACAATGTACTTCCACAAAAATGACATTAAGAAAAAAAATGTCAGCTTCATAATATTTTTGGGCAATCTTTGTTTGGTTTGTAAAAAACAGCACGGTTCCCACTACAAAATCCATACCAGACCCTTATCCTTTCCATAATATGTGCATTATACTTGATAAGGGTCAGGTATTGATTTGGAGGAGGATCCCAGGCAAATTCCCCCCAAATTTTACACCAGACTCTTATCCACACACATCCAGAAAAAAGTGAGTAATCAGCGTGCAGCCACCCTCCCCTCATGAACCATACCAGGCCACATGCCATCAACATGGGGAAGGTATCTTGCCAGAGTGACCACCAAAGCAAGGCACATTGTCCCTGTCTTGATGGGGACAAGGGCCTCATGCTCACATCCATCCAGAATCTGAAAGCCCATTTTAGATTAAGGTGGCTCTCAGATATATGGTGCCCCTACACTAAGTAAAGGAAATATATGTCAATAAAAACACAGGTATCATTGACAGTAGTTTTTTTTTCAGTGAAAGACAATGTAGTGTTAATAAAGGAAAAATACCCATGTCCCATGGTGCATATCCATTGTCAATCATGTTGACCAGCGAGCTAGATTGTTAAATTGGATTCTGTCTAAATTGGTCCTAGTATGTGTATGTATAAATGTGTGTTAGGAACCTTAGACCTTGAGGGCAGGGACTGATGTAAATGTATATTATATATGTGAACTACTGTGTAAATTGACAGCGCTATATAAGTACCTGTAATAAATAAACAACCCCAATGAATGCCTTGAAAAAGGCCAGTGAACAATGAAGATTCTACTCTGCTAGACTTCAATGGAGCTTTAGTGCTAGGGATCTTGAATTTTTTCAATTGTTTCATGAACGTCCAGATTTTGCTCGGCTCATTCATTGTTGGTCCCATTGATTGACTTCTTGCCGTAGGGTGAAAACCCTTACTTTGTGGGACATGCAGGAACAGTGTTTTCTCCCCGTGCAATATGCTCCTGATCTGGTGCTTTTAACACTGAGATCCACCCACACAAAACAGTAACTCCTCCAGAAGCCATTTAGAAGAGAACGACTTCTACAGAATGGGTTGGCTAACTACACCTCTGAGACATGCACCTGCAGCTAGGTTGTGGGACGTGAAAGCCTAGGCATTTGATCACCTGGTCTTTGATAAAGGAAAGGATAATCCAATCTAAACTTTGACTCTCCCAAAAATGGCTAGGCTTCAGGTCACATTGATAATACTAGTTTCTTCCAGAGCAAGTAAGTAATTTTGACAATTTATTACTTATCGTTTATCCATCCTAGTTAAGACTGTTAAAATAGCTTTAAGCTACAATTTCAGTATAGGTCCATTAGAATTAGCTACATTATAACTACTGGCGTTTTTATGCATACGATAATGACTAAAGTCACCAGTTATGGGGAATACTTTCTACTAACACTGTCTTATTCACACACATCATTGCACAAAATTCGCACTGTTCCAGCTCTTTTTTTATGAAATCTCAAGGCAAATGTAGCAAGGCCATTCACACAAGTCTATAAATCTATTTTATAGTGTATAAATATACATGACCTTTAATTATTTTCAAGATGTCCCTGTTGTTTCTATAGTTGATGCATATTGATTTGTACTTCATTTATTAACTGCTCCAAATGATGTGTGCTAAAGGACTTAAATGTGTGTATACTAAAGAGATGACATTCCACAGTTAATCAGTCGGTTTACTGTTCAACAAATGCAGAGACATTAATGCAAAAGAAAAAAAAAACCCAATTGAAAGCCTCAGGGTATCTCCATAAGTAGATACAGTATTATGCCATTTTCAGTGCTTAGCATTTTTCTTCAGCAGTCAGGAATCTTTTTATTTGAAGCTCTTGTCTCAAAATGTCTTTTAAAGACTTTATGTATAATTGGAAACATTGTGTCAGTGTAAGCTATGCTGAGATGTACAGAGCTACATGCTGCGTTCGGTCCTCTTCTCACAAAAATGTTCTTTCTTCTGATAGTAGCAATTGTAGCATGACTGCTTAATTTACTTGGACATCTGTAGCAAGCAATTAAATTCATAGATTTTGCACCTAAGATAAATTACCTGTATTGTGATTAACATATTTCACAATGTGACTTCAAAGTAGTCTGTTGAGAGCTTGTTACTGGATAGAAGAATCAGTTAAATAAGGCGGTGTAAAGAGCAATAATTATATGTAAGGTGCAGAGAGCCATAAAAACACAAAAACAAAAAGAAAAAATAAGATTTTAGTTTGTTGAAGCCAAACTAATGAAAAGTTTTCTTTGGGATTAAAGGGCCAATATTAAAAAAAGGAATGTTCTGAAAACTGTATGAGGTTAATGTACAGAATTAGACCATTCAGTATATTCGTTTTTTTTTTTTTTTTAATTTCACTTTCTTTTATTCATAATTTTTCAACATTTAAATTCAGATTAAGTTATTATTTAGGGTATAACAATGGTCAACTTTAGTAGTTTAAATCTAGCCAGACCCACCCCCTGATTGGGTTATATTTTGTCCAAATCCTTGTCACTTTTGTTAAACAGTCTGCTTGTAAATGGGAAAAAATATATAAATACAATGAAATACTGTAAAATAAAATTGGCGTACTGAAAAGCCTCAAAACATGAATCAGCTGCATGCAGTTATCATAATACAACATATTTTGCGATAGTAAAACGACAATGCATTGTGTGCCTGCTTGCCTGTGGTGTTAAAACCTACTGTAGTTAGGAAGAGGTGGCATGATTGCTGTCTATAGTATAAGAATTGTGCCTGCATCATGTTTTATGCTATAATGTGTCTCAAACGGGCCCTGAAGAATTATTAGCAGTGCATGTAAATGCATGGTAACCAAGGGCGGACTGACCATTGAGCGACTCGGGCAGTGCCCGAGGGCCCTGGGCCACTAGGGGGCCCCATCAGGGTTGCCAGCCTCAGTAAAACCAGGGACAGTATGTATAAATCTGTGTTTTTTTTACATCTGTCTGTGTATACTGTGTGTACATGTATGTGTATACTGTGTGATTGTATACTGTGTGTGTGTATACTGTGTGGCCCCAGATTCTCTGATTGCCTGGGGGCCCCATAATCTCCTATTGCCTGGGGGCCCCATGAGTTATCAGTCCGCCCCTGATGGTAACATTCATTTTCCTGGGGATTAATGCATGATGAAGGTAAGTCTTGGAAGTTCCTACTCCACTTTACATAATGCAGAAACAAAACAAAAAAAGCAGGTAAATGAGCATATGTAAGTTGACACATGTGAAAATGCATACAACAGTGCAAGACATATGTTCCTGAAAGAACTTAGATGTGCATTTCTCCTGAATAATGCTAGTAGTATTCATTAGACTGTATCTATTGTGTACATACATTAAAGCAAACAGTGCCTTGTGGATAAAAGTATTTTTAGGCTGCCATAGAAACACATGAAAGAAAGGATCTGATTGGGGTTAATGTACCAACATATGTTTTCCAAAGGTTGCAAGGCCTTGGCTGTCAGCCAAGTACCCTATGTTGAGGACCTACAGTAGAGCTGTTATCAGAGAGGGCAAAATTTAAAAGAAATACATTTAGGGCAGTGCAGCAATACTGAAAGATCAGCTATTTAGTTTGAGAGACTTGTTTCCATGCCCAACACTAAAGAGGTGAGGGGAAGGTAGATAAAACAGCTATGTAAAGGGGAAAAAGACAAAAAGTTGGAGAGAAAAAGGGAAGAGAAAGGGGGATAAAAAAAACGGAAAGTTGGGAAATGAAAACAGGCTTCAAATCTTATGCCGCGTACACACGATCGGACTTTACGGCATACTTGGTCCGGCTTTTGTCAGACAATTCGATCGTGTGTGGGCTCCAGCGGACATTGTTTTCTCAAAAGTTTGACGGACTTAGATTTGAAACATGTTTCAAATCTATCCGACGGACTCGAGTCCGGCCGAAAAGTCCGCTCGTCTGTATGCCAGTCCGACGGACAAAAACCAACGCTAGGGCAGCTATTGGCTACTGGCTATGAACTTCATTGTTTTAGTCCGGTCGTACGTCATCACGTACGAATCCGTCGGACTTTGGTTGATCGTGTGTAGGCAAGTCCGTTCTTTCAGAAAGTCTGTCAGAAAGTCAGTCGAAAAGTCCACCGGGCAAAGTATGCCGTAAAGTCCGGTCGTGTGTACGCGGCATTATAGGAAACCAATAAAACCCCTACAACTGCTCTTGCAAAAATTAAACCACTTGGCACCGATGCCTCCAGGCCCTTTAAGGGGTTTCCGATGCTGGAATGTTTATGATCATGTGACCACTGTGAGTGGCTGTCACATGATTGGAAAGGTCCCGATCGCAAGCAGTGATAAGGCACTTTCCATTAGCTGCCAGTAACTGTGCTAGGAGAGCTCTCGGCCCAGCGGTTTTTGTAATATGGTATGCAAATATGCGGCCGCTTGGCACCAAGGCCCACCTTCAAGAGGCCGTATAACTGCATTTTGTTGGCGCCAAGATATTAAATATATGAGGGCCACTGAGGTTTAGTTTTGAAAAGATGAGAAAAAGAAATATAGGATTGTTGCTAATTAGCTGGTAACAAACACACACCACCGTTTTCTTGCTTTGCCTACTGGGCAGGAGCTGATGATGCATATGTGCTGTAGTTTGAGATGTAACATGTTCAGCATGCACCATCTCTCCCCCCTCCAAATGACAACAGGCGGGGGATCTTCTCCCCACACCTGTTGTCACAGTTTGAAAACAGCACCGCTGTGCAGGGCTCCACCCACACAGACGTAGCATTCACAGTTTCCTGTGAAGCAATAGACTACAAGTACAGTCAGTCATTGCGGCTAATGACCTCTAGTTCTCAATGAACTGCAAAGGCACTGGTGAGAGCTCTAATAGTTCACGATGATTAATCCTGAACTGCCTGCCCATATCAGAGGTAAGGGCAGATGGTGTGCAGGAGCCTGACATTGTATCCATGAAAAAATAATAAAAATTCAATATCCTTTAACTGTTAGTGGTATAACTTACCAGGCCATATACAGTAAATCTCAGGAATGAATGGATAAAAAAACATATTTGTTGGACAAAACAGCCCCTTATATGTATTTATCTGTTTAGCCATTTTCCTGCAGTTCAGCTTTAATCTAAAATATAGGAGGTTTGGTTCTGAATACTGCAACAAATTGATAACTTGCCTAGTTGTGTTGAATTATAGTCTTGTAGAGCTTTCTAGTCATAATGTGATTTTGAGTGCAATATAAAAATAATGCGCGCTCTCTCTGTTTTATTGTTTTCTTACCTGTAGATTGTTGAAAACTCAATAAAAACTATTGAAACAGAAAATTACAGAGGTTTGGACAAGGACTACATCTGTTTCTTTTGGTGCCTGTCCTGAAAAAAAACCAAAAAATAAAACCAAAGATTAGGAAATGCTATTAAAAAGCAGTAAGAAAATGAAAAATATTCCCTTATTGCCCCTAGTGGATAATCAGCACATTGCAACATATTTTTTTTAGTGTGTCACCTCTCTTCTACTAACATTGACTCCATATCATTAGAGCCAAATCAAATGTAACACTGAAAATCTTTTGTAGGGCAGTAATTTTTATCACAAATCAGACTAATTATTTAGTGCATGCCTGCTTTTATTGGGCTTTTATTTCAGTAGATCTATAATGTATCTGCAAAACATAACCTCTATAGAAAAAAAATCTTTAATTAAAATAAATATGTTGTATTCTTTGAAGTAGTACAGTTCATAGCCTGTTTGATTTCTGCTTGTGAGAGAGTAATAACATCCATTCAAGTTTCATCAATCACTGAGCAGATGTAAGACATCAGACACTGACACCCAGGGGAAAAAAGAGGCAACTCCTGCAAAATAGGGTCTCTAGTAATGCAAAGTAAATACTTATAAACAGATTGAAGAGAGAAAGGGAAGCAATCAGTTCAGGAAAGTTATGTCCTTGAGAAGAGCAGCTTCATTTGCCTATAAAAGCTCATTACTCTATACAGACTGTGCAGCAATAATTAGCCGCATTGCTTATTTATTAACTTCACTGAATTACTGTACTGCTAGTATAGCCTGCATATAAATAGTCATTGGCATTTTGCAATCCTTATTATCGTCAGAGTACACTCTGAAAATTGAAATAACAAAGATTATACAATGAAAATAAAGAAAATGGCTTCTTAGTATACAATACTTTATTAAAAAAAACAGCAAAATAATCTGTTGTCAGGTATATGGCTTACAGAAACAGAATATGCGGGTTATGATTCTCTGAAAATTTAACATGTAATACAGATTCACAAGAAAAATGACCTCATGCAAGAACCAGAGGAAGCAAGATTAGCGGTGTTGGTTATTACAAGTAATCAGATTCCAACTGTCATTTTTGTAGTGCACATTAGCAGACATTAGATAATATAAACATCTGAATAATGCCATAGGCACCTCTGTAAATTTAGCAGAGAATCGCTAATTAAGCTGCAAGACATTGGGATTGATTTACCAAAGAAGTGGAGCATTTTCACTTAAGCAAACTTGAACTTAGTGATTGAGATGAAGTGGTATTAAATTCAATCATCCAATCATGTGCAAACAAAAATCTATTTTTCTAATTTGAATTTCACATGGCGGCATGTTTGATTTTGTTTGAGAGCTTTATTACTCTCAGCCATGAAAAGAGCTTTAATTTTACCATCCTTGCTGGCTAACCTAATTCAGTGACCCCTAATTTTATATAAATATAATAAATGATAAATAAAAAATAATCATAAACATTGCAGAACACACATTAGCTAAATACGTTTTTAAAAATGTACAGATGACAAGCAAGCAAGCAAATTATTACCCACTCACACTTTGTGCAACTCAGAACAAAACACTTTCTGAAAACATGAAATCCTTTATCATTCCTAAAGAAGCAGTAGTGACCTTGGCTACAATATGCTTCATGATTTGAGTTTTTAGTCAGCAGTTTATCTGCTAATTGCTAAAGACTACTGCTTGTGGTTTGAATCTGGAATGGCAGTCTCCCCCTTTCATAGGTGACTGAAATGCATGATAACGGAAAAGAATGTAAGCTATTTTTTCCTATTGCTAAGAGCTGCCTATTTTACCAACAACACTGGAGAAAGGGAAAGCGGTAGAACATCCAGTACTACAAAAATCAACATCTCATACTGACAAATATTGGGCATTCAAGAAATACATACTTTAATAATACTTTTAATACTATTCTGGAAGAGCTAAAAACAGCAGATCTTGTACAAATGACCTTCATTATTACATTTTCATTTGAAGTACATGGTTCATTGTCCTGCTATTGATGTAATTATAGAAAGCAGAGCAAAAATTTGCCATGGTGTGAATTTACAACAAAAGATGAATAAACGTTTTCTTAATGCTGAGCAAAGGATTAAAAAATATGTTGGGAGCAGCTAAAAATATAAAAGTGCATAATTTTAAGGGTCTATGTACATTTGGCTTAAAAAAAAAAAGTTCTTTTAGCAGAAAAAGATGCTCATAAAGAATATTTTTGTACAGGCCTTTAGGAGCATTTAGCTTTTTTCTGTCAGAAAATTCTCAAAAATGCAAACCAGAAAGCAGGGGCGGACTGACCATTCTGGCACTCGGGCACTGACCGAGGGCCCCATGCCACTAGGGGGCCCCATCAGGGTTGCCAGCCTCAGTAAAACCAGGGACAGATTGTAAAAATCTGTGTATTTTTACATCTGTCCCTGAAATGTCTGACACCGACATCATTTTGATGTAAAATTTTGGAGGCTATAGCTGCTCCGCCCCTCCACTACCTCCTCAGCCAATGGGAACACAGTGTACACGCCCCCTTTCCCCGCGCGGCTTCTTTGAATACAGAGCAGGATATGCATTGCCGACATCTGGAGGAGAGGAGAGGGAGGCGGGGACACAGCTTGCAGTGTGGGATGGACTTCAGGCTGATGCAAGGTAAGTTGACTAACTTGGCTAAGTTAAATGTCGTTTTATTAGTGCTTTCTCTGGTGAGCAGAAGGAGGAGGCTGTGTTTCCTCTAGCAGACCTCCTGTTACTGAGCCTGTTAGATCGTTGTTCTGTGTGTGAGAAGTGCACTTCTCCTGGGGGAAGGATGTTCTGAACTTCTCCCCCAATCTCTGCTACACCTCCCTACTGATTACCTGCCCTCCAATACACAGACACATCATCCTCCTGTATTACCACTGAATGTGTCTGTGAGCTGCTGGGGCACTACAAGTCCCATCATGTCAGGAGATGGGGCAGCAGCAGAGTGTTAGACTGATTTCTAAATGAAATGTGCTGGTGTGTATATACTGTGTGTGTATGTATATGCCTAATGTGTATGTGTATGTGTATGTAGTCTGTGTGTATACTGTGTCTGTATAATGTGCATGTGTATACTGTGTGTATACTTTGTGTGTGTATACTGTGTGTCTGTGTGTATACTGTGTATGTGTCTGTGTGTATACTGTGTCTGTATACTGTGTGTGTCTGTGTGTATACTGTATATACTGTGTGTGTATACTGTGTCTGTATACTCTGTGTGTGTGTCTGTGTGTATACTGTGTCTGTATACTGTGTGTGTCTGTGTGTATACTGTGTCTGTATACTGTGTGTGTCTGTGTGTATACTGTGTATACTGTGTGTGTGTGTGTATACTGTGTCTGTATACTGTGTGTGCCTGTGTGTATACTGTGTATACTGTGTGTGTGTGTGTATACTGTGTCTGTATACTGTGTGTGTCTGTGTGTATACTGTGTATACTGTGTGTGTGTGTGTATACTGTGTCTGTATACTCTGTGTGTGTGTCTGTGTGTATACTGTGTATACTGTGTGTGTGTGTGTGTGTGTATACTGTGTCTGTATACTCTGTGTGTGTGTCTGTGTGTATACTGTGTGTGTCTGTGTGTATACTGTTTGTGTCTGTGTGTATACTGTGTCTGTATACTGTGTGTATACTGTGTGTCTTTGTGTATACTGTGTATACTGTGTCTGTATACTGTGTATGTGTCTGTGTGTATACTGTGTCTGTATACTGTGTGTGTCTGTGTGTATACTGTATATACTGTGTGTGTCTGTGTGTATACTGTGTATACTGTGTGTGTGTGTGTATACTGTGTCTGTATACTGTGTGTGTCTGTGTGTATACTGTGTATACTGTGTGTGTGTGTGTGTATACTGTGTCTGTATACTCTGTGTGTGTGTCTGTGTGTATACTGTGTGTGTGTGTGTGTGTGTGTATACTGTTTGTGTCTGTGTGTATACTGTGTCTGTATACTGTGTGTATACTGTGTGTATACTGTGTGTCTTTGTGTATACTGTGTATACTGTGTCTGTATACTGTGTATGTGTCTGTGTGTATACTGTGTCTGTATACTGTGTGTGTGCGTGTGTGTGTCTGTGTGTATACTGTGTGTGTGTATACTGTGTGTGTATACCGTATGATCCATGTGTGCCCACTGCCGCTCAACAGAAATCGCTCTAACAATCCCGTACCCATGAAAAATGCACTTAATGCCATTTGGAGCCTTCTGATTGGTGAACTGCTGAGCTCGGCCTCGGAACCGGCAGCAGGTCTGTGTACACACCTGTGCAGTGACAACTTGCGCAGTTCAGAGGCTGCAACAAGTGGATTTTTTTTAAAGCCTTTTCCCGCCAGCTGCCCACCACACCAAGCACTAAGGTGCAAAGGTGTGTGTAAAGAGACACCGATAAAAGGCAACACTCTGGGGGCTCTGCCATAGGGTGCCACTGTGGGGGCTCTGTCGTAAGGGGAGATTCTGATGTAAGGGGGGACTGACTCTGCGGACTGTCATGTATAGGGAGAATGTTGGGACTTTGGTGTAAGGGAGGACTCTGATTTGAGCGTGGCGCTCATCCCGACTGTTGTACTCTATATGTTGTTTTGTTTGTTACTTACTCCTGACCCCCCGCACTCTGTACATTATACTGTACATAGACCTGACCCAGGTGTTGTCTCAACAGTTGCTGGTTTTAATTAAAGGGATTGTTATTTTATTTATTTTTAAATAACAAGAATTTCATACTTACCTCCTCTGTGCAGTTGGATTTGCACAGAGCAGCCCAGATCCTCCTCTTCTCAGGTCCCTCTTCGCTGCTCCTCGCCCCTCCCGCCTATGGAGTGCCCCCCACAGCATGCAGCTTGCTGGGGGGCCCCAAAATCTCCTATTGCCCGGGGGCCCCATGAGTTGTCAGTCCGCCCCTGCCAGAAAGGCTTTTCTTTTTTGCCTCTAAACGTTGAGCTTAAAATATGCCTTTGAATGTCCTAATATGCATGGACGCAGGATAACATTGAGCTGCTTATACAGGCAAAACTCCTGTAGAAGCAGTGTTTTTTAAGCCTAGTGTGCATGGATCCTTAAAATGTATGTCAAGGCAAAAAAATAACAAAACATACATACTGTAGTATATCTGTTTAAAACCTGTACCGGAAAATACCTGTTGATCTGCAAGAAATGCACATCCTGTTGTGGACTGACAACACACAGCATTTTCGTGGATTGAAAGGTATTAGCCCTGCCATTATGTATTTTGCTTAACTACTTGATCCCTCCTACTCTCCCATCTCCACAACATAGACACTTATCATTCTGTAGTCCAAGATAAGTACTAGGAGGTCTAATTATGCTTCTTGAGCTAACATATGAACTATGCACAAGACACAGTTCAGCTCTGAGTTTCTGACAAGATCAATGTGTTTTTTTGTTTTTTTTTTGCAATACAGAACCAGAAATATCAAAATAAATACAATAAATAAATAAATAAATAAATCACCATATAGTATATTCAACAGACCAAAAGAGTGAAAATAACAGACGTTCATTCATCAAACCCAACAAACCTGAAGACTTATGTTTGTGAGTTTTCTGATTCAGTATGTGCATTGTAACTCCCTCGAGGAGGCATATTCATCAACAGCAAACTGACATATTAAAGCCCATCTCCAGACATTTTTTTCAGGCTTTGGGTAGAGCACAGGAGATTTAGACACTTTGTAAATGTTTCATTTGCTTTTCTCTACTGGGGAAATTTCTTATCTTTCCCTGACCTATTGACGGTTTGTAGCATGGAGAGGAATTGATGGGAAATCTATCAGATAGGGAGATTTTTGGCAAAAAAAACTCACAATTTGGAGGGGTAAGAACTTTGTAGCTGTTTGTATTTTCCTGTCCTGATAACACCCATTATGAGACCCCCCACCCCCTTCCCGATTCTGTCAAAAGCTAACAAGCTGTTGGTTCAGGTTGAGCTTTAGCTTTTTCATGACCATAGCTCATTGAAGCATGGCAGGCCAAATCTAGATACTTCATGGTGCATTGATTAACTTGAAAATAACTTTATGCTCAAATTCCTTACCTCAAAAGTTTTTACAGCATTTGTCAATGACATATACGCCTTTAAATTTGTACACTGTTTTAATAAATACCCTGCTATTTTTTATCATAAAGTGACAAATTTCTGAAACGTAAAAATGAAAAAAAGAGCTTAGTAACTGCAAATCTGATGCTGAGATATTTTATTAGAATACTAAAATATTTTTCTCAAATTCACCAACTATATTAGTAATATTATTATGTGAACAAGCTCAAGGATAAGCTGGAGCTCAAATGTCAATTATATTTTGAATACACGCACTAGAAAAAAACAAAAAAAAAACCTCTCTTTACATAAACTCAATTTTGCTCAGTGTAAAAAAATATATCTATATACTGTATTATCTAGATTAATTTTTATTATTTAGATTTATTCAAAAAAAATAAGAAAAACAGACTAGCAGCTTTGAAATTGAAAAAATCCTAATAAATAACATAAAACCACTGAAAAACTGACTTTCAATAATTGTGCAGGGTCCATAAAATTATTCATGATTTTTAAAAAGTTGTATATTTAGTACAATTATTACAAATAAACCTGCATATGCGACTAATATAAATTCTACACAGAAGAACATAAATTAATTTTACTTATCATTTTGAGTGACTAGTAACTTTAAATTACATTCGCCCTGACGAATCGCATGGTCACGTGTGTGAAACGCGTTGACGTGGGCAGCGCCATTTCCACCTTTTGCTCCACTATGCGTTCCAGCAGGCGCGGGCAACTTTGAGCCGCTTCTTCTGCTTGGACGGGCTGGACTACTTGACGGCACATTCACTTATGGGTCTCTCTATCTGACGCATCAAAGTCTGACGGGATGTCTAGCAATAAGCTGCCACTCAAACAACTGAGCCGGCGAAGCAACATGAGTATACACAGAGGATCCACCAAACTAGTCTATTTGCCATCCTTATCCCAGTTAAATCCATGGAGTGGTGAGGGCCTCTGGGCAACATCCTTTTATCATTCCCTTATTATACTCTCTTGTTGGGCTTTCAGCATGTCATACCATTATCATGCTGATCTGTGTAGTATATCATGGCATTCTGAGTATACCAATACTGATAGCCATTTTTTCATAGGATTGGACTGAGATATCTATGTGTACTGAAAGAGATATATTCTCCCATTTTCACTCCAGCATGAACATTGGCTAATCTATTCCTCAGCTTGTATGCTATACGTTGACATGAAATTTGCTTAACCGGTCCAAGAATACCTATATTAGTGCTTTTTCCATCACAAGTGACTTATATATCTGTTCATCTGAATCTATCTATACAACTACTGCACAAGTCCTGTATAGGACATGCTAGGTGCAGATTGTACAATGAAAAAAAGTCATCTTAGCAATCCCAGTCCTTCCTTATTGGATACGCATGAGTGTATGTGTGGGGTGTTGTGTCTAGCGCCAACTTGTGACAACGATGTAAAATTTTTAATTGTAATTTTAACTGGGTGCACTGGGGGGGTTGGTTCCCTAGTGACATTATACCCCTAGTGGAATAATCTTATGGCTGAGTTTTTTCAATAAATTTTTTTCTTATTTTTGATACACTGTGGTTGATCCTATTAATGGCTATTCTTTTGGAGACATCTCTTTGTCATATCCTTATCGTTCATATAGTGAATCCTTATAGCCTTTAAGGTATGCTGTCCATTGGTAATAATTAAATATTACAATTCTATGATCTGGAAAATGGGTCCTATGTTTGATTTTATGTTTTATTTTTTGACTAATATAAATTCAACACAGAAGAACAGTAATGAATTTTACTTATAATTTTGACTGACTAGTAACTTTAAATTACATTTTAAATCATATTAGCATTCTTGCTTATTAAACCTTATTAACAAGCACACACCCCAAAAATAATTTGTATCCCCAAGTTAATAAACTTCATACACTGATAATGCAGACGATAACTCTATTTTCAGTTAACAAAAAGGTTAAGATCTTGCTTGGATGGTAAACAAACAGAGAATCCATCTTACACTGGACATTCCAATGTATTTTAATATATTGCTGAGGGTATTCCCCAATCTATAGTAAAGTACTCTATACTGAAGGTAATTGATACACTCCATGGAAATTGTTGCCTTTATCAACATATTTAAAGGGGTTGTAAAGGTAATTTTTTTTTTTTTTTTTAAATAACAAACATGTTATACTTACCTTCACTGTGCAGCTCGTTCTGCACAGAGTGGCCCCGAACCTGGTCTTCTGGGTCCCTCGGCGGCTGTTTCAGCTCCTCCCCGCAAGCATTAACCACCTTAATGCGAGCTGCCTCGCATGGTGGTTAGTGCTTGCGGGCGCGCTCCCTGTATCACTCGGCTCCGCCCCCTGGTGCGCCGCGTCATCAGATGTGATTGACAGCAGCGCGAGCCAATGGCTGCGCTGCTTTCAATCCATCCACTGCAGCCAATCAGCGACCAGGCTGAGCTGCAATGGAGATGACGAGAACGAGCGGCGGAGATTCGAGGCGTCAGGTAAGTAAAACGGGGCGGCTGGGGGCGGCGGTATTGTCAAAAGTTTTTTCACCTTAATGCATAGAATGCATTAAGGTGAAAAAATTTTTACCTTTACAACCCCTTTAAACAGGCAAATACTAGATTTGGTTCAGCGTACAGCAAAAGCTATTATTTTTTTACAAATATTACAGATTAGGTGCTCAGCATGAGAACCTCTAGAGAATATGTAGGTGAAACCTTAAACCTTAGATATCTAGGGTCTGGTGTTCTCTTTGCTATTGATATGTTTGGTGTCATTATGCCAAAATCAGTTCTCTAAGGCCCTTGTCACGCTTACCCCTAACGCAGGTGGTCAGACACTATAGCTAGCTTCTGTGTTCTTCACCTATAGCAGCTTCCTTTCGCATAGGGCAAGCAGGCCTACCGGTACGTGGTTGCCCCCAGGACTTATACACAATGCTATAATCCTGGCTACCACACCAGGGCATGTGTGAACTGAGCAAAGCAAACAGGTACTTGCGGTTGGCAGACAGGCAGAGTTGTTCAATAACAGTCCAGCTACAAGGCAGGCAAGGTTCAGAATAGTTGGAATTGATCCATAGTCAAAAGGCAGGCAGAGTTCTGAGAATATATATCGCAAGTAGCAGCCTGGCAAAAGACACCGGGAAAGGGTTACAGGTGTCAGCAGAAATCAGATCATATTAGAGTTATTAAAATCTTAGGTTTTTATTATATTGCAAAAAGGTTGGCACAATCTCAGGCCCAAGTGTTGGGACGCTGATCCTGCAGCTGTTGGATCCATCCATCCATCTTGGAGGGAGTGAGGCCCGCCATCCAATGATAGTCCAGATGAAGCTACCTTATCCCTTTTAGCAAAACGCATTGAAGTCACAACCGTTCTGTCACGTGACACCTCTTCGTGATGCTCCCGGAAACAGAGGATGCTAGATACGCATAGGAGACTCCTGATCGTGATCGGCATGTAGCCGAACATCCATCTATTGAAAGTTGCGGACCACAACTGGATTACTAACTGGCACTAACGTAAGTGATGAGGCCATACCAAATCCCCAAATGGGACCCCAAAGGATGAAGACAAGCTGACACCCACTATTGAGCACGGTAAAGTACCTCCACTATAGGGAGACTAGTGAGCCCAAGGGTGTCTTGTGCTGTTTGAACTTACTGCATGAAAGAAATCTCCCCCTATTGTGTTACCTTGTCATTCTGTGATGATCACAATTGTGCAGTCCCGGTTGATTTAAGACTAAATGGTAGACCAAGTTCCAAGTTCACTCACTGTCAGAGCATGTCTGTTTTCAACCTAAAGTCTCACTTTAGATACCCACTTCTAACTAAGGGTGTACCTGACACTGGGACTTATATGAGCTATTGTTTTCATACAACCTGGACTTCCTTTTGAAAAAATAATTCTTTTTCTTTTTAGCTCATTATAAGGTGGTCAGGAATAATTTCTAGTTGGCCCAATCAGGACTAAAACTTCTAAACATTATGATAATTTAAGCAGGTTTAGCTCTTCTGAAATACTACATCAATATTTGCTGGCTTTTTTCCTTTCCTCTATTGAGATCTCACCTGGGGCCACATGCGGCTGGACTGTCATTTACTGTTATAGCCAATCAGGCTCCTCCCCTTCCTATAGGAATTACCTCCATGATGATTCTTTTCATCTGACAGTTTGCCCGCGTGTTGTTACACGGCATACGGACGTTTTCTTTTTAATTGTCTTAATTGTTGTCTTGTGTCTGTGTCTTTTTCTGTGGTGACTACTTCATCACTGTGACTTCCAATAGGCCAGCCTTGGTGAAGCTGTATCTTATGATATTTGGGCCTGAGATTGTGCCAACCTTTTTGCAGTATAATAAAAACCTAAGATTTTTATGATAACTCTAATATGATCTGATTTCTGCTGCCATCTGTAACTCTTTCCCGGTGTCTTTTGCCAGGCTGCTACTTGCGATAAAGTAGCAAAAGAGAAAAAACGACTCCTGCGCACAGGTGGATCACCATAAATAATACGTCAACACAGGCCTTGCTGACCTCAAGGATAGGGGATCCTAGTGGAAACCGAAATAAAAAAGAGACAGGGGTGCACCAGCCTTGTGCATTATCTTTAAAACATTTATTAAATAGAAATAGTAAAAAGAAACAACTCACAAGCAATTGGTGAAGGGGGCACAACATAAAATTGCACCGACAGACAGCCTGCGACTTAGAATGAGCGAAACCTTCCAAGGATCGTGGGGGAATGCACAGGCATCACAATCAGCTAACGCGTTTCGAAGGGAGGATCCCTTCTTCATCAGAGCTATGCAGTGTACTCTCCCTCAGCAGTCCCCACTTATAAGTGCTTGAGTGTCAGTGAAACAAGGATGGGATACGGGCCTCCTCCCCCTTAGAAGATCCCTCCCTCCTATGCCCTCTAGTCATACGGGCAAAACTCCAATTGGTGCACAGAAAATAGATAATAGGTAGTGGATCGTGGCGTGTTGTGCACACAGAATGCAGAGGCAACAAATAGCATGAGGTGTATCAAACATACCAGATATAAACCATAGTGAACATTACCAACCACTTTAAACATCACTCGTCGCATCAACAGATGTAAAAAAGGTGAGAGGCTATGAAAAATGGATAGAGATATACATGTACCTACAATATTCTCACGGGGGTCGATGCCTGTGGTGCGCCTCCGCTTCGAATGCGCAGCGGGCCGGTAGCTGCAGCGTGTCTGTATCGAGATGGAACGCACACCGATGTATTTGCGTTCCAAGCTAGGGGAAGGAGGCGGGATCAACATCGCCTCTTCCGCATGACGCACAGTCCAATGGCAACAAGAGCGGCGTGAGACAGCCCAACGACGTGCAGCTGGGGGCGGACCCAGCACGTCGAAAGCTGTCAGCTCACTAGAGCCAGCCTGATGTCAATGCTACTTGCGATATATGCTCTTTCTCTGGTTACGGCAGCAGCACTCTACACGGCGAACAATCTATGAGTGACCACTCTATATGAGTGGATATAATTGTGCTAAGCCCGCACCCCGCTTTTTTCAGAGTTCTGAAAATAGTTGATATCCAATCCAAGGTAATCACCAACGGAATCCAATCTAGCAGAGCAGGACAGACAAATAGGAAGCTTGGAACACGTATTACACAAGCTATCACAAGCATGAGACTACAGCAGGGGGTCTCAAACTGGCAGCCCTCCAGCTGTTGCAAAACTACAAGTCCCATGAGGCATTGCAAGACTGAAAGTTACAAACATGACTCCCACAGGCAGAGGCATGATGGGACGTGTAGTTTCACAATGGCTGGACCCCTGGTCTACAGGCTTGGCTAGCTTAAATCAGGTTTGGTCTCCACCCAGAGAATAGCCACATTAATCACCTTGCAGGTGGACAGACAGACAAGGAGAATGCCACAGCCCTCATAAAAAAAAAAGAGTTGTGGGTGCCTATAAGGGATTTAAAAAGATTGTCAAATGATTTGAAATCAGTCATTCCATTGTAAGGGAAATAATCTTTAAGTGGCGTAGATTTCAAGCAACTGCTATCTATTTTTTTCAGGGCTGGCCAGCCCTGCAAATCCAACCCAAAAGTTAAATAATACCAAAAGTCATCTCCTAAAATCCCAAAATGTAATTTCTGGGGTGCTCTGGTAACTCTTGCAACAGCTGGAGTCAAAGTGCAAGGATCTGCAATCAAGAAAGAAATTGCATCACTTCAACCTGAATTAGCTTTTACTATTAAAAAAGAACATTAAAGTTAACAGCTTGCCATTATACATACAGGCAATTGCCAGGCCTTCTGTAACAACATGCTGAAAACTGATCAATCAAACATTGACTTGCTTGGTTACAGTGGATAGGTTTGCTGCAAATCAAAGACAGCATTTAATGAAATAAACTTCATAACTGTGAAGCATGGTGGAGGAAATGTTATGGATTGGGTTGCTTGATGTTTCAGGGCCTTGGCAGCTCATGATCATCAAGTCAACTATATATTCAGCATTATATCAAAGTGTGCTGGAGAGAATGTGAGGCCATCTGTTCCAAATTTGAAGTTAAACCAGAAATTAGTCTTTTATCAAGTAGGACGATCTATTTAATATATAGAGTTATTAATAATAATACTTTTTTACCAGCTGATGCAGGCAATTGTTGCCTCTATGACACATGGAAGATACTAGATTCATACATTTAAACAAATGTTGACAAACACACAGTAGCCTAATTGTTTGCTTTAAAATGTCCCCAGGGGTTTGAAAGGAGAGTCCAAGAGGAAGGAATAGTTAAGAGGGGCACTAACAGCATACCATTGGAACAGTTTCTCTTGCTTCAGGGTCCCTGAATAAACTGAAAATTTGCAGTATACATTGAAAAATGGGGGAAACTGGATAATGGGTCCCATGGCTGCTCTGAGACCCTATGCATGATTAATCATGTTTAATCTGTCTCTTTACACAGTGACCAAGCAATAGTCTGTCACGATATATAAATACATTTATTTGTGTAGTTATGGATGGTGTGATATTCCAAGTAGCCCAAACCCACATATCCTTCATTGGGCATTGCATATATTGGGACTCTGTTTTGCAAACAGACATCTAGCTAGGAATTCAATGATATATAATAAAAAATGCTTTGATTTTATAGTTGTAAGTTTATTTAGAGAAATGTGCAATTCAATGATGACCTGTAAATACCATGTAAAAATGTAAAATGTGTGAGAAAATAGTCACAAAATGAAAATACAGATGTTGAGTGCAAAAACAAAGGGATCTTGCCAATTGCTAGAAATAAATTGATCTTTACAATTACCATAGTTCACAGTAAAACCCCATCTAGTGTTAAGCTACAGGAATTAGCAGTTACTTAAAGTATGTGTTACCCCAACATTTCATATTCCTGATATGTGTATGCTGTACCATGTACTTATATTTAAAAACGTTATGTTCACTTTATATCTCTTAATTTGTGTAAAATACCTGGCCTCCCTGCCAGTTTCCCTGCTTTGCAAGTTCAAACTGACCCGCTAGGTATAAACACACATCTATCCCAGGATGATCAGTTTTCTAGCTGTGCTGTGAGCAAAGTCTGCCTCAATTTAATTCTGAATTCAATGCAAACTACAGAATTCAAATACTGTATATGCAGTAAAAAAAGTTATGCTTACTTTAATCTAAAAAAGAAACACATAACACAACAAGAAATGGTCAGTGCTTCCTGTTTATAGTAAATTAATACATAAAAGTCCTATAGTAACTATAGATAAAGTCCCAATGTATGAATTCATGACTGGATTTCACCATGTCTTCAGTGTCATCCAGAATAATTCCAACAATGTGCGTAATATGTCTAACCACTCACCAGAAAGTGAATGTGAATAAAATCCAGCATAAGATAAACTTCCAGTATGGGATAAAAATCACCCAATGTGCTCGAGAACAGTTCATTACACGCATGCACTGCCACCAATCTGTATGCCCACCAGATATTAAATCATATTGCACCTTTGGGTCATACTCTGAAGCAGCTTACTCAGGAGGAAGTAGAAAGGAGAAATTGCTGGAAGTGACAGCAGAGAGGAGGTGAGCTTTCTTTTGCATAGTGCCTGAGTTTTCTGAGGACCACCATCCTACCAACACACCAGGGCGAGATGACTCTTTGCTTCTGAGTATGACTCAAAGGCGCATTATGATTTAATATCTGGTGAGTCTACAGATTGGTGGAGGTGCAGGTGTGTGACAAACTGTTCCTGAGCACATTGAGTGATGTTTATCCCATACTGGAAGTTTATCGTATGCTGGATTTTATTCACTTTATGTTGAGTCTGGGATCAGCTTCAGCCTGAAAAAACAAAAACAAATGATCACTTTACAAATAACTAGCCTCAGTGACTCAAACAATACAATAGCGATTTTACTTGTGAATAAATAAAAAAAAATTTTTTTTAGTATACAGTGATGAAAATGATGGTTGATTTACTGGTAGTACATATTTAGACCAGAGATATCCTATCATTTATAAAAGAATGGAATTCTGCAAAACTGAGTATAGATACTAAAATTGATTTATCATACTTGGGAAAGCCAGTAAATATTCTGCTTTGGTAAATCCAGTACAATGCTCCTGCACTATTTTCTCTTCCTGGAGTTACATCTGAAAGACTTTGATAAATGATCTGCTAAGGAGACACAACATGCAATTGATGATGTTCCTGTCAAATTGACGGCAAGATAGCCTTTTATAATATACAGTATGATTGATAGCCCCCTCTATATTTTCCCTTTGCATTGCATTTCCTTGCCAGGGAGGCAGACAACTAAAAATGGCCATTAAAATGAAAATATTCCTCTAATACTGTCAAGATTCTGTTGGCTTGTTTACTGTATTCATTGTGGTTACATTGTATAATTATTATACATTCTGGTTATAGTTATGTACATTCATGTTGTACAGCACAGAAAAGAAATGGCGATATAAGCATTGCTATGCTATTGAAAAGTAATGTCAGCTTAGTTGCTTTATCTCTCTAAAAAAGTGTATTAAAGTTGTCAGAAGATAAACATGTGGGATGCCATTGCTAACCTTTTCCTGAAAATACGAATTATCTGACTGTATGCTGACTCACTGGCTTAAATACTTTTTGTATTACTGACTTAGAAAGTATTCAAAGCAGGTCAGGGAAAACCCACTTGTGGGTTAGTGACTAAAAGTGTTGAAGCTACAGGGTCAATATGATAGCCAGGCAGCTGGAAAGCAATTTCAGAAGTTAAAGTGGTTGTAAACACTTACATATACCCAGTGAAGGGGCTATAGAAGGAAACAAATCCTCCTACATAGGTTGTATCTGTCTATCTGCAGTCTTCTCCTTTCTACATCCATTCAAAGTGTTGAATTTGTAAGCTTGACTAAGATTTCCAAAAGAAGGGTGCAGATAGCTAAAGTTACACTCTGCAGATTTGTGTGTGCGGTCAGAGCATCATACTGTAAAACATCTACATTGTGGAACCCCAAAAAATGTATAGAAAGACAATGAAAGGAGGGAAAAGGGAGGGGAGGAGGATGTAACCCCAACACAATAAAGGGAGGGACAACAGCGACTCCTCTCTCCCCCGCCAAAAAAATGAGGGGACTTTAAATGTGCCAAGACAATAAGGAGACAAAACAGTGAAAAAAACAAAACGCAATTAAAAACTGGTTTTATAATTAAATTCCTTAAAATAATCATATCATTAAAAACAAATCAGCAGGGTAAACTGGTAACATCAAATAGGTAGCATTAGTGAAATAAGCCCTGTACAAATAAGCGTATTGAATTGACGCGTTTCACAACAAATTGCTTCTTCAGGGTTCATGCTTGATGATGGCCAGCTAAAATATATGATCCCTCAAGGGGTTTTTTAGCAGCAAAGTTGTATTAGAATCGAGTAACAATTGATTTCCATAAAATGTAGTATTTATTTATTGTATCACAGTATCAAAAGAATGTATAGGCATGAATACATAGGAGTCGCAAAAAGCAATTCTGGCCATGACATAAAAACACATAACTCATCAGCAATTGGAAAATTATACATGAACTTAAATTATAAAGTCAATAAACTAGTGTAACATTTCACATGATATCCCTACCCGTTTCGACCTATTTGGTTAGGGGTCTTCTTCAGGGTAATTTGTTCTATGTGAAAGAGAAAAAGATTTATGAATTATATTGTTTATAAATACATTGTTATTTTGCATAATTATACTGTTCTGTTTATAGTAAAGCTGAGTGTGTTTACCGCTTCCTGACAAGAGAGTTGCATCTCCTAGCCGAATGAATTGCTGCTCATCTAAAAAGCCTACCAAGCCCTGATGGTCCCGAGGTATCCTCACATTCCTCTCTTGTCCTACACGGAAGAAGCCCCACCTCCACACAACTTACAGGAAGTCACCCCTTAGTAGGACCTGGGAGAGAAGGTTGGGGGAGGGGCACTGGGGCACCCGCAATTTTCTAAATAACAAGATTTAAAGAAGTTTTGTTTAGTTTATTGTAGCCCTTAAGCAATGCTACAGACAGACCAATCAAGGTTTATTAGTGTATGTACATAAATCGCAATATATTATCTAGTTAGCATTAATTATCTTATATGCGTATATACATGCACATACATGGCCCGGCGGAGGTACTGTGTTCTATATGTATGTAGTGTTCTATATTAAATATATGTATTTCAATTAATTAGTATTAATTATTGTATTAAAGTTTAATTATATTAAATGAGTATCAATCAAATAAAAGTAAATATTAATTCAATATATGATCAATATCGGTAATCAACGTTAAGCCAAAAATGTGCACATAAAACCCATATGATAGGTTATTGATGTTAAATATGGAAAATCAAATCAATTAGTTGATAGAGAATAAAATTAATAAGTTATGAATAAGTTGGAGTTGGTACTGAAATTGCGAGAGGTGGGGGAGTGATTTTACTGTGTTGGGGTGAATAGATATCATGTGTGTGAATGTTGGTGGAGTGGTGTTATGTGAATGAAGGAGTGCAGGAAGATAAAATGAAGATAATTAATTGAATAGATGAGGGAGGGGGGGCCTGAGAGGGGCTGCAGCCCCGAGTGGGCCCCCAAAAAGCCCCAGGTCTTGGCGGCATTCACAATTGTATTGTTAGCCCCGAGTCCGAGTGGCTGTCTCACTCAGCGCAGCCAGCGGGATCTATCTGACTCCGAGCGCGACCAGTGAGTGACATAACAAGTCCCACCTCCTGGACCCTGCAGCGCCTATGATGGACGTCACACTAGTCCAATGCCGGGACCGCAGGACAAGTGACATCAATCAAAGGCGCCGCCGGGTCCAAGAGGTGAGAATGACACTGCGGTCGCGCCGAGCACTATGAAATCCGGTGCTTGCTCTGTGTAAATGGGCGGGCCGCGGCCGGCTCTCCTAACCTGGCTCTGGCTGCCTGGTGCATGCAGCCTGCTGTCTGAATGGTCATGAATGGGATGGGTGCGCCACACACTACAGGTAAGGCTGAGCTAAAAAGGGTCAAGAGGTCACCTAAAGTCTGACGTGGAAAAGTTAGGTAGGTCAGTGCAGATGTCAGGAAGGTCAGTGCATGTGTCAGGTAAGTCAGTGTATGTGTCAGGTAGGTCAGTGCAGGTGTCAGGTAGGTCAGCGCAGATGTCAGGTAAGGTGTCAGGTAGGTCAGTGCAGGTAGGTCAGGCAGGCATCAGGTAGGTCAGTGTAGGTGTCAAGTAGGTCAGTGCATGTGTCAGGTAGGTCAGTGCAGGTGTCAGGTAGGTTAGTGCATGTGTCGGGTAGGTCAGTGCAGGTGTCAGGTAGGTCAGTGCAGATGTCAGTCAGTTCAGGTGTCAGGTTGGTCAGTGCAGGTGTCAGGTAGGTCAGTGCAGGCATCAGGTAGGACAGTGCAGGTGTCAGGTAGGTCAGTGCAGGTGTAAAGTAGGTCAGTGCATGTGTCAGGTAGGTCAGTGCATGTGTCACGTAGGTTAGTGCATGTGTCAGGTAGGTCAGTGCAGGTGTCAGGTAGGTCAGTGCAGGTGTCAGGTAGGTAGGTGCAGGTATCAGGTAGGCCAGAGCATGTGTCAGGACCGTTAGTGTATGTTTCCAGTAGGTCAGTTTAGTGGTCAGCATTGATGGGCACTGGTGAGCCAGGCAGCAACCAGCAAGTGAGTCTACCCCCCCGCACCGAGTGAAAACCTCCCCCCCTTGGACTTCAGGCTGAAGCCCTTGGTCTTTTTACCACCTAGCAACACTCCTGGAATAAGGATATAACCTGTAAACCTGTATAAATTACCAAAGGGAACAAAAAAATTATTTAAGACTTATCCCACAAAAATAAAATAAATAATAATAATAACATTGTGTAACCACACACAAAAAAAAAAACAACAACATATATCTCTGTGGGCAAACCGCTTACCTATTCAGAGAGCATGTGGCAACAAAACACCTGGTAATATGAAGGGAAAACCCATACATACTTATTAAGGAGGACAAGGGTTCTGCCAGGCCAGGAAAGGGAAGCAGCAATGTGTTCCTTCCCAGACCATACCAGGCCACATGCCCTCAACATGGGGGGACCCATGTTGATGAGGAAATGGACCATGTTGATGAGGAAAAGGGATGCCTGCACCTGCTGGTGTTCTTAACCTAGCCTAGACCAGAATGATTTGTATATGATCCTACATACTTATACCACAGCTCCCAGGAGGCTGCAGGATGAGCACAGAGACCGGCCAGGGGGATGGCGGTCCAGAAGGTAAGCTGGGGAAGACGGTCCAGAGGGCAGGCGGGGGGGCATTGTATTGAGCATCATCTTAGCTGGCTGCCTGCGCCCAAGAGAGGCAGCCAGCCAAAGAGGACCAAAATGGCAGAGCAGGATCTGCTGTGTGATACCAGAATAGAGGATCGCAGTGGGACAACATTGGATTCACTTTGCAGGTGAGTATATGCTTTGAAGAGCACTGGAGCGCTACAGGCAAGTGAAAAAACAAACATGGGGGGTGGGATGGAGAGTTGAGTATTGCTTTAAAAAATCAAGTTAAGTGGTACCAACAAAAATTAATGCTTTAAAAATGTCCCCCACTTGCTTTTGATGGTCAACCAGTCCCGGGACGTTTAAATATAACACACAAATTTTGCTTGCATGCCTTGCTTATTCTTTTCTATTGTACTGACTTCTCCCATGAATATTACAATATTTCAAAGATGTGACAATATGAAGGATTTGCCTACTTGAATCAATAAATGTATACAATGAGGATGACTTGATTAACACGTCACAATAAAAAATGGTTCACGTGCCTTTTAATACCTTGTATTATCAATGACAAGTATCTCTGGAGAAAAACATTCTTCACCTTAATCTTACCATGAATAGTTTTCATTATACTTTTCATTATAGCAAATGGTATTTAAAATGAACAGCTTGAATCAAAAGTACTTTGTTGAAAAAATCTTTACAATTTGCAGACTAAATTGCATTTAACATACTGTTCTTTAGCTGAAGGCAAGGTGGTGTTTAGTAGGAGGTTTGGTTAGTGACATTTTATTGCTAATACAGTTATAAAAAAATAATAAACATATTTTAATTTGAGCATATTTTTTTTCAGGGTTTCTAGACTATAATGGTGTGCCACAGCATTGACTAAGGATTGTGTAGTACAGTGAACCTCAAAGGTAAACCTAGTTGTCTGTACAATCAAGCTTATTTTATAAAACAATTTTAAGGGAAAATATGAAGTAAATACATTTTGGTTTACTGTAAGATTAATGATAGGTAAATTCTTAGTTGCTGCGGAGTCACTGTTCCTTGCACTTTTCCTTGAAGCCCATTTCCAGCTTTGGCTAAAAACCCACACTGATACTTCAAGCAGCTTCAACTGGCAAATTAACATTATATTTGGTATTTCTGCCCGCATACTAAATTATTCACCAATCCATAGCCAGTCCTTTTCCAGACTGAATGATGCCCAACTTCATTCAAAACACTCTGTGAACCCAGGATGTCATGGCTCTGCCTTCTACCCTGGACTAATAGAAGAATGTTGCAGAGAGTTGCACCACATCATTACGTGGCATAGCTTTCTGCGACATTTAGGACCTGGCCATTTTTAGAGCAATTAGTGAAATAAGGAAGATCTATAATGCCAGACTGAAGGCATTTGCAAAATACAATATGCAAGAAGATTTTTGTTTAAGTCTTTGGTGGTGCTTTTTTTGTTGGGCGGGGGGGAGTAGTTGGTATGCTTGGGGTTGGTCTTTAATAAATTGAAAATGCTGTCCTTGAACATATTTAGCAGCAAAGTTTAATATTCCATGTGCTCTGCGCTATGCAGACCCGCACCTGGAAAGGCTAAGCACAATACATCAAACCATCTAAGTTTCTTTCCTTTTTCATATGGATCCAAAGTGCCTTGCTCTAAAGCAGAGGTAGGCAAGCCTAAAGAGGTGGAGATCTACTTGATCAACATGAGAGAAGTTAAAGATCACGGGCACAGTGTCGCCTCCTCACACCTGATTTAAACCTCTAATAGTTGTATTACTGTGTCAAAATCACGTGCATTTCACAGCAATCATGGGTTTAAACCACAGCACATCAGTGTGAAAGCAGCCCTATAATATTATGCCCAGTGTATTACTTCATACTGACCTGAAGATCTCCTTTTTCCTGCCGCTGGCACCATTCTGGAGACCACTAGCCCATCATAAGAGATGGAGTGCATGTTGGTATCACTCCACATAGGAGAGGAGCCGGCACTACAGAGGAGCCATCGGGTTATGCAACTCTTGCTCCCTACTATAGCTTCAACTTTACATGTAGGAGGAAAAATCCCTCATTCAGAGAAAAGTACAGTTTAGCAGTCACCACATGCCTGGTATATAGACAAAAAGGAGACCCCTAAGGTATGGGACTTTAAAAAGTGACCGTAAACATAAGAGTATAAAAAATATATATATCTTTATTAAATATTAACAACAACAATAACAAAGGATAAGAGATAGAAATAGGGTCACATCAATGTACAAATCCATAGATACTGGGTGGATGTAGATATATGTAGAACAACTCTTTACTTGACCCAACGTTTCTGGCTGAATGTCCTTCTTCAGGGGTTTTATTCAAGCATATAGAGTCATATATCTAAGAAAACATATATTACAAATATTAGTGTATAATTAATAAACATATTAAATTGTGATAGAAAATGTTTCAGCACTGAAAAAATAGCAAAACCTCTTACATCACAGAAAACCACCTTGATATCTCACATGACCATAGAAAAAGATAACTGAACAGCTAGACTGTTGGAAAAAGGATTTCTCCAAGGCCCCACTCCCCGATTTTTAGTTAGTTTTTTATCCTGTTTTTCATCATGTTTTTCATCATGGTGCACTCATGCCTCCATTAAGCCCCTTTTCCTCTCTCTGTTTCTTACTATCTATCGTGTTCCTTGCCATCCGTTTGTTGTCAAATATGATACATGAATTTGTTACCATCTTTATTTGTCTATTTCTCCTGCCCCGCTCCCCGTTTTCCTCCACCCGGCGCAGGGGGGGGCACGTTCTGACAGATACCTGTTGGATGCGCCCATACTTGTGCCACTTTACAGTGGCAAATCTGCATCAGGGCTCATCTAGCGCAGCGTTCTGCCCCGCTTGTTGGGGCGGGGCCCTGTGCTTCCTGAGCAAGGGATCTTTTTCTTTCCTCGAATGCTCAGTTTCCACTCTGTTTCCTATGGCCTCATCACAGTGGCACATTGCCAATGTGCATGCGCGTGCGTGATTACGGCCGTCACTTGCGACCATTTACCTTATGTCGCGCTGACGTCAGCAGGGTGCCTTTGCGCCTGCGCTGGCATCCCCTGCACATGATATAAAGCTACTTTCATAGCTGCATACAGCTGCTGCAGCTCAGTTTTCTTCCGGGAATAGGTACGGCCGGTTTGGCTACTGTCAATGACAGGTACTTTGCAATTATATTTTGTTATTTGCCCTTATTTGTCTTGTCCGTTTCTAAGTGGCCCACACTTTTGGAGACTATTTAGTCCATATTGCTCTTATCTGGCATCTATACAGGTATATTCCCTGGATTGGTGGACCCAACCTGGCCCCTTTCTTCTGTATAGCAGATTTTGCTACCATACTGTCAGAGTTATCCTTAGTTTCTTTCATCTCGCCATTTATAGGTAGGTACCTACTTCTACTCCCCCTTCTCCCATTGCAAATTTTGGAGATATGCTTAGATACAGTTTTTTGCGCACACAATTTCCCTAATCAAATACTCCCCTCTGTCTAAGTATTTAGATTCTACAGTGCTCTCTGATCGGGCGGTGGTGTTTGGGATCCTCGCTGGTGTTACTGGGGAGTGGGGCCTTGGAGAAATCCTTTTTCCAACAGTCTAGCTGTTCAGCTATCTTTTTCTATGGCCATGTGATATCAAGGTGGTTTTCTGTGATGTAAGAGATTTTGCTACGTTTTCACTGCTGAGACATTTTCTATCACAATTTAATATGTTTATTAATTATACACTAATATTTGTAATATATGTTTTCTTAGATATATGAATCTATATGCTTGAATAAAACCCCTGAAGAAGGACATTCAGCCAGAAACGTTGGGTCAAGTAAAGAGTTGTTCTACATATATCTATATCCACCCAGTATCTATGGATTTGTACATTGACGTGACCCTATTTTTAGCTCTTATTCTTTGTTATTGTTGTTGTTAATATTTAATAAAGATATATATATTTTTTATACTCTTATGTTTACAGTCACTTTTTAAAGTCCCATACCTTAGGGGTCCCCTTCTTGTCAACTTTACATGTAGTCCCTCTGTATTGCACTCTGTTTGATGCTCTGGAATGGCGGGTCAGCAAGCCCAGGCCGCAATCTACCAGTCACCTGTTCGCAATCTACTGTTAGATTGCGATATACAGATTGCTGACCCCCGCTCCAAAGACTGTATTCAGACCAGTTATTTCCAAGTAATTTTACTCTTTCAAGCTATGGATTTCCTTTGTGTGCTCCCCTATCAGCTGTACTAGCCCTGACCAAATGTATTGAGTGCTTGGTGCTTTTGATTATTGGATCTCCTGAAGAAGCCAATGGCTGGTGAAACGCGTAGAGATCAGAGCTCAAGACCAGCACTTTTTGGAATCTAGTCTTATACAATTTTGTAAAATATTATTGTTATATCTTTTGGATATATTATGCTTCATATAGGCTAGGTCCTTATAGGTCCAACACACTCCAAACCTATTATGGAATCCAGGCTACATGCATAACTAATGTTTGTGTTTTTTACATGAATTATATAAATTTTAAGGTATTTGTTTTGTGAAATAAATAAACAAAACACCAAGCGCAATAATGTTCTCACCGTGACATATAAAATCAAATGAGTGTAAATCAAAATATGTGAATGCACGTGCGATTAAATTCTAATTAAGTGATTGAAAATAGTTGTTTGATTGAAAAATATGAAATCAAGCTGCTATCAATTACACAGTGATCAGAATCCCATAAAAATTAAATACGTATAAAATAGATTGATGCGCTCTGATGCATAATTCAATCAATGTGAATAAAATAAAATTTGTGCTAAAAAACAAATGTGATCAGATATAAATACAATGAAAACTACCAGGTCGCCAGAATGTAAAATCGCAAAAAATAAATGTGAAAAAATATATATGCAACTCTAATCACACAATGTGCAAGTCCACTGAAAATTGTGTTGAGGCATGTGTGATTTCTCCAGAGTGAGATATGCAAAGATTGTTATATTGAAATTGTTTACAAATATACTATAAATGCACTTTAAAATTTTCAACTAAAGAATGATCGATCCAATTGGTGCCAATGAAAATGGGGTGAAAGTTACTAAATAAATAAATAATTAATTGGATATATTCCCTGTGGTAAGTGCTAAACACTACATGATGCTAAAAATAAATAAATAATAAACTTATAACAGTGCGATATATATACAATTGATAAATATAAATAAATAAATAAATAAATAATGCCAGTAAGGTGCGATTAATATAGATGATTTAGTTCATGAGATGGGATAAATAATAGACAGCAGTTCAATCCTCAGTAACCTTGAGAAAGTCACGTGTCAGTGACGCAACGTGTGGGAGGAGCCTAGGACGTAGTCTGCCGAATACATTGTATCAAACAGCAGCAGCTTGTAATACAAAATATAAAATGCTATTTAGAATCCATATACATGAATCTCATATACAACATATTCAAAAACATTACAATTCCTGCTATATTATTGGAAAAATCACTCCTTCAACCAAAGACGGGGATCGTAACTGTCTGCATAAAACACAGTTCCCCTCATACAAGACCACAAGGACCACTGGATAATATTCAATTCAATAAGGGGCGCCCAAGGCACAAAAGGGGGAAGCAGATGATATTCAAACTGCAAAAATTGAAAAATATGTGGCAAAATCAAATGACTTAACTCAAATTGATGATGTATACATCTATCCTCCAAGGGGATCACTTAATCCATACAGATAGCAACCCTCAAGGAAGAAAAAAAGGAGAGCGGTGCTCACTAAGCAAAAGCCTCCTGTATGACCCACTGCAGTGAATACTGGTGAACTAAAATAAAACCCCTTCCAAATGGATCCAAGCAGATTGTTTAGATGCTTCCATATAAGCAGTAGTTGCTCCACATAAACAATATCCACATAGGACTCAGTGGAAAAAGGAATGGCGCCGCTGTGGTCCCTGGCGTCTCCTCATATCACACGTGCACATGGCGCAGCGTGACGACGTCACACGTGACAGGGTGTGATGACGACATGCACAAATAGCGTGGCACACAGACGTGGCATGGCGCAATAGCGTCACGCGCGACGCGATGATGCAATGTGTGGCCGCATCATATCCTGTCCCTATGGAGATAAGCATCCAGGTAACAGGAAGGCGGCCGACACAAAATCTCCTCAATCGGAGAGAGTGCATGACACTCAATCCCAAAATGAGGAAGAAAAATCCCGGCCCCTGATAAAGGTGGCTATTGGCTATGTGTACGCGGCATATCATCATGTGGCAGAGATACATAGACGATGTGCTGCTTATATGGGATGGTCCAGAAGAGGTCTTGAAGGATTGTCTTAATCAGATGAATTGTAATGATTTTAATCTGTTCTTTACGATGACTTATGATCAATGTGAGGTTACTTTCTTGGATATTAGTATACTCAAGGATTCAAGTGGTAAACTAATCAGTAGGCTCTTCAGGAAGGAAACCACAGGCAACACTTTGTTGCACTCAGACAGCTTCTATCCAGAATCACTCAAAAAGTCTATACCCTTTAGTCAGTTTTTGCGGTTAAAACGTAACTGTACTACTGTTGAGGACGTCCAACAGGAAGCTGATGAGCTAACCAAGAGATTATTAGTTAGAGGATACACGAAATCTGCCCTGAAAGGGGCCTTTAATTGTGTAAAAGGCAAAAAAAGACACAATCTTGTTTTCAGGACCAAAAAAAAAAAGAAAAAAGATAATATCACTAGGATCATCCTATGATATTCTAATGAACATGAGAAGGTGAGGAAGATCCCCTTTAAATACTGGTCGATTCTCACAGAGGATCCAGCTCTTAAGAACCTAGTGACCCCAAGGCCACAGATTACCTATAGAAAGGCTGGATCCATTGGTGGTATGCTCATGCAAAGTGAATACATAGGGGACTCAAGGAGAGACCCATGCAAGATCTGGGGCACTTTACCTTCTTGTAGAGCCTGTTCACAATACGAGGTCGTTGGTAAGAGGACCTTTTTCACATTGCCTAATGGGGAACGTTTCCGCATCAAATATTTTGTGAACTATAAGACGCAGGGTGTAGTTTATCTCCTACATTGCCAATGTGGAGCATTTTACATTGATAAGACACGGCAAGAACTTGGACAAAGGATCAATAAGCACAGCATGCAAATTGGCAATCTGTACCTTCCTCTTGGCAGACATGTAGCCAAGAGGCATGTGTACAGAATACCTAACGTCAACTTTACAGTTCTGGATGGAGTACATATTCCAGCAAGAGGAGGGGATTGGAACAAGATTCTACTCCAGTGCGAGATGCGCTGGATAAGATATCTTAGTGCTACTACCCCTCCAGGCTTAAATGAGGTTGAAAGCTTCAGACCCTTTTTGGAGGGTTACAATTCAGGTAAAACTGAATAATTGGCCCATGGGGAACTTCTTGAGTATAATAAATGATGCCTGTTTTACACTGAGTAAAATGTAACCCCTTTTTTCATCTAAAAATAAATATTTCTTATTCATTATTACTTTTAACATCTAGGTGTCATAAACTAATAGTTGATGTTTTCCTGGGCAGGAGCTCTTTCTGGTTCTTTCTTCAAGGGGGGATGCTCTGCACCCCTGTGTCTTATGTTTTGGATCTGGATGTCACATCTTTGTTTTTTTTTTATTATTTTGTTATATTTGGTATATATTGTATACATTTGCTGATGGGCATTTATTAATGCACTTCTGGCCTTTTCATTTTCATTTTTTCAGGTTCCAGGTTATCTGTGATGAGGAGAGCAATGTCCTTCAACCTGGTGATCTTCGTCTGCAGCCTCACCTACATACCCAGCACACCCAGGCCCCTGCATATAATTTTATTAGGGGCCAGGATTTTTCTTCCTCATTTTGGGATTGAGTGTCATGCACTCTCTCCGATTGAGGAGATTTTGTGTCGGCCGTTTTAGTCTCCAATATGGCTGCCTTCCTGTTCCCTTATCTCCATAGGGACAGGATATGATGCAGCCACACATTGCATCATCACGTTGCGCCATGCCACGTCTATGCGCAATGTCATAAGCACATGTTGCCATTGCACCCTGTCGCGTGTGATTTGTAATAAATCTTTTTTATATTAATATATTGTTTTTTCTTCTCAAATTGCCTTAAAAATCCCAAATTAGAGGCATTCATAATTTTTCATATATACAGGGATGATGGCAATATACATGCCAAGTCACATGAGTCTTTAAATAATTATCCCACACTATGGTAGTCTGGTATTTTTGTAAGAATTTTATTAAACAAATGCAAATATTGAAAAAATGTTGTCTTGATGTTACAAAATCAACAGAACACACCTTTACTGCAGTCGATAGAATTGTCAAATTGTAACTGTTGACTGCCAAGAGTTAGATTCTTTATCAATACTCAGTCCTTCAGCACAATGAAAATCACCTCAAAGTAAGTCTGTAGTGTGGGAACATGGCATATGACGTCTAAAAACAATTATTGTTAAAAGTGAATACATGAAACAAAAAAGTGACACACAATACCTAAATAGAGGAAATGTAATATCTCAGTCAGCATCTTAAATGCATTTTCTTTAATTATGAAGCTTTTATTTTGTAACAACTGAAAAAAGTTATGATATACATTGCCAAATCTTCTTGCAGTAATACAAAGGGTACATCTTTATTTTGAAGGAGAAAGTCACATTGGACGCTTGTTGCCATAATTTACTTCTGCTTTCAACAATTGAAAAATACGATGGCCAATCAAATAAGAAAACAGAACGCATCTGTCTCATGAAGTAGGTAGAATATTTTTTGAAGAAGAGTTTAAATAAATTATAGTCACAACTACTGTGTGGTAGTAAGTCACAAAGATGAAACAAATGCTATTCATCCTCACTGGATTGCAAAGAAATCCTTGTAAAAACCATCTGACACCATCAATAAAACAGCACAGTAAGAACAGACACATTTTTGGGGTCACCATCGGCATCAAAATTTGGGATTCTACCTATAATGCCGCGTACACACGAGTGAACTTTACGGCAGACTTGGTCCGGCGGACTTTTCAACTGGCTTTCCGACGGACTTTCCGAATGAACAGACTTGCCTACACACGATCAACCAAAGTCTGACGGATTCGTACGTGATAACGTACGACCGGACTAAAACAAGGAAGTTCATAGCCAGTAGCCAATAGCTGCCCTAGCGTCAGTTTTTGTCCTTCGGACTAGCATACAGACAAGCAGACTTTTCGACCGGACTCAAGTCCGTCAGAAAGATTTGAAACATGTTTCATTTCTAGGTCCGTCAAACTTTTGAGAAACAAAAGTCCGCTGGAGCCCACACACGATCGAATTGTCTGACGGACTCCGGTCTGCCGGACCAAGTATGCCGTAAAGTCTGGTCGTGTGTACGCAGCATTAAACTATATTGCCCACAAAGTATCTTTTTTTCGCTGGTGGTAATGGCACTTTGCGGTGAGTTAACACAGCTCATAAGTGGGTGGAGCTAGAGTTTGTGTAAACTAGGCATATATTTACATCTAGGCTCTGAAGTATGGGGTGGTGACCCCAGAAAAAAGTTTGCACATTATGGTGCTGCTTTATTTTTTGTGGCAGATGGTTTCTTGTGGATTGGTGGTGTTCAATTGAATCTTAACTCTGTTAAATATACAATCTGTTTTAAAGGGTGTGACCAGCTTCACTTTTGTAGCAAGAAAGAAAGACACTTCATACTATCTATAATATAAAACTATGGGTTTCTTTTTCAGGAAATTATTCTGGCCAATTATTATACCAAAGATGTTACATAGTTGAGAATTTTCACTTAAAAATTGTGTGAATTTTCACTTCAGTTATCTAATCATGTGAATAGTAAACTCCATATACACTTTGAATGCCCACTCACCTGCAGCGGCTTTTCACATGACCGGATAATTAAAGTAAATAATAACACAATCTTTTGAGTGAAGATTTTTAACTCCTTTATAAACCAGCCCAATAACATAGCGTAAAGACAAAATTCTGCTATTGCTGTGCTTTCTTTAGAAAAAAAAGGAAGATCTGTAAACGGTGTGTCCACCTTGCATTAAATACACATATTTAAAAAAATAGTGTCTTTTTTAGGATAAAAAAATCCTAAAAAAAGTTAAAGTTAAAATAAAATTGGCCCCAAACCAGTATAGTTTACATTTAACTGACCTTTCTGAAACATTCTGATTTGTGACTGTCAAACAAAAAAAAGACATGAATACTGAATGAAAATCTACACATTCTCAAACACACAGCAAGGAATATTTCAGATCAGCAATTCTGAAGTGAGAAAAGAATTCGGAGAAAATGATAAATGACATTATCTATTTTTTTTTTTTTTATAGAGCTGGAATATAAAGCGCTCTGTATTGTTGGCACTAAATCTTTGATGGCTTTTCACAAGCACATATTTTTTTTACTTGTTAAAATGAATTGCTGTGTGGGCACTTAAGGATTTCAAATGTTAAACAAATTGGATATAGACAGAGCCAGTAAAAATATAGCTCAGCTATTTAAACTTTTTTTTTTCATTCTGACAATGCAGTCACCTGAGCAACATATAACCTCTATAACAGGCTTTGCTGAAGCAGAAAATTCTGCTGCTGGGACTTTGGTGCCAATGGGTTTCAGTGGAGGATAGTCAAAAACTGTATTAAATCTAAAACCCAAAAATGTATAAGGTGCAGCTTACCAGTTCTTAGATTTGGTGGCTGCATTTGTTGTTATTTTTTTGTATGTTTTTACTTTATTTTCACCTGTTGATCCAGCCAGCAAGTCTGCTATTTTTCAACTTCCACTGGTAGTTGAGGTTTGATACAAACCATTTAACACTGACAGGGGTGCTAATAATGATCAGTTTGTATTTATGTAAAACCTTTATCCCAAAAGGAAAAATAAATCCTGTAGCTCTAACAGCTTATAAATGTGTTATCTGGAGTTTGGCTTTAAAACAGAGGTATGGCCAAAGCTATTTTGGCCATACTTCTCATGTGGGTAACAGGAGTGCACTTACTGTACTTGTGCTCTCCTATGATCCAGAACTAACCAACAGCGGGCTAAAGCCTGCTGTCTGCTGACTCTCAGCGCACCGCAGAGCACCTATGCCAGCTGCTCCTGTCCCCTCTCCTGCCTGGTGCTACAGTGAGCACTGGAGGGGCAGACCATAGAGTTATGATTGACAGTCACGGGTCTCTGCTCAGAGTGGACTTGAGAACTCAGCAATCAGTGGCCATATGATCACTCAGTTCTCGGGCTAAGACACCTTGAAGCAATGGACTGCTACTGCAGCAGGTAGATACGCATGCATGTTTATTTTTTAAGTTCTACTTGATCGCTTGATTATAACCAGCCAGTTATGTTTTTCCTGAATAATTAGTGGCCCTAGTTATAGCCGGCAACACTGATCATGGCATTCTGATGGCGGGGTAATCTCTCTGCTTACAAAAAACAATACTACTAGGTTTCCCCCACCCACCTCGAATGTATGAGTAGGGAAAATGTGTGTTTTTTTTTTTTTGACCTGCTGGTTGAAGGAAAAAAATTATAAATATGTGAGCTGCATCTATCTGCTAGAACATCTAACACTACCCTCTCTTCAGAATGACAATGCTGCTGACCAAAAGCTTCTCTGTTGCTCCTCCGGTGGCATGGAGACAACCAACACAGGAAGTGTGTTACTGACCAGATCACAGGTGAAAATAAAGGGGAAAAAAGAAAAAGAAAACAAATTCAGCCATCACATTAAGGATTGCTAAGCTGCAATAGGGTAAATTTTTGTTGTTGTTTAATGCAGCTTTGAGCACCGAGATCGCGGGGCAAAATAAAGTATAGTATGAAGATTATCAGTTTCCCCTAAAAGATGATAAATTTTAAAATATGCAACTTCTGGGGAAGGGGGGGGGGGGGAATTAGTTCACTATAGGACAAATTAGTTGACAATGAAATAACTAATCTTTTTTCAAAGGTACAAAAAAGAAAGTTTCACAGGCTAACGTCTGTTTCTGCTACAGACTGAATATTTGTACTGAGCATTAATTTGTCTTCTAAACAGTGAATAAACTAAGATCTAAAATAAACAAAAAACAAAAAACAAAATCCTTTGCAATTTGCCAGTTTCTACAAGAATAGAATAAAACCTTCCTTAAAGAACTGCTATATCTGCACCATTTTTAAGCTATACCCATTTTTTGTGCTAAACTAATGTCACTGCAAGCAATTATTTTGGAATAATCTGCAGAGACAGAGGGCATGTAAGAGAAGCCTGTGATATTAATGAAGGAAAAATGACATTGTATCTGTGCAAGTAATAACATTTCTTCATTTCTTCTGTAAGGATCATTACTGCTAAGTTTAATAGTTACAAAAATTTGCGAAACACGAAAAGAGCAATAGCAGCACATGTCCTATTAATGCTTTCATTAGAATATGTACAATCCAATAATTATACTACACCATTAAATCACACACATTTAATTAATTGTACTTAAAGCGGAGCTCCCCTCCACTGCCACATTTGCCACTTTTTTGGGGAAAGGGGGGGTGTGGGAACCTGGTTTTGACAGGTACCTGCTCCCACTTTTTTGTAGGATCACCATTTAGCGATCTACGTGCATTTTCTGGCCACTCCTTCTTTCTCTCGCTGCCTTCTGGAACACAAACTGGTCCCAGAAGACAGCGGGACCATTCAGAAAGCACAGCACGACTCACGCATGCGCAGTAGGAAACCTTCGGGAAGCCTTCAGAAAACTACCAGTTTCCCTTACTAACAATGCTGGCACCTGTATCCGAAGTCGATTGACAAATCGGTCCTAGGTGCAGACGTCGTGGGATCCCTGGACAGGTAAGTGTCCTTATATTAACAATCAGCAGCTACAGTAGTTGTATCTGTTGACTTTTATTTTATTTTTTTTCCAGACTGGAGCCCCTCTTTGAAGAAGACCTAATGTATAAAATTAAACATTTCCATAGGTGTTTTTTTTTAGTTTTCAGTCTGGGTCATGCTGAGGAGATTTACCCTCACTTCTTGTCCTGGAAACACAACAGGAAGTGGAAGGTAACCTCTTTTAAAACAGGAAAACCCCTTTTAAACAGTAGTCAGCACAACAGGCATTTCCGTAGGAGTAATCTACTTCACCTACTGCTCCAGTGACAACTAAAAATTCATTATCACTTTTTGCCCTGGGGACAATATTCACTAGAACAAATAGAAAGGGTCAATAACTCCAGTAGGGGGACACAAAGAGAAAAAAAAAATGACAGAGGTTGTAATACTTCCGTAATCTATTTAAGGCCTTTGAGAACTCTTGGGGCCCAGTCACATGGTTTGGTTCATTAATGTTTCATTTGAAGAAATAGGTGGCCCAGCCACAAAATATTTTCCCATTCCCCCAAAATACATTTCTTAAACTGCTGACTTTTTCCCTACTTGGCAGCATTTTAGAGGTAAAATATTTCAGTAGCAATTTAAAGTGACCCTCTGGGGGAATATGAGAAAAAACCCTGCATCTTATTCTTCTGCAAGTAACTGCCACCTGCCACTGGATCGCTGCTCTGTGAGAGATTCCTTTCTAAGTTTTGACTTTTTGTAGAAAGCACCTGCACAAGGCAAAGACTGCTCTCCTGCCCTTCTCAATACATTACTTTGGCGTGTTGATTGGCTGCTCTGGCACACAAAAACAGCAAAGATGGTGGAATTTCCCCTGCCAGCCACTCCACTGAAATATCTGTAGCAGCCACAGCTGCCTGAATACCTGAACAATGAATGCATCTGACAGGATGATTTCACTGTTTGTTTTCTAATTTTCTACCTGGCTCAGAGAATTTTTAAATTGACTCTTGTCAAAACAACAAAGCCACCCATAGCTCAAATTTCTAACCATGTATGGCTAAATTTGAGCTGAGATTCAAGCAGACAGTTTATGAGACCCTGCTGCACATTACGTTCTAAATGTATTTTTTGTGCCCCTGAAAGTCTTCCCTTGAAATACCTATAGAGAATAGATGGTGATAAGTTTTTCAGGAACAACCTGATAACCATCCAGGACTGCAAGGTTGTCACATAAATAGGAAATCTTAACTTGGAGAGAAAGAAGAGGTGCTTACAAATACCTTCTGGTGCCAAATTTATAGGTGGACAACAGTTATCACACAGGGTTTTCCAAAATATCTAGTTGCCTTTTCAGCCTACAGCTAATAGTTTGTGGTGTCTGCAGGGTGCTCATAAATTTAAAGATACCTGCAGCAGCCTTCACAGCCAAATTATGGGTTGCTTTGACAGGCAGAGCTCCCACGCTTCAATCCTTCCAATTGGCCATCACTTTGATGGACAGCCTCACTGGCCAAGAAAATTGTGCAGGACACAGGAAGGGATGAGCAACTTTTGTCACTCACTGAATATGTAAGTCAAAGGTGTGTTTAGAGGTATCTGCACATATCCCCCCCCTTATATTTACTCCAATGATTTGGACCTTTTAAGATTATGATTGAATAGGATGACAAACAACCTAATCTGGCAATAGTGACTTCATAGGTACCTTGAGCCCGCTCTACTAGACTATGATCATGCCTCATGTGAGAGACCTAACACTTATTCCTCTATATGTAGTAGGGACAGGTATTTGCGGAGATTGTAGAGGCAGTATGGGAGAACAGGAGCAGGGCTAGGGAAAACAGCAAGGATGAAGGTATCTCCAAGAAGAGACAAAGAACAGCGCCCTCTAAGTGCAGCAGGTAAACAGTTTTAATATTAAAACATTAGATATGGATACACTCATAAATGAGTAGTATATTCAGGAATGGTATGTAGTTCATCCGCTCTGACTCTGGGTGATCCCTTGCATCACTGGCTTTGTTGGGGGACCGCGATCTGTCCATCCTCCGGCCGCACTGTTGGTTCCCAGCGCTTCATGGCTGGAACGATGATCGGTGGTGCACACAGACGGCGTCTCTTCCAGGTATCCGGTCAGCGGGCGGTGCTTTGCGTTTTGGGCATTCTTCAGGCTTCACTGGTGGCCATCTTTGAGCGGGGTTATTATATACACACACACGCGCTATGCTAAATAGGCTTATGCAATGGGTAACCATGGCGACATAAAGGAAATATCAATACTACGATGTCTCGGCTAAGACACTAGATTAACTAATAAAAAGCTACTTTTGGACTAGGATACTTACACCTGACGACCAGTAAAATCATGACTTATCTGGCAATGGTATATTTATGGAAAAATAGTGGTGGTACTTTTAAAAGGATAAAAAATCAATTAGTTAATAGAAAATGTATGTAAACTAATAAAAATCAATCAATAAATAATTTATCATTCATTTTAATTAGTATTATTCAATATCAACTATATGGCCTAAATATATATATATATATATATATATATATATATATATACATACACAGTGGGGACAGAAAGTATTCAGACCCCCTCAAATTTTCATTCTTTGTTATATATAAATAAATAATTTATCATTCATTTTAATTAGTATTATTCAATATCAACTATATGGCCTAAATATATATATATATATATATATATATATATATATATATATATATATATATATATGTATATATATATATACACAGTGGGGACAGAAAGTATTCAGACCCCCTTATATTTTCATTCTTTGTTATATTGCAGCCATTTGCTAAAATCATTTAAGTTAATTTTTTTCCTCATTAGTGTACACACAGCACCCCATATTGACAGAAAAACACACAATTGTTGACATTTTTGCATATTTATTAAAAAAGGAAAACTGAAATATCACATGGTCCTAGGTATTCAGACCCTTTGCTCAGTATTTAGTAGAAGCACCCTTTTGATCTAATACAGCTATGAGTCTTTTTGGGAAAGATGCAACAAGTTTTTCACACCTGGATTTGGGGATCCTCTGCCATTTCTTCTTGCAGATCCTCTCCAGTTCTATCGAGTTGGATGGTAAACGTTGGCGGACAGACATTTTTAGGTCTCTCCAGAGATGCTCAATTGGGTTTAAGTCAGGGCTCTTGCTGGGCTCTTCAAGAACAGTCACGGAGTTGTTGTGAAGCCACTCCTTCATTATTTTAGCTGTCTGCTTAGGGTCATTGTCTTGTTGGAAGGTAAACCTTCGGCCCAGTCTGAGGTCCTGAGCACTCTGGAAAAGGTTTTCATCCAGGATATCCCTGTACTTGGCTGCATTCATCTTTCCCTCGATTGCATCCTGTCCCTGCAGCTGAAAAACACCCCCACAGCTTGATGCTGCCACCACCATGCTTCATTGTTGGGACTGTATTGGACAGGTGATGAGCAGTGCCTGGATTTATCCACACATACCGCTTAGAATTAAGGCCAAAAAGTTCTATCTTGGTCTCAGCAGACCAGAGAATCTTATTTCTCACCATCTTGGAGTCCTTCAGGTGTTTTTTTAGCAAACTCCATGCAGGCTTTCATGTGTCTTGCACTGAGGAGAGGCTTCCGTCGGGCCACTCTGCCATAAAACCCGGACTGGTGGAGGGCTGCAGTGATGGTTGACTTTCTACAACTTTCTCCCATCTCCCGACTGCATCTCTGGAGCTCAGCCACAGTGATCTTTGGGTTCTTCTTTACCTCTCTCACCAAGGCTCTTCTCCCCCGATAGCTTAGTTTGGCCGGATGGCCAGCTCTAGGAAGGGTTCTGGTCGCACCAACCGTCTTCCATTTAAGGATTATGGAGGCCACTGTGCTCTTAGGAACCTTAAGTGCAGCAGAAAGTTTCTGTAACCTTGGCCAGATCTGTGCCTTGCCACAATTCTGTCTCTGAGCTCTTCAGGCAGTTCCTTTGACCTCCTGATTCTCATTTGCTCTGTCATGCACTGTGAGCTGTAAGGGCTTTCCTAATCAAGTCCAATCAGTATAATCAAACACAGCTGGACTCAAATGAAGGTGTAGAACCATATCAAGGATGATCAGAAGAAATGGACAGCACCTGAGTTAAATATATGAATGTCACAGCAAAGGGTCTGAATACTTAGGACCATGTGATATTTCAGTTTTTCTTTTTTAATAAATCTGCAAAAATTTCAACAATTCTGTGTTTTTCTGTCAATATGGGGTGCTGTGTGTACATTAATGAGGAAAAAAATGAACTTAAATGATTTTAGCAAATGACTGCAATATAACAAAGAGTGAAAAAATTAAGGGAGTCTGAATACTTTCCGTCCCCACTGTATATAGATATATATATATATATATATATATATATATATATATATATATATATATATATATATATATCTATATACAGAGAAATACGTGCACTTGTAATATATAGAAGAAAAATATATACAATATAATATAGCAAAAATGATCATTAATTTAAATTAAAATAGGGACTTACCAATTAATAAATAGGATCCAAATTAGTGATAGAGCTGAGATATCATTTGATAAGTCTAGTATCCAACCATAATAATATAAATAATAATATAAAAATGATACCTCTACTTGTACATTAAAAATAAATTTATTAAAGATTAAAAATCAATTAATTTCGTAATGGAGTTAGTCTTTTATAACATTCAGCAGTGGGAAGTGTTTTGGGAATAGCCTCTATAACCCAAACACGTAATCCTAAGGATGGCCGTTTGTGAAATGCTTTGAAATGTCTCGGAACACTATGGGGTAGATTTACTAAGGCTGGTGCACTCAGTCTCTGGTGCAGCTGTGCATGACAGCCAATTAGCATCTAACCTCAGCTTGTTTAATTAGGCTTTGGCAATAAAACCTGGAAGCTGATTTCTATGCAGAAGTGAGCCTGATTTTGCACTCTCCAGCATTAGTAAATAAACCCCTATGTTTATCAATGCCCTTTTCTACAAGATTCCGATGTTCCTCAAACCGTTTTCGAAGTGTACGAATGGTACGACCGACGTAAAACAAGGCCACATGGGCAGGTCAAACAGTATAAAACAAAGTGCACAAAAAACGGCCTAATCGCACCGGAGAGCTCTTCAAAAAAATTGATGTTACCTGCATAGAACTAAATCTTAGCCTCTAGAGAAAAACACAATATATTTTATAATTACGTCAGCAGCTACTATAAAATATATCCAAACTAAAATAATAGCATTTTAAAGTCTAACACATCTTATGTCCTTAAATTGCCAAAGCAGCGCTCATGTCTGTCCATCCACACGTGACAAGTTTTTTTATGATTCCACATATAAGAAAAAACAGTGAAGTGCCTTCTTTAAATGAGTGAAGCTCTCATTATGGTGATCTTAGTTGTTATCACTCGTCCACTACATACCAAGAACGCCACTACGCGAGTAATACTTCCCGTAGGGTATACACTCACCAGATATTACTATTTCATGCGCCTTAAGGTAATCTTTTGTTGTCATTTCAAAAGTCATCCACTAATTCTGTTAGGATTCTATTAGGATGCAAGTATGGATGCAGCAGGATCATATAAAAAAGTAAAATTGTCCCATAGCGTAATACTGTTTTTCAAAGTTTTGTTGTAGCCAAAAGAGCCATATACATAATATACGTACTAGCTTATTAAAACAATAGAGCAGTGTAATAAGTAAATCATAGCATAGTCACCGGTCCTGCTGTAGGAAGCCGTCTGTATCAAATGAACAGTCCTGCTGATTTCTTTCTGGTGGTTCCCAGCTGACTGTGACACGCAAACGTCACTTTCGGTCATTGTGGAGATCACACACCTGCCACGTTTCTTCACTTCCGACTTCAACTGAGGGCGTGATCTCACGACGTGACAATCCGGTCTAAAATAGGATGGGATCCGTGACTCAGCCTATTAACCTTTTATGTACCGATCATTCCTCCTCTTATGCACACAACTAATGTAGTCCGGCACCAAGGGGGAAAGGAAGATTACAGGTACTGACAGCCGAGTGACGGAAACCTAACATATTTTTATTATTACAACAATATAAGAAGGCCACCATTCAGTGACAATACTAATACCATATATTGTTAAACAAATCTGCATAGACAAATAAATATATGTATCTGCCAAAACAATAATTCCCATCTACTAAATCAATAGCAAGCAGAAGAAAGACTTTTTTTAAAAATGCTAAAATTAATTAAATATACATTTTTAGTATATGCACTAATAGAAAAAATAAAAAGGATTTTAAAACGAATCTTTTAAAAAATATTTATTTATATATTTTTTGGAAAGATATTTTGCAACAAACATTCAGAAGAAAATCACTAGGAATATCCTCTGAATATTCCCTAGCAAAACATCCTCCCATTTAACCCAATTATCATAATATCAATCTATATTGAGGATGCATTACATGGACTCAAACAATCATATGTAAACAATAGAGATTTCATAGCATAAAGCTATGTTGTCACTACTCATTTAATGAGTATTACAACTCAATGTTGAACTCTTTGGGTGAAATCTGTGAGGAATATCCAATGAGTTTTAGTTTTGACAGATCCCTAATGATGTTGGAACCTCTCCAAACAGGTTTTAGGCACTCAACCCCCCAAAATTTCAGGCTTGATGGATCCTGATTATGTTTTAGTTTGAAATGTAAGGAGACGTTGTGATCTTTGAATCCAATTTTTATATTCTAAATATATTCAGCTATTCTCACCTTTAAGGGTCTTTTTGTGCGTCCTATGTACAAAAGCCCACATGGACATTCTAGTGAGTATACCACATGTGTGGTATTACAGGTGATGAATTGCCTAATGTCAAAGCTCTTGTTATTGGAGGTGGACATGAAACTCTCCAGACCTCTAATAGGTCTGGAGACTTCCCTGCAAGCTCTACACCTTCTACATGCAAAAAAAATCCCTATCCCAGAAAGAAGGAGGTCTGGTGGGAGGGTCTAATACTTTTTTTAATAACCCTATAACCGAAAGTGAGTGCCTTCCTGTAAATAAATTTGGGAACAGAAGGGAGTACAGTATTGAGCTTTTTTATCTAAGAGTAATTCATGCCAGTGTGCTTTAAAGATGGATTCCACTTCTCTAAACTGTGAAAGAAACCCCCGAAATAAAGCCCCACTCCTGACCATTATTCTGTCTTATCGGGGCTGTTTCCCTTAGACAATCCTCTCTGGGTATTGTTAGAACCTCCTCCACTATGTTGTCTAGGAACTGTGGGTTATATCCCTTAGCCTCAAACCTATCTGTCAATACTTTTGACTAGGAGATGAAGTTGTCAGTCTGGGAGCAATTTCTTTTCACTCTCATGATCTGACCCTTGGCGGTGTTCTTTAACCAGAGTGCCAGCAATGACTGTTCGGGTATTGACAGATACCGAACAGTCATTGCTGGCACGTCACTTTTGCTCCTACGGCATCTCCTAATCCATTCACCCTTTTTCTTGATTTGAATAGATTTATCAGAAATATCAATGTCAAACGTTACTATAACATTCAAGCCACTAAGAAACACAATAATGATTCTGAAAGTGACACCATCTCTTCTGGGTCCAGTATCATTATGGTGGACTCACCCAAGCCATCAGAATTGAGGGCCCTGGATCTGGAGGATCTATATACTAAGGATCCAGATGGCAATGCTGAATTACTCACTCAACAACACCTGTCCACTTCCCCACTGATTCAGCATACTAAATTCAGACCAAAATCTATATTTAATCCTACATTTGCCAAAGGTCCCTGTGTCCAAAGATGTTATCTGGTAGTTTATGCTGATATTCTTGGGTTGTGTCAACAGTTCACTATACATACATATACTCCATCAAATTTGACAGCTGCTGAATCTAAGGCCTTAAAAGAGCTCACTGATAATCGACAGTTGATTATTAGGTTAGCAGACAAAGAGGGAGGAATTGTGGTTCAAAATCGCACAGATTACCAGTCAGAATCAGTCAGGCTTCTATCAGATAAGTCTACATACAAAAAACTCCCCACTGGTCCATTGCCCAAGTTTTTGCTTGAAGCCCATGAATTGGTTAAGAGAGCAGCGGAGGAGGGTATGGTTACAAAATACAAAGCTGCATTTCTTAAACACGATTTTTATAAAAGGCAAGATTTTTATCACCTTCCCAAGATACATAAGGAACCAGTAAATCCTCCTGGCAGGCCAATCATTGCAGCCATGGAAAGCGTTACTAGCTACTTTTCAATATACATCGATAATTTTTTGCAACTTATAGTACAAAATCTCCCTTCATATATTAAGGACAGTATTCATCTACTTGATATGTTACAGCATTATTCTTGGGAGCTGACATATTGCTGGCTCTCATTAGATGTAGTTTCCCTGTATACCTCAATTCCACACACCATTGGACTACAGGCCGTACAGTACTATCTTAATGAGGATCCACTATTCAATCCACAACAAATACAGTTTTTGTTGGAAATTCTAGAATACTAGAGGATTACTGGGTTACTGGGAACATCACCACATTCTGCAAAATAATCCATATGCGTCTTACATAGTTTACTACGGATGTTACATTGATGATGTGGTCATCATTTGAGACGGTTCAGAATCATCCATTCCTGCTTTTGTACAACATTGCAACACCAATATCATGGGACTGTCATTCACCTCCCTATCTGACTGTAATAAGCTTACCTTTTTGGATTTGGAATTATTCTATCAAAACAATATCATCTGTGCACAAAATTACATAAAGCCCACCTCCGGAAACTCCTATTTACATTTTAAGAGTTGTCATCATCCCAGTTGGGTAAACAACATCCCTAGAAGTCAGTTTTGTAGACTTAAACATAACTGTACTCGTATACAAGATTATAACACCCATGGTCATGTACTTAAGACAAAATTTAAAGAACAGGGTTACCCGAATGAAATTGTTGAAGATGCTTTTCAACATTATCTCCACAAAGACATTAGGAGTGGTAGAGATGCCAAACCTGTTAACAGCTCCCAATCTCTTTGATTCATCACACAATTCCATAACAAATTTAGGAAAATGGAAAAGATCTATGTAAGACACTGGCCTATATTGAGGGAGGATCCCCATCTTAAATCTATAGTCAGCGATCAACCTCTCGTCACGTACAGACGCTCTAAAAAAATCAAAGCCCAAATAGCCCCCAGCAAAATTAAAACACCACGCCCCACCACTAGTGCCCCATTAACCTTTTTCAATATTAAGGGGATATACCAGTGTAAAAAAACCCTATGTCTCATATGCGCTCATGTGACACATAGGCAGAAAATTTTTGTGCAAAGGTAAACAGTATACAATATCGGATTTTTTTACATGTTCTTCTGAATAAGTAGTATACTGTTTTACCTGCCCATGCGGCCTGCATTACGTGGGTCGTACCATTCGTACACTTTGAAAACAAGTACAAATTTGCACGAACTTTAGAACCCCATTGACGTCTATGGGACTCGAACGTTCGAAATCAAAAGTGCTAATTTTAAAGGCTAATTTGCATGGTATTGTCCTAAAAAGGGTTTGGGGACCCGGGTCCTGCCCCAGGGGACATGTATCAATGCAAAAAAAACTTTTAAAAACGTTTGTTTTTTCAGGAGCAGTGATTTTAATGATGCTTAAAGTAAAAAAAAAAAAAGTGAAATATTCCTTTAAATATCGTACCTGGGGGGTGTTTATAATATGCCTGTAAAGTGGCGCGTGTTTCCCGTGCTTAGAACAGTCCCTGCACAAAATGTAATTTTTAAAGGAACAAAAGTCATTTAAAACTGCTTGCGGCTTTAATGTAATGTCGGGTCCTGGCAATATGGATGAAAATCAGTGAGACAAACGGCATGGGTACCCCCCAGTCCATTACCAGGCCCTTTGGGTCTTGCATGGATATTAAGGGGAACCCTGCACCCCAATTAAAAAAGGAAACAGCAGTATACAGGCTCTGAACAGCAGTATACAGGCGGTGCAAACAAGACAGGGACTGTAGGTTTGTTGTTAAGTAGAATCTGTTTGTAATTTTGAACTGGTACATTTTTAACGTGTTTAGCTCCAGCCAAAAATCTATTTTAAGCTTTTTGGAAAACATAGGGAAGGGTTATCACCCCTGTGACATTTGTTTTGCTGTCTGTGCTCCTCTTTAGAAGATTTCACCTCACTTTTTGTCCCAATGACAAATGTTTTTTGAAAATTTGTTTTTTTTGTGAAACAAGGATTGGTGATAAAGCATCAGTGGAAAGGAGAAATGTTTTTCCCATATTAACTCTTACAGGAGAGAATTTCCCTTCCTAGGGGTAGATTTCATCTCACTTCCTATTGTCTCCTTCCGTTTGCAAGTAGGAGTCGTTTGTAAGTTGGATGTTTGAAAGAAGGGGCCTGCCCTATATACTCAGCAGAAATTTGGGCCTTAGGTGTTGTTGTGGGCACAACACTGTAAGCCCTCACAGGGCCCTGCTGTGAAATATTAGATCAAGAATTGTAATTACATGCCCCTGTTAAACAGGGGCTGAAAAATTGGGCCTTTGGTGGTGGTGGTGGTGCTGGTGCCAAAACACTGTAAGTCCTCACTTGCTCTTGGTGGGCGCAGAAACAGGCCCTGCTGTGAAATATTAGATCAAGAATTGTAATTACATGCCCCTGTTGAACAGGGGCTGAAAAATTGAACCTTAGGCACTGGTGCTGGTGCCACAATACTGCAACCCCTCACAGATACTCTAGTGGGAACGCAGGAACGAACTCTGCTGCAAAGTATTGCATCAAAAATTGTAATTACACGCTCCTGTTAAACAGGGGCTGAAAAATTGGGCCTTAGGCACTGGTGCTGGTGCCACAACACTGTAACCCCTCACAGATACTCTAGTTGGAACGCAGGAACGAGCCCTGCTGCAAAGTATTGCATCAAAAATTGTAATTACACTCCCCTATTAAACAGGGGCTGAAAAATTAGGCCTTAGGCACTGGTGGCGGCGCCCAGAACCAAAAATGTTCTTACAAGCTATCAGCGTGATCATTGAGGAGGAAAAGGATAATTACTCAGGATAGTCACTCAGCATCAGCATAAGCAGTCTTTGAAGGGATCTGAGATTTCAAAAAAAATTATTCGGTTACATCGGTCGTGATCCAAGACTGATTCATTTTTATGAAGGTCAGTCGATCGACCGAGTCGGTGGACAGACGCACCCTGTGATCGGTTACAAAGCCTCCAGCAGCACTGAATGTGCGTTCCGAAAGAACGCTGGATGCAGGACAGGCCAGTAGCTCAATTGCATACTGTGCAAGCTCTGGCCAGTGATCCATCCTCAAGACCCAGTAACCCAGAGGATTTTCTGTGGGAAAGGTGTCCAAGTCAGATCTTGCCCCTAGGTATTCCTGCACCATGTAAAACAGACGCTGGCGATGGTTGCTGGAACCGATCATACCTTGGGGCTGCGGACTAAAAAATTGTCTGAACGCACCGGTCAGACGGCCTCCTTCTCCACCACTCCTTCTTTGACTGACCGAAGCCCTAGCAACATGTTGTCCAGAAACAGGAGTTTGTAACCTCCCAGTCTCTGGGAACGCGTTGCACAGACCTTTCTGCAAGGCTTCCCGAAGATGTTTCATCCTCTGCTCCCTCTGCGACGCAAGATAATGTCCGCAACCTTACCCTTGTAACATGGATCAAGGAGCGTTGCCAGCCAGTATTGGTCCTTCTCCTTGATACCACGAATACGAGGATCCTTATGTAGGCTTTGCAGGATCAGGAAGGCCATGCAGCGTAGGTTTGCTGAGGCGGTCCGGAGTCCTCTGGGTCACTAAGGACGACATGGTCCGCAGCCACCTCCTCCCAGCCACATACAAGTCCATGTGTTTCTTGGGACTGATCCCTTAAAGACTGCTGCTGATGCTGAGTGCCAGGCTCCACCTCCATACTGACATAATCCTCCTCCTTGTCCTCTTTCTGTGTGATCAGCGGGCACGCAGGAACACTGTCTGGATAAAGGGGGCCTTGAGAGCTAAGGAAGTCCTCCTCTTCCTGCCTCTGTTCTGCCTCAAGTGCCCTGTCCATTATTCCACGCAGTGTGTGCTCCAACAGGTGGACAAGGGGAACAGTGTCACCGATGCATGCAATGTCACTGCTCACCATCCTCGTGGCCTCCTCAAATGGTGACAGGACAGTGCATGCATCCCTGATTATGGCCCACTGGCATGGGAAAAAAAAACAAGCTCCCCTGACCCTGTCCTGGTGCCATAGTCACACAGGTACTCATTGATGGCCCTCTGCTGCATGTGCAGCCGCTGCAGCATGGCCAACGTTGAGTTCCACCTGGTGGGCATGTCACAGATTAGGCGGTTCTTGAGCAGGTTAAACTCCTTTTGGAGCTCTGCCAGCCGAGCACTGGCATTATATGACCGGCGGAAATGCACACAGACTTTCCTGGCCTGCCTCAGGACATCCTGTAAGCCTGGGTACCTGCCCAAGAACCGCTGCACCACCAAGTTAAGGACGTGAGCCAAACAGGGCACATGGTTCATTTGTCCCTGTCGGAGGGCAGAGAGGAGGTTGGTGCCTTTGTCGCAAACCACCATTCCTGCCTTAAGTTGGTGTGGTGTCAACCACCTCTGAACCTGCACCTGCAGAGCTGACAGAACCTCTGCCCCAGTGTGGCTCCTGTCCCCCAAGCACACCAGCTCAAGCACCGCATGGCATCTTTTGGCCTGCATACTTGCGTAGCCCCTTGAACGGCTACGGAGCACTGCTGGTTCCGAAGACAAAGCACAGGAAAAGGCCATGGAGGAAGAAGAAGAGGAGGGGGTGGAGGAGAGAGGTGTGTCACAATCATTAGTAGTGGCATTTTGGAGGCGTGGTGGTGGAACAACCTCCAACACTACTGCACCTTGTCCTGCATCCTTCCCAGCTGCCAGCAGAGTCACCCAATGTGCGGTGAAACTTAGGTAACATCCCTGTTAATGCCTGCTGGACCATGAGTCAGCGGTAAGCACTCATGGTATGCACCTTACCGCTGACCGCCCTGTCCAGCGAGGCATAGACATTGCCTTCCACATGCCGGTAGAGAGCTGGAATCGCCTTCCATGAGTAAAAGGGGCATTTGGGTACCTGCCGCTGAGGAACCGCACATTCCACAAACTCACGGAAGGGGGCAGAGTCTACCAACTGAAAAGGTAGCAGTTGAAGTGCTAGCAATTTTGCCAAGCTAGCATTCAACCGCTGGGCATGTGGATGGCTGGGAGCGAACTTCTTTCAGCGGTGCAGCAGCTGGGGCAGGGAAATTTGCCTGGTACAATCTGACGTCGGTGTACCGAAAGCAGATTGTCCACAAGTACTTGAGGATGAGGATGCACCGTCTCCACGACCAGCACTGCTGCCTCTAGACACAGAGCCTGCTTGCCCTTTTTTATTGGCTTGTGACTGTCTGCCTCTCCTTGTTGGCCTTCCAGACATACTAATGGCCTGTAGCTGCACTAAGCTGGGATATATATATATATGATATATATATATATATATATATATATATATATATACTGATACTGCAGCTAGCAAAATCAACTGCCTGCCTGTAGTATGAGAACACCACCAACCTTCTACAGGTAGCTTTAGCTGAACACTGTGCAGACCTCGCAAAAAACTAACTTGTAGCTTATTTAGCTTCCTGCGGTAGTGATAGGATCAGGAAAACACCACCAAACTTCTACAGGTAGCTTTAGGTGAACCTTGTGCAGAGCTTGCAAAAAACTAACTTGTAGCTTATTTAGCTGCCTGCGATAGTGATAGGGTCAGGAAAACACCACCAACCTTCTACAGGTAGCTTTAAGTGAACACTGTGCAGAGCTCGCAAAAACTAACTTGTAGCTTATTTAGCTGCCTGCGGTAGTGATAGGATCAGGAAAACACCACCAAACTTCTACAGGTAACTTTAGGAGAACACTGTGCAGAGCTTGCAAAAAGCTAACTTGTAGCTTATTTAGCTGCCTGCGGTAGTGATATGATAAGGAAAACACCACCAACCTTCTACAGATAGCTTTAGGTGAACACTGTGCAGAGTTCGCAAAAAACTAACTTGTAGCTTATTCAGCTGCCTACGGTAGTGATAGGATCAGGAAAACACCACCAACCTTCTACAGGTAGCTTTAGGTGATCACTGTGCAGAGCTCGCAAAAAACTAACTTGTAGCTTATTTAGCTGCCTGCGGTAGTGATAGGATCAGGAAAACACCACCAACCTTATACAGGTAGTTTTAGCTGAACACTGTGCAGAGCTCACAAAAAAATAACTTGTAGCTTATTTAGCTGCCTGCGGTAGTGATAGGATCAGGAAAACACCACCAACCTTCTACAGGTAGCTTTAGCTGAACACTGTGCAGAGCTCGCAAAAAAATAACTTGTAGCTTATTTAGCTGCCTGCAGTAGTGATAGGATCAGGAAAACACCACCAACCTTCTACAGGTAGCTTTAGGTAAACACTGTGCAGAGCTCACAAAAAAATAACTTGTAGCTTATTTAGCTGCCTGCGGTAGTGATAGGATCAGGAAAACACCACCAACCTTCTACAGGTAGCTTTAGGTGAACACTGAGCACAGCTTGCAAAAAAACTAATTTGTAGCTTATTTAGCTGCCTGCGGTAGTGATAGGATCAGGAAAACACCACCAACCTTCTACAGGTAGCTTTAGGTGAACACTGTGCAGAGCTCGCAAAAAAATAACTTGTAGCTTATTTAGCTGCCTGCGGTAGTGATAGGATCAGGAAAACACCACCAACCTTCTACAGGTAGCTTTAGCTGAACACTGTGCAGAGCTCGCAAAAAAGTAACTTGTAGCTTATTTAGCTGCCTGTGGTATTGATAGGATCAGGAAAACACCACTAACCTTCGATAGGTAGCTTTAGCTGAACACTGTGCAGAGCTTGCAAAAACTAACTAGTAGCTTATTTAGCTGCCTGCGGTAGTGATAGGATCAGGAAAACACCACCAACCTTCTACAGGTAGCTTTAGGTGAACACTGTGCAGAGCTCGCAAAAAACTAACTTGTAGCTTATTTAGCTGCCTGCGGTAGTGATAGGATCAGGAAAACACCACCAACCTTCTACAGGTAGCTTTAGCTGAACACTGTGCAGTGCTCGCAAAAAAATAACTTGTAGCTTATTTAGCTGCCTGCGGTAGTGATAGGATCAGGAAAACACCACCAACCCTCTACAGGTAGCTTTAGCTGAACACTGTGCAGAGCTCGCACTACACTAACTTGTAGTTTTAGCTGAACGCTGTGAGGAGGACGCACTACACTAACTTGTAGCTTTAGCTGAACACTGTGAGGTGGACGCACTACCCTAACTTGTAGTTTTAGCTAAACACTGTGCAGAGGTCACACTAAACTAACTTGTAGCTTTCACTGAACACTGTGAGGAGGACGCACTACACTAACTGTAAATAGTCTAGCTGCCTGACTGTGGTACTAAAAGGATCAAAAGAACACCAGCAATTTTCTTCAGGTAGCTGTAAATACTGTAACAAGACAAGCCTGCCTGTCAGTAGGAAGATAACAGGAACGGATCTAGCTAAACTGAATACAGTGTATATATACAACACCTGGGATGCATATATATACACAATACACTGTAAGTGCAGCTAACTCACTGACTGTCCTGCCTAATCTATCTAACTTAAATCGAATGACACTGTCTCTCTGTCTATCCATCTATCTCAACGCCCAAACACACACTACACAGGCCTGCCGTGCAGGCGGCCTTATATAGTGTGGGGCGTGTACTAAATACCCTGAGCCATAATTGGCCAAAGCCTCCTTGGGTTTTGCCAATTACGGCTCTCTGTTAAGATGGTGCTGTGATTGGCCAAGCATGCGGGTCATAGTGCATGCTTGGTCAATCATCAGCCAGCAATGCACTGCGAAGCCGCAGTGAATTATGGGCGGTGATGCACCACACTAATTTGGGGCGAACGGCCCATATCGTTCGCAATTCGACGAACGGTCGAACAGACGATGTTCGAGTCGAACATGGGTTCGACTCGAACACAAAGCTCATCCCTACTTCCCACCACTGAACGTTATAAAAGACTATGCGAGAGAGAAAATTATTGGATTTATTCCTTGGATTCCTTATCGCCCGGAGGCCTTAATGAAGGCATTGAAATTAATACTTTATTATAATAACAAATTAATACTTTATTATGAGACAACATCTTCTTTCTTAAAAAGTATATTAACAATAATAATAGTTTTTTGAATATCCCCATATGACGCTTGTGCTGCTCCTGTGCTGCTCTTAGGTCAATTCTTAGCATTTCTAATAGGTTTCAATCTAAAATATATATATTTTTTTAAAATGTATCTATTACTAAATTAATTGATTTTTAATCTTTATTAAATTAATTAGTTTTTATTTAACCTCTTACGGACCGCCCGCCGCAGTTTTACGCCGGCTGTTTGAAGGAGGATATCGTTGTTATAGCAGCAGCTAGCTGCCATAACCCTGGTATCTCCTTCTTCAGCGGGCGGTCCGCTACAAGATAAAAGTGGTCTCTGCGGCGGATTCACCGCGAGATCACTTTTAATGGTGGCAGGAGAGGGGCGAAGGCGATTGTGTCCGGTCACTAGCTGGATATGGAGATAAGTGAGGGGAAGATGGCCCCTACCCATCTTCATACAATTGCTGGGCGGAAGCGATGTCAAAACGTTACTTCCGCCCACAGCTCTTAAAGGGCCATTTTTTTTAAATGATTTTTTTAAATGACAATTTCCTTGTAATAGGAATAAAAGTGACCTTTTTTTAAAAAAAAAACAGTGTAAAAATAAAAAATAAAAGGTAAAATAAATAAGAAAAAAAATTTTTTTTAAACGCGCCCCGTCCCGACGAGCTTGTGTGCAGAAGCGAACACATACGTGAGTAGCACCCACATATGAAAACAGTGTTCAAACCATACATGTGAGGTATCGCTGCAATTGGTAGAGCGAGAGCAATAATTCTAGCCCTGGACCTCCTCTGTAACTTAAAACATGCAACCTGTAGAATTTTTTAAACAGAGATTTTTAAGTATAAAAGTTTGTCGCCATTCTACAAGCGGGCGCAATTTTGAAGCGTGACATGTTGGGTATCAATTTACTCGGCGTAACATTATCTTTCACGATATAAAAAAAAATGGGCTAACTTTACTGTTGTCTTATATTTTAATTCAAAAAGTGTATTTTTTCCCCCAAAAAAGTGCGCTTTTAAGACCGCTTCGCAAATATGGTGTGACAGAAAGTGTTGCAAAGACCGCCATTTTATTCTCTAGGGTGTTAGAAAAAAATGTATAATGTTTGGGGGTTCTAAGTAATTTAACTTTTTAACTTTGTAAACAACAAATCTCAGAAAGAGGCTCGGTTCTTAAGTGGTTAATGTACAAGTAGAGGTATCATTTTTATATTAGTATTTATATTATTATGGTTGGATGCTAGACTCATAAAAATATCTCAGTTCTATCACTAATTTGGATCCTATTTATTAATTAATTGGTAAATCCCTATTTAACACAGGAATCAGTGCATTTGTATAGCACTGATTGCTGTATAAATGACAATGGTCCCAAAAATGTGTCAAAAATGTCCGATGTGTCCGCCATAATGTCGCAATCATGATAAAAATTGCTGATCGCCGCCATTACTAGTAAAAAAAAAATTAATAATAAAAATGCCATAAAACTATCCCCTATTTTGTAAACGCTATAACTTTTGCGCAAACCAATCAATAAATGCTTATTGCAATTTTTTTTTACCAAAAATATGTAGAATACGTATCGGCCTAAAATAAGGAAAAAAAATGTTTTTTTAAATATTTTTTGGGGATATTTATTATAGCAAAAAGTAAAAAATAATGAGTTTTTTTTCAAAATTGTCGCTATTTTTTTGTTTAGAGTGCAAAAAATAAAAACCGCAGAGGCGATCAAATACCATCAAAAGAAGGCTCTATTTGGGGGGAAAAAGGATGTCAATTTTGTTTGGGAGCCACGTTGCAATTGTCAGTTAAAGCGATGCCGTGCAAATCGCAAAAAGTGCTCTGGTCAGGAAGGGGGTAAATTGGGGCTGAAATGGTTAATGATAATTTTTGCCATATTATATTGTATACATATTTTTCTTCTATATATAACAAATCATGTACAAGTGCACTTATTCCTCCATATGCATATATATACATGTCAAAATATAACCCAAATATTTAGGCCATATAGTTGGTATTGATTAATACTAATAAAACTAATGATCAATTATTGATCAATTATTTATTGATTTTTATTAGTTTACATACATTTTCTATTAACTATTTGATTGTTTATAATTTTAAAAGTATCACCACTATTCCATAGTTATACCATTGCCAGATAAGTCATGATTCTACTGGTCATCAGGTGTAAGTATCCTAGTCCAAAAGTAGCTTTTTATTAGTTAATCTAGTGTCTTAGCCGAGACATTGTAGTATTGTTATTGTCTTTATGTCGCCATGGTTACCCGTTGCGCAAGTCTATTTAGCCTAGCGCGTGTGTGTATATAATAACCACACTCAAAGATGGCCGCTAATGAAGCCTGAAGAAGGAGCACGCATGCCCTGAACGCGAAGCACCACCCGCTGCCCTGATACCTGGGAGTGACGCCGTCTTTGTGCACCGCCGATCATCATTCCAGCCATCCGGAAGCGCTGCGAACCAACAGTGCGGCCAGAGGACAGCCAGATCGCAGACCCCCAACCCCCAACAAAGCCAGTTAAGCAAGGGATCACCCGGAGTCAGATTGGATGAACTACATACCATAGAGGTGTATACATGTAGCGCTAAAATGTTTGGGTTGATTAACACAACCCTGCCATTGACATAGAAAAATGAATCAAAAAATCTTAGTAGATCAAATTAGGTAAATCAACAAACCATAGTGACTAAACAAATATACATGAATTATAGAAATACCACATGTGATATATACCATATAAGTGGCTGAAAACTAAAAAAATAAATCAATAATTGGTGCAAAATAAATAAATGAATAAGTCCGTGAAGTCCTTAGAAATCCACGATGTGCAATGAGTAATTGAAAGTCCACAATATATAGTGAATAGATTGAAGGTCTTGATCACCGCATAAGTATCCGATGTGGTGGATGAAAACTAAAAACACCAGTGTGATTAAGCCACCACCGAGGTAGATGTAGGCTTAGCGGATGGTTTGAACTTAGAAGAGCTGTGAGTCAAACAGGCTTATGTTGTCAGCCGACAACCAGGATGGAACCTTGGGGATCCTCCATGATTGGAACCCGGAATGTCCTAGAACCTCATGAGAAATCCGTCTCCATACTGGGGTTAGCTTAAACAGCTGCCAGACAAGCACTCCATCCCAGGACATCCCTCCTGGTGTGTCAGTTAGCAGGCAACGCATTTGCGGAGCATGTGCTCCTTCTTCAGGCCTGGCAGGGGCCATTTTGGTTGAAGGCGTATATACTGTGGTGCTAAAAACTCCTGGGTCCTAGTAATCAAATGTAACTCAGGGTCTTATATCATATATATGGGGGGGGGGGGGCACCTCAGTCATAGCATTTGGAATGTTAAATAGAAATAAACATAAACATAACAATTAAATAATGAGCACATAAAAAACACATACACAGTCCACGCTATTATACAGGAAGAGTAGCTAAATCATAGAAGCAAGAAACAGGCATAGTAGGATATTGCTGCATTACTGGATATGCTTAAGCATAGGGAAACAATGGAAGTAAACATGGTGATCAAATGTATAGGAATGGGACATGACATATTTGGCGTTAAATGAGACAGTGGAGAGGACATGGAGTGAAAAATAGAGATAAAAATATGTGAAAATATGAAAATCAAAATATGAAAATGAAAATAAAAATAAAAATAATAATAAAAATAAAAATAATAATACAAATAAAAATACTAATAAAGGGGAAAGAATATAAGCACACTTGTATTTGTTAGAATGATGGAATGATGTAACTACAACTAATTTTCAACTAAAGTACTTACTTTGGTTGTTGCAGGGTCCAGGGTAGGATAGGATATATGGACTAGGAGGCGGGGAGAAAAAGAGAGGGGCCCTGAATGAGAAAAATTATAATCGTTAACGAAACATTAAAACAGTTGGAAACATTTTTTTTTTAACAAAATATATCTTGTACTGGATATCACTGTTAGGATTGTGCAACCGGCGGAAGGAAAGAAGGGAGGGGGGAAGGGGGAAAAAAATCGGAGGGGCAATGTAAAAAGGGGTAAAGGAAGGGGGGTTGTGGATGGAGGGGTTAGATTGGGATTTTAATTAGTAGGAAGGGGAAGGAGGGGAAGGGGGAGGGGAAAAGGCAAAGAGAAAGGAGGAGGGGAAGGAGGGTAGGGAAAAATAGGGGGGCTGATCAGATCAGATTGTTGACCTCTATTTCCTCATTGAGGCCCGCGGGTGGGAGGGAGTTCAAAGTGTATATCCAATATGTTTCCGTCTGGCAAAGATGCTTGAAGTGCTCAGCCAGCGGGAACGTACCAGGAACGGACTCTATGACCCACACCTGGAGGCCCGTGGAGGATTGGCCATGATGCTTTAGAAAATGTCGGGGCACGCTGTGCTTGTTGTCTACTCCCTCTACAAAATGGCGAAGTTCACCGAACCTCTTCCTGAGCATACGTATGGTCCTCCCAAAATAGTGTAGGCCACACGGACAAATGAGACAATAGACAACAAACTCTGTAGAGCAGTTGAAAAAAATGGAAATCTGGTAAGTTTTTCCTTTAGTCAAATTCTTTTTGGCCATGGTTCACGTGTTAACATGTCAAACACAGTGCCTTACGGCACTGCTACATGCCAACCAGAGGGATAAGGCACAGGGTTCGTGTGGAGGCCAGGGGCTGGGATTCGTACTTGCTAGGAGCTATACGATTTTTAATGTTCCTAGCTTTCCTATAAGAAAAGAGGGAAGGGAGGGAAGGGAAAAGGGAGGGGGGGAGAGAGGGGGGGGCGGGGGTTGGGGGGGAGGGGAGAGGAAAGGAGGGGCAGGAAAGAAGGAAGGGACTATGAGGATCAATAAATAAGCGAGACCTGATGCTTCCATTTGTGTGGAAAGCAGGTCAACCTTAAAAGAAGTTGCACACAGGTGTTTAGAGCTGACACTTACCCCTACAGTATTAATCAATTGAAGAGCGAATGGGTTGAAGTAAAGGAGGACAATATAGTAAAGATCATATACTAAAGCGGTTGAAACAAGCCAGGCGCTATTAAGTTAACAATGAGAGCCCCCCAGGGCTGGAACCATTGATGTATGAAGAAGAGAAAGTGGTCACCGCAGCAACTGTAATCAAAGTTTATCGAAATTAGCATCCACAATAGTACAGAGAGATTTGCCCACAAACAAAAGGGGAACAGCAGAGGTAACACACTGGGGTAAAAATTACCAAAGCATAGATGATATAAATGATAATTACCAGGCAGTATCACATTAGGGGATATTGATCCCGAATCAGAGAAATAAAATATCAAGTAACAATGGATAAGCCTACATTAACGCTGTAGGCAGCCCTGCATGGGGAGGTAACAGTGAGCAAACCTGGCATGGACCGGAGGAAAAGCATACAGAGGGAAAGGCCGACTAGGAACGGGGGAGAGGGAGGGAGGGGGGGGAAAGGAAGGAGGGCGAGACTTACCCAGAGTGATAAACTTCAACTAGCGCGGGATCGAGAGGCTGTAGGCTCACACAGCGGCCGTATCTGGCCGCTATAAGAGCACCCCAACCCGGAAGTCAGGGACAGCGTAACAGGGGCGGTCCCTGACGTCACCGGGTCTGCTCGCCCGCACTGCGCAGGTGCACAGTGTGTGCTACTGCGCAAGCGCGCGCTCCTGTCAAAGGGAATCGGATTCCCAAACAAGGAGACGCAAGCAGCCCGGGGCTGCCAGGGCGAGCATGTGTCCGCCGCACAGGAGAAGGATCGAGACAGAACACAACCAACAAAGTCTGATAACGGGGGGAGGGAGCCTGACCTTGAACAGCAATACAAATAACAGCATTATAAAACATAATGAAATAAAATAAAAAAGAGACATAATACATTGGTTATAGGTGAAATTGTAAGGGTATCAGTCACCCACAGCTTAAAGGATAGACCTTAGGCAGACAGGGCCAAATCACTGATGCTAGAACCCAATAGTGACAAAATAGAGGGGAGGAAGGGAAGGGGGGGGAGGGGGGAGGGGGAGAGGGGGGGAAGGGATGGGAAGAGGGAGGGAACCAGAGGGGAGGGGGGGAGGGAAAGAAGGGGGGGGAAGGGGGGGATAGGTGAGAAGGAGACAGGGGGGGGGAAGGGGGGGAAAAGGGAGGGGAGGGACAAGGATGGAAAATTGGGGAAGGAAGGAAAAGCAGGGGGGGGGGAGGAAGAGGGGAGAGGGGAGGGGGGGGAGGGGGGGAGGGAAAGGAAGACAGTATAGGACAAGATCTCATAAGAAGGCCCTATAGGACACTGACTCGTTTAAGCCGGGCGGGATGGTGGCGTTGAGTCGCTCGATCCAGAGGGATTCCCTCTGGAGTATCGAGCGATCCCAATCGCCACCCCTGGGACTGGGTTGAACCACCTCTAGTACCAGAAATTTGGCCACGGAATTGTCGAATTTATGATATAGGCCAATGTGTCGGCCGATGGTAGTCAGTTTGCCGTTTTCTGAGTCATAGAGGTGGTCACCGATTCTCTGCCTAAGTTCCCGAATAGTTTTGCCCACATAGAAGGCTTTGCACACACACTTCATGAGATAGATAACCCCCTTTGTAGCACAGTTAGCAAAAGTCCGTGGAACCAGAATTTCCCCATTGGGTAGGACTACAGTTCGGCTTTCGTGGACCCAAGGGCACCGGGGACATTCCCCACATTGAAATGTGCCGTTGGGGGCCACTCCTCACAGGTTTAGTGGGATTGTAATGGCTGGCGGTTAGTTTATCACGTAGTGATCGAGCTCTGCGGAAGACCACTTCCGGTGTGTGTCTGACATATTTAGTGAGTGTATGATGTTCAGCCAAGAGGTGCCAATGTTTGGCTAAGATGTTGCGAAGTACGTTGTGGTGTGCAGAATAGGTAGTGATGAATCTTACAGTTTCTGTGGAGAGAGACGGTTTCCTGTCTTTGAAAAGGAGAGAAGTCCGTGAACGTGACAAGGACTTATTATATGCTTTGCGCAGGGTGGTAGAGGAGTAACCTCGTCGTAGAAGGCGGTCGCGCAGTGCTTTGGCCTGGCGTATAAAGTCGCTGTCGTGTGTGCAATTCCTGCGTAGTCGTAGGTATTGGGCATAGGGTATGCTCTGTACCAGGGAGTTTGGGTGAGCACTCGTGGCGAACAATAGGGTGTTCCCTGCAGTGGGTTTTCTATAAAGGTCAGTTCCTAAGGTCCCATCCGGTTGTTTGATGATTAGTAGATCCAAGAAGGGGATTTGTTCAGTCTCGATTTTGAAAGTAAATTTGAGATTTAGATCGTTGTTATCAAGTTGACGTAGAAATTGTAAAAGTTTGTCCCTAGGACCCGACCAAACCATAAACAGGTCATCAATAAAGCGATACCATAGAAGGATATCGTTTAGAAACTCCGTGTATTGGTCATGAGTGTGAACCTGTCGCTCCCAGCCACCTAGATATAAGTTTGCATATGCTGGGGCGCAAGACGTCCCCATTGCAACACCCTGTATTTGTAGAAATAGTTGATCATTAAAGGTGAAGTAATTCTTGGTTAAAATGAAATACAGTAGTGTCAGTACAAACTGGTTAAGGGGCCAGGTCGTTGTATCTTGTTCAGCTAAGAAGGATCCAGCCGTCCGTACGCCCTGCTCGTGGGGGATACTGGAGTAAAGGGCCTCAATATCAACAGCCACGAGCAGGGCATCCGGAGGGATCTGGATACCCTCAAGATGCTGCAACAGGTCGGTAGTGTCTCTAATATAGGACGGGAGACTGCGGGCATTAAAAAAGCGTCAACAAATTTACTCACATTGTCTGTTAAAGAACCTATCCCCGATACTATGGGTCTTCCTGGAGGGCAATGCACATCTTTATGAGTCTTGGGTAAGGAGTAGAAGGTGGGGGTACGGGGAAATTTGGGGACCAGGAACTCCAAGGTATCTTTGTCTATGAGGCCTGAGAAGTAGGCCTCAGTGCAAAGAGCCTGGAGTTCCTGTGCAAAGGAGGATACGTATGTGGCGGAAATAGGTCTATACCAGTGTTTGTTGTTCAGAATGGCAAGGCACATAGATTGGTATTGATAGTTGGTCATAAGGACAATATTCCCACCCCTGTCTGATTGCTTAATCACGACATCGGGACGTTACTGCAAGGACCGAAGGGCTCGAATTTGACTAGGGTCAAGGTTTGGGGAGAATTCAGGCCATTTTTGTTTCTTAAGGTCACTGATTGTGGCTCGCAGGAAGGCCCATATCTCGGGGCAAATATTCAGATCGGGGAACCTGCGAGATCGTAGACGGAGGGGTTTGGACAAACATCCTTGCCCAAACCCTTCCGTCTACGATCTCGCCAGCCATTACAATCCCACTAAACCTGTGAGGAGTGGCCCCAACGGCACATTTCAATGTGGGGAATGTCCCCGGTGCCCTTGGGTCCACGAAAGCAGAACTGTAGTCCTACCCAACGGGGAAATTCTGGTTCCACGGACTTTTGCTAACTGTGCTACAAAGGGGGTTATCTATCTCATGAAGTGTGTGTGCAAAGCCTTCTATGTGGGCAAAACTATTCGGGAACTTAGGCAGAGAATCGGTGACCACCTCTATGACTCAGAAACTGGCAAACTGACTACCATCGGCTGACACATCGGCCTATATCATAGATTCGACAATTCCGTGGCCAAATTTCTGGTACTAGAGGTGGTTCAACCCAGTCCCAGGGGTGGCGATTGGGATCGCTCGATACTCCAGAGGGAATCCCTCTGGATCGAGCGACTCAACGCCACCATCCCGCCCAGCTTAAACGAGTCAGTGTCCTATAGGGCCTTCTTATGAGATCTTGTCCTATACTGTCTTCCTTTCCCTCCCCCTCCCCCCTCCCCTCTCCCCCCCCCTGCTTTTCCTTCCTTCCCCAATTTTCCATCCTTGTCCCTCCCCTCCCTTCCCCCCCTTTCCCCCCCTGTCTCCTTCTCACCTATCCCCCCCCTTTTTTCCCCCCTTCCCCCCCTTCTTTCCCTCCCCCCCTCCCCTCTGGTTCCCTCCGTCTTCCCATCCCTTCCCCCCCCTCTCCCCCTCCCCCTTGCTTTCATTCACCCCCCTCCCCCCCCTTCCCTTCCTCCCCTCTATTCTGTCACTATTGGGTTCTAGCATCAGTGATTTGGCCCTGTCTGCCTAAGGTCTATCCTTTAAGCTGTGGGTGACTGATACCCTTACAATTTCACCTATAACCAATGTATTATGTCTCTTTTTTATTTTATTTCATTATGTTTTATAATGCTGTTATTTGTATTGCTGTTCAAGGTCAGGCTCCCTCCCCCCGTTATCAGACTTTGTTGGTTGTGTTCTGTCTCGATCCTTCTCCTGTGCGGCGGACACATGCTCGCCCTGGCAGCCCCCGGGCTGCTTGCGTCTCCTTGTTTGGGAATCCGATTCCCTTTGACAGGAGCGCGCGCTTGCGCAGTAGCACACACTGTGCACCTGCGCAGTGCGGGCGAGCAGACCCGGTGACGTCAGGGACCGCCCCTGTTACGCTGTCCCTGACTTCCGGGTTGGGGTGCTCTTATAGCGGCCGGATACGGCCGCTGTGTGAGCCTACAGCCTCTCGATCTCGCGCTAGTTGAAGTTTATCACTCTGGGTAAGTCTCGCCCTCCCTCCTTCCCCCCCCTCCCTCTCCCCCGTTCCTAGTCGGCCTTTCCCTCTGTATGCTTTTCCTTCGGTCCATGCCAGGTTTGCTCACTGTTACCTCCCCATGCAGGGCTGCCTACAGCGTTAATGTAGGCTTATCCATTGTTACTTGATATTTTATTTCTCTGATTCGGGATCAATATCCCCTAATGTGATACTGCCTGGTAATTATCATTTATATCATCTATGCTTTGGTAATTTTTACCCCAGTGTGTTACCTCTGCTGTTCCCCTTTTGTTTGTGGGCAAATCTCTCTGTACTATTGTGGATGCTAATTTCGATAAACTTTGATTACAGTTGCTGCGGTGACCACTTTCTTCTGCATACATCAATGGTTCCAGCCCTGGGGGGCTCTCATTGTTAACTTAATAGCGCCTGGCTTGTTTCAACCGCTTTATTATATGATCTTTACTATATTGTCCTCCTTTACTTCAACCCATTCGCTCTTCAATTGATTAATACTGTAGGGGTAAGTGTCAGCTCTAAACACCTGTGTGCAAATTCTTTTAAGGTTGACCTGCTTTCCACACAAATGGAAGCATCAGGTCTCGCTTATTCATTGATCCTCATAGTCCCTTCCTTCTTTCCTGCCCCTCCTTTCCTCTCCCCTTCCTAATTTTTATCATATTATCTTCTTCCTTTTTCACTTCCTCTTATCAAATACTTGACTACCTTTAGTACCGCAATAGTCCCCCCTTGTTTCCCCTTGTGTGTGGGGGGTTGGGATATCCGCCGATAGAAGCAGCCAACTGCGGCTGTTCCCTACTCCCTGCCTCTCTTTGTACTATTATTAATCCACCTGGGATGGTGGCAGCTTTATTGATGTATTACATCTGGCTCAATAATCCATATATCTCCCATATCATATTCTATGGGAGGTATATTGATGACATTATTGTCATCTGGGATGGCCCAGAGTCCCTGTTCCTTGAGTTCTTACAACATTGCAATAACACATACAGTTTATCTTTTACCTCAGAACACGACTTCCAACAACTATCATTCTTAGATCTGACACTATACCACCATTAGGGCAAAATATTTTCCAAAAACTCCACCAAGCCCCCAGCCGGTTACTCATTTTTACATCATCAAAGCTGCCACCATCCCAGGTGGATTAATAATATTAATATTAATATTCCAAAGAGCCAGTTTTTGCCTCTGCAGGAACTGCACCAGGGAAACTGACTACATGGAGTAAGGATCCCATCTGAAACAAAAATTCATAGAAAAAGCCTTCCCACCTCAACTTGTGGATGAAGCTTACAATTTCTACTTGTCTGATCATTCTGTGCAGTCCAAAGACCCCAATCAGCCTTCAGGCCAACCAGTTAGGTTTGTTACTCAATTCCATACCAAACATAAAGAATAAAATATCCAGTTACTTTTTAAGCCTACAGCCAATAGTTTGTAGTATCTTACATATTGCTATTGACCATCACTATGATGGACAGCCTGACTGACCAAAAGGATTGTGCAGTACACAAGAAGGGGTGAGATATTTTTTATACTCATAGAAGCTGTATGCCAAAGCAAAGTTATGACCAGAGGCATCTGCAAATATCTGAGCAGTGCACCTGCCCCCACCCCCTCCCCCCTTTAAACTGAGTCTTTTAAGACTGTCATCTATTTCCAGTTATATTAAGGAGAAAGCAAAAAATTTCAAAGAAATAGGTTCTTTCCAGCTTAAGCAGTGCTAACAATTTCACCTCAACAATTTGAATTTAAAGTATAAATGTGTCACATGTGAGGCATGATCACTTTTTAGTAGAGCGAGTTTAGGGTACCTATGAATCCACTATTGCCAGACTAGGCTGTTTATAACTGGAAATATACAAGAAGTAAAAGCAAACAGGGTGACTTATCCAGCGCTCAAGATAAGAAGTAAATTTAACTAAGCAGCTGCTATAATCAAATATAACATTATGGAGAAAGCAAAAAAGTTCCAAAGAAATAGGTTCTTTCCAGCTTAAGCAGTGCTAAAAAAACCCACATAGATAAAGTTCAAAAAAATGCATATGAGCAACCAGCACTCTAAAACTATAAAAATTGTCACAGTCCAGATGTTGAGTGATTTGTCATAAGACAGTTCATACCATTGCAGAAATGTTCCACCGTCACACCTTGTGATTCCACTCCCTATAGGAATTGCACTCACCGGACTATCAATCGCCTTAGTGAATCAATCCAGCTTTATCTCAGCAACTCAAGGACATCAGCATGCGATTTCAGTAACAATCAAATCGATAGAGATATGGCGTCCTGATCCTGAACATTCCAAAATGAACACATCCACAATCCTCTTATTCCACTCAAGCATATAGAAGGAAAAGGAATCCTCATAGTGTGAAACTGCAAACTTTTATTGACCCAAAAACACCCAACCCTTAAGCTATTGCACTTACACAAAGATATATTTAAAACAGCATTCAGGTAAAATATACACTGCTGGTGAAAGCAGTTCCGATAATCTCACCACCTCAGAAAGAAACAGGTCGTTCGTGGTGGTTCCCGGGAGAGACTCAGAACAAATCCAGAGTGCAGCATTTTATATTTTTAGAGTGCTGGTTGCTCATATGCATTTCTTTTAACTCTATTTATGCGTTTTTTTTTTTTTTTGAGCACTGCTTAAGTTTGAAAGAACCTATTTCTTTGGAACTTTTTTGCTTTCTCCCTAATGTTATATTTGATTATAGCAGCTGCTTAGTTAAATTTACTTCTTATCTTGAGCGCTGGATAAGTGACCCTGTTTGCTTTTACTTCTTGTATATTTCCAGTTATAAACAGCCTAATCTGGCAATAGTGGATTCATAGGTACCCTGAACTCGCTCTACTAAAAAGTGATCATGCCTCACATGTGACACATTTATACTTTAAATTCAAATTGTTGATTGCAGCCTAAAATAAACTGCCAACATTTTATTACAGTGGAGATATATTTATTGTTCTGTTGCATTGCATTTGCTAAACTAGATACTGTTGTTTTCTTTCTGACAACTGCTGACATACAATATTTCCACCTTGACATCCCAGGAGAAATATAAAAGCTATGAATAGTGAAATGTACGGAATTTTTTAAAGGTTTCCTGTGGCAGTAAGCCTGTCCAATATTATGCACAATTTATCTTATATTTAAGCTCATTTTTTTATATTGATTTTTTAATGGAAAAACAACTTAAATGAGATTATGTGATGCACTAGAAAATGTTTTTGTAACATCTGACAGTATAAATGCAATAGTGAGCTTCTTTTAGCCACAGATACACAGATAAAATGCATACAAAGGAGAACTTTTACTTGCCAAATTATTTGTATTTCCTTCTATCCTTTACTGAGGTTTATACAGCCCTGCCACACAGTACAGCCAGGTGGGTGTCACCATTCACAGACATTGAATAGAGTGGTGTCATCCTTTAAGACCAAGCCTGCTAACTGCACATAAAAAAAAAAATACAGCAGTAGACTGAATTGTCTCTTCTCACTCTGCTTTTTCCTCCTTTTGGAATATTTCTTGTCAGCACAAACTGCATAATGTGACAGACTTTAATCACTATCAGTCCTGTCCCTTCCCTGTTCTAGTCTGAGCTCTGCTGTGCAGAGGTTTGCATGAGGCTAATGCCAAGATAAAGTCAGGTACTCACATAGGTTGCATAAAAATTAACTAAGCCCGGGTTCACACATGTGCGGTGCGAATTGAAGCTCCGGTTTCACTGCGCAGAGAAAAATCATTTGTTCAGCAGTTCGTCTGCGTTTTAGGTGCGGATCAGCTGCGAATTCAGAAGTAACCCATGAGTGTCTAATTAGAGATGTTAATTTTGAGCAGGCCAATCGCTTGTTATATATTTGTGAGGCTGCTTACAAAAAGGTAGTTTTTTCAGGACACTTGCTGGTTGTCCAGGAGTCTGTATTGTGTGTGTTATTTTTGTTAGCAAAATGTTTGCTGCTCTGCCCATGATAATGCCAACAGTTGTTGCTGTAACAGCATCAATCTTGCTGGAAGTAGAGAAGAGGAGAAGGAGGAGGAGAAGAAGATACTGGATTCATCCCATAATAGCAAATAGGGAGGAGAGAGGCCAGATCATGATCCTGTATGAAGACCTCAGTGGGCATTAAGATACATTTTTTAATTACACGCGCATGTCAATAACTAGGTGAGTAATTTTTCTATGAAACTAAAATTTTTTAACATAATTCCATAGTAGGAGAGGTTTTAAAAAGACACAAGTCCATCAAGTATAACCTATGTGTGTGATTATATGTCAGTCTTATAATTTGAAAAAGCATGGTGTCCCCCCCCCCAAAATCCAGACCAGAACATTATCTGAGCATGCAGCCTAAAAGGCCCTGAAAAGGGGGGGAGTGAGCACCCCCTTCCTGGACCAAACCAGGCCATATGCCCTTAACATGTGTAGTGTGTTTTGTGCCCCCCCAAAACACCTTGTCCCCAAGTTGATGTGGACAAGGTGCTTTGTGTGGGGGGATGCCACGACATTTTGTTGTCCATTTTGGGACGAGACAATTGTTATTGTTAAATTCAGCTGCCAGTGGCTAAATATATGTCCAAATGATGACACAACTGCAAATGACATTATATCTTATTTTTGATGCCACTTCTTTAACATACATTTTGATTTGATTAAGGATGCAGGCCATCTTACAAATAATAGTGTTCTTAAAGACTTACCTTATTATTTTGAAAAGTGTATGTCAAAATTTGTTTCATACATGAATCTAAGAAAAGACTAATTTTTAAATTAGTTATGACGAATTGCTTGGAATAATCTCCCCTCGCTTGGAGCGTCATAACACGTGCTACAGAACAAGTATCCAGCCTGCTGAAAGATTACTGATCACATTAAGGTACTTTTCAGCACTGATGTCCTTTGTCATTTGAATGTAGGAGAATGCAATATTTTTTACTTTGAAGTCTTCAAACATGTGTCATTATAAATATATAACCCGATAAAAGTTGGCGTAATCGTGATTTATTCAAGTAAATTTTTAGAAAAATAAAGAATTGTCACATGTAGTCAACATAAATTAACATTCAACAAAAATAAAAAATAAACATGTCTCTCAAGTAGGCCTCTTGAAAATATTTTTTGAAAAAATGTGTCCTCTTGGTCCTCAACCTTGAACAGACCTCATAAATCACAGATTGTGATATGTTTTGTTAAAAGGGGCCTCAGTGGAGTAGTGACTGGCAGAAGCCTGGTCATCACTGGCAGTGCTGGGATCAGGCCTAGCCTCGCCATGTTGAATTGTCACATACATACCTGGATTTGGGGGGGGGGGCTGATTGAAGAAATTGGGGATGGGATGGGATAGGGAATGTTACTGTGTGTAACTTCATATCTGGAGGTTGCCTTTTCAAAGCTAGAAGGATAGGATGGGGGATTATAGGGGTAAGGGTGGTGTTGTTGTTCTGGGTAGTGGACGTATCTGGGGTAGTTAAGGGGAGGTCTTGGTGGTGGCACATATGGCACTTGAAATGAAGCTTCCTCACGTGGCTCTGAGAAGGAGTGCAGCACTTGTTCGATAGTGCTTCGCATTTCAAAGTAGCGCTCAGGTTTGACTTTCTTTATTAGAGGGACAAAACTGAGCGCCAGTATAGTATCCGGACATAAAAAAGCATCCACCTTTTCAGACATGTTTTTCAACATCTCAAGTAGGCGCTCACTTATGTCAGGTTGCGATAGAGGTGGTCGCCT